>BTHU01000001.1:76772365-77972365 GCA_036184795.1 Tokudaia tokunoshimensis
CCGAGAGCTCCAGGTTGAAAAGTTGCCACCACCTCAAAAACCAGAGCACCCAAGGAGAGCTATCAGACTGCGGAATGAGAAAGATCTCTGAGAAATGTTTTGAGGATCTGTGACTTTTACTTGAGGAACAGAGTAAGCCCAAGGCTGCACCCCAAAGAGGGGGTAGGGGAATAAATACCCTGACCTCACTCTCTTCCCTTCCTCTGGTCACCAGCTGGGCCTTTCTGGAGTCGAGGGGAATTCTGAACCAACCCTCTAGCTTTACTTACTCTGAGAAACTTGCTTTGGTCACCTGTCTTAGAGGTCACATCGATTAGCAGCACATTCCCGGCTAACTCAGCACTAGATAACATTTCTTACATATGGCTCTTGGTGGCAATGTTTGTCCAGGTTGTTTTTCAGAAATTTAAAGATAATCTCAATCTGGTGGAAGCTACCCAGCCTTCACCTGAACCTCTGTAAGTGTCTAATGGATGACATTTTGACTTCAGAGGACCCAAAACTCCACCCTTCAAACATGCTGACACTGCCATTTTCTGAAGAATCCCGAAGTTTGATTACACATGTGCAGACCGCTGACTACTTCACTCTGTCTCACCCCCAGCCATCATTCCCCATACCTCAGACCACCCTCTACTGTACCCTCTAATTCCTTTAAACTCTAGCCTGAAAAAGGCAGGCTTGAGGTTTGAAGAGCCTGTTTCCTCACATTTAATCACTGTGGTTTTGTTGTTGTTTTAAGTATGTATTTTTTATTATTTTAATTATGTGGATGTATGTGTTGTGTGGGAGTATATACATATGGAGGCCAGAGATATCAGAACTCTCTAGAGCTGGAGTTACAGGTAATTGTGAGCATTCTGACATGAATGCTGGGAACCAAACTCTGGTCCTTTAGCCCCTCAACTGCTAAGCTATCTCTCAAGCCCCTGTTGCTTTGTTTTCTTTGAGATGGAGTCTCAGTATGTAGCCCTGGCTAGCTCAAACCCACAATCTTCTTGCCTCAAACTGTAGAGTGATGCAACTATAGGTCTTTCTCTGCTTCCTTCCCTCACTTCCCCCCCTCCTTTGGTTCATTTTTTAATTAATTTGAGACAGGGTCTTATGTAGCCTAGGCTGGCCTTGAGCTCTTAATCCACCTGCCTCTACCTCTCCAGTGATGGGAATACAGGCAGGCATGTGCCACTAAGCCTGACTTCAGGCTCCCTCTTTTTGTTTTGCAAAACCTATTGCTTCAGTTTTTGTCATCCTGTAGAACAGGCCTGATTTAATGGCATTTCCATTAGCCAAACCCCAAACTAAAGCAAGAATCTGTAGAAGTCAGCTTCCTGGAACACAGAGTAGGAGATAGAAGACACTTGTGTGAGGAATACGGTTTCCATGGAAGTTTGGGTTTTCTTCAGAAAGGTTCCCCTGTCAATTATACTCACATGGGTATAACGGGGCCAAATTGTTCCTGCTGGAGTCCAGCATGTCATGTCCTCAGGCTCACGGCTCGGAGCTCAGGTCTTTTTAATCTTAATACACGGGTGAGGAGAGGCAGGTTCCTCTGTTTTGATATCTCTTAAGTTACACAAATCCTGGCTTTTCCTGGCAGTGGGCATTCTTGCGTGTTTGTGTAACCATATGATGCTTGCTTACATACGGGAGCACGAACATGTTTGCTCTGGCATGCATGACCATGTCAGAGAACAACCTTGGGAGTCAATCACTGCTCTCCACCTTGTTTGAAGGGTCTTGCTTGTTCTCCCTTCCCTGTTTTCTGCTGCGTGTGGGCTAATTGGCTGAAGCTTCCAGGGATTCTTCTGTCTGGATGGATGGGTGGAAACCCATCTCTCCTGGAGGAGAATGGGATTACAGAATTTTGCTAGAGCATCCAGCTTTATGTGGGTTCTGGGAACTCAGATTCTGGTCCTTCCACTTACGTAGTGATCGCCTTATCCACTAAGCAACCTTCCAGCCCCAGCACCAACCACTATTTGTCAGGGATGGAGGCACCACCTTGTCTTTGGAATCCACATTTGACTCCTACCGCTGGCACCCAAGGCCCTAGCACATACTACCTCAATGTGAAGCTCTGGGCACAATTTGGGGCCTTTTCCTCTTATCCCACTGGGCTGAGTACCCACAAACACATATCTGTTCAGGTAGCATGCAGTCTTGATCAGAGGCCTCGGAGCTTGTGCGGTAGTCACCCTCTAGCAACAGTTGCAACTCCAGGAAATCCTGTCTCTGAGGCAAGAGAGGAGAGAGCAAGGACCTAAATCAGCCCAGAGTAACTGCCCCCTTCTACCTCACTTCTTCCTGAAAAGACTCTACTTGCTTAATAAATCACATGTCCTTCAAACTGAACTAAATGGCAGTTTCCAGATGGGGGACACGTAAGGAAGTTTGGGGGTTTCCTGACATGCATCCCCTGTGTGTCTGGTTTTCCCTGGCTGCTTTTAGCAATTCCCATTTCTGCTAATCAGCACCCTGGTTTCCTTTGGGAAACTGCCCTGCCCCCACTCTCAGCTCAAGGAGTTCCTGTGTAGTTGACACCACTCTGTCAGCTCCAGCGCTGGGGAAATAACCCAGTCATGAGACTGTTGGCTGTTTTCCTCAGAACTATTGGGAAGACACACTCTTTCCAAGAAGGCTGATGACATCAAAATGGAACTCTTGGGAGACATCTTGTTAGCACATGAGAATGGCAAATGAGAGAGAAAGTGACCCCAAAAAGGCAGAGCGGCGAGGTGGAAGCAGAGACTGGATGCACGCACACGGATTTTCCATTCCATTTTCCATGTCCGCCTCCCCATGCTGGGTCTCACACTGGTGTAAATTAACAAGCCTATCTCTTCTGTTTATGCCTCTGGATTTTGTTCATTTGCTGGGTTTAACCCATTGAAAATGAATTTCCATGATTTGTAGTCAAAGGAGTCCTAATTAGGAACTAGGATGAAGCTCAATTGGTAGAGTGCTCGCCCAGCTAGAATTCAATCCCTAGCACTGCAAACAACCAGTGTTGGGAAGGTAGAGACAGGAGGATCCAAAGTCCAAGGTCATCCTCAGCTGCACAATGAGTTTGAGGGCAGCCTGGGCTACATGAGACCCTGTAACATCAATGATAACAGAATCCCAGTTAGTCTGACTGGAAAGTAGACTTCACAGTTAACCTTCTAGCTTTAAGATAATGCTGCAAGGGCATCTGCATTTGAAGGACACTTCACAGGGGAGAAGAGGAAGGTCCATATTTGGTTCTATGTTTAGGATGACGATTGAATGCCAGACTCAGCTGAGAACTGAACTTCCCAGGTGAGCATGGAGGCATAAACCTCTGATCCCGGCACTTGGAAAATGGAGGCAGGAGGATCAGGCTCTCTATAGAATTTCCATGTGAAAGGATTCCATCCCCGACATTGGATATGTGGGGACCATTTTCCACAAATAGAAATCCTTCCAGCTACCTAGCTTTGCCTTCCTTAAAAGGCCTGATAGAAGTTGTTATATGTGATTATATTTTCTTGATTTTTAAATCCTCGAACATGACTAGAATATAAAATTATACTATGAACAATTATTTATAATTATTTATGTGCCACAAAAGAAAAAACTGCCAACTCGAAACTATCTTTTCTTAGCTTTATTGAGGTATGATTGAGAAAGAGAAATCATATATAGCCAAGGTATGTACTCTAGTTTGTTTTCTAGTGCTGTGATAAAACACTGACCAAAAACAACATGTGGAGGGACGGGTTTATTTCAGCTTACAGCCTATAATCTGTCACGAAGGGAAGTCAAGACAGGAACTCAAGGCAAAAAATAGAGTCAGGAACTGAAGCAAAGGCCATGGAATGCTGCTAACTGGCTCCCTTCTTAGAAGCAAAAAATATTGCATTTTATTTCTGGAGACTCAGCCAACTGCCAAGCCATACTCTTAACTGGAGACTGCCAGTTCTCACATTCTTTTCTTTTCCTTCCATCCATCCTTCCTTCTTTTTCTTTTTTTTTTTAAGATTTAATTTTTGTGTGTGTATGTGTGCTTTGTCTGCATGATATATGTGCACCACATGTGTGTCTAGCGCCTTTGGAGACCAGAAGCATCAAGTCCCACGCAACTGGTGTTAAGGTTGCTTGGGAGCTTCCTGTACAGGAGCTGGGGACCAAACCCGAGTCCTCTGCAAAAGAATGCAGCAAGTCCTCTCACTGCTGAGCCACCTCTCTAGCTCTGCCCCATGCCCTTTTTACATGCAGTCTCTTTAGCCAGGCTGGCCTGGTACATTTTATGTAGCCCAGGCTGGCCTGATACAGTTTGCATAGGCCAGGCTGGCCTTGAACTTAAAGCAATCTTCCTCCACCTCCCCAGTGCTGGGCTTACAGGCTTGAGCCATAATGCCTTACTGGTGAATCCTCTTAATAAATGATTTTTCTGTTTATATTGGTCAGTTTACTCTTAAATGACTTGTTCCCTCGGCGCTGCTACTGACACACTTGGTCACCCTGTTCCTTGTCCCAGTCCAGGTTCTGCTTTCATATGGCCCCTATTGACTAGTGATAATTACACTAAGAAAAGAGACTCCCTCCACGCTCTTTTCTAAATTTTGTTTGTTTGTTGTTTTGATACAGAGTCCTGACTGTGCAACCTTGGTTGGCCTCAAACTCACAATACAGACCAGGCTGACCTCAAACTTGAAATTATTCTGCCTCTGCCTTCCAAGTGCTATAATTACAAGCATGCATCACTATGTTCAGCTAATATTCAAGTGTTCTAAGTAACTGAATACCTGCATTTAGCTTTAAGTAAAGTCTGATCTGAGGGCCAGGAGATAGGTCTGTTGGTAAAGTGTTTGCTCTGCACATATGAAGGCCTGGGTTTGATCCTCAGACCCCACTTAGAGTGAAAAAGAGAACCAATTCCATAAAATTGTCCTCTGACCACCACGCAAATGATGTTGCATGTATGAGAGAAAGCAAACAACTAGTCATCGTGTCACATGCCTGCAATCCCAACACTTCAAGATAAAGGCAGGAGGATCTAGAGTTCAAAGGCCATTCTGTCCCTGGATACCATTTCCCCCCCGCCCCCCCCCCCGCATTATACTCAGCTTCCTGAGGAATTAATTTATTTATGTTTTCCAAAACAGGGTTTTTTTTGTATATCCTTGGCTGTCCTAGGACTCACTCTGTAGACCAGGCTGGCCTTGAATTCAGAGATACTCCTCCCTCTGCCTCCTGTATGCTGGGATTAAAGGTATGCACCACCACTACCACTACCACTACCCAGTTCTGGATATCAATTTTTTAAAAAAGCAAATGATGGAACAAATGAAGAAATGAGTTGCTCCAGTAGATACACAGATATTACAGGGAGATGAGTGCATTCATTGACTTGTTGCATGGAGGCCGGGTGCAAGAAGGGATTGGTACAGAGAAATGAACACGCTGGCTGACTGAAGCTGTGATGGATGAGAGTCAGACCCTTGTTTCTGCGCTAGTCTCTTTCCCTACTCTTTATTTCTTGTTTCTTTCTTTTCCTGGGTGTAGTCAATGTTTTGTTTTTCAATACAAGGTCTTCTCACTTTACCTAGGCTAGCCCGGAACTCTCAACTCAAGCAGTCACCCTCTGCCTAAGCCTCCTGAGAAACTAAGTATGTGCACCACCATACTCCAACTTAACAATTTTATTTTAGTATGATGGGCATGGAAAAGACTACAGGTTAAAGATTCCTCTTACATAATTGGGATTTTATTTTAAGCAAGCTGAATACCAGGCATGTGCTCACAGGGACAGTGGGAGAACCAGAACAGATGGGACACATGGATTTAGCCTTGGCCTCGGGAGCAGGACTTATGGTCACAGCCAGCACTGGGTTTGTCTGGCCCAGAGCCCACACCTCATCTGAGCTCTGTCCTGGGTGACAAAAAAAAAATGCTGCCTTCTTGTGAGTAAGTAGGGGTTGCCTGTTTGGCAAGACAATCTCCCTCTTCTTCCCAAAACATCTTCTCAAGCATCTTTCTAAATTTCCCAAGTTCCACCAATAGAATCATGCCTTTTACACACAGCTGAAAAACTGCGGAACTGTGGAACTGAGCTGGGGAATTCCAGCCTCTTCTTCAGAGTGCCTTGCATTTGAAGAAAGTGTGTTTTCTGGTAGAAGGCAACAGAAGTCAGAGGAGATTCACTTATGCCGCTCCAATAGCTAGATTCATCACTGTCAGGTTATTGGCTCTGGGAGATAAGAATTACAGAAGACTTTAAAAATATTTTCTTCTTATTTTTTAATCTCTCTCTCTCTCTCTCTCTCTCTCTCTCTCTCTCTCTCTGTGTGTGTGTGTGTGTGTGTGTGTGTGTTTTGTACATGTGAATGTAGATCCCATAGAGACCAGAAGAGGGCATTGGATCCTGCAAACAGGAGGTACAGGCAGTTTTGAGTCCTGGAGCAGGAGTTAAGAACAGTTGTGAGTTGCCTGACAAGAATGTGTTTGTGTGTGTTGGGGGGAGAGGGTATCTCAAACTCTGGTCCTCTGAAAAAGTAAGATAAGCCTCTCTCTGCCCTAAGAATGATTTAGATTTAGATTTAGATTTTGGCCTCTCACACCAGGCCAAAAACAGGTTGTATGTTTTCATGACTGTTATAATCTGTGTTTTCCTGAATTGCATTCCTAATTAGTCTCAAATAAGTGTAATTTTCTTTTTTAGTAGTGGGGATCACATTCAGAGTGGTATGTGAAAATGCTAGGCCTGCACCCCACCACTGAGCTATACCAACAAGCACTGATTTTTTTTTTTGTTCCGGAGTAGGTTGATAAAAACAAAACCTTCCAGGTACATACTTTTAAACTCAGCACTTCAGAAAGAAGGCAGATCTCAGTGAGTTCAAGGTCAGCCTATGAAAGTTCCAGGCCATCGAGGACTACATAATAAAACCCAAACAACAAACAACCACCCAAAACAAAACTAAAGGAACCTGAGGGTCCTAAGCAGAGTGCCGTGGTTTTGAGTCTGCAGTCCCATCACCGTTTCAGAAGCAGGAGGCGACTTAGTGAGCTTGGGCTACAAAAGGAGAACCTATGTCAGGAAAACAAAATAATACAAAACACTTACAAAAATGGGGTGGTGCTAAAAGTAAAACAAAACTAACTTGTAATCTGATGAGATGGAAGATAGCAGCCAGACTTATCAAGCATGCCAACAGCAACCAGAGCTTTCTCTATTTAACCCTAAACAAAAGAAGTAACTTAAAATAACCCAGATGTTAACTAGCCAGCTGTTTTTCTATTTATTTCCTGTACCCACTTCAGAAGGAAAGTAACTTTGTATGTGTTCTTTCTGCTTTCTTCAAGCCTTTTCCTCTCTATAAAACTAGGCTTAGGCTGGGGCTGTAGCTCAGTGATAGTGTGCTTGCCTGCCCCCTGGTTCAGCACTACTGAAAAACCGGACTAGAACGCTAACCTTTTCTATTTGGCTTATTGTTTATCCTTACTTTAGAATAAAAAAATAAATAAAACCAACTAATATGTGTAAAAGTTGTCATTAAAATTATTTTTCCATTAATTGTTTATTATATGTGTGGGGATCATGTTGGCATTTTGTCTAGGCTCCACCCAACAGTCACCTGGCTACAGCCAGGTGTGCCTGACTCACTATAAAAGGGGCTGTGTGCCCCCTCCTCACTCTCTTGCTCTTGCTCTCTTCTCTTGACCCTGCTCCCTTACCTTCTTCCCATCCCCCCCCCCCGCCACGTGCTCATAGCCGGCCTCTTCTCTTCTCCTCCTCTTCTTCTTCTTCTTCTTCTTCTTCTTCTTCTTCTTCTTCTTCTTCTTCTTCTTCTCTCTCTCTCTCTCTCTCTCTCTCTCTCTCTCTCTCTCTCTCTCTCTCTCTCTCTCTGCCTTTCTCACAACTCCCTTCCCCATGTCCTGAATAAACTCTATTCTATACTATACTGTCCTGTGGCTGGTACCTCAGAGGGAAGGGATGCTTCAGCATAGAGGTACCCCCTTCCTCCACAACACACCATGTCTCCTACAAACATATTCCTTCCTCCCTTATCATTTTATGAAACACAGCAGGTCACATGGGAAGTGGTCAGAGAATAACTTGTAGTCGGTTCTCTCCTCCCACCTTCTTGTAAACTCAGGTTGTCAGTCCTGGGGACAAGCATCCTTATTGGGAATGAGTTGGGCTTTTGAAACCTCAAAGACCACCACAACACCTCCTAATCCTCCCCAAACAGTTCCATCAACTGGGGCTGGGGAAATGACTCATCGCTTAAGAGCACTTGTTCTTGCAGAGGACCCAAGTGTGACTCCCGCACCCACATGGCAGCTTACAACTATATATAACGGGATCCAACGCCCTCTCCTGGTGTGCAGACATATTTGCAGACAAAGAACCCATATATACATAAAATACATGAGAATTAAATCTTAACAAAAAAGGAATAAGTACATGAGCCAGTGGAGGCCATTCACCACCAGAGACCCAGGGATGAACTCAGGGCATCAAGCTTGTGCGGCGAGAGCTTTACCCACCTTGCCCTCTGGCCAGCCCCCATCAGATGGAGTTCTTAGTGCTGTCTTGTGCTGTGGCCCTTGACAAGAGGTTATGGTGGGATTCTGAAGATGACAAGCAGCAGGAGAACTTGAAAACTATCCAGGGATCTGGACTTCCTCCCTCTTTCCTCCTGTTGCCTGCCTGAGGAGAGAGAGAGTAACATGCTCTCTGGCCTCCCTTTTTCTGCCTCACTTCCGGGAGCCACAGAAATGATATATTTGAGAACTGTAAGTAACATGTATGGTCACTTCACTAGCTTAAAGTACAAATTATGGTCACATTCTCCACCCCTCTGTTAATTGCTTGAGGTTCCAGAGATCTTATCAGCAGGTCAATCTGGCCCTAGGGAGGCTTTCTCTTCTACTGCAGAGGAGTGTTCCAACCACCCAGGGGCTCCGCTATGCACCAGGACTCCTCTTCAGGACTCAGAACACTAGTGGTCAGAAGCACAGGACCTCCAAAATCCAGGTTCACAGCCTTATTTTTTCATTTGAGACAGATTCACCATGTAGCCTTGCTGGCATGGAATTAGATATTGTGTACTAAACTGCTCTTGAGTTTGTGGGACTCCCTTGCCTAGCCTTCCCAAGTGAAGAGATCAGCAGACGAGTGTCTGCACAGGCCACTCATTTCTTGAGCTCTAATGACTTGTTTTTGCTGTTTGTTTGTTTTGTTTTCAAGACAGGGTTTCTCTGTGTGTAGCCTTGGCTGGCCTGGTTCTCACTCTGTAGACCAGGCTGGCCTCGAACTCAGAAATCTGCCTGCCTCTGCCTCCCAAGCACTGGGATTAAAGGTGTGCACCTCCACTACCCTGTTGACTTTGAGGCTTCAATCTATTTTTGAGTCTAAAATGCATTCCTACTGGTGAGTTCTCCTTAAGTAACCAGGGACAATTTTTTCCTTTTGTCCTTCTTTTAGATTTATTTATTCTATTTCATGTATTTTGTCTGCACATATGTAAGTATGTCATGTACATGCCTGGTGCCAGAAGAGGTCATTGGATTTCCTGGAACTGGAGTTTGGAATGGTTTTGAACCACAGTGTGGATGCTGGGGACCAGACCTGGGTCCTCTGCAAGAGCAACAAGTGCATTTAATGGCTGAGCCATCTCTCTAAACCCCAGGAACTCTTTCTTGATGACCATTTAGGAAGGGGTCGTCCGATGGAGTCTAATAACTTGGAGGCTCCCAGGGATGCAGCTAGGCCTTTCTCACAAGCAGGAGAAGCTTCTATGTCTCCTGCAAACACAGCACTAACCTTCTTCTGTAGTTTTAGGGTTCCATCGGTTTGTGGAGAGGCAGTCTTTTCCAGGTCCATAGTGTTCTGTTTTGTTCTCTCAGGGCCTGTTTACTCTTGATAATCTCAAGCGACTGCCAAAGCAGAGATGGCCTCCTCCAAGGTGACTTGTGTCCCCAAGGACAAAGGACAAGAAATGTTTTGCCCCTGTTATGGTTGCCCCCCTCCAGGTTAATTCTCCAGAAAAGAAGGGGCTTCAGAAACCATTTGAGAGGTTTCTACATTGTGCCAAACTGCCTCAGAAGGGTCTGGGGGACTTCTGTGTGAGGCAGGGAAAGGGAGGGAAGCCGAGCAAGTGTCCTTACATACACGTGTGCTCCCACACGCACACCTCAGCCTCCAGACACCTTTCCAAGTCCCTTTGCCTGTAGTCAGCAGGAGACTTTGGGTAACATTGCCTCTGATAAAACTATTTTGGTGTCAGCAAAATATATTTAAAAGCAAATCAAAATATACCTCAAATCAGACCAGGACATCTGTTATTTCAGAGCTGGGCAGGCTAAGGCAGGAGGATTAAAACGAGTTTGAGGCCAGCCTGAGTTACACAGTAAGCTCCAGACTTGCTTGGACTATGGAAGAATGAGACCTTGTCTCAAACAAAACTAAACAAACAAACCAAAACAAAAGGGGCCAGCAAAATGGCTCGGTGAGTAAAGGTGCTTGCGGCCAGGCTTGGCAACCTGAGTTCAATCTCTACAGCTGACACAGTGGAAGGAGAGCTAGCTCCCTCAAGCTGTCTTCTGACCTCCAAACTCATGCCACGGTACTCCGTAGCATGTGCTACACCCTGGCCCACTCCGCCAATACACAAAACAAAACAAAACCCTGAAGCATACTGTGGCTAAACACAACGAGAAACTGCTTCCCACCCACTAGGATAACTTTTTTGTCTTTTGGAGTGAAATAACAAGTATTGCCAAGAATGTTGAGAAATCAGACACGGTACCATTGGCGGGAAGTAGAAGCTGGGGCAGCCACCGTGCAAAGCAGTTCTGTGGCTCCTCAGAAAGCTGTACATAGTCCGCATCATCTGACGATTTCATTTCTAAGGATAAATCCAAAAGAACTGGGACTCAAAAGGATACCAGCACACCATTTGTAGCATCGTTACTCAGTAGCTGAAAGGTGTAAATATGCTCTGCCAGCTATCAGCAGATGAGTGGATAAGCCAAGTAATGTACAGCCAGAGTAGAGGACTTTGTAATCATTAACAATGAATGAGTCAATTGGCTGACAAGATGGCTCAGTGGGTATAGGTGTTTGCCTCACAAGCCTGACAACCTGAGTTCAGTCCCTAGAACTCACAAGGTGGAAGGAGAGAAAACTTCTGCAAGTTGTTCTCTGACCTCCACACATATGTAGTACATGTGTACACACACACACACACACACACACACACACACACTAAATATGAAAGAATTAATTTCTGATCCGTGCTATAACACAAAAGATCCTTGAAAATGTTACAGTAAGTGAAACAAACTAGGTACGAAAGGAAAATATGCTGTGATCCCATTTATGTGATGATAAATAAAAAATTACAGGGAACCATTGTTTAAAACTAAGTTTTGGGGTTGGAGAGATGGCTCAGCGGTTAAGAACACTGACGACTCTTCGGAAGGTCCTGAGTTCCAACCCCAGTAACCACATGGTGGCTCACAACCATCCATAATGAGATCTGACTCCCTCATCTAGGATGTCTGAAGACAGCAACAGTGTACTTACATATAGTAAATAAATAAATCTTAAAAAAAAATAAAACTAAGTTTCTGTGCTAGGCTCCAAAAGACTGTGGAATGGAGTCACTTATGCTAAAGTCTTAGTCACCAAAGCTGAAACTAAGCTGTTTTGTGACTTTCTGTTTATACAACAAATAAGGAATCTGAACTAACCAGATGGTAACCAATTTCTTTGAGGAAAGTTAACAGTCTCTTCTTGGTTTTGCCTCCATTCAGCCTTTTCTGTCTATAAAACCAACTTCATTTGCTGGACTCATTGGAACGTTTTGTAAAGTGCTGCCTGACTATAGAATCAACAAGAATCAACTAGTATTTTTACTTTCAAATAACTAATTAATTAATTCCTGTATCCCAGGTTGGCCTCAAACCTCTGACCTCCTTGCTTCTACCTCCAGAGTGCTGGGTCTCTCGGTACGAGTCACCATGCCTCGTTATGTGGCTTATTTGGCATTATTAGGCTTCAAACGGAGCATCCGCATTTTCTAGCAAGTGTTCCACCATTATGCCACATCAGACTTATTCTTACTTTTTATTTTGAGAAGAGTTTCTCTAAATTACCCAAGGTTGTTTTGTAGTTAACTCTGCAGCCCCTGCAGATCATAAACATGTGATCTGCATTTCTAGAGTCGCTAGGATTACAGGCCGGTTCTTCGGGGCACTTATTTACTTATTTATTTAGACAAGGTCTTACACTGTAGCCAGGCTAGCTTGGAAATTTATTCTGTAGCTTAGACAGCAATCTTCTTGCTTCCTCTTTATAAGTACTGGGATTATAGGCATGTCTTAATAGGATCTTTAAATTAAATGTTGATTTCCTCCTTTGACAATGAGGTACTTACAACAGGCAAATCATCAAGATAAAAAGTACAATTAAGAGGATATCAGGGACTAGGAAAGGAGACGGGAGTTCCTAGTTAATGATTACAGAGTCTCTGTTTGGAAATGGATCATGCTAACAGTTATATAACATTGTCAATATACTCAATGGCCATAAATTCTGTATTTAAAATGTTCAATTTTATGTCATATGTATTTTACCACATACAAAATACTGAGGCACTTTTTGCAGAGACTTGGCAGCCTGATGGGGTGAGCAGGGGGAGCCTGTTTTCAGTTCCATCAGCTTCTGTGGGCAGAGGGTTCACTCTTGATCTACGGCTGTGAGATAAGACAGTGTCGGAAGTCCCCCCACACAGGGACAGCCTCTTCCATTTCATCCTGCCAAAGATGGTCCTGGCCAGAGGTCCCCAGGCAGTAGAGTCTTCACTTTAGTGTACAGATGGAGAAACTGAGGCCACCTCTGTCCTGGAAGCAGGCCATGTTAGACTGGGCAGAGTATCTCCAGGAGGAAACAACCTATGAGTTCTTTGTTGTGAAGCTTCATCAACTGGGTTAAGGTGGAGACAGGTCTAAAAGCTAGGATGATTCCACACATACATAAAAGAAGATGAAGACACCTCCTCCTAGGCTTGGCAGGGACAGTCACCTAACCCAAAGCATTTCTCTGCACTCCATGCACATCCTAGCCTGTCCTCGTACTCAATATTATGATCACAGCCCCCAGTCTGTGTCCTCAGGAGACCTTTTAATGGACAGAATAACAAGATAACTGACAAGCCAGAACATAAGGTTCCCAGATTAGTTTATCTGGCCAGCAAACTGTCACATAGAGGCAAAGCTTTCTGCAGGCTCTGGTGAATATTGAGGTTGGTGGAATCCGAGGTCTGGAGTCTCTGGGAAGAGAGAAACCTCCTACTATCTTCAGTGCTCTTCCAGGCTTGAAATCCCCTGGCTAAGCAACAGAGCTTCAAACTTTCCCAGAGAAAAGAGAGAAAGAGAGATTAATAGAACTCCATATCCAACCCCAAAGGCAAACAGCAAGTTTCCTCTCCAGCAGGTCAGATGAAAAAGGCCTGAGGGCCGGAGTTAATGCTAGCGAACCTGAATCGAGACTGTACTCAGAACAGGACTGATTTCAAGGATTTGTTCAATTAAAGTCCAAGAGTACTCTCTGTACACTACACACTCTAGCAAGAGCATTAAGGAATCCAGGGAAAGAGCGGGTGATCAGGACACAGTGACAGTGGCTCAGTGGAAGGACAGACCAAGCTCATGAAAGGGAGGGTGGGTTGGGGAGCACCCTCATAGAAGCAAGGGGGGGAAGGGAGATGGGATGGGGGTTTGCTGAGGGGAAACCAGGAAGGGGGATAACGTTTGAAATGCAAATAAATGACCAATATAAAAGAAAGGAAGGAAGGAAGGAAGGAAGGCTGTCAATTGAGTAAAGGGCCTCACCCTGCTTAGGATGGGAGATCTGGGAGGGCTTCTCAACAGAGGCACTCTTAATTTGAAGTCTAGGCCACCTTTGGGCATCGGGTGGTCCCCAGGGCTGGCGTGAAGGATGCTGGGAAGGAGGTAGCCCTGGCACTGCCAGTCTCCTGAGACGTGAGCACCCAGCGTTAACCAGGATGGATGGAGACAGGGAGAGTGGCTTTGAGTCCTCGCCACGGTTGAGCTGGTGTTGACTGTTTCATCAGGATACTTCAGAGGGCACCGCTGGGCTCTGTCCTCCCGGGAGCTCAGGATGCTGAGCAGCTGGGGCTGGGTCGCACAATGCCCAGCTCGGCAGCTTTCTTCCTGGTGATCCCAACCTTCTTTGAGCTGTTTCCTTTACACCTGGCAGACACCTGCCCTCCTGGAAACACCACTTTTCTACCTTTAGTTCCCCACAACAGCACCCAGGTCAGCCAGGAAACCCAAGGAGCAAGTGGGAAAATGACTCAATTGTAATGTGAAATCCTAGTGTGTCGGAAACAGAAGGGGCTGTCAGTTTTGTCTAACTCAACTTTCTATTTTATGGTGAAGAATCTCAGACCCAGAACCAAGAGACTCACAGGTTGCTCAGTGAGTTGGGCACAGACCTCATAGCAGGACCTTGCAGGGAAGAAGCAATCGCTTTGCCTAGGGCAGGAAGTCTCAAACTTGATAAGTTTCAATGTGAGATGCTGCCAGGCAGTCTTCTTAGGAGATGGTCCCAGCTTGCTGATAAGGCTGGACATGGGTGTTGACAAAGAAGAACCTTCTTGTTAAGACACTCTGCATTTAGCCAGAACGTTTTATTAATTTTCTTAGATCATCATTATAGTACAAGTAGGAAATCTAATAACTTCTGTAGAAAAGTCACAGATATTACCAATAAGGCAGGGAACTTTAGCTAGTGAGACGTTGGAAAAATCCTAGGTAGAAAGGACAGAGAAGAGACCCAGGGACAGTCTAGTTCTAAACTGAAGATGCAATTGTGCTACAGAACTGTGGTGGGGTGAGGTGGGGGGATGTGGCCCTGCCCTTCGCCCACCCAACACCCCAGTCCCTTCCCTTTGATGTACAAGCCAGGGAGTATCTGTCCTGTACTTAAGACCACATGAAGAGATGCAGATTCCAGATAGCTCAGAGTCTACCTGGGATAGAGAGAAGGCCCTTGTAGGACTTGGGTTCTTGTCTTTAATGTGATGGAATGGACTTACCTGGAGAAGTTTGTGGAGATAAAATTAGAGGAAGAGTACAGGGACAACCAGTCTTTCCGATTACCACTGCAAACTAGGTGTGTTTCCTGGTAGATAAGCATGGAAAGGGGTCACATTACCCTTTATTCCACTATTCGCTCCCTTCCCCCTTCTCCTGATGCCTTTTGAGACAGGGTCTCATTACATTGCTTAGGTTTACCCTCAACTAACTCTGTAGCTCAGACTAGCCTCAAACTTTGTGTTCCTGCTTCAGCCTCTCAGGTGCTCAGATTACAGGCAAGTACCACCACACTTGGCTACCCCGACTCTGAAATGTCCTGTTTCAGAAACAATATAAAAGAAAAAGGCCTGGGTCTGAAAATGGCTGATAATCACTGCCCAGTTTTAGCCCAGGGGGTTGCCCCACAGCTGGAAGTTGGCATTTTCCTCTCTAGACTATTATCTGATTCTTGTGGAAGTCCTGAGAGTTCCTCCAGATCCAACTTCCTTCTCTCGCCCAGTGATCTCAGAACACTGGCGTTTTCATTTCACCATTACCCACAAACAATTGGAAGATAACTCCTTTCATTTGTATGTCCTTGGGGTCCAGGAGTTCATCTGAACCAGAGAAGGTACCAAATAGTTGCCTGAGTAACTTGGCGGAGAGCAAGTACTCTGGACAGGTCTTCCTGGGCCTTGTCATAGGTCTGCACCTGAATACCCCAAAGGAAGCAGGATCCAGTGAAAATCAAGGGGACAAGCTTGCATGCAGCAGGCCTAGCAGGGGTCTTGGGAAAAGCCAGGCCAACTGATCTCAGCGAAGAAAGCAGGGCGCAGGCCATTTCTTTTGGTTTGCTTTACGCTGTCCTCCCTGCTTTTCTGGCTCAGCAACGCCCAGGATTCTGGGCATGTCTGGCCTTCTAAAAATACCCAGGCTGTCCAGTGCCTCCCAGATGTCTGAGCGCTGAGTCTGTGATTTCCCTGCCTGTAATGGGTCAGCCCAGACAGACATGGGCAGCCTAGGGTGGCTCAAGCCACTTCCTCTGCCTGCCACCCACCAGCCCACCAGGAGCTCGGCCCCACCTCCCTACCCTTGCACAGCAAAGGAGGCCACACCCCATAGACTGCTGACTCCAGGTCTTCCTTGGGAAAGATGAGAAAACCAATGTCCAAAGATCTGTCCAAGGCCCTCCCTACCCACTTCCCAGGTGCCTCTCTTCTGTATGGTGCCTGGAGATCTGGGCTTTGAGTCCAGTCTGACTGCCTAGCTTATCAGTTGCAAGCTTCTAACAGTAAAGACCAGAGGAACCCTGAATCTCCAAGGCACTTGAAAGGTATCCCGCCCAGAGGTCACATCAGTGAGTGGAGATTAGTAGATAGGGCCCACTGGGAGAGAGAAGCTCTGCATTCCAGCCCAAGGTCAGCTGCCATGACACGGTGCCTTCATCAATTTTTGCCATCCTGAAACAATGAGCTGGCACCCATTCTACTGGGAGTTCCTGTCCTCTTCTGCTCCATGGTGTAGGAGAAGGGCACACCCTCCTGACTGCATTCTGCTCTGCCGTTCTTAGTTTTCCTTTCCTTTTCAATTCTAAACATCCCTCTCCAGCAACACCCCTGCCCCAGCCTAGTTCTACAAATGATATCAATTTTGCCGCTGGCTCCGGATGCCAGGGGGTGAACAACCACTTTCTCCTAATTCACTACGTGGCCTTGAGTAAGGAAGGCATTGGCCGTTTGGGAGTTACAGTTTCGTTACTTCTAAATTGGAGAAATGAGCCAGGCATGGGTAGTACACATCTATAATCGCAGCCCTGGGGAGGCTGAGGAAGCAGGAGTGTGTTGAGTTTGAGGTTACCATGGACTATATAGCAGGTAGCAGGTCAGCCAGTGTTATAGAGCAAGACCCCGTTTCAAAAAAAAAAAAAATTAAAAAAAAAGCTGGGTGTGGTGGCTCACGATTTGAGTTCCAGCCCAAGGAGACAGAGGAAGGCACATCTCTACAAGTTTGGGGACAGACTGATTTACATTGTGATCGCCAGGCCCACCAGGACTAAATAGTGAGTCTCTGTCTCAAAACATAATTAATAAATCAATTAACTTTAGAAAATGGAGAACTGGTCTGGGGATGTAGCCCTGTGGTAGGAAACTTGCCTGGCATGTTTGAGAGTTCCTAGGTTTAAGCCACAATTCAAAAGCATCATTGTAAGGCAGAGCAAAACAATAAAGTGTTAACAATGCAATGGCTTAGTGGTAGAACACTTGCCTAGTATGTGAAAGTCCTAGTGTTTGGTCCCCAACATGGCCAATAAGTGAGTTATTTGATGTAGCTGAAAGGAGATGTTATATCTTAAGTCATGGTCATCACCTTCAGAAAGACCTCCATGGGGCTGGCATGATGGCTCAGCCAGTAAAAGGCACTTGCTGTACAAAACTGAGGACCCAAGTTCAATCCCCTGGACCCACAAGAAAGTGGAAGAACAGAACAGACTCCACAAAGCTGTTTTCTGAGCTCCACACTGGTGCCACAGTCCACACTGGATAGTCACTGTCTTTCTATGCTGCTGTTCTCTATTGTGTGGGGAGAGGAAAGCCAGGTAACTCTAGGACCAACTATAGGCTCTACATAGATAAAATACCCAGGCAAGTTGTTAACTGATAAAACTTGAGGGAAAGGCAAAGAATTATGTCAAAATCAGGCCTCCTGAATCAGAATGGGTTGCATTAACTGGCAAGTTGGGGTACTTACTCCTTGCCCCTCCCCCACTTCTCCACTTGGTGACTTAATAATGTTCCAAGATCCAGGCATGGGTCTCATCTGCTTCTCCAAGAAATCTCACTTATCATATGCACCTCTGTGGGTTTTATTCTATTTTGTTTTATTTTTTGAGACAGGGTCTTAGTATGTAGTCCTGGCTGTCTTGAAACTCACTATGTAGACCAGGCCAACCCTGTCAAAAGAATTAAATGGCACCCCCCCCTCCCCCCCCAGCACTTGGGAGATAGTGACAGTCTTACTCTGTAGTCAAAACTAGTTTAGAACTCATTATGTAGCTCAGGCTGACTTTGAGCTCATGGAAATCTTGTAGCCTCTTACAGGCACAACCTTGAGACCACTGGAGTTATAAGAATGAACCACCATATCTGTCTCAGTAGGGTTCTTTATGAATCCCTCTTTCTCCTCGGATGATGAGTTTCCCAAAGAAAGTAAATGCTGTATTCCTCTAGCACTAGTCCCATAAAAAGGGGACAGGATCTAGAGGGAGCAGGGCTGTACCTCTCTCTCTCTCTCTCTCTCTCTTGTCTGTGTGTGTGTGTGTGTGTGTGTGTGTGTGCACCGGCACATATATTGTATTTTGACAGGATCTCTAGCTGGTCCATCCAGTTAGGTATGTAGCCAAAGGATGACCTTGAACTTCTGACCCCCTGATTCCACCTCCAGAGTACTGAGATTACAAAGTGCACATCCTTTCCTTATTTATGCAGTGTTGGGGATTGAACCCGGAACTTTGTACATGTTAGGCAAGCACTCTGTCAACTGAGTCACATCCCCTGTTGAGACTACCTGATCTTTAATGCCTTCCCTATCCTTAAGGATGATAAGTTAGAAAGAAAAATGAACTAGAGAAATGGAGAAGTCAGCCACCATTGTCCTTCTAGTGGCACCTCATAGGTGTGTGCGGATTAACTGTGCTGGTGAGACGAACTGGTCAAAAGCAGTCCTTGTGTCTGGACTTCTCTCTGCTGAAGAACCCAGACCCCAAGCACAAAAGGCTCTGGATGTCCCAAAGATGCTCCTCAGCCTAGGTGGGAATCCGCTCATGCTAGGTTACATTTTTGTCTTCTGTGCTAAAGCCTTGGTAATTAGTTTCAGAACATTTTAAAGGTTAACTGGTTTAACTGGTAAGCCAGTGTCATGGGGCTGCTGCAGGGAGGCAGGTAGGTGTGCATCAGGGCAGCAGACAAGAGGCTCCTGCCTCCCTGGTAAAGGGGAAATAGAAAAATAAAGCAATTATGCTGTGCATGTGCCCATGGGATCACATAGCATGAGCCCATGAGTTTGAGACCAGTCTGCAAACAAAGTGAAACCCGATCCAAAAGCAATAAAAACTTTAGGCTGATGCATCTTGGCAGTAGAGAGCTAGAACTACTTTAACATTGCTGAGCATCTGTGAGACCCCAGGTTTAACTCCAGCATTATAGAGACAACAAGAACACGCACTCTTTCTCTCTCTGTGTCTCTCTCCTAATATACGCAAAAGCACTTTTAGAAAATCGTTATTTGAGATCATATATTTAAGATCAGGCTTCCCTATAAATGCCCAGGGAACATCACTGCCTTTCCACCTGAGCAAATCCCTTTCTAAGCCAAGATCTCTCCATCTTTAAAATGAACAGTTTCCATCAGGACTAGGGAGCTCATGATTTTCTGTGTGTTTCTTCTGCCCTCAAATATACAGGTGAACCGAAGTTTCATCAAGGTCAAGATCCTACTCTCCAGAGATCGAGGCAAATAGGCTTCCTGCCTCAAGCACACAGGTTTTTCTCTTGTTCTCAGGGAGCCCAGAACTGAAGCTGACTGGCCTGAGCCTCCAGGAGGAACAAGACCATTCAGGAGCCGGCACACGCAGAGGCCCACAGCTTGCTTGCTGCCTAGAGAAGAGGTGGAAAGGAAGCCTGGTTCAGAGTGAAACGGAAGTGCCTGAGCTCTGACAATTGCTCTTTCGTAGTCTCTGCAGCCAGGAGGGAAGTGAAACTGTCGGGTATCTGCAGCTTTGGCCCAGAAAGTTCATGGGGCAGCAACAGGTGAGGAGAAGGCCTGGTGCAGGCTTGCTGTCTGGTCTCAGTCCTGGTCAGGGGCTATCTTTGGCAAATAGGCTGGCTCAAGGATTCAGGAGGAAAAAGCTTTGAAATAGGTTCATGACAGGCAAATTTCAATGCTTCGCAGAGCTCAGGCACCTCTATTTTAAGAAATGGGACTTGGCTAAGTTCACCCCTGAAATAAAGATTTCTGGAATGGGGGGGGCAATGGGGATACAAGAGGCAATTTGTTTATACGGAGTCTGGCTCCTTGCTGGCAGTGGACTCAGCATTGTGGAGGATCGTTAGGGGGAGATGGGATAATCATGGTTTTCGATATGTGAACTGGGAAGGGGTCCTCTCAGGGGGAGGTCCCGGGATGGTGCAGTGACTTGCCTAAAGTCACATAGCTAATCAGTTGCTCAGGTGGGGCCCGAGTTTGAAAAGAAAGAGGAATTGAGAAGAGGATGCAGTCAAAGAGAAGCTTGGTGCTGTCACCAAGATCTAAGTAAGGTTAGACCTGGGAGGACAAAGTCAGAGTTAGGGAAAGGAGGACACCCTCACCCAAGCAGTGGCTTTGACAAGTCTGGTGGCTCACACCTGTAACCCAGCACCTACAGGACTCAGGCAAAGGGTAGGTTGTGAGTGTGAAGCCACCCTGGACTGCAGTGTAAGTTCCAGGTTAGTGTTGCCCTCAGAGTGAGACCTTGTCTCAAAACAGAACAAAACACAATAAAAACAAAAACTAACAAAGAAGTCTTATTTTAGTTGCTGAGACAGTTTTACTATGTAGCTCTGGCCGGCCTTAAACTCAGAGATCTGCCTGCCTCTGGATTAGTGCTGGGATCCAAAGGCAGGCAACAGCACCCAGCTATGGGCAAATTAATTGATAAGGATGACTTTGAACTGGCATTTAAAGGGGAAATGGGAGTTTAGTCTGCAGAGAAAAGGGGGAAAGGTGCTGAAGGCAAGGGGAACAGCATATGCAGAAGTTATTAAAAAGTGTGTAGTCGCTAAGGCAGCCTGTCAAGTGTGGGACATTGGATGCACACAGTGTGATCGGCGCAACCAATGTACTTGAGAGGTGAGGATGTCTAGGCTGGCTGGTGCCAACCAATAAGCTTACCCTTAGTTGCCACTCTGGCACTCATGAGAAAGCTTGCAATGAAGAGTGGGTAGTGGAGTGAGCAGGAAGGAGCACTCTAAAATTTATCCTTGACTGCCTCTCTTCCTGTAGATGAGGAAGTTATCTACCAATTTCAAGCAAGTCTTTTAAGAGAGAATCAAAAATAAATGGAAAAATCTTGCCTCTTAGTGGAAGTTTTTGTGACCTTTGAAAAGTTGTAGCTAAATCATAGCAGGTGCCTTATTCTAAAAGATACTTGAGATATGCCACCAAGAACTATTTGAAGAACAGGCTTCAAATATTCAAGGAAGGTTCAAAGTACAGGTGTGGTGATCCCACACATACACTTCGGAGGTAGAGACAGGAGAATTAGGAGTTCAAGGTCACTTTAGGTTACACAGTGAATTAGAAGCCAGTCTGGGCTACTTGAGTCCTTGTTGGAAAAAAAACCCACAAAACAAAATAAAAAAAAAATAATAATCTGATTGGCTGTGTATAGTTGCTAGCAGTATAAACAGTTACATGTTATATTGCTTTCAAATTAATCAGGATAAATAAAAGAAAGATAATCAGAATTAAAAGTTGTTTATCTGGGATATTTTGAATGAGTTCTTGAAAAAAAATTGTGGACAGTAACAAAAAACAAAATCCCCAAAACGTTGGGCTTAATTTGGAAAAAAAAAAAAAGTGGTGCATTTAAGCAGAGGAGCCCAAGGGCAGACAGCTTGACCTAGGCAGCCAGGAAGGCAGACAGAGGACAGGGTATGTGGTTGAGGTCAGGCAGGAGTAACTGCAAAGAGGCCTTGATGAGAGAGCTGAGGGTGTTAGGTCCCACCCCTGATGAGAAAAAGAAACACACAAAGGTGCAGAGGAAATGAAAACTGAAATGTAGGCGCTCCTGTGGCTTTGGTCTGGGCAGGTGTGGTTAGCAAGGGAAGTGAAAGGGGCTAAGTGACTGGCAGCTCAGCTTTGAGGGAGAAGGACAGCTTGTGAGGGTGTTGGAGGCCCGTCTCTGGCCAGGAGTCCCATTCCAGGGTGGGGTATTGTGAGGGGCTGTCTTAGTTAGGGTTTTACTGCTGTGAACAGACACCATGACCAAGGCAAGTCTTATAAAAGACAACATTTAATTGGGGCTGACTTACAGGTTCAGCGGTTCAGTCCAGTATCATCAAGGTGGGAACATGGCAGCATCCAGGCAGTCATGGTGTAAGAGGAGATGAGAGTTCTACATCTTCATCTGAACACTGCTAGCAGAATACTAGCTTCCAGGCAGCTAGGATGAGGGTCTAAAAGCCCACACCCACAGTGACACACCTCCTTCAACAGGGACATGCCTAATAGTGCCACTCTGTGGGCTGAGCATATACAAACCATCACAGGGGCTATGCTTTGAGGAAAGCCAAGGGGCAATGGGAAGCATCATCATATCCTTTCCCTCAGTGTCCTTCTTCCTTCTGCCAAGCCTTTGCTCTTGCTTCTGATGTGAGTGTCCCTGGCCACTTTTCCAGCACCCTAGGGTTTCTGCCAGGCCCTGCCAGGCCCTGGAGAGCCTGCCTGAAGCTCCTGGTCCTTGGTTTCCTGCTGCTTCCTGCTCAGTTGCTTAAGTAGGTGAATGGCCAAGCTCTGCCTGGAGGCATGCTTGGTTCTGTGCCTTGTGTCACATCAGCAGCTGTCCCCTTGCCACAGTGCTCCAACTCATTGACTGCTCACAAGAGGTTTTTCAAGTGACAGATAAATCAGAATTAGACCCCACAGTTCCCTAGAAATGCTGGCCCTTTGTATGACTGTCCCAAAGTAGGAATGGTGGCGGGGCTGCTCACTTGGCTTGGCATTCTGAGGACAGTCTTGATGTGGCTGATCTAAATGGCAGACTCAGGTGGACGATCTTGCGTCTGCCTGCAAGAGACTTCAGTGAAGAAATGAGCATACTGAAGTGTGCATAGGTTAAAGGGACAGTCAAGAGGGTGGTAAGTAGTCATCTAGAGGCTAGCAACTGTGGAAAAAAAATATATATACACACATACATATGTATATATGTGTGTGTATATGCATATACATGTATATATACACATATATATTTATATTATATATTATATATAAATAATATATATACATACACACACATATATAAATTTTTTTGTGATTAATTCATTTTTTTATTTTAATTTTTTTTAAATTTTATTTTATTTTCTAAGTTTTTTTATTTACATTCAAAATCATTTCCCCTTTCCCGTTTCCTCCCTCCCCGAAAGTCCCATAAGCCCCCTTCCCTCCCTCTTTTCCCCATTCAACCCCCTCTCGCTTCTCTGTCCTGGCATTCCCCTACATCCAGTCTTTCCAGGACCAAGGGTCTCTCCTTCCATCTTCTTGGAAATCTATTGATAGTCCAGTCATTACCTCCCTCCTGGTTTGTCCTCCCACAGTTCCGAATCCCACTCCTCCTCCTCTATCTCTAAGAGACGCCCCACTACTCCAGGACTCCCTACTCCCTGGGGTCTCAAATCTTTTGAGGGTTAGGCGAGTCTTCTCTCACTGGGGCCAGACCAGGCAGTCCTTTGCTGTATATGTATGTGTGTGTGTGTGTGGGTGGGGGGGTCGTACCCGCTAGAGTCTGCTGTCTGGTTGTTGGCTCAGTATCTGAGAGATCTCAGGGTTCCGGGTTAGTTGAGACTCCTGGTCTTCCTTTGGGGTCGCCCTCCTCCTCAGTTTCTTCCAGGCTTTCCCTAATTCAACCACAGGGATCCCCAACTTCAGTCCATTGATTGGGTCTAAGTATCTGCTTCTGTCTCAGTCAGCGGCTTGTTGGGCCTCTCAGAGAACAGCTATGCTAGGCTCCTGTCTGTAAGCACACCATAGCATCAGTAATAGTGTCAGGCTTTGGAGCCTCCTTTTGAGCAACTGTGGAAACTCTTACCTCAGGCCTGGAAGGGCTCAGTAATACTATTACTGGAACCTAGGAAGAGGCAGTACCACCTAGTGGGATGGTGATCCAACAGGGAGCAGTGGGAAAACAGGACAACCCTTCTCTGCTCTGATCCTCAAGTCCCCTCATTGTTCCAACCAACCCAAGTGGAGGCTGGCATGAAGGCCTCTAAGGGTTGGCCTCCTGAGACATAGGATACAGATGGACAGGAGTGTTGAGTCGGGAGTTATCTCCAAAGATTCTCTGTCGATCAGATGGAGTGCCCTGCGGCCTTGATACAGTCACTTTCCTGGGATCAGCACTGACTTAGAGAAGATTTTTCTGCTGCCCCAGAGAAGAAAGTCTTAGAAAGTACCATGACCCCCCCGCCTTGGTGTTAAAGAACTCAAGACTATGGCTGGAGACACAGTTCAGTGATAGAGCACTTGCCTCACAAGCACAAGACTCTGGGTTTGATCCCCAGCAATGAAAACAAAACAAAACAAAAACAAGAACCCAAAAACTAGAGTCTGCCAATAGCCATAGTTCTCCTGTCTATACCGACACCTAGAGAAGCAGAGCTCTGATGACCACAACTGGGCCGAGGGCCAGAGAGGGATACAATAAACACACCTGGGAGAGGCTGGGAGAGGTGTTTGAGAGGTTCCAGTATCTTGTGTATACAGTTACGGCCACAAAGCAAAAGCAGCAGGGGTCAAAATCAGAGCAGCCAATCTGAAAACTTAAGCTGTAGCTAAGACCCCAAACACACGCTCAGTGTGTAGAGAGGAAGGGCATGGGTGTCAGTGTGACCCAGCCCTAGGGGTCTTGTCTTGTGTTTCATCTTCTTTTTAAAACAAAAAGTACATTTTTCCTTTTTTAAAATTGAAAATAGATTTTTTCATATAACATTCTAATCAAGGTTTACCCTCCCTCAACTCCTTTCATAACCTCCCCATTGACCCAAATCCACACCCTTTATTTCTCTCTTTCATTAGAAAACAAATAGGCATCTAAAAAAATAATAACAGCCAGGCAGTGGCAGTGCACGCCTTTAATCCCAGCACTCGGGAGGCAGAGGCAGGCGGATCTCTGTGAGTTTGAGGTCAGCCTGGGCTACAGAGTGAGTTCCAGGCCAGTCAAGGCTACACAGAGGAACCCTGTCTTGAACCCCTCCCTCAAAATAATAATAACAATAAAATAGAAACAAACAAACCAGAATAGAACAAAACAAAAATTCAAAAGAAAAAGCACAGGAAGGACATATAGACACAGGGATTCACACATTTGCACACACAGAAATCCCATAGAGTCATGAAGTTGGAAACCACTGCACACAAACGAGAGACCGGTAAGGTGAAAGAACAAATGTCTAAAGTGTGATGAACCAAAAGCTTCCAAAAATACCATTGAGTTTGTTTTGTGTTGGCCATCTACTGCTGAGCATGGGGCCTGCTGTTAAGTGTGGTCTGTATACCTATGGAGACTCCACTGAAGAAAACTAATTTTTCTTTAGTGAGTGGTTATCAGTCGGAGAGAATTTCTGGAAACTGTGTTTATTCCCCTCTCAGTGCTAGGACCCCATTTGGCTTAGATCTATACAGACCCTGTGCAATTTAAGAAAATATTTTATGTATGGGTGTTTTGCCTACACGTGTATTAGTGTACTACTTGTGTGCTTGGTCTGTGAGGTGGCCAGAAGAGGAACTGGAATGACAGATGGTTGTGAGCCACCATATGGATTCTGGGAATTGACCCTGGTCCTCTGGAAAAACAGCCAGTGCTCTTAATCACTGAGCCAACTCTCCAGCCCAGTGTCTTATCCTTCTGACCCATCGTGTCCTCTCCTTATAGGCCACTCATTCACAAGCTACTTCTGGGAGGAGTTACTGAAGGTCACAGTTTCTGTGCCACAGACAAGGAGTAAAGGCTACGTAGGAGTAAAGGACCAGGTTGTATAGTCTGACGTCCAGGCACACCCTCCCTTTAGCCTGTTGAACTGGGCCTGTTTCTATGACTTGGGTGCCCATATTTAGTGTTCTACCTGTTCCACCCTTGGTCAACTTCCAAGTGTCAGGCCTTCAAGTCTATCCATTCAGCATGCCTTCAAGGTACACTGTCATGTTTTATGGTAGAGACAAATGTTATAGAGGCCTCTGGGCTTGGGGAGCTGGAGGCACTGATAGCACAAGAAAGGCAGCCAGAACATGTTCCTATAACACAGTGAAGTATGTACCAAAAAGCGTCATTGCTTGTTCTGTTCTGTTCTATTTGATTTGGGTCTCCATGTGTAGCTCAGAATGGCTTTGAATTCAGGATCTGGAACTCACTATGTAGGTAAGGCTGGCCTTGAACTTATGGTGAATCTCTTGCCCCTGCCTCTTGATGGCTGAAGTTACAGGCATGTGCTATCACATTCTCCCACCTGACAGAATCTTATGTAGCCGAGGATAGCCTCAAATTCACTGTATAGCTGAGGATGACTTTGATTTTCTGCTCTGTAGTGAGAACTCTGGAATTTTGGTTTCTTAAAAAATATACAAAAATATTATAAGAACATGTTTTCATTTTAATCCCAGGTGTGGGGATATGAGGCTGCTTCAGACTGTCTGCAGCAGTTGACTATGATATGCCTAGTGCTCTAGCAGAGGCGTGGTTTTGCCAACTGCAGATAGTTTCTGTGATTGTGTGATGCTTGTAATTCTGGGCACTTCTTAGAGAGTATATAAATGCTAGCGCCCCAATAGCCAAGGGGATTGGTTGCAGTTTTGTTAGTAGTCATGCTTAACAAAGAAACAAAAGAAAGAAATTAGATTCAGGTCTCTCTCTCTCTCTCTCTCTCTCTCTCTCTCTCTCTCTTCTCTCTTCCCCATCCTTTCTCTACTATCTAGTGAACGGGGCATGGGGGAACTGGCAGAGGGAATAAAGGGTGGGAAAAAGAGGAACCCAAAAGTAGCAAAGACCAGCTACTGATCCTCTTTCATCCACTCCTAAGTCCTAGACAGGTGTCTACTCCCATGCCTGGCTTCAAAGGTCAGTGCTTTTTATGTTTTAGGCCAAACAACCAAGAAGGGGACCTATAAAGAATTCACTAGTTAGACTGTCCTGCTGGCTCAGGACCATCCAGCCTGGCATTTTGCTTTCACTGCTCCTCTGTTTTGAGTACCAAGATCCCAGGCATCATGGCCTACTTTCAATGCAGCCTCTGAGTCCCTTCCTTTACACAGAGTTAGTCTTTCCTCACCGGGAACTTACATAGCGCTGTGTTTTGGAATTTCCCAGATTTAGACCTTGCCTATCTGTCTACATCGGGAGCTCCTGAACACTACAGGTACAGTCCCCATTTGCTCAAGTAAACTTGGTACCTAGTGAGGAGGGAGCTGGGTACAGCCAGCAACTCAGATGGAGTGGTTAACCCCAGAACACAGGAGCAGGGCCATCTGGCCCTTCTTACTAATTCCATGATCTCAGACAAGTTACTTAACTCCATCCTTAACATCAAGATAATGGAAGTTGAGAGAATCAGTGGGTGAACACATCAAAGCCTTCAGAGCTGTGTCTGGTGCCCTCCAAGCATCCAGAAAACGTTAGCTATTATTATGACAGCTGTTGTTAGAAGCCAGCTGGGTGTGCTTATAAACAACTCCTTACACCCCAGCAAACTAGTGCCGACACACACTGACTCAACACTGCCACATTTTTCTATGGAGGAGGGTGGGCAACTGTAACCTATTTTAGAGATGGAAAGACCCCAAGGAAGTCAGGGGCATTCATTCACATAACAAGAGCTATTTTCCCAGTGTCAGCCACTGCCTCTCCTCCCAAGTCAAAGTACTGCACTGGATTGGTATGTGACTCAGTACAGTAGCTAGGGTGCTTGACTAGCATGCAGGAGGGCCTGGGCTCAATCCCCGGTATGGAATAAATTCTGTATGCTGGTGCATGCATGTAATCCCAACAGTGGGGAAGTAGAGGCAGAAATGCCAGAAGTTCAAGGTTATCGTTGACTGAATATTGAGCTTGAGGATGGCCTGGAATACAGGAGACTTTGTTTCAAAGGAAAAAAAAATTACTCCATCCTGAGAGGGTTAAACAGTATTTCCTGCATGGTTCTCATCCTTAGCAAATATATCCAAGTGTTTGGATTATGAGATATTAGATGCATTTTGCCAGGTTCCAAGTACAGATGTGATGCTTTATGGGGAAACTATCATCCAGTGGCATATTAACATAGCACACACTGGCCTTATTAACTGAGGACACATCCCAGTATGCCACTTGAGGACTTAGCCCTTAGGCGAATTACTTATCAATGCCTCATCTATAAAATGGGGCTAATGACAGTACCTACCTCAGAGATGTTGTGAGAATTAAATTAGGTATCTGGGTGAAGTGTTTGGAATAGAGTCTGCCACATGGTAGCTACTATGAGGCATGGGCTAGTATTAATATGCCTAGTGTAGACAAGCATCAGACAGAAGGTGTGTGTGTGTGTGTGTGTGTGTGTGTGTGTGTGTGTGTGTGTGTGTGTGTGTTGTCAGATTTGATGCTTCTCACCCCAGGATTGGCTCTGCTTACATCGTGGGCGGCATCTGTCTTGTGGGGAGACTGCCACCTGCTCTTTCCCTCTGGAAGAGTTTTTCTGAGCCAGGGAATTCCCTCCCATGGCGACTGACAGCCACTCCAGGCGTACTGATGCCAGATGCCCTGCCCGCAACAGCACAGTGAGAATTAAACCTGGACTTAGTGGCCCACGCTGGCCTAGGAAGTTGGGCAGGCTTAGAAATTGGGGGTATCACCTAGCAAGGGTAGAAGTGGAGGGGAACACGGGCGTGGAGGGGCTGTGAAGGCTGAGGGTGGTGCTGCAGACAGGGGAAGGGCGGGTGCCCAGGGAGCACAGGCAGGATGCCAGGCTGTCTGCCAGCCTCCAGGACGCTCATTTTGGCTCCCCACCCTCCAGCAGGCAGCAGGGAGCAAGAAAGCTTGTTTTGTTTAGGCATTAACTGGGCAGGCTGTGGGAAAATAGGCAGGCAGGCTTCCTAAGCTGAAAAGGGCCTACTTCCTTCACAAAGCAGCTCATATAAGGCTGCGCTTCCCCATCTTGCTGTCCCTATCCCACAATTCCATCTTTCTCCTTAGGTCCCTGCCTGACTCTTCAAGTTCAGTCTGAGGGGTGCCCTCTTCACAGAAGGGTCATATATTGGTACCATTCTATGCTTCCCAGGCTGGTCCTTAGAAAAGCTTCTTAGTGGAACCCTAGTGTTACAGATGTAGAAGCTAGCTGAGGAAAAATCAGAGATTTCCCAGGGGCCCACAGTAGGAGAGGCAGGCCTAGAACTCTGGTGGGGCTTCACCTTCCCTCGTGGGAATTAAAAAAAAAACTTTAAAAAGATTTGTTTCTTATTATTTTTATTTTAAGACATGGCCTTTCTTAACTCTGGCTGTCCTGGAACTCACTTGTAAACCAGCCTGACCTTGAACTCACAGAGACCCATCTGCCTCTGCCTTTGAGTGTTGGGATTAAAGGGCTACTCCATTATGCCTAGAGTGTGTAGCCTAGAGCTCTGCCTGCCTCTGCCTCCTGTGTGCTGCTGGGATTAAAGGTGTGTACCATCACTACCACAAATGTTACCATTTAAAATTTATGTGTATGACTTTTTTGTCTGCATGTACGTCTGAGACCACTTTTGTGCTTGGTGCCTGCAGGGGCTAGAAGAGGGTGATGGATACCCTGGAATTGGAGCTACAGATGGTTTGTAAGTCACCATGTGGATGTTGGGAACTAAACCTGGGTCCTCTTCAAGAGCAGCCAGTTCTTTTGACCATGAGCTACCTCTCTAGCTGGGGGAAGGGATTATTTATTGATTGATTGATTTTCTTTCAGTCTCACTTTGTAGTCCTGCCTGGTCTGAAGCTCCTTATGTAGTCCAGAATGTCCTTGAACTCACAGAGAACTGCCTGCTTCTACCTCCCAAGTGGAGGGATTACAGAAATGCACTTGAGAACTGGCCTTTTTAATTATTTTAATGAATGAATGAATGATTTTAACTTATTTTTGTTTGTTTGCTTGCTTTTGAGACAGGGTCTCTCTCTATATATAGTCCTGGCTGTCCTGGAGCTCTATGGAGAACAGGCTGGTCTCGAACTCACAGAGATCTTCCTGCCTCTTACTACCTTGTGCTGGAATTAAAGGTGTGACCCACTAAGCTGGCTTTAATTTTTTTTAAACATGTTTTGATTATTTTGTACGCATGGCATGCATGTGGAGGTCAGAGGATAACTTGTAGAAGTTGGTTTTCTCCTTCTATCATGTGGGTCCTGGGGATCGAACTTAGATAGTCTGGCCTGGCAACAGGCTCCTTCACTCACAGACCTATCTTGCCAGCCTGGCCTCTTCTGTCTCTCTGTTTCTGTCTCTCTCAACAATAGTAATAGGACAACCTGGGCCAGTACAATTAGAAGCACTTGCACAAACAGTCGGTTTAATTTTCACCACAACTCTAACATGCATTCTCCCCTCTGACAGAATAAGGGAAGCCACTGGAAAAGTGTCTTTAAGATTGTCAAGATGCCAGGTCGAGGTGGCAGAGGGGGCATGCCGTCTAACTCAAACGTTTGGCTCCATCACTGAACTAGCTTGCTTCCACCCACCTGCCTGTTCCATTTCTTGATACCTGGTTTTCAGAGCTGTAATCACAGTGCAGCTAGTAATGGAAGCTCCATTCGGCCTCCCACATAGACAGTCACTCAGCCTTCCGTGCTGCATCCTGACGCGCAGTCCTTGGCTTACATGCCGGCTCAGCCCTTTATATATCCCATACACCTGACAGTTCATTTAGCCTGCACAGCAGTCCCCCTAAGAGGGAGACAGGAGAAAATTCTGTTATTATCATTCTGCAGAAACGGAAACCAAGGCTGAAGTGACATGCCTGGAAGCAGGTACCTAACAAAGACAGGGTTAGAACGTTAGTTCACCTGTCTGCCAGCCACAACCATATCTTGGGGATTTATACTCCTGTCCTTATGCCCTAAGCTGTAATACTCATGGGCAGGAGCCCCAAATGACCAGGAAATTCCTTCTCTCATTGCCTGTACCTTAAGGACTTGCCTCTGGGCTTAGATCTCTGCTACCATATGATAGGATCCGGCCTCTGACTTTCCTGGCCTTGCATGTCCCAGTGTTGTGACCTTGGGTCAAGCACTGAGATTGGGAGCTCTTTGGGACAGAGCCCTGGTCTCACCCCAGAGACCTACTTGTGACTAAGCCCAGAATAAAGATCTTTGTTGAGTAGCAGTTGATGGAATCCAAGGCTTGGTTCTACTACCTACTCACTAGGTGCCGTGTAGGGAAAGCCCCTGCTCTGGTCTGGTGGCTGGATTGGGAGTCTGTCTTGAGAGCTCACTAGGGAAGATAGGTATAATCCCTGGAGGGCTGTGGTGAGGGAATCCACTGAGAGAAGAACAAAGGGCAGTGGAGGAAAGGAAAGGTGACCAGGGTAGTAATGAGGTGAATGAGAGTGGGGTCCTCAAACCCAGTCATCTTCAGCAGTGCCTTCAACTGGGCTTGCTGAGGCTCAGGAATGACCAGCCTCTGGATTGCCGACAAGAATTCCTGAGCGGCCTGTGTCAAGGTGCCGGATTATGGCAGAGAAGAAAGGACACAGATAGTGCTATGGAAGTATGTGTGAAAGAGCAGTGCGTGTGTGTGTGTGTGTGTCTGTGTGTGTGTCTGTGTGTCTGTATGTGTCTCTATGCAGCATGGGCAGGAGGATGGGAGAGGCTCCAGGAACTATTTGGAGTATTAGAGAAGCTGGTCTTCCAGCTCCCACTTATACCTGTAACAGGCCAGCTTTTTCCCCTTTTATTTATAACCTTTTATTCAACTAAATAGAATTTGCCAAACAAAGCACCCATATGAATTTACAGTGCATATCTTTGTTATATATTTTTTAATTTTCTTTATTTACATTTTAAATGTTATCCCCTTTTCCGGTCTCCCCCTAGAAGCCCCCTATCCCGTCCCCCTCCCCCTGCTTCTATGAGGGTTTCAGGCCAGCTTTTAATCCTGGCTCTGACTTTAATCACCCCTCCAGGTGCTTAGTACTGCTTCAGAGTCAGAGGGATCTGTACACCAAGGCTGGTTCTCTTTTATCAGCTTGGTGACTCTGGATAGTTCATGAGTCTCTGTATAGTTTATGTTTGAGTCTCAGTCTGTGAAAATGGGGTCGTATGTACTATAAGGAGATGCTGTAAGAGAAAAAAAAAACCAAAAAACAAAAAGCCAATATAAAAAGCATGCCCATTTCAATGTCTGGAGGCACAACCAATGCTCGCTCTTGATATCTTTCCAGAGTGAGAATTCCACGTGTGGTCTCTTTGATGGAAAGAGTCAGTACCTGTTGCACTGCTTCAGGACGGAGTGCTCCCTCCCGCCCTAGATTGGTCTGCCTGGAAAACCTTCCTGAGACCCAGAAAGATTTATTAATTCTGTCTCTGAGGGCACAGAGCATGCAGCTCTGCAGATTTCCCTTCACTAATCAAAGAGATCTTTCTGGTAGCAGTGTGCTTACTACTATTACAGATGCAAAACTCTTCAAGTCCCCATACCTGTTGGAAGAGGGACACTTGAGTCAACTTTCCATAGATCACAGCAATCCCCCCCCCCCCCCCGCTCCATCCTGCATTTTATGCTTCCAAGTCTGCTTTATTCCTGGAGACATTAGTCACTATTTTGGTTTTGTGATGTAACATCTGATAGCAGCAACTTGAGCAAAGAAGGGTTTATTTTGATTTAAGGGGATGCAGATCGTCATGGAAGTCATGTCAGTGGGAGCAAGAGGTGGTCAGTCACATCGTACCTGCAGTCAGTAAATGGAGAGATTAAAGATGGCGCTCAGCCTGCTTCCTCCTTTTCCTCCTTTTTATTCGCCCTGAGATCCCAGTCTAAGGGTTAGTGCTGATCATATGCAGGGTGAACTTGGAAGCATAACAAGGGCAAGTAACTTATCTCTTGTGAGTCTTAGGGTTCTTACTGTAGAAATGAAGAAAATAATATGTCATAGGGCTATTGTAAACATTAGCTTGAAGAAACCATAAGAAAGTTTAGAATTTGAAAAGGCACACTGCAAATTAAAAAAAACTTCAAAAGATCTATTAGTTTATGTGTACATGTGTTTTGCCTCTATGTATGTGTGTGCACTAGATGCATGCCTGGGGCTTGCAGAGACCAGAAAATGGCATTGGATCCTCTGGGCCTAGAGTTACAGTCAGTTGTGAGTAGCTATGCTGGGAATTGAACCTAAGTCCTCTGCAAGAGCAACAAGTGCTCTTAACTGCTGAGCCATCTCTCCAGCCCCACTTTCTTTCTGTTACATCTATCTATCATCTATCTATCTATCTATCTATCTATCTATCTATCTATCTATCTATCTATCTATCTATTATCTATCTATCTACTATCTATCTATCTATCTATCTATCTATCTATCTATCTATCTATCATCTATTTATCTATCTACCGGGTCTCTGTAGACAAATTGGGCTGTCTCAAACTCATGATCTTTCTGTTTCATCCTCCCAAGGGCTAGGATTACACTGATAGATGTTTGAGACCATGCACAGTATCATTTACCTTATGCTCTAGATGAGCTCCAATATCCATTGAATGCACAGCAGATCAGTGGTCTAGGTGAGATCCCAAATCTTCCAACATCCAGAAACTTTATATCCTCAGTATTCACTTCCAAGGACGTGAAGCAGGATAATCCCTGAGCCAGAGCAGCTGGGCCCAGGATACAATATGGAAAACCTTGGTTAGGCACCCGCTGCATGCAGGACATCTGGGCAGGCGCTGTTACCCTTTCTTTTTCACTCGATAGTCTGGAACTCTGGGTGATTCTGCCTTGCTCACTTCCACATCCTAGTGTTTGGTGTAAGCGTCACATAAAGTAGGGTGGCAGCAAATATTTTATCAATGACGGAATCAAAGAATGTTTATTGAGTATTGACCATGTGCCAGGTCTGGAGAAATTCCAATTTGTACAACACATCTGTAAAGATGTTTTAAACCCGCATTTTGTAAGGAAGGAACAAAAGCTGGAGGACTGCGACAATGCTCAGTGGTGAGGCTGAGAATGGTCAGAGGTAGAGGTTCCCTGCCTCTAGTGGTTGTGCCTCAGTGGAGGTCAGGACTCTGGGTTCCCATTCACTGTTCCCTTGCCCCGGGTCTCCCTTGATCTGAAAGAGGACACTGGTAGCAAATGGCTTCAAGGAAACCAGAAATAGTAGAGTAGGCTTTCTAATTTTTATACCCAGCTCTCAACTCTGACACTGCTGTTAGCATGTGGATTAACTCAATGTAAAACACCTGGGTCCGAGTCGGTCTTCTGGTCCCAGAGCCAGTAGGTTATCTGGTGAGTCATCCTGGTCTTGTCCGGTCTCTAGTTCCTTTTTTGACTGAACTGAGTTTCTGAGAACAGTTATCTGGGACTGCAAGTACTGAATTAAGTGGGGGAGGGAGGAGATCCAGCTCACACTGTGGCTGCGTGTGGATCTGTGGCTCAAAAATAGTGCTGAGGAACGAGAAAGAAGGTTTTCCACTATTCCAAGCAACCCAAAGGGAGCCTGATACTCCTTGGGTGGTCTGGGCGGAGCAAGAAGGTGCCTGATGGGACCCTGCTGAGAGTGAGCATTGTCATTGTCAGATGAGGTTGAGTTTGTCCTACTAGTTCAGGACAGGCAAAGTGAGTTGACCTAGAAGTCCTTAATCTCACCTATTCTTTCTTTCCTCTGCCATGCTAGTGTTGAACCCAGAGCCTCTCTAGCTGCTAGGCATGCGCTCTAACACCAAGCAAGGTACTCCTCCTTACACACAGCCCTTGCTTGGTTCTTATAACCCAAGTAACCCTTCCTGACTCAAGGATTCTAGTCATGCCATGTGACCTTGAGAACGTCTCCAATTCTCTGCGGACACTAGCCTTCCTATCTGTGATATGGGAGTGGCCGACTCAAGAGATTTTCATTTTTTTTCCCCAGTCGACTCCACAAATAAGTGCTCTGGAATAGAGGGCCATTCGTTCCTTTGCCTGGCAATTTTAGGTTATTTCACCTGTCCTGTGCATAGGTCTGGCACCTGCGGCCAGTTGTAAAAGGACTTATTCACGGTGAATTCCTCAGTGCACATTTAGCTGACTAGGAGGGAGGGTACGCTGAGGGACTGAGAGAAAGCAAAATCCCGAATTCTCTCAGCTACCTTCTTCCTTATTGCAAACAATCCCACTATGAGCCTAGCCCCCCTCTACTCATGCCAATTTCCCACAAGAACTGTGCAGCCGCAGCTGCAGGCGGGAGGCGGGGGCGGCCTGTGCGCGTGCGTCGGAGCAGAGCCCTCTCCCTCCCACGTGCGCGCTCCCGGAGGAGTCGCGCGCCCCAGCGGGCTGGCGGGAAGGCGCGCGGGAAGCCCCCGGCTGCCTTCTCGGTGTTGGGGGAGGGAGGACGGGAAGCGTCTGGAACGTCCCATCGTCGGAGAGAACTGGGGTATTTCTCGAGTCCCGCTCCCGTTCCCACCCTTCCTCTCTGCCGAACAATCCATGAAGTTTCCCCCTTTCTCACGCCGAGATCCGGAGCCCCGTGGCGCGGCCTGGCTACCTCCCCTCCCTCTACTCTGAAGCAGGCGGTGGCCAGAAGCGCATCCCCTCTGCAGCCGGAGCGGGGCGCTGTGGCGCGCGACGGGGCCGGAAATTCCCGCGGCCTGAGTGGTTGGCGGAGCTCTAGCGGCGAGCGCGGCGCCGCCTTCCTCCTTCCCGGGCCGGGCGGGGGCGTTGGGCACCGCGAGGGCCGGGCTGCCCGAGTGGGTGGGGGGCCGCCGCGTCAGCCAGCTGCAGCCCGGCCGCGGCAGGCGGCGAGCGCGGACGACGCGGCCGCTCCTCCTCAGCCGCCCGGCAAGCCGCGAGCCCCCCAGCGCCCCCGCTCGCGGCCCCCGCCCCCTGGCCGTCTCCGCCTCCTTCCCTCACACACCCCCACGGCCGCCCGGGCCCCAAGCCTTCCCGGCGCTCCTCCTCCTCTCGACACTCGCTGCGACCCGGGTGCTCCTGCCGCTCGCCTGCCTCGCAGTCTCCGGGCCGATTCCTCTTCCTTCTCCTCCTCAGCTTCTCCTTTCACACACACACACACACACACGCGCGCGCCCTGGCTCGCTGGGCCGCCCCCTTTTCTCCAACCCTCTTCACCCTCACAGTCCTTTAAACGCCGCTGTCGGGGGTGGGCGGAGGATTGATGTCCCTTCAGCATCATGCAGCCGCCGCCGAGGAAGGTAAGGGCGCAGCTGGCGGGGGGCTTTGGAGATTTGGGGGGTGGTGGTGCGTACAAAGAACGCGGCTGGGGCGACCGCTGCGCCCCCTCCCCCTTCCCGCAAGGGGCCGTGACCACTCTAGCTTCTTGGCTTGTCAGAGTTGCCGCCTGCTCCAGGCAGGGGGTCGCGTGTATGGGGTGTCTTTCTGACGGAGGGGCGGCCAGTGCTTCTCTGTACTAGGGAGGACACCTTCCTCCCCCGTAGACATTCGCTGGAGTTTTTTCGGTCATGCATGTGTGTGTGTCTGTCTGCATGGCAGTGCTGCCCAGAGCAAAGTGCATTCTCGGGGCTGCACGGAAGAGAGGCGGGGGAGCCCCTGCAGATTTGCAGAGCCTCTGTGTGCGTGACGGATTGTTTAGTCTGCGCCAGGTTCGAGCCCTCCAGTCGCTTGTCGACACTCCACCCATTGGCAAATTCACGGGGGGATTTGTTTCAAGTCTAGCCCCAAGATTTGGCCTATTTTTTTTCCCCCTCACGGGGCTGCGGAAAAGAAGTTGGAAGGGTCTCCGCCCTCCCATCCCAAGGGAAAGCAAATTAAGGATTGAGAGATCCTTACCCCCCCCCCCCATCCCTTTTGTCCTGTCTCGGGCCAGGGGGCCAGGGAAAGGGCAGAGCTTCCAGTACGAAAGCCAAAAACCTGGCGATGCATGGCTTGAGCACTACAGTTGGGGTTTGGATGGCCTGGGTGGCAGTGATGGTACTCTGGGGCTTGCCAGCACCTTCCCTGCTGCTCCCTTCTACACCTTTCCGCACTGCCAAGGCTGTGTCCTTGTTTTTTTAAATCTTTCAGATGGATACTAGGTATCTACTCTTAGCAGTGGGTAGAGACAGTTACATCCTTCCCATGTGGGCAAACATTTGCCTTAAGAGTAACTCATCTATGTTTCCTTTCTTTTCCCTTCTTAATCTGATTTTTTTTCCCAGTTACTGATCCTCCCCCTTTCCCCTGCACGTGTACCCCACCTCTCCATGTAGCTTTGCTCCGGTGGTCAGGATTCTACCACGATCACACACCAATCGCAATCCCAGGGTCCGGCCTGGCCAGGATGGCTCCAGCCAGCTGGCTTTGGCGGTTCTCTCTGTTTGAAATGGGCTGCTGCCCGGCCTGGCTTGCTGGGTTAGTTTAAAAGCCCTGCATATGCTGGACAGTCACTTTTCCGTTCTCTTTGTGAGAAAGAGATTGTGATTTGATGCGCTGTCAGATTGGAGGGCATCATTCTGAGACTGTGTGCTTTCTTGCAGCCATTATGGAATATTTTATGTAGTTTATTCATGCATATTATTTCATGATTGTGTAAAATTCAGTTGCTAGGTATTAGGTACTGAATACTCTTTCGTCTGTGCTTCCTGCTCCTGGTGGTTAATGCCTGTATCTTTGGGAAGCAAGAGAAAGCAGAATCACAGTTTGCACCCCTTTAAACTGCAAATTTTTTTGTATTTGTGAATTTTTATTTAGTCCCTGTTCTACATTCTCTGGCTAATGTCTTTTTCATTAGACTTGGTTAAGTAATAAAATTGGGTGGCAAATATGATTTTTTTGGTCTTTAGGAATAGGAAAACTAGAAGTATACATTCTAACAAATATTGTCTTTGAGTAATTTTTTTCTTCTTCAAATTATAGTAAAAGCCTTCATAAATACATACTATGTTTTAGGTGAAAGTTACACAAGAGCTGAGAAACATTCAAGGTGAGCAGATGACAAAACTTCAAGCCAAACATCAGGCAGAATGTGATTTACTTGAAGATATGAGGTAAGATTACTGTAAGGAGTTGGAGAACTTCTGTATCTGCTGCCCAGAACCCTTGAGTTGCCAAGCCCAAGTCCAATGATGGAATTTCCTATTGGATTTCCTGCTTTCAGGCTGTAGAATTTTGACTCAGCTGGAGTTAGAACTGGAACTAACACAGTTTAAATTCAATGTACACACACTGTAGAAAAACGAGGGTCTTAAGAGACTATTAGTTTGTAATCACTCAACTGGAAATTCTTACATCTTTTCACTGATTTATAAGTCTTTTATTGGCTTTAACAATTCTAACATTTTTAAGCTGACACATGTGGTTAATGGTTAATATCTGGGGTGAGCCAGTCACCCCAGATGAAGCTATGCTAGCACTATTTATAGTAAGAATGATAGGTCATGTTTTACTAAAGCTACCTCTATTCATAACAAGGGAAACTCTGAGTTTAATAGATAAGATATTGCACTAACATTGTGAAAATGAATGTTATAACTGAGAATAATAATATGGACATGGTAGCATGTATCTGGAATCCCAGTAATTCCAGTACTCTGGAGGCTGAGATAGGAGGAGCTTAATTTCTGGGACAGCCTGGGTTACACAAGGAAACCCTGTTTCCAAAAAAAGATACTGTAAAAAATGAGTAGAAAGTAAGCATTACTTTCTTTCTATATTTTGTTTTTTTGAGACAGGGTTTCTCTGTGTAGCCTTGATTGTCTTGGAACATAATCTGTAGACCAGGCTGGGCTTCAACCTGCCTCTGTCTCACTAGTTCACTGGGACTCACAAGACGTGAGCTGCCACTGCTCAGTTGGGATTATTTTCTTAAAGGAAGTGCCCTTTCCTTCCCTCCTTCCTTCTTTCCCCTCCCTCCCTCCCTCCCTTCCTTCCTCCCTTCCTTCCTGCCTTCCTGCCTTCCTGCTTTCCTGCCTGCCCGCCCACCCACCCTCCTGCCTTCCTGGGACAGGGTCTCTCTGTTGTAGTCCTAGTTGGCCTGGAACTCACAGAGATTCTCCTCCCTCTGCCTCCAGGTGCTGGGACTGAAGGTGTGTGCCACCACACTTGGCCTGCCACTTTTACTTAACAATCCTGCAGTACAAACTGACAGTACAACAAATATTTTTATAAAGGATAAATGATGATTTGCATATTCAAATAGAGCAGTCCCATCCATTTCTTACTAATATAATAGTTATAAATTGGAATTAAATCTGTAAGCCATTAGTTGGCTATTTTTCCCAGAGTGTTCCTGCATCATGTTTTATGAAGAACATTATCATATAGTGTTAGGATAAAATTATGTATATTTTGGATAACTAAGCATTTTAAAGAGTTCCCTTCCCCCCATGCTTACTTTAGCCCTTTTGTATTGAGCATTTCTTCTATGCAACTGTCTTTGTAGGATTTCTAAGGCATATAAATATGTTTTCATTAACTTTGAATATACAAAGATTGCTTTTCTGACTAGAAAGTGCTCTATTTCAATTCTGAATTTGTTTCTCTTTTACAGTATTTTTTTAGATTTTACATGTATGTGTGTATATCTTTGTGTATGTGTATGCCATGCATGTGCAGACCAGAAGAGGGTGTTGAGTTTTCTTGAGCTAGAGTTGCAGGCAGTTGTAAGACTCCTGATACATGTGCTGAGAACTGAGCTTGGGTCTTCTAGAAGATCAGGAAGTGTACTTAACCACTGAGCCATCTTTCCAGCTTCTTATTTCTCTTTCTATGTCTTTCTGTTGTTTTGTTTTCTGCCGATGGCCTGGTGGTGAGGGTAGAGGTATTTGTTTTAAGTGGCACTTTAAGTGGGGCATTGAACCCCATGGCCTTGTATACACTAAGCATGTGCTTTATCACTGGGATTCATTCACAGCTGCCACAAACAAGGTTTTGGATTAAAAAAAATTCCTCTGCAAGATTCTAAAACTTGATATGGTTAAAAATTCAGCTTTGGATATCTGTTAAGCCTACCTAGGTATTTTAGAAGACATCTCTAGATGAAGGAAGTAATAATTTTCAGAAGGATTTCAGGAAGGAAAAGTTCGTGGGTAAGAAGAGATCTTACCTGGGGCATAAGGTCATGGAGTCTCATTGATGGTGTGTTCTAAGGACTTCTTGATTATAGTCTTTTCTCCTATTGTTTGAACTGTAGTGGAAGAGCATGTGGTCAAGAGTCTGGACATTTTGAGTCATTCAGTCTTGGATTTCTGTCCAAACTGGACTCTTTTACCTATTAGCCATGCAGACTTTTGAAAACTGACAATATTTCTAAACATTGTTTTCTCATTTATAATTTGGGACAGTAGTGGCTTTCATTCATAAATGTTATGCAGATCAGATGCGACATACATTAAGCTAAGTTGATATTGGTTGTTGCTCCTGCTGTTGCTACTGTTTGAATTTTTCCTGATTCATCCATTCTGTTTTGGATTATTATAGCAACACCCTAGTTATCACAGCAGCAATAGTCTCTTCATGATTTCCTTTCTTAAAATCTCTCTTTAGTAGTCTGTCTTCCATGCTGTTGTCAGTTTCTCTTTCTGTGGCCGTCTAGATAGTAGTATATTGGCTACAGACTTCTTTTCCTGGCTTAAATATTACCATTTAGTGTATCCTTTCTCTTTTCGCCACTTGAGAATCTGAATATCTATTATTCTACAGTTGTGGTTTTCTTCCTCCTCCTCTACTTCATTTTTGGCATCTTCATTCAGGTTTTTGCTATGGAACCTGGGCTGGCCTTGAACTTACTCTGTAGACCAGTTTGGCCTTGAATTTGTCACTAATCCACCTGTGTCTGCTTCCTGAGGACTGAGGTTATGGGTGTAAGAGCCATCACAGCCATTTCCCCTACTTTTTTTTTTTTTTAACCTGCCAGTTCTGGTTACCATTACTGCTGCAAGTTAATTATTCTCTGAGATCACAAAGAATTTTGATGTTGCATGTTTTTGGATACTTCATGCATGTGAATGCTTTTAAGTCAGAGGCTAAGTCTTTTTTTTTTTTTTTAATGTACACAATTTATGTTATTTATCTATTCATTCATTCATTTTGAGACAATATAGTTCCAGCTAGCCTGGAACATGTTATGTAGACCAGTTATTCTCCCCCTTCTGCTTATGAGTACTGGGATTACAGACACATAAAACTGTGTCCTGCTTATAAATATATGTATACATATATGTGTGTCAGTGTTCTATTGCTGTGAAGAGACACCATAACCATGGGAACTCTTATTAAGGAAAGCATTTAACTAGGGCTTGCATAGTTTTAGAGGTTTAATCCATTGTTATCATGGTGGGGAATATGATGGAATGCAGATAGACTTTGTTCTGGAGAAGTGACTTTCTCTGTTCTACATCTGGATCCACAGGCAGCAGGAAGAGAGAGACACTGAGCCTGGTTTGGTCTTTTGAAACCTCCAAGTCCACCTCCAGTGACAGACTTACTCTAACAAGGCCAGACCTACTAATCTCTCCCAAGTAGTGCCATTCCCTTATGACAAACATTCAGATACGTGAACCTATAGAAGGCCATTCTTATCCAAATCACTACAATGTGCATATATGTGTGCACATGCATGTGTGTACCTGTACAGGTGAGAGGTTGATGTTGGGTACTTTTCCATCTTACTTATTTTATATAATGTGGTGTGTGTATGTGTGTGTGTATCTGTGTGTGTGTCTGTGTGTGGGTGTATGTATTTGTGTGTGTATGTCTATGTGTGTGTATGTATGTGTATATGTCTGTGTCAGTGTGTGTATGTATGTGTGGGTGTGTATGTGTGTGTGTGTGTGTGGTTGTGTGTGTGTCTGTATGTGTGTATATATGTGTGTCTGTGTGTGTGTGTGGGTATGTATGTGTGTCTGTGTGAGTATGTGGTGTGTGTATTGAAGTCCAGAGGTGGTTGTCAGATATCATTCCTATTTTATTTACTGAAAGGTAGGTTCTCTTGCTGAACCTCAAGATCACCAGTTAGGGTAGCTAACTAATCAGCTTGCTACCCTAACTTCTCTCTCTGGAATTACAAATGGCCATGTCTGCTTGTCTTTTTTATGTGGGTGCTGAGGAACCAGGCATAGTCTTTAGGCCTGACAAGCACTTTATCCACAAAATCTTAGCCCCTCTCCATCTTATTGCTTGATACAGGGTCTTTCATTGAAACTGGAGCCCATTGATTTTGCTAGACAGGCTAGCCAACAACTCCCAGGGATCCTCTTGTCTGTCATTTTCTAGGTAGGCACTACCACATCCTGCTTTTACATGTATGCTGGAAATCTGAACTCTGATCCTCATCTTGTACAGCTCCACTATGCTGTTGGACATAAGTTTTATCTCTATTTTATTTAAGATGTATCTGGGCATGGTTGGTTATGCCTATAGTCCCAGCACTTGGGAGGCTGATGCAGGAGAATTGCCATGAGTTTGAGGCCACCCTAGGCTCATAGCAAGTGTCAGACCAGATCAGACTACTTAATGAGACCCTGTCTCAAAAAACTAAAACCCAAACCAAGAGTTGCAGAGTAGTGTACCGGACATTAGCAGAATATTTTAAAGAAATCAGTACAGTCTTTTTCACTCCCATATAATTGTAAGTAGCGTATACTATTACCTGCTAAAACATGCTTTTAGGCCTTTTTGTCTAGTGTTTGCCTTGGTTCAAAGATGCCTTTGGTTTGACACATTTTGTGAAAATAGGTGATTATGTGATGTGTCATCAGATATTGCTACATAATTTATTATGAACTTCCTTCTACTTACACAGACCAAACATTTTCTATAGTTTCATGTAATAGGAAAAGCTCTATATTCCCTCTGTGGAAACATACCCTATCTAGTGTGATAGCTCTGTCTGTGAGTGTTCTTAAGAATACATTTTAAATTCCTTTTTCTTAAAAAAAAGTTTATTTATTATATGTAAGTATACTGTAGCTGTCTTCAAACACACCAGAAGAGGGCATCAGATCTTGTTATGGATGGTTGTGAGCCACCATGTGGTTGCTGGGATTTGAACTCAGGACCTTTGGAAGAGCAGTCGGTGCTTTTAACCAACTGAGCCATCTCTCCAGCCCGGTGGTGCATTCCTTTAACCCAAGCACTTAGAAGCAGAAAGGCGGCAGATCTCCATGAGCATGAGGCCTTCCTACAACATAGTGAGTTATAGGATCGCCAGGGCTATGTAGAGAGACCCTGTCTCAAAAGCAAACAAGAGTATGTTTTATAAATTTTATACATTTTAAGGCAGGCATGGTGTAATGTATCTTGCCTCCTATCTTAGTACTTGGGAGGCTGCTATGGAGGATCTCTCTGAATTTGAGGCAAACTTGTCTACAGGGTAGTCCCAGGTCCAGCTAGGACTACATAGTAAGGTGCTATTCCCAATAAAACCAAAACAAAAAAACTTGAAACAAAATAAACATTTTTAAGAGTTTGGCACGGTAGCACATATCTGTAATCTAAGAACTTGGGAGATTGAGGCAGGATTGCAGAAGTTTGACGTCATCCTAGGCTACTACTTAGTGTGTAGTTCAAAATGAAAAACCCAAAAGCTTTAAAATCCCAAACAAACAAATTCACTTGGATGCTGCCTGGGCTACATTGTTAAAAAGTTTTAAAAAAGCAAATCTAGGAGCTGGGGATATGACTTAGTAGCTAAGAGCACTTGCTGTTCTTGCAGAGGACCTCTGTTCCTCTGTTCCTGTGTTCTCAGCACCAGCACGGTGGATTATAACCTTTGGTGGCTGTAGTTGCAGTGGATCTGACACTCTCTCTGGCCATTGTGGGCACTGCATGCACGTAATGTCCATATATTCAAGCAAAGCACTAATATATATATATATAATATATATTACAAATGATTCTTTAAAAATAAAACCAAATAATATGCATTTTATAGAAATGTTTCATTTCCACAAGAAGAGCTAAGATGTGATTGTTTTTATGTTGCTCATAAACTCAGTAAACCCTATAAAATACTAAGATAAATGAGACAAGTTGTTTATCTTAGAAAAATAAATCAAGGGCTAGAGAGTTGGCTCAGCTATTAAGAGTACTTGTCACTCTCCAGAGTACCTGGCTTTGGTTTCCAGCACCCATACAATGACTTACAACAATCTGGGTCACAGGCCCAGAGAATCCAGTGAACTCTTCTGACCTCCATGGGGACTGCATACATGTGGTAAACATACACACAAGCAGGTAAAAACACTCATACATGTAAAATAAATAAATCTTAAGAAAAAAAAAAGAGAGAAATTCTTTACTATAGGGTTGTCAGTTGGCTTAGCAGGTAGAGTCACTTGTTGCTAAGCTTAACAGCCTGAGGTTGATCCCTAGGACCCGTGTGGTGGAAAGAACTGACTCCTGCAAGTTTTCCTCTGACTTCTGCATGCCTGCTGAGGCACATACAGGTGAAAGTAGATTGGTAGATTGGCTTCTAAGTTTATTTAGTGTAAACAAGTAGCTATTTCTGGGTTTAGAAATGATAGAAGGTCTGTCTTGTGAGCTGGGCATGGTGGCACATGCCTTTAAACCAAGCACTCAGGAGTCTGAGGCAGGCAGATCTCTATGAGTTTGGCGCCAGCCTGGTCTGTGGTCTACTAGGGAGCTCCAGGCTGTCTAGCTAAGGCTACATAGTAAGATTCTGTCTCAAAAACCAAAATGAAACAAAACAAAAATTTGTCTTGGGTAAAATTATGCTATACAGGGTCCTTTAAACTAGGTCTAACTAGGAGAGGAGAGATGGTTTAGTGGTTAAAAGTACACGCTAGTCTCATAGAAGACCCAGGTTCTATTCCGTGCATTCACATGGGGACTCCTAACCATTTGCCACTCCTGTTCTAGGGTATTTGATGTCCTTTTAAGGCCTCTCCAGGCACAGCAAAAATGTGGCACACAGTCTTAACATTTTGGCAAAACACTCAAACACACAAAATAAAATAAGTATTTATTAAAACAAAACCTAGGTCTAACACATCTATCTTCATTCAAGCAATGTTAGACTTGAAAACCTATCACAGCTCTATTTATTTAAAAAACTGTCTTTTGGGACTTCATTGTAGCAAAATTAGCATATATATTTAAATTTAGTGACAATAACAAAGGCTTTTTATCAATATCCATTCAAAGCATTTGAAGATACTTAAATGCCAGCGGAGCAGGTTTTCCTTGTCTGCTTTTGCATCTTTGAGGCATACATGTTCATGCTTTTTTACTATGAAGCATAAAAAAGAGGTGTGTGATAAAGAGTTAAGATCTGTATTCCTATTATTGCATCCTTATCTTTGACTTGTTGGCAGAAAGTTGTATGAGTAACCAAGCAATAGTTACAAAGAAAAACCGTAAATATCAATTCACAAAGCATCGTTTTTTAAGCAAACAGTACATATACAATCCAAACTTTTATAAATTCAGAATTTTGAGACCCTATTTAAAAGCATGGGCCTTTTCACTTTAAAGCTTTGGAAAGTATAAGATTATATATGAATTTTTAATATGTCATGTTAGATGTATTGTGCTGTGGTCATTAGTAGATGTTATTAGTAGATCTCTATTGTTATTTATCTTCAGGTGTTGCATATCTATGAATTTATTTGGAAATAAGTAGTGTGGAAACTTTAATTTCATTTGATTTTCTTTAATCCTGACTTAAAGCTGTCATGATAACCTTACTTTTCAGTGTGTCTACCTAAGCTAATGCAGAAGTAGTTTTGCATTAGTGGCAGGTGACTTTTGGTACATTGAAAGATGGATCTCAAAATAGTTTACTCTCTAGTAGTAGAATACTGTAGTTCTTGCTAAAACACCAATTTAGGTTTCTGGTTCCTTTCCTCCTTCTTTCCTTCCAATGCATCTTGAGTACTTAAGAACTTGTCTGCTTAACAGTTTTTGGATTTTGGCACATTTTAGTTTATTCAGATATTATAAAACTCCCAACTGGAAAAAATTTAAATTGTTTTTGGAATAGGATCTTACACTATAGCCCAGGCTGGTCTTGAACTTATGGTCATCCTCCTGATTGTTCTCCCAATTGCTGGGATTCTGGGTATGTGTTATCATGTCTGGCTTTTTCTTTTTAATATAAAGAAGTGAATGAATAGTAAGAATACTTTTGTTTTTGTTTTTTGAAAGGACCTTATTGAGCCTTTGAAGTAGCTCAGTGGGTAAGGGTGCTTCTTGTTGAGCCGAATGTTTTGTGTTCTACTTAACATTTGAAAGGAAAGACCAACTCTCCCAAGTTGGATTGGCCTAGGGACTCCCTAAGTGGCTGAAGATGACCTTGATCTGTTCCTCCTGCCTTCTGCCTTGATAGTGCTAATAGCCTGGCACACCATGCCCCATTTATACAGATGAAGCTTTTATGACTCTAAAAGAAGCTAAAGGGAAACTCTAAGATATAATGAGATATAAACGGGAGGATTTTGTGCTACATGCGGTGGGTCCCACCCTACTCCCTTCTTATCTTCTGGAATTTGAGGGGAGGAGGCCAGTTATGAGGCCGCCTTCCTCTGCTGTCCTCCCTCTTCTGCTCATTTCTTTCAGAGGGTGGATTTGGAAACTCAAGTTGGGAGTGAATTAGGAGAAGGAAAGAGAACTCACTGGTTGTTAAGGACATTCCATTCTTTGGGAGATTTCATACTGATGCATTTCCTGTTGAAATTTACTGTCAACAGTGAACAAGCATACTTGGCTTTTTGTTGTTGTTTAAAGACAGGGTCTCCCTACACAGTCCTGGCTCGATTGCTACTTGGTATGTATGTATGTTAGGTCTGACCTGAAGTGATCTCCCACTTTTACCTCTTGAATGCTGATATTACAGACATTTGCCACCATTCATAGCCTGCTTTATTTATTTTTTATTTGTTTGTTTGTTTTTGGTTCTTTGAGACAGTTTCTCTGTGTGAGCAGTTATGTACACAATAAAATTTATTATGTACAAGGTAAAATTTATTACATCATGAAAACATGACTATATAAGTTTAAAAAAGCTCTCAATAAGTATAAATACAAACTTCAAGTGATCAAGATGATCAAATGTTACATCAGTTTAACCAGCAACATTTTTTTAAAATTTATTTATTTATTATATGGAAGTACACTGTAGCTGTCTTCAGACACCCCAGAAGAGGGTACAGATCAGATCTCATTACAGATGGTTGTGAGCCACCATGTGGTTGCTAGGATTTGAACTCAGGACCTCTGGAAGAGCAGTCAGAGCTCTTAACTGCTGATCCATCTCTTCACCCCAACATTTTTTCTTAATGGGAAATAAAATGTCATGCAAAGGGTCCTCTAGAGGAACAGAACTTACAGAATGAGTGTGTGTGTGTGTGTGTGTATGTGTGTGTAAAAGGGATTTATTAGAATAGCTTACAGGCTATGTCTAGCTACTCTAACAATGGCTGTCTACAAATGGAAGGTCCAAGGATCCAGTAATTATTCAGTCCATAAGGCTGGAGGTCTCAGCTGGCTCTGATGCCAGTAAAGGAATGTATTTGCCAGAGGGAGAGAGGTTGAGTGGCATACACGCAGTGGAATAAAGGCAGAGTGAAGAGCTTCCTTCTTTCATGTCCTTTATATAGGCTATCACCAGGAGGCCCAGATTAAAGGTGAATCTTCCCACCTCAAGCGATTTGGATAAAAGTGGGTTTTCCTACTTCAAATGATTTAATTAAGAAAAACCCACCATAGGTTTACCTATTACTGCTTGGGTTTTAGTTAATCCCAGATATAGTGAAGGTGACAGCCAGGACTATCCATCACTAAATAAATTTAAATACATGCTTTCAAATTGTGGTTAGTCATATAGGGAGGAGTTTAAGAAACCAGCAGAGGAAAATACGTAGTTTGAAAAGGGCTATTTAAGATCATTTTTCTTCTTTTTTTTTTTTCCCAGTCACTGACTACTGCTTACTTGAATTGAAAGAGCCAAGGTTTTAATAATGCCTCTTCCTATTGCTATTCAATGGCTTATGAACTTATAAGACATTACTTAATAGATCTTTATATCTAAAATTTAAAGATTTGGGTTTTGTTTTTGCTTTTATTTTTTATTTTTTAGATTTTAGATTTCATCATTGTAGCTTAATAATTTAGACTTGAATGAAGGATTCTCTTCCATGCCAAAGGGAATTAAACTAAAGGATAGTAAAATTGTTCACTGCTAGGATTAAGCATAGATGTGTGTTGGATAATTTTGGGGGGCCCTCTTCCCTGGCCTGCCAAGTGAGAATGAAGATCTATGTTGATGGGGTAAAGAGATAGACTCCACCAAGCACTGTGTAGATGCTTACTATTGTAATACCAGCCCTACTGCTTAGTTTTTTATTTAATATAGGACTGAACACAGGTCACTTAACAAGTCCTGAGTATCCTGGTTGCAGTGGTCATAATACTTTGTAGGTTATTTTTGATAATTAAAATTATAGATGCAAAATAACTCTTGTGTGGTGTATGTAAAATATATATATATACAAGTCCACATGAGTTGTAGTTTGGATAAGCAATCGAAAACATCAAATTATGGTCTGTGACTATCCCCTAAAGAATTTAGTTTGTGGATTGAGAATTGCAATGGACCCAAAGATAAAACTGTTCCAGTGGTATTAAAACCTCTTTGACTAGGATTAGTGGTTCTAGGTACTTTCTATGTGTAGGTAATGATTCTTTTCATCATTGCTGGGTAGCTTTCCTGTCATATTTTCCCTCCCTCCCTCCCTCCCTCCCTGCCATTCATCCATCTATCCATCCATCCATCCATCCGACAGTTTACTCTGTGTAGCCCTGGCCGGCCTGGAAGACATCCTCAGATCTGCCTGCCTCTGCCCCCTGAATGCTTGGGTTAAAGGTGTGAGCCACCACACCCAGCTCTTGTGTTGTAATTTCATAAGATGATATATGATAGAAGAGGGAAAGACAGTTTCTTCCTATGCAGTTGATGCATTTGTTGTTTCCCCTGTTCTCTTTTCCATCCCAGCTCTTCCTTTTTTTCCTGCCACTCGGGAAAACAGTTTTAACTAAAATATTCTATTATTTGAATGTTATCTCATTGTCCAAATTTGTTTCACATGCCCATCCTTGACCCATTGCACTGGTGGCTGAGAATGTGATCCTCTTAGATTGGGTCTTCACCAAGAAATGAGTAATGAATGCAGTGGCAGTGGTTTCATTACATAACTCTTTGCCCTGATTGCTGCTGGGCAAAATGGGTGATAGGGATACATTTGCAATTTACAGTTACTGATTCCTATAAAGTATTAATGTATTGGGGTTAGAATACCAGGGACGTTGCTGGAATTCTAGTTGCCTTAAACAGGTTGTGAATCATGGATTCCATATAAACTATTGGTATTTTTAACTCTTTTTGAATTCAGTATCTTACGTTAGGAGGAGGGTTTTATATTTGCCTTATGTAGTGGCCAGTGAGCCAGTGGGCTCTTAGGAATTTCCTTTTAGGAATATAGGAGGATAAAAATTTTTGTCATTTTCGGACCTTTGATGGTTTACGGAAGTGTCGATCTAAGAGCCCTTTAGGCAAGTTTGTTTTTCTCACTTTTACTTCTTAGGTGAGAGGTTAGTGAAATGGCTGGACAGAAAGTCAGGAAAGACGAATAACTAGACAGCCCTGTCTGGATCATTTCCCCTTCATTAACAGAGGATCGGCAGTTCAGTCCTGAAGGCTGAATTGTGAGGAGTATTTTACCTGAGGAGGCCTGTGATAGCAAGTTGGTGTTTTCCTTTGTAAATCCTTGAAATACCCACTGGAGTCCTACAGTTGTCAATCTTCAGGATGACTTGATGCATTAACAGCAGTGTGTTTTCAGCTAATGTAGCTAATTTTTTTTTTCCTACGGCTGCAGACTTTCTGTCGTTGGTCGGGTAGGACTAACTTATGCACAAATAGATGATATTTTATTTTGCTTCAGTATATTGTTTGGGCATGCTTTATTTTAATGTCCATTTGGTCTCCTTTTTGGTGTTCATGTATGAATCTCATCACCCAAATGTATTTTATTTTGCGAGTTTTGAAATAAGGAAATCAAAAGGAAATGCTATATTTGGTATTATGAAAAAGTGCTACTATTTCTGTGGTCCCAAGGAAACAATTAGAATATGTGTGTTCTCTGGATTATATTTTAGTGAAATTTGTTTTTCCTCTCTGGTGGCTAGATGAAGGCAGTCGGCCGAGACACTTGCTGTATATCATTTTCTCTATATTTTGAATTTTGAACTGTGTGAATGTTATCTACTATACAAATTAAATTGAGTGACCTAGTAATATAGATAAATGTTTTATTGCAAGTCTATTAAACCTAACATGCCTTAACCATTTGTAGCAATTATTGCTGAAATTTAACTTTTGTCATTTAATTAGTATTAGTGAAGTTATTCTTCCTTTCTAGTGAACTAACTCCCGTCCCTCCTTCCGTCTGTCCTTCCTTCCTTCCTTGATCCAACTGGTCTTGAATTTGTGGCAATTGTGAGCCTGCCTCCCAATTGTAGGGATTTCAATGTGTGCTGCCAGGCTGGGCTAATGGTTATTATTTACTTAATTCATTAAAAATTTTAAATTATATTTACCCATTTATTTTTTCCATTCTTTGTGTGCGGTATGTACGTGTATGCATGCATATTTTTTGCATGTATGAGTTCATGTGTATTTAATGAGTATGAGGATGCATGTACATGCACATGTGTGAGCATGCATGTGGAGGCCTATTGTTAATGATGGGAAGCATCCTTGATTGCTCTGCCTTATTCTTTGAGGCAGAGTTTCTCAGTCAAACCCAGAGCTGACTGATGTGGCTTTTCCTGTTAGCCAGCATGCTCTAGGGATCCCTTCTCTCTGCCTTCTGGGTCTAGATTTCCAGGTCTTCTCTTCTGTTTATGTGGTTTTCTGGAGATCTGAACTCTGGTCCTTTCCATTGCTTAGCAAGCACTTTAACTGCTGAACCATCTTCCAAGCCCCTACATTTATTTATTTATATATCTATCTATTTAGTTTGTGTACGTGTGTGTGAGTTCATGAGCAAACACATGAGGGTATAGAGGTGAGATGACAACTCATGGGAGTCAGTTCTTCCTCTCAGCCATGTGGAACTAGGGGATGCCAACTCTGGTTGTCAAGCATGGCTGCAAGTGCTCTTACCTACTAGGCTATCTTGCTGGTCCCAAACTAATTTTTTGAGGAAAAATAAATCAGAGTCATTTGTGTTGGCACATATCTGTAATCCTAATACTCAGGCTAAGGCAGAACTTTTGATTTGAGGCTAGCTTTTGCTATTTGTGAAATCTTGCCTCAAAAAGAAGAATGTCCTGTAGTTTTCTTTGGAGGATAAGGCTGGGACTTGACTAGGAAGTACCATGATGGGGCTGTCTAGAATGCTACTATCCTATATCTTTACTGGTGGTTAGGTTCTATAGCTATATGATTGTCACAAGTATGATAATTTATACATAATATTGGTATTCTTAGTTGTATGTAACGTATCAATAGACTAAGAAAACATTGTACTGCATGCTGAAAGACCTAGGAGCAAGTGTTTTATTGTGTATAGTTTGCATTAATTTATTAAAAACAGTTTGCACCAAAAGTAAAATGTATGTATGGATGTTTAGAACGGTACAGATATATGTTAAAGCAAATATTATGAAATGTTATGGCAGAACTTAGGTAGTGACTATATGGGTGTCAACTGCAAAATTATTTTGTGTTTGAAAAATTTCACAGTTAACTATTAGGACTTTCCTCTTAACCATCCTGCTTGTGTTTGGGAACTAAAGTGAAGAAAAATCACCTGTAAATCATTAAAGTAAACTAGTACTAAAAATTACTAAACATTCAACACCAACGAATGTTGTATGTAACAAGGGGAGTAAGGCTAGGTGTAGCTCACTTATACAACATGTTCCTAATACGTATGAGACCCTGAGTTCACATCCTAATGTGTACACCCCTCCCTTCTACTCCCCCATATCTATCTATGGTGGGGTTCTTACTGTTTGAGACAGGGTCTCTTGCTTTTTAAAATTTGTTTTAGGTTTTTGGTTTTTGATTTTTTGAGACAGAGTTTCTGGCTATCCTGGAACTCACTCTGTAGGCCAGGTTGCCTTGAACTCATAGAGATCCACTTGCCTCCTCAGTGCTGGGATCAAAAGTATGCGTGGACCACCATGCCTGGTCCTGTCTCTTGCTTTATAGCCTAGGCAGCCTTGAATTCACTGTAACCCATGCTGGCCTCAAACTCATTTTCTCCCTACTATTTCTGCTTCTTGAGTTCTGGGATTACAAGTAAGCACTATTATCTGGGTTAATGAATTTGTCAGAAAAGAGAAAAACACTAAAAATTTGTTGACTTTAGTGTTCATCTCAACAAATTAGAAAAAAACCAACACAACAGAATATTTGTTAAAAAAAGTTATAAGAACTGGTATGGTAGCACATGCCTTCAGTTTCAGCATGTAGGAGGCTAAAGCAGGAAGGTTGAAACTTCCAGGCCAACTGTGATAGGTAGGGAGACTGTATTTAAATAAAAACTAAAACTCAGCTTACCAAAAAAAAAAAAGGGGGGGGGAGACTAATTATAATATAATTATATAATATAATTATAAGTCAGGGGGTACTGTCTAGTATTGAAGACTATCAGAAGCCTGTTGACACGTTTATGTATTGGTGATGTGTAAAAGACCTTTCCTTAAGGTCATGACAAGACAAATATAACCCCTGTGGTGGTTAGATTATGTTTTGACTTGGCAAGGCTATAGTAAGTACTCAGTTACTTAACCAATTATCCATTGCTGTTTTGCTGTGAAGGAATTTTGTGGATGTGGTTGACATGACATTTACAGTCAATTTACTTTTAAGGTAAAGAGATTACCCTCAATGAAGTTAGTATGCCTTATTCAGTCATTTGAAAGGCCTTAGTAAGAGCAAAACTGAAAGCTTCTAGAAGGAATTCTCCTTCAAGACTTCAGCACTAATTGCCACCTGAGTTTCTAGCCTGCCAGCCTGCTCTACAAATTTCAGACTTGTCAGCACCCCAGTTGCATGGATCACATCCTCAAATCCCAGTATCTCTTTATCTGCCACTTACCTGTATATTTTCTTCTTTTCTAGTTCATTTTATTTCTCCTAAAGAATGCTGACTAATATGAGAAGACAAGAAAAAAGGATTAAGAGCACAGGAATAGGAAAAAGATGTTAAATTTCCCATCATTTAAAAACAGTAAGAAAAAAAAACAAAACAGTAAGGATGGGGCTGGAGAGATGGCTCAGTGGTTCAGAGCACTGGCTGCTCTTCCAGAGGACCTGAGTTCAATTCTCAGCAACCACATGGTGGGTGGCTCACAACCATCTGTAATGGAATCTGATGCCCTTTTCTGGTGTGACAACGGCAGTGAGCTCATATACATAAATAAATAATTAAAAAAAGTAAATAAATAAAAACAGTAAGGATCTAAGCATGGAGGCACAATATGTAATTCTAGTGTTCCAAGGCAGTCTGTCTACAGAGTCAGGTCCTGTCTCAAAGCAAACAAATAAGCACACACCAGCGAGGACTGTCGGTGTGGATTCACCTGAGAATAGATACAAAATCTGAGAACTAAAAAGAATGGAGCAAGGCTGCTAGTTACAATAAAGTGAACATTGCTTATGTATGCTAGAAACCACCATTTATAAAAGTAGCAGGAAAATGATTCCGCTTACAAGAGCTGTAGTAAACACGCTGACTCATGAGGACACTCAAGATTAAATCTTTAGTGCTGTGCCAAAACTTTATGAAAAGAATAAAAAAATTACTTTCTAAAGTTGTAAAAGAAGACTTGAGCTAATGTAGAATTAAATATATACTAATCTGTAGATGAAAGACTGACTCATTTAAACATCAGCTCTCTAACCTCTAAATCTAGTAGAATATAGAAAAAGGACTTTTCCCTCATAAGATTTGTGAAACAGACTCTAAATTTAAGAAATCTGAGGGTAGTTAAGACAATCCTGAATATCAGGTGATATGTGAAAGAATTACCATTAAATAAAACCTTGAAATGCTGTTAGGGCAAGAGATTATTATTGCTTTTATAGACAGGCTGTGTTGCTAGGCTGCTTCAAATAAATGTATTTCTTTGTTTGCTTCTTTATCCTTTTTTTTTTCTTAGACATGTATTGCTTTTTAGTGTATCTCTGGTTGGGCTAGTACTTTCTATATACATCAGGCTGATCCTGAACTTGCAGCATTCCTTCAGCCTCAGCCTCCCAAGTGCTAGTACTAGGAATATAGGCATAAAGCCATGTTTGGCTATATTCTGTTTAATACATGAAACTGCAATACTTTTTTTTATTTTGAATTTCACTACTGATTATTCTAGCTCTTGCGTTTTAAATTAATGATTTGTTTTTGAGACAGGGTTGAGACTAGCCTTGAACTTACTTTGAAGCCAAGACTGGCCTTCCACTCCTGCGCCTCATGCTTCTGCCTCTGTAGCACTGGGATTATAGGCGTGTGCCACTATGCCTGACTGTACTGTTTTTGCCCTCTCCACCCTATCGTTTTCTTCTGCTCAGTAGAAGCACAGTAAATCGATATTACCTTGTGTGCTATTTAATTGCACCAGGTGTAAAGTGTACAAGGTGTTTCTCACTAATGCCAAGCATTGAGCCAAGTGAGCTGGGCTGGAATTACATGGATAGCCACTGGCTTCTTTATTTCAGCCTGCATTTAAGATGAATTCTATGCGTGGTTGGAAAGTGTGACTGTCAATGCTTGGGAGCTGCTGTTTCCTAGTTTTGTATTTTTCACTTAAATTTGCAGTAGTATTTACTAGGACTCCAGGCATCTTGTTTTAGACATTGTAAAAAGGAAGGTTACATGGGTGCTTTTAAAAAATTAAAAGGCTAGCCAGTCATTGTGGTGCACGCCTTTGCTCCTACAGGCAGCAGAGGCAGGAGTTCTATGAATTCAAGGCCACTCTGGCTTATACAGTGAACTCCAGGACAGCCAGGAAGACATAGACTCTGTCTCAAAAAACAACCCCAAGCAAACAAAAAGGCTATCGTGTTGTGGGAAATATTAAAAAATGAACCTGCCAACTCTCCGTGCTCCTGTTTCTCTCAACCCACCAACTATCAGACCCTGCCAAGCCACATTCCCTTTCTAGTACTGGTAGGCCACAAAACTTTGTCCTGGAAGGGTCCTGCAGGCTCTGTCCCACATTCCAATAACCAAATAGATCCACCATCCTCATGGTTTTATAACAAAATACCCAGTAACCTGGTAAAAAACAAGACTCAATGCTTAGAGTCAATCAGATTTATATAACAAATTCTCAATGCACAAGATGCCAATACAATAATTTCAAAACCAATTGATAATGATAAAAACTGACCACCTACATTAAACAAATTATCCCAATATTCTAACCTTTATGATATAACAACCTGTAACTGGTCATAGCCATGTTGATTCATATCCACCGCCATCCCAAGACACTCCGTTTCTGCAACTCTTAGCCCTGCCTCCCTTTTCCCTGTCCAATCACAGGCCTCCCACTACCCTAATGTAATTGGACGTGGAAGATCCTGTGACACTATCACAACCTTTTTCTCGAGAAGGATTTGTTTAGCTTGGGGAACAGTTAGGAGAAGAGCATGTCATGTGACTTTTTATAATTAGATTTAATGGTTTGTACAAATATAAAATGACATAAAAGGGGGCTGGAGAGATGACTCAGTGGTTGGCTGAGTGCCTGCTGCAATTCCACTGGATCTTAATTACCTTCTCAGTATCCATGTTGGGCAGCTCGCTCCAGCTACAGGAGTAGCAATGTCCTTTTTTTTGGGGGGGGTACTTACACTTTCATGGCATACACACAGATACTCATATATACACATCAGTAAAAATGAGTCAACAACATGAAGGATGTTGGTAATCCTTTTTTAGTATTTTGACACTTCTTTTTAAAAAATGAAGTACATTTTTCTTGAACAGTTTATGTTCCTTATGTACATTTTTAATTTAATTGAAAATTTTCGTGTTAGTATAAAGCTTAAATGCTTGTGGATATAAAAACTGTGTAAGAGAGATAACTGCTGGGGCTGGTGGTCCATGCCTTTTAATCCCAGCATACAGGAATCAGAGGCAGGCCGATCTCTGTGAGTTCAAGGTCAGCCTGGCCTGTCGCAGGGAATATTAAAAACAAAAGAAATCAGCATGTTCCCGAGCTGCTTGCAGCTCTCTGCCCTGGCAGCCTGGCCTGCCGTGCACTGGCCGGCAATGGCCGACCTGTTTTTTTCTCGTGGAGACTCTGACTCAGAATTCCACAATCTCTCCACCCAGCTCGCTAGGTTCCCACTGGTGGGTTGCTACCACGCCAACCCTGTGCTTCAAATCCCCCACGGCCTTCATGGTGCACCTCAGGCCAACCCACAAGCTGCCTAGAGTGAAGGAAAACACAACACAAACTTAGTTTAGAAACGACGGCAACTAAATTCCTAATTTTGTAAGCCTTATTAAATCTAAGTCCTCTGGTGGCGAATCCTGACATCTGCAATTGAAACTGGGAGAAACTTGTAGCTACATCTTGTCCTCTGGCTATCTCTGTCCAAAAGGACCTAATGCCCTCCTGCTTCCTTTCTTCCTCTCTCCAACCTGGAAGTCCCGCCTACTTGCCCAGTGATTGGCTCCTTTATTCATTAGGGGATTGGTTCACAAGAAGTCACCTGACTCACTCCTTGTCCACAGACCCTCCCTGGAGAGGCAGAATTAGCATTAACATACAAACAGCACCAGGCTCATCCACAACATACACAGCAAATTCCCTGACATCCAGGGGAGAAAAGGAATAGGGAGGCAGAAATGCTGGCATTTTCAGTGTAATATAGTAGTAAGATGAATAGGTGTTTTGGGAGTATAGAAAGTGGTGCTTCCTCTAGACCTGCAGCAGTCCTCCAGCCTCAGCCTCTCAAGTGCTAGGAATATAGGCATAAAGCCATGTTTGGTTTTATATTGTTTAACACATGAAACTAATATTTTTCTATTTTGAATTTCACTATTGAGTATTCTAGTTTCTGAGTATTCACTACTGAGTATTCTAGTATTCTATTCTGGTTTTAGTTAGTGATTTCTGTCGGAGATGATACCCAAATTAAAGCTGATCGGATCTCATAAAAATGAAGCTGGTCAAGTTTTCAGAAATGATAAAGCTTTTGTGTGTGTGTTTTTAGTATTTGTGTGTAGGTGGTTGTGTGTTGTGTGTGTGTGTGTGGTGTGTGTCTTGTCCTCTGTAGTGCTTTTCTTGTTACTTTTGAGACAGTGTCTCTCATTTAACTTACAGCTTACCGATTCAGCTAGACTAGCTACTTAGCAAGATTCAATGATTTGCCATTTCCATTTTTACATGAGTACTGAGAATCTGAGTTCAGTTCCTCATGTTTGTTTGGCAAGCTGAACCATCTCCCCACTCCCAACACATTAAGAAAACGTTAGTGTTTTGGGGTTTCCAAGTAGCAGGGACATTATTGAGGACTTGGTTTACATACAGTAAAATTCATCTCCCCACCCTTTAGTTTTTCAGAGGATGACTCACTGTAGCCCTGGCTAGCTTTGAACTTGATATGTAGATCATGTTGGCCTTGCACTTTCAGAGCTCTATCTGCCTGTGCCTCCCAAGTGCTGGGAATAAAGGCATTGTTTTAATTAACTAATTAATTGACTGATGAATTTTCTGGTGCTGGGAGTTGGACCTAGGGGCTTGGATTTACTAGGCAATTGCTCTACCACTGGGTTCATGTTCACGGTTTGTTTGGTGTGCTGCTTGGTTTCTCAGTTGAGAAAATACCTCCATCAGATTACCTGTGAGAAAATCTGTGGGACACTTTCCTGACTAATGATTTATGTGGGAGGGCCTGGTTCACTGTTGGCAGTGCCACTTCTAAGCCGGTGGTCCTGGGTGATATAAGAAAGCAGGCTCAGCAGATTGGGAGGAGCAGGCTAGTAGTTGGTGTTGGGATAACTGATGTGTACCGCCGTGCAAAGTATCGAGCATTATTTTTCTTCTGGTCCGCCTACTCCCCTTTTCTTTAAAACTTTCTATTTTTTTTCCTTCTTCTTGTTTGTTTGTTTGTTTTTTTTGAATATGGTGGTTTTTCTCCCAAAGCATTTCTTAGGATATCAGATATTGATGGTCCACAGTGGTTACTGTTGTTCAATTGTATAGTAGTATTTTTTTGTGAGTAGGGTTGCATGTATGAGTTTCAAAAAACATTTATTGCAGTGGGCATGCATGCATATCTGTAATCCTAGTTCGTGGGAGGCTGAGTTAGAAAGATTGTGATTTCAAGGCCCACCTCGACTGCATAGTAAGTTTCGGGACGCCCCCCCCCCCCCGGGCCCCTTCTTCTCAGGTTGTCATCTCATGAGGCTGACGGTAGTGCAGATTCGCATTGCTGCACCAGCAGTCCACTTGCCACCAGCTTGTTTGTGTAATTCCTAATTCAGTTTTGTCTCTGCTTCTTCAAAACACGAAGGAAACCCCTCTGCCAGCCCATAGTACCAGTTTCCTTGTTGCAAATGCTGATTTTAAGTTTTATGTCTCAGAAACTGCTGTGAAGAAATGTAGTCCCTCCTTCCTCAGAGACTTGAAGCCCATGTCTTCACTTTTCCTTTGTTATCCAGGTGTCTTTCGTTTTAACACATTTCCTACTTCTATGTTGTAGATCTTCTGTTTTTGTTGGAGATCATGTTAACCTCCTTTTTAAAGGCAGTATCTCACCATGTAGCCTGGGTTGGCCTTAAAATTGTCAAAGTGCTGTCTCAGACTCCTGAGAGCTGGGTTTAGTATGAAACCACATGTCTGACTTTACACTTATGATTTACTTCTGTTTTTTTTTTTAATTTTCAATTATTTTTGGCGATTTCTGAGAAGAGTAGTATTCTGAATTTTTTTGTCATTTAAGACTATATATAGTACTAAAATACACATTTTTGTTAGCATTTTTTATATTCCGTTAGTCAAAATGTTGAAGCTAAATTACTTAATAAATAAATTTGTAGTATTTACCATGTGCTGTTTGTTCCAAGTACTTTAAAAACATTAACTAATTTAATTTTTATAATTCTGTGCTTTCTCTCACAGTAGTATACATTTGCCCTACTCCCCCACCCCTAATACCGAGTCTCTTTATGTAACCTAGACAGATCAGTGAATCTCTATGTAGCATAGGTTAGCTTTAAACTTAAGATGCTTTTGTAGCCTCCTCAGTGCTGGGATTGATGTGATGTGAAGTAGATGTCAACCAAAACACAGCTTTATCTTCTGATTTTATTGATAAGAAACTAAAATACAGTCAGGAAAATTAAGGGTATCTAAGACAAGTAGTTCCTACTTGTCTGTAGCATTTGTAGGCAAATCGTTTCAAAACAAGGTTCATAGCTTATTCTTTATGCTGGCACACCTTATTTTATTGTGCTTCAGAGTATGTTGTTGTTTTGTTTATTTTATAAATTGAAACTTTGAGGTTCGATATGGTAGTGTGTATCTATAGTCCCATCTACTTTGGGAAAGTCTGAGCCTATGAGTTTAATGCCAGTCTTGGCAATGTAGTGAGAATTCATACCTCCAAATAAAATAAAACACAATAAAGTAAAAGTAAATTAAATTTCATGAAAGGTTTGTGATAGCCTGCTGTAAATAAATCAGTTGGTACTGTTTTTCCAGAGGCTTGCTACTTTGTGTCCCAAGGTCAGATTTTGATAATTCTTGAAATAATTGACAAGTTTTCCATTATTGCTTATATATTGCTCTGAAATCAGTGACCCCTCATGTTACTATTACATTATTTTGAGATATCATTTACTGTAACCACATCAAATGGAGAATTATATGTGTTTTGACTAATCATCTGATGCCATACATTTCATTTTCTGGACTTTTCTACTCTTGACTATATGAAAATTAGCCAGTTGGAGAGGTGCATTTGTTTCCCTTGAGGGCAAAAGCTAGAAATGATTAAGGTTAGTGGAGAAGGCATCTTGAAAGATAGGCCTTTTGTGCCAAGTTGGGACTACAAAAAAAAAAAAAAGACAGAGAAAGCATAAAAGCCTTTTAGGTTTAGAGAAAGTTTCTGTTGTTTGCATAGATCTCACCAGCTACTGCATTATCCAAAACCTTATCCAGAGCCTACCCTACTCCCTTCAAGTCTGTGAACACTGGGAAAGGTAAAAAAACTGCAGAGGAAAATTTGAAGCTGGCTAGTTGGCTCATGACATTTAAAAAAAAACACCATCTTTATATTAGTAAAAGAAAAAGCATCCAAGGAAGCAGCTAATTCTCATGGAGATACTATAGTGTGTTACTCAGAAGGTAGAGCTAAGACCACTGAAGAAGGTAGCTACACTGAATGACAAATTTTTGAGGTGAACAAAAAGCCTTATATTGGAAGAAGCCTAAATCTAGTGCTTCCGTAGCCATGTCTGCCTTTAAAGCTTCAGAAGAGGTCAGGCCTACTGCTGTGTAGGGGCTATTGCAGATGGTGACTTTAAGTTGGAATGAACAATCACTTATCCTTCTAAAAGAGATATAATGTAACCTTTAAGAGTTACATTATATCTCTTCTGCCTTTTGTGGAGAGCTATAAGTAGAGCAACAAAAAGTGTGCTTCACTGAGTATTTATTTTAAGCTTCTGTTGGGATACATTGCTCAGACCTAGGTGTGGGTGCCTATATGTATTTACAGCACTTGGCAGGTAGAGGTGGGGGGGGTTGGGGTTTGAGGTCAGTCTGGGCTACGTGACAAGACTTTAACAAATAAACAAGCAAACACCTGTATCTTTATCCAAACGCACATGTATGTCGATGGATGGATAAGTTGGTAGGTAGGTAGGTTTGTTCTGCTTGCTCACAGTATTCCTGGTTACCTAAGAGCTCTGAGGAGTATAAACAACATTATACTTTTTCCATAATGCTAACATAGCATTCACTCTGCAGCTTATGCATTAGGGAATACTTTTTATTTTCAGGGCTTCTGATTTAAGAAATGCGTTTTGTAAGGCCATATCTATTATAGTTATACCTCTGATGAATTTGAACAAAATAAAATGAATACTTTCTGTGAAGGATTCATAATTCTAGACCTTCAATTTTTCCATTTGTAAATGTATTTTCTCTCATATATTACGTGCCGACCGCACTTTCCCTCCTCTCCTCCTTGTCCCCCCAACTCCCCAATCTACTCCTCCTCCATTTCTCTTCAGATGATATTCAGACCTCCCAGGAATATCATCTAAATATGGTATATCAGATTGCAATAAAACTAGGCACCGCACTCCCCCCATATTAAGGTTGGAAAAGGCAACCCAGTGGGAAGAAAAGGGTCCCAGAAACAGATAAGAGTCAGAGACAGACTTAGCACCCACTGTTAGGAGTCCTACCAGAAGACCAAGCTATACAACTATAATGTGCACAGTTAGGTCAGTCCTGTGAAAGCTCCCTGATTGGCAGGCAGTTCAGTCTCTGTGAGTCCCTGTGAGCCTATGTTAGTTGATTCTGTGGGTTTTCTAATGATTAGAGATAACAGTGATGTGACGAATTCATTTTTTAAAAGAAATTTCCAGTTGGCAACCACTACCCTGATCATATTTTCTCATGTGCAAAGTAGAGCTTCTACCTCTGAGCTTGCATAGTCCGTAAGATTCTCTATTCTAGATGCCATTAAGAACATCTATATGAAGCTAGAGAAGGCCCAGAGGTTAAGAGCATGGATTGTTCTTTTAGAACAGTGGTTCTCAATATGTGGGTTATGACCCCTTTGAGGGTCCAGGAGTTGCCAAAGACCTTTGGAAAACTTGGAAAACCAGATGTTTATATTGTAATTCATAACAGTGGCAAAATTATAGTTATGAAGTAACAACAAAAATAATTTTATGGTTGGGGGTTGCCAAAACATGAGGAACTCTATTTTAAAGAGTCACAGTATTAGGGAAGAGAACCACTGTTTTAGAGGACTTAAATTCAGTTCTCAGCACCCAGATCAGGTGGCTCACAACCTCCTGTAACTCCATGCCCACGGGGATCCAGTACCTCTTGCCTCTGGGGGGCAACTGCATGTATGCATACATATACAAATATTCTCTCTCTCTCTCTCTCTTTCTCAAGTGTAAATAAAAAGATTTGTATCTGGGTGTGGTGGCACATGCTTGTAACCCCAACACTCAGGAAGTTGAGGTAGGGAGATGAGGAGTTTGGAGCCAGCATGGGCTACCAAGGGAGCCTTCATTCAAAACAAAAACATAAAGAGCATTCATGATTTAGGGAGTTCAGTTAGTTCTCAGGGCATAGTACGTTCTAGGCAAGTACTCTACCACTGTACTACATATATCCCTAGCCCTTTTCATTTTATTTTGAAACAAGGTCTTGCTAACCTGGCCAGGCTGAGCTCCTACTTGTGATCTTCCTTCCTCACCCTCCCAGGTAGCTGGGATTATAGGTATGTACTACCATACCTGGCTTATTTTGAAAGATTTGCTTTTTTAGTATTTAACTATTAAATTAAAAATATGCCATGTGTATAAAATAGTACACTAGCTATTAAGAGCATTCTAAAAGTTCCTCAAAAGTTAAAGCAAAATTATCATATGCTCTAGCTGATCTACTTATACATACACAAGATAATTTAAAATACACATCTCAGGCCAGCAGATGACTCAGTGGATAAATCCTGATGAACTAAGTCCAATCATCAGAATTTATGTGAAGGTGGAAGTAGGGAACCAATACAATGAAGTTCTCTGACCTTTATGGACCTTTACATTGTGTTATATAGCATGTGTGCAGCCACACATACACATTATATACATACAATAGGATGAGTGTATAATGTGTATGGATGCTTATGGCAACACTATCTTTAATAGCTAATGTGGGAATGACTCAGATGTCTATCTCTAGATCAAGGAATAAACAAAATGTGGTATGATATGGTATGCTATTATTTAGTAGTTAAAAATAGATGAAGCATTGATGACACATTACTTGGATGAATCCTATAAGCTAAAATGTGGTTGGGAGGATGGCTCAGTAAAGCACTCACAGCATGAGGGCCTGAGTGCCATCTCTAGAACACATGTAAAATTGCTGGGTGTAGTGGTGCATGTAATTCCAGCACTGGGGAAGTAGAGACAGGATGATCCCTGGGGCTTTCTGGCCAGCCATCGTAGTCAAATGGGTGAACTTCAGGTGAATGAGAGATCCTGTGTTGAAATAGGTGGATACCTCAGGTTGTCCTTTGGCCTTCATATGTACCATGCTTGTGTGTATTCACATGTAAATACACATACACACATTTTTTTAAGTAAGCTAACTGAAAGAATCAGGTACAAAAAGTCACATCTCTTATTCCTTTCATATGAATATTTCATTCCTTATTCATATTTCATATGAAATATATAAACCAGATACATTTGTGGAGACAGAAATTTATATTAGCGATTACCAAGGAATAAGAGAAAAGAATAGGAACACAACACAGGATGATGAAGAAGTTTGAAAATATTTAAATTAGTTGACTTGTATACTCAGAATAATAGACTCAGTTCGTTTATGCTTAGGATTCACATAAACATTTTTCTTCCTTTGAAAATGTTTATGTAAGCTTATTTTGTGCATGTGTATATGAACATGTGTGGCATGGCATGTGTATGGAGGTCAGAGGACAGCTTATGAGTGTCAGTTCTGTCCTGTGTTGTGGGTTCTGGGCATTGAACTCGGGTTGTCAGGCTTGGCAGCAAGCACTTTTGGCTGCTGAGCCACATTACTGGTCCAGATAGCCTTATTTCAAGATGAGTAATAGTTAAGCCTAAATGACTTAAACATTTGCTTTCTTTTTTTTATAAAATATGAAAAACCCCACTTTTTGTAGTGTAGAAGATAGTACTACAGAATAAAGTGACGCAGTTGAAGAGGACCTAAAGGGCCACTGGCTCTTTGGAAAACATCCTACTTAGAAAATTTATTGACATGTTTTCCAGATGTTTTTAGAGGTGAAATGGTAGGTCAGCTCCCTGTGGTTAACTTCCTTTGCTTGGGCATTTGCACTCAGCAGGGAGAGAACATCATTGGTAACATTAGTAGTCCAGTTTTAGAACAACAAGATACAAAAAGGTGTCTTTCCATGTTTTTGAATATATAGTTATTTTTAAAATGACTTTTTCCTCAAATTTAGTTAGAATTCTTACTGCCTATCAGAAATTATAGGTTAAGAAGGGAAAACAAAAACTTGTAATTCCATGACCTAGGAAAGTTTCTATTACTGTTTTAGTGTATTTATATTATGTAAATATATATTCATATGTACTTTATGTTTCTTATAATTACATTTAAAGAATTTTATAAAGGTCTGTATCTCAGATGCTTAATAGTAATGTAAAATATCACTGAGAATTAAGGTCTTGCCTTACATACCACTATCTACTTTTTTTCTGGTGGGGGAAATTGAATTTCATCTTTTTTTTGATACTTTTCTTAGTGGATTTTGTGTTCATTTCTTTTAAGCATTAATCATGGTGTGTGGAAATGTAACTGAATTTAATTTTGTATTTCACTGTTTCCCTGAGTTCATATTCTAGTTCTAGTAGATATTTTGTGTAATTGTTTAGACCTTTTCCATGTAAGATTATACCACCTGGGCTGGAGAATTAGCTCAGCGGTTATCAACACCGTTGCTCTTGTAAAAGACCCAAATATGATGCCCAGCACTCACATGGCAGCTCATAGCCATCTGTAACTTTAGTTCCAGTTGTTCCAGAGGCCTCCTCTGACCTCCACAAGTACCAGGTACAAATGGGGCACACACACATACATGCAGGCAAAACACTCATAACAATAAAATAATCTAAAAAGTTCTTTTTTCATCTAACACTGTTAATCATGAAAGTATATAGAATTTTGTCAAATTGTCAAATAAATTTTGTGTGTGTGTGTATGTGTGTTTGTGCTTGCTAGATATACTCAATTGTTTTTCCACTAATTTCTGTTAGTTATAGTTATTATTTTTATGTGTTGAAACAGTTGGTGTTCTGCAAATAAATCCTACTTGATTTTGATGTGAATTTTTATTTTATATTTATTTATGTGTATGAGTATTTTTTGCCTGTATGTATGTATGTATGTATGTATGTATGTATGTATACTACATATGTGCCTGGAGCTCAAGGTTAGAAGAGGGTGTTGGATCTGGTGGAATTGGAGTTACTGATAGTTGTGAGCCACCACATGTGTGATGGGAATGGAACCCCAGTCCTCTCCAAGAGGTACTCTGAACTGCTGAGCCATCTCTCCAGCCCCCCTGTATTTTCATAATGTGGTGCTGAACTTGGTTTGCTAGTTTTGTGTTGAGAATATTTTTTATTTATGTTTATAAGGAAGAATTGTTACTTTTTAACTCACAGAACCATCTTTCTGAACTGTCTTGTTTTAGCCTTGGTAGATTTTATTTTTAGATATTTGTTTTCATTAATGTTACCTAATTTGTTGGCATATAATCTCTTTAAAGAGGTTTTGGGGTGTGCGTGTGTGTGTGTGTGTGTGTGTGAGAGAGAGAGAGAGAGAGAGAGAGAGAGAGAGAGAGAGAGAGAGAGAGAAACAGAGACAGAGACAGAGACAGAGTACAGGAGTTGGTTTTATCCACTGAACCATCTTGCTAGACCATTAATTTCTACAGAATTGTTCTTAGTATTTAGTGCTTTCTTTTTGGATATTCTTTTTCTCTTTTTGCATTGGTGAGGAGTCACTCTTCCCCACCACCTGTAAGTAACATGCATTCAGTTGACTCTATAGTTTCAAAGTGGTTGCATGAGACAGATTCTGCCAATGTCATTGTTGTCTAGATTGGTGACAGATTCCTGGCTGTTCTTATATACCATCTTCTAGAATCCTTCCCACTTGTTTAACTTTTGGATGTGTGTGTGTGTGTGTGTGTGGTGTATTTATGTGTGTATGTGTGTCCATCTGTGTGTCTGTGTGTCTGTCTGTCTTTCCATCCATTCATTGATCCATCGATCCATTGATCCATCCATTCATCCATTTTATGGTGTGTATGTATGTGTATCTGTGTCTGTCTGTCTGTCTTTGGCTAGATGCATATGTCCCATTGTGCTTGTGTGAAAGTCAAAGGACAACTTCAGGTCTTGGTTCGTGTTTTCCACCTTACTTGAGACAGTCTGTGTTTTGTTCACTGCTGTGTATACTAGGCTAGTTGGCCTGAAAACTTCCAGTGATTCTCTTGTTTGTCCTCTCATTTCCCAGGGTGGTGTGCTGTGATTATAGATGCACATGTGTCATTGCACAGCTTGTATGTGGGTTCTAGGGATCTGAACTCAGGTCATTAGACAGAGTGTTAAGTACTTTACCATTGAGCTCTCTCCTCAGCCTTGGAGCTATTTATCACAGAATTTTGTTTTCATCATTATCGGCCATTTAGTTGGGTTGTTCGTTTGTTTGGGTACTTCTTTGCTTTATTATTATTAGTAGTATTAGTATTATTGAGACAGGTATTTTGCTATATTACCTAAGCTAATTCTAAACTTATGGGCAGTTCTCCTGCCTCTGGCTGCTGGGTAGCTGGGACTGTATGCATACACCTTTGTGCCTAGCCATAAGTATTAAAATATGAGCATATGAGCCATAGAATCTGAAAAAAAAATGCATGTACAGAAAGTGTATTCTTATATTACAGCTTCCAGGGCCTTGTACTTGTTACTGTAACTGCTGTGGAAAACTGCAGAAACTGTGCTGGTGTGATTTCCTGTGTTTCTGAGCTCATAAAGAGAAATACCCCCACCCCCCAAATATCTTACTAGGCAGTATTTAAAGCTGTGTTGATAAATTTACATGGGGATTTAAAGTTCTGCTTTTGATGATTAATTTTTGTTTGTATTTCTAGGACTTTCAGTCAGAAGAAGGCTGCTATTGAAAGAGAATATGCACAGGTGAGTGAGGGATTGCAGTTCCTGTCTTGGGTATGCTTAAGATCATATCTCCTGTCAAAAAGAACCTTGGAATCTTCTTTGACTGCCTGCCCACTTTTGACCATCTAACCTTTGGTTTCCTTAAAAAACTTTTTTTTTGGTTGTTTGGCTCAAGGTTTCTCTATGGCTTGACTGCTCTGAAATTTGCTCTGTAGACCAGGCTGGCCTAGAACTCAGAGGTTTATCTGCCTCTGCTTCTAGGATTCTGGGATAAAAGATGTGTGCTGCCACCACTATCTGATTAATTTTTTAAAAAAGACAAAAGACAAGCTCGTACCAAGTTATCCTGGCTGACCCTAAATTGTCTGTGTGTAATAGGCTGACTTCAAACTCACAGAGATCTGCCTGCCTCTGCCTCTTGAGTGCTGGGATTAAAGTGCTGTGTGCCACCAGGCCCTGCCAGAATTAATTTTGTTTTGTTTTATTTTTGAGACAAGGTTTCATTGTGTAGTTCTAGTTAATTCGCCTTTTTTGATCCATTTAAAATTTAAAGTAAGTCCCATTGCTTCTTATAGTAAAGAAGATCATAGTTGAGGTTTCTCACTTGAACCAGGGCTGGCAGAGTTAGTTTAGGTAGACAGCTTGCTTAGGGATTCTGTGTCTGCACCTCCAAGTGCTCAGATTACAGGTGGACCACCATGCTGGCCCCATATTTACATGGGCACCAGGGATCTGAACTCTAGACTCAGGATTATATAGTGATATTGCTACATAAGTGATATTGAGCCTAATAAGATTTTATGATTTGTTTGGTGGCTGTGGTAGGTTAGAAAATTCCATAGATATGGTTCAGTTTTTATGGTTGAATCTCCAGGAATGATGATAGAGCCTTACACCTTCCAAAATCATTTCCTCTACTTTTCATTGTGTCATATATTGCTTCTCTTCTGGAAATGTGAAATTTCATTACATTGAAATGTTTGACAGGCCGGGCGATGGTGGCGCACGCCTTTAATCCCAGCACTTGGGAGGCAGAGGCAGGCGGATTTCTTAGTTCAAGGCCAGCCTGATCTACAGAGTGAGTCCCAGGACAGCCAGGGCTATACAGAGAAACCCTGTCTCGAAAAGCCAAATAAATAAATAAATAAATAAATAGATAAATAGAAATGTTTGACAAAGCTTAGAGAAATATCAAATAGAATTTGTCTTAATTTTAGCATTTATTTTTGGTTTAAGCTACTAAATATTTTGAAAGGCATATATGTTTAGCGATTACATATATATGTAAATTTTAAAACTATTTTTATCTTGTGTACTAGTGTTTTGCCTTCTTGTAATTCTGTGTATTATGTGTATGCCTGGTGTCTATGGAAGCTGAGAGGGCATCAGATCCCCTAGTATTCGAGTTATAGACAATGTGAACTCAAATTATAGACAGGTATGGGTGCTGGGAATCGAACCTGGGTCCTCTGTAAGAGCATCCAGTGCTCTTAACCACCGAGCTATCTCTCCGGTGCCTACATATAAACATTTTAAAATTAGTTGAAAATTTCAGCATTTGCCATTATTGTGGGACTTTCCTGTGATGTTACCTCTTTCTGTCATTGTACTATCTAATGGTCCGTTTTGGAAGCTCCATGGTTTCAGCTGTTATTTATGGTTGGTGTGCCTTCTAAATAGGAAAATTGGGTTGAAAAGATGGTGCAAGGAGTAATTTTTTGTTGTATAAAAGTGATCTGGGGTCCTCAGAACCCACATATAAGACAGATGTAGCAGCATGCATCTGTAATCTCCAGTGGGATGGGAGTTGGATAAGAGAATTGCCACACACACTGGCAGCAATGCTAGCATACATGGCCATAACTAAGAAGAGACTATTTCTTAAACAAGGTAGAATTTGAAGACTGACAGTTGAGATACGCCTCTGACCTCCACAGACACTCATACTCACACACATGCACACCTACCTCCTTACACATAAAAGATAAGTGAATAAATAAGCAAGACTGTCTTATATCCCCCCATACAATGGTGGCTGCTAACATAGCTCTCAGAGTATTTGCCCAGTACGTGCAAGACTTTGATATCCTGCACTGAAAGAAAAAGAAAAAAGAAGGAAAGAAAAGGAAAAAAGGGGAATTCTAATTTATGTTTTGAACTTTTTATCTTTTTTATTACTTTACCTGTTCTTTAAAAATTTATTCAAAATTTTTAGTTTAACATACAAAATAAAGGGTTTCATGTTCATACATATTTGTCCCTTTCTTCCAATGTATCAATTTTAATTCCTTTTCCTTTCTTTGAGACAGAGTCTCCAAGTATATTTCTGGTTGACCTGGACCTCGCATGTGGAATAGACTGGCTTCTAGTTTAGAGATCCTCCTGCCTTTGCCTCCCAAGTGCTAGGATTAAAGACACATGCTGCCATGTTCGGCCCATTTCATAGTTTTTGGTATTATTCTGTTTCATTTTATTCATGTTGTGGTACTGGGGAATTGAACCCAGGCCCTAATACATGATAGGCAAATTCCATCACTTTGCTGCACTCTTAAGCTAATGATATACTATCTTAAAATTACATGTTTATTTAAAAACTTTTCATATATTGACAAAACACCAAATACATTTCTAGATACTATGGATATAACAATGCCTACAAAGGGAATGGGGTGGGTGTAGTTCTTGCACTTCTTTCTATGGATATATGTAGTCTTCCAGTCAACTATACTAAATTCTTTCTATTCAAAGCCACTGACATGGCATTTTAGTCAAATGTCCATTCTTTAGTGTCACTTACAGATTTTTATTAATAATACTAGCATTCTCTATACAAAAGATTTATTGCCAAAAAGATTGAGCACTTACAAGATTCAGAGGATATATAGAAGAGTCACTCTAACACTATAATATTTTAAAAAGCCAAGTTCTGCCTGGGAGAATAGGTGGGGTCTTTGGGCTTCATTGCTATTTGACTAATATTTTGTGAAACTTATTTTTGCCTTAAATTTTCAGATGAAATGCAAATTGTTTATTAAGAGAGGAAGCAGACAGGTGTGCACATAATTTCAGTACTTTAGAGGCTTGTGATTAGTTTTAGGAGAGCATGCACTACAGAATGAGAATCTTCCCAATATATGTTTATGTATGTATGTATGTATGTATGTATGTATGTATGTATGTGTAAAAGCGTTTAAACTTGAGATAGATTATTTGACATCAATTTGAAAGATGTTCCTTCAAGCACATGCGATACTTGTAATATTTCTTTAGAGGAGTGTTAGGAATTAACAAAAAAAGAAAAAGAGAAATGTTGCTGACTCTCATTTAATTTACACTTAATGGAATTTGAGTAATGAACCTTTTCAGGTTGTGTGGCAGTTTCAGTTTCCTACAGGAGTATTAATGTTTCATTTTTAAGCATGTTTTAAGAAGTTCACTTTGTATTTCTCCAGAAATAACAGATGACTCCATGTGTGTTTATACTAACATAACAAATGGATCTCTACAAATAAGTAGCCCTAAAAGATGTCCAAGTAGCACTAACATCTTAGGGTAAAATCAAGTTTGGCTTGAAGATAGCTAGTCACTAAACTGTTTGTAAATTCATTTGCAGTCCTCAAGCTGAAATTGCTGCAGGCAACTTCTGTGTATTAATGTACTTCCTGTAGTCTTTGGCAGAATGTTGCTAGTGAAGGAAGGATACAAAAGGTTATTGTGGTTGGAGAGAAAGAACAGGAAAAGATTGTGGACTTTTAAGGGCGGCTCCTTACTGAAGGACAAACAGAATAAACATTCATGCTGGCAGTACCCTGTAATATCACTCTCTGACACCTAAGGCATTTTTTTTTACTATTTTTATTCTTTTAAGAAATAAGTTTGCCAACAGTTGAGCATGGTACCTGAGAATTAGGATTTTGTGTGTGTGTGTGTGTGTGTGTGTGTGTGTGTGTGTATGTTAGGAATTCTCTTTGGCAAATTCCATCTGTATAGAGGCTTAAAGTTCGGCTTTATGCAGTTAGCTTTTCTGTGCTATTAGGGAAACTATATACTTGAAGCCTTTTCTTTTTTCTTCCATCTCATTCTGTGAATAAGGAGACAAGGTAACTACTGTGGCAGAAAGCCCAGAACAAAATTGAGGGAGTTAATTTTATATTTATGTTGATGCTTTTAAAAATGACTTTATTGTATTATCTTTTTGGGGTTTTTTGGCTTACACAGGTGTTAGAAATACAATTGGAAGGAACAGGCTAACTTTTGTTTAAGTAAGATTGTCTAATTTTATATAGTTTAATTTTTAAAGTTGTAAAGCCGTGTTAAAAGAGGAAATTGTAGATGTGAGTAAATTTGGTCTTTTTGGGCAAATAGATTTGCTAGATTTTCATCTTTGCATGGATGTTCTGAGCATTTTTAAAAGAAATAAGTAAAAATAATTACTTATTTGACTTCTATTCCTTTCCTCTCCAGAACCTGTTCCTGTTAATGAATTTAGAGGTTAGGCCGGCATAAAATAGGAATAGAAAAAGGGAAGAATTTAGGCCAGAGCTGTGGTTTTGAAACTCTTGTAGATAGCTTGCCCAGTTCCCTCCTCTCTCCCTCCCCTCCTATTTGTTTTAAATATAGGCTCTCGATATGTAGCCCAGGCTGACCTGGAACTCATGTTCCTCCTGCCTTAACCTCCGACTGTTAGGACTAACAGTGTGTGCCACTATGTTTCAATGTTTAATTTTTTTTTATTTTCTAAGTTTTTTTATTTACATTCCAAATGATTTCCCCTTTCCCATTTCCTCCCTCCCCGAAAGTCCCATAAGCCCTCTTCCCTCCCCCACCCCCCCAGCCCTGTTCCCCATTCAATCCCCTCTGCTTCTCTGACCTGGCATTCCCCTACATCCAGTCTTTCCAGGACCAGGGGTCTCTCCTTCCATCTTCTTGGAAATCTATTGATATGCGAATTGTGTCTAGGGTATTCCGAGATTCTGGGATTCTGGGTTAACATCACCTTATCAGTGACTGCATACCATGTGTCTTCTTTTGTGATTGGCTTACCTCACTAAGGATGATATTTTCCAGTTCTGACCATTTGCCTAGGAATTTCGTGAATTCATTGTTTTTAATTGCAGAGTAGTATTCCATTGTGTAAATATACCACATTTTCTGTATTCATTCCTCCGTGGAGGGACATCTGGGTTCTTTCCAGCTTCTGGCTATTATAAATAAGGCTGCTATGAACATAGTGGAGCATGTGTCCTTATTGCATGCAGCGGAAGCCTCTGGGTATATGCCCAGGAGTGGTATAGCCGGATCCTCTGGGAGTGTCATGCCCAGTTTTCTGAGGAACCGCCAGACTGCTTTCCAGAGTGGTTGTACTAGCTTGCAATCTCACCAGCAGTGGAGGAGTCCTCTTTCTCCACATCCTCTCCAACAACGCTGTCTCCTGTGTTTTTGATCTTAGCCATTCTGACTGGTGTGAGATGGAATCTCAGGGTTGTTTTGATTTGCATTTCCCTAATGACTAAGAATGTTGAACATCTCTTTAGGTGCTTCTCAGCCATTAGATATTCTTCAGGTGAGAACTCTTTGTTTAGCTCTGTACCCCATTTTTTAATAGGGTTACTTGGCTCTCTGGAGTCTAACTTCTTGAATTCTTTGTATATATTGGATATTAGCCCTCTGTTGGATGTAGGGTTGGTAAAGATCATTTCCCAGTTTGTTGGTTGCCGCTTTGTCCTTTTGACAGTGTCCTTTGCCTTACAGAGACTTTGTAATTTTATGAGGTCCCATTTGTCAATTCTTGATTCTCCCCTGTGCCCATATGTTCAAGGTTCTTCCCTAGTTTCAATGTTTAATTTTTATGATTTTAATTTCTTACTCCTTTTTTCTCTGGAAAAATTTAATAGGTTTATTTATAATTGTCATAAATTTGAACTGTTGAAATGCCTTCACTGAAACGTTTTGACTTGCATTAGTATGTTGCATTTACATCTCACATTTGTATTAAAAATTCACACACAAATGAGAACTGAGAAACTGTCAATACTTGATTTCTGTCACCTGTTTTTTCCATTCACCGTCATCTACTTAGGTACCTTTTAGTTCCATGGAAAAAGTAACTAACATTTAGAACTTCTGAAAACAGAAGAGGAAAGCCTTTTTCTTTGAGAATGAAATGCTTCCTCTCACAGTGGGACTCTTCTGTAAGTTCTGTGTATGCGGTCTGCTAGTTGGATATCTTTTGGCATAATAGGTTGGTATCTTCAGCTAGATTGGCTTCACTGCCTCCTTACCTTACAAAGCACCAACAGCTGTACTCTGGAAGCACAGATCTGTTTTGAAGTCCTGAACAATTTCTCACACCTGATGTTGGAAGGAGAGCTTATGAATCAGGTTTAGTGGGCTTCTGAATGCAGCTGAATCCAGGGAGTGCCACAGTACTCGGCCTATAGTGACGAGGTCTCTTCATCCTGCAGTATAGGGGGCACTCCTGTGAGTAATTTTTGAAGCCAGTTCTTCGTGTGTGTGTGTGTGTTTTATCACCAGTGGATTTGATGACAATCCACTTTATACAAGCCAGGCTATGAGTACCTCGTTACTGAACCCCGTTCTTGTGCTGGAGCTCAGTGAGAGGCAGCATGGTGTCAATGCCTCTCTTTTTTATTAGGCATATTAGTCTGTGTATGTTTTCGTTCATTTGTTATTTGATTCTATGAATTGAGTTTGAGTCTCTTGTTCTAACTGATAAACACCTGTTTGTTTCTTTGTTTTAATTTCTTTTATCTCATCTCTGTATATAGATTTCAGTTGTGTAGTCTTCTCTCTAATATAGTTAACTAAAATAGATTGAGGCTGGCTTCCAACTCACTGTATAGCCAAAGATGACCTTGAACTTCTGGTCCTCCTCCCTCCACCTTAGTACTGGGATTGCCCGCACGTGCTATCACACCTGGTTTATGCCTTGATAAGGATTGCAGCCACAGGGCTTGGTGCATGTTAGGCAAGCACTCTACGACTTCAACTACACCCATAGCCCTACAAACCTTTTTTTCTGGTATTTTTTCATGCTCTTGGTTTTAAAATTATTGAAATGACAAAGGATATCTTAACTAAATTATGAGTTCTTAGGAAATCATGTTTGAATTTACTGGTGACAGACAAGTCACCAGAAAATATTACAATGGTGAGAAAGAAGCAGAAATGACAATATGAATAGAGTGTCAGTTTCCTAAATAATCTAATCTGATATAATTAAACACATTTTTTTAAAATTTTTTTTAAAAGATTTATTTATTGTTATATGTAAATACACTGTAACTGTCTTCGGACACCCAGAAGATCTCATTACGGATGGTTGTGAGCCACCATGAGGTTGCTGGGATTTGAACTCAGGACCTTCGGAAGAGCAGTCAGTGTTACTTAACCGCTGAGCCATCTTACCAGCCCCAGTTAAACACATTTAAGGGGCTGGTGAGATGGCTCAGTGGGTAAGAGCACTGACTGCTTTTCCAAAGGTCCTGGGTTCAAATCCCAGCACCCACATGGTGGCTCACAACCATCCGTAATGAGATCTGATGCCCTCTTCTAGTGTGTCTGAAGACAGCTACACTATACTTACATATAATAATAAATCTTTGAGCTGGAGTGAGCAGACTGGAGCAAGCAGAGGCTCTAAGTTCAATTCCCAGCAACCACATGATGGCTCACCACCATTTGTACAGCTACAGAGTACTCATATACATAAATAAATCTTTAAAAAAATTAAATGTGTTTAAAGCCACTTCCTTGAATGGCATTAGTTTTATTGAGGCTTGCCTTTGAACCAATGGTAACATTTGTATTCATTCAAAAACAAAAAAACAAAAAAACTCTGGGTGATTCTTTCAGGAACACAGAACAAAAGGTATTCTAGACGTATTTGCTCTTGGTGGAAATACGGTAGAACTGACTTTGGAATAGGATTTCTGAGAACATAAGCAAAGTTTGATACAATATCTGGTTAATATATGAAGAATTCTTCTGTTAGTAAGGATTATTTGAGAGAAAGGTAAACCTATCTATTCTGCATCCACGAGTTTTCGTCATCTTGGACAGAGAATCATTGTTTTCATATTGCCAGAATTTTTAAAGTTTTAATAGTTAACAACAGTTAATAAAAAAAGGGTACAATCAGTAAACTTCACTTATTTTATTTAGTTTTTAGACAGGGCCTCTTAGTGTAGCTCAGGCTGGTCCAATTCATTGTGTTGCCCAGCCTGTCTTGATATTTCCAGTAGTGGGATAATAGGTATGAGTCATCATGCCCAACTATTTTATTACATTCTATGGAACCTTAGTGATAGATATTGTAAGGTCTGTGGAAACTGAGTAGAAATTACACTTCTGGCTGGTAGGTAATCTTAAAAAATAAGATGTAAGTGATTATTCTATTTGGAAATGAGCAAGAACAGCTTTTATCAGGGAAGAATTATATAACTAATAAATTTTGTTAAAAATATTTTTTCTAAGATTTATTTATTTTTATTTTATGTGTATGGATGTTTTTCCTGTGCACCATATGTGTGCCATGTGCCTGGTACCTGTGGAGGCCAGAAAGGGGTATCAGATCCCCTGGAAATGGAGCTAATAATAGTTGTAGGCTGCCATGTGGGTTTAGGGAACCAAACTCAAGTCCTCTCTGGAAAAGCAACAAGTGTTCTTAACCCCTGAGCTGTGTCTCCAGCTCCCCAAATACAAATCTTGAAGGCTACTGAAGCCATCCCCCAATTTTTCTGCTGGAAAAACCTTTTTATTAGGTATTCTACTAGTTAGGTTCACACGTTTTAGTTTTGTTTTTTGATTTTCAAGACAGGATTTCTCTGTAACAGTCCAGGTTGTCCTGGAATTCGATCTGTAGATGAGACTGGCCTTGAACTCACAGAGCCTAAGTGCTGGGATTAAAGGCTTGCACCACTATACTGGACTTCAGATGTTTTCTTAATCAAGTATTTTATTTATATATTGCCTACATATTCCTATGGAACAATGTATCTCAGTTACATTGTCCTAAAGTCATGCTCTGGTTGGCTAGCACCTTTTTTCCTTACAGTGTCTTTCTTAATCATTTTGATTATTTTATAATTCCAATTAACACATAGAAGCAATTTGGATTTATGTAGTATGTATCTTTATGTACACTTCATTTTTTCTTACTATAGTTACAAATTAGACAACTTATTGTACAGTAGCTTTAGTAATAGGAGTCAAAGTGTATACTGAGATAAGTAAAGACCTCAGGTCATATAGTCATTTTAAAGTGCCCTAGTTTAGAGGTGACTTCAGTTGAAATTATTTTATGCATTCATGAAAGCAAGTAAGGTTTTGTAGTGGGTTGGTAGTGGGACCCTAAACTATATCTAGCAGAACATGTGAATGTGACCTTATCTGGAAGAGTAACTTTACAGATGGGTTAGAGTAGGCTGACCCTAACCCAGTGACTGGTGTTCTTAATGGGGACATTTATACATAGAGATTCACAGAATGAAGAAAGGCATGTGAAGATAGAGACAGAAACTGGAGTGATGAGTCTGTGAATCAGGAATGTCAAGGATAACTGGCTATCCCCATGTGCCATTAAAGATGCTCAGACAGATCCTCTCATTCATAAAGAAGGCTGCAGTTTCAGACTTCTAACCTCTGGAAGTGGGAAAACATACATTTTTCTTGTCTTGAAAACGCCCATTAGGGCTGGAGAGATGGCTCAGAGGCTAAGAGTACAGACTGCTCTTCCAAAACGTCCTTAGTTCAATTCCCAGCAACCACATAGTGTAATGGGATCGGATGCCCTCTTCTGGTGTGTCTGAAGACAGCTACAGGGTATTCTTATACAATAAACAAACAAACAAACAAACAAACAAATATTGAAAAAGAGAAAACACCCATTAATGGAGCTTTCTTTTAGCAGCTCTGTGGAACCAATATATAGCTCAGTATGATTTTCCTATCCAGATATCAGTTTGAACTTCTTAGTGTAGCTACCTATACAATTCGATTGAAAAGATGCTAACTATAAATTAACGGTGGTGATCAAGTTGTCAGAGTAGATGAGCATACCACTATTTTATCTTTGTTTATTTTTATTATTTTGTATAGTTTTTTAAAATTTAAGTTATTTTTACATCCCTGCCACAGTTTCCCTTTTCTCCTCTCCTCCTAGTCCCTCTCCTATTTATTTTTTAAAGATTTATATTATTTTGGTTTTTGAGATTGAGCCTCACTACGTATCTCTGACTGCACTGAAACTATGTAAATTGGGTTGGCCTTAAACTCACAGAGATCTGCCTGTCTCTGCTTCCTGAGTGCTGGGATTTAAGGTGTGTGCACCATAACCAGCAAGATTTATTTTGTTTTTTGTATAAAAGTGTTTTGCCTGCACATATGTATGTGCATCACATGTTTGCCTAGTACTCAAGGAGGCTAGAGGAGGGTGTGAGGTACCCTGGAACTGGAGTTACAGATGATTGTGGGCAACTATGTAGGTGCTGAAAATCAAACCTGGGACCTTTATAAGAGCACCAAGTGTTTTTAACCTCTGAGCAAACTCTCCAGCCCCAAGACTTATTTTTAATGTTTTATTTTTAATTAGGTGTATAGATGTGCCCAGCTGTAATTGGGTTCATTGGAGCTGAAGTTATAGGCATTTTGAACTGTCTGATTTAGGTGTTGGGAACTGAACTCATGTCTTCTGTAAGAGCAGTATGTATTCTTAACCTCAGAGGCAGCTCTTCACCATTATTGTATTTAAAATCATTACACCGACACTATCACTGTTATCTCACTTTAAAGTTAAAGATGTAGATTCAGAAAAGTGGCCCTGGTACAGTCTGAACCTTAGTGTCTGGTTAAAAACCTGCACTCTTTTTCTCTATCACTCTGCAGACTACAGGGGTCAGTTTCTAATGAGTCAGTCTTTCATATTTATAGTTTTTCTTCTTCCTCTCAGTTTAACTTTGTAAGTTCTGAGTAAGTGAAAACTAGCCAAACCTTAAGTATCTATCTACCTTTTCCAAATCCTGAATTCTGCATAATTTTGGTGTTTGTATTTCCTATTTTAATCAGAGATTGGAATCTAAACTAAACTGTATCATTTTATTCCCCTGAGATTATTTAATAGCTGAAACAAGGAAACACCAGAAATTTCTCATGGAAGTTTCAGGGACTTAAGAATTTTATCTAGAGATTCAGAATGATGAGAACACCCAAATTCCTGTCTATTAATAGCTTCAAGCAGATTAAACAAATAAAACCACTAAATTATTGCAGTTTTAAAGCCCTCCCAGCAAATAAGGTTAATGCCAATAGAGACTAGCATCCTATCTGCCCATCTATCCATTTATTGGTTGTATTATTATTATTATTATTATTATTATTATTATAAGACAGGACCAGGAACTGTAGAGATGTCTCAGTGATTAAGAGGACCTAAATCTGTTTCCCAGCACCCACATGGCAGCTTACTTACTATCATCTGTAAAGCCCATCGTGAGTTATCTGATGCCCTCTTTTAACTGTCTCACATGGTGCACATACATATATGCAGACCATACACCTATATACATAAAATAAAAATAAAAATAACTCAAAAAAGAGGGAACCATAACACTTCCTAAGAAACATCCTGTGTGAGTGTTTGTGCTGTACTCTATATATGTAAGTCCTGGCATGCAGGCTTCCATTTTGCTTATGAACTTTTCTAATATTTAGTGTAGTACTTAATGCCTTATAAAACTGGGTGTGTGAGAAATGAAGGATGCTTTCTTCCTGTAGATATTTAACATTTAGAGTAGATATTGATGTTACGCTTCGTTGGAGAAATGTGTTAAAAATGTGTCTTTATGGAGGTCTGGAGAGAGGGCTCATTAGTTAAAAGCACTGGTTCTATTTCCAGCACCCCCATAGTGCTGTACAGCCATCTGTAATTCTAGTCAGAGGATCTGTTGTCCTCTTCTGACCTCCGAGGGCACCAGGCATACCGGAAATGCACATACATATACACAGGCAGAAGATTTCACATACATAAAATTTAAAATAATTTTAGCTGTATTTTTACCAAAAAATTGAGAACAGTTGTTCCTATAGTATAAATTACTCCTTAACATTCTTATACATTAATCATTTTAATAAAATATACATTTATTTTTTTAAAACTTTATGTGTGTATGTATATGTGGGTATGATCTGTGTGTGAATGCAGAAGTCATTTACAGGAGTCAGCTGTCTAATGTCATGGTAGCTTGGTTAGTTTTGTGGTTGTTTTGTTTTTGTCATTTTTACAAAGGCTGCTGTCATTGGGAACTTCAACTGAGAGAATGCCCTACCAGATTGGCCTATGGGCAAGCTAAGATTGATTCTCACTGTGGGTCGTGCCTTTCTGGGCACATGTATTTGTATGTGGGGAACAAGTCATTAAGCAACATTCCTCCATGGCTTTTGCTTCAGTTTCTGCCTTGAGTTCCTGCCCTGACTTTCCTCAGCAATAGGATGTGACCCAAGAGTTATAAGTAGAAATAAACTCTTTCCTCTCCAAATTGCTTTTGGTCACAGTATTTTGTCACAGCAATAGAAACTCTAACTTGGGCACATGGGTTTTATGGATCAAACTTGGGTGTCAGGTTTGTGCAGCAAATGCTTTTACCTGGTAAGTCATCTTTCCTGACCCAAACTTTGATTTAAGTAGTTTGTAAGCCTTTTCTTTTTTTAGGATCCAGTTCTGTTATCTATATAGTGACTTACCTTTCATCATTTTAAAAATTACTTCATGTAATTTAGCAAAATTATGCTCTTAGTTTTCATAAAACTGAAAAATAAATCAAACATTGACTCAAGACACTGTTTTTAATGAAGAATTAACAAATGTTATTTAGTCAAGCAAATTTTTTTTACCAGCTTAAATATTACAGTTCAGTGAGTGTTTAATAAATATGAGCACATGGTTTCTTAATATTTAAGAGTAGATAAAATTGATTAACTTCAAAGGGTTTGTAATCAAGTAGTATAAATATATATCTAAATGACTATAGTATAAGACAAAATATAGTTGCTTGGTCATAAATTTATGCTAGCAACATGACAAGTCACAAGGAACAATTTTGTACTAGTAATAATCATATCAGAAAGACCCTAAGCCTATGACTCTCAGTGTTAATTACTGTGGAATATGATGGTACACTTATTCATATACATTGAGGCCCTCTTGGCTGTTTGGCTCAATTCTTTACCTGAAATCTATTTTAGATATTTTTAGATTTTATGCATTAGAAAATTTAACTGTTAAAAGCGGAATTCTGGATGGGCAGTGATGGCATACACCTTTAATCCCAGCACTAGGAGGCAGAGGCAGGTGGGTCTCTGAAGTCAAGGCCAGCCATGGCTACACAGAGAATTTCTGTCTCAAAAAAAAAACACAAACAAACAAAAAACACAGTGGAATTCTGAAGAATAAAAGTTTTCTAAGTTGAAAATATAGCCTGATGAAGAATATAGTTTGATTTATCAGTTGTGTTAGTGACTTTGTAACCTCAGACCTTAACTACCTTTATGCTTCACATTATCAGTCTATAAGATAGGATAATAGGGGGCTAGAGAGTTGGCTCAGTGTTAAGAGCACTGACTGCTCTTCCAGAGGTCCTGAGTTCAATTCCCAGCAACCACATGGTGGCTCACAAACACCTGTAATGGGATCCGATGCCCTCTTCTGGCATGTAGGCATCTATATGCAGATAGAGCACTCATGATTAAAATTAAATAAAAATCTTTTTAAAAATAGGATAATAGTAACAGTAAATTCCTGGAGACTCTTAAGATGAACAAGAAAATTGCTCTGCCTGTGGGTGTATATATAAAAACTTCATTTGTGGAGAAATGAACTTAGAACTATCCTGTAAACAGTAGCAGGGATGACTGGGAATTTTTTTAAAAGCAGGTTTAAATTCATTTTATAATTTTTTAAATTTAATTTTATTTTTTATTTATTCACTTTACATCCCACTCACTGCCCCCCTCCTGGTCATCCCCTCCCACATTTCTTTTCCCATCCCTTATTTTATTAAGACAAGGTTTTACTTATATCTAAAGCTAGTCTTGAACTCAGGATTCTCACACCTTGGTCCCTTGAGTGCTGGAATTACAGTTGTGCACCCATCTAAGTAGAGCAGATTTTAAATTGGGGATTCAAATCTGTGTTCAGGGTTCTGGGTAACTGGGTCGTTGCTTTCAAAGTCCCCCAACCCCACCCTGAAAATACTGTGCTTCTTTCTTTGTTTTATTTTGTATTAATCTTTGCTCTTTGTGGCTTCTTTGTATCTTTGTGTTGATAATTCAGAGCATTTGAATATTCTGAATTAAATTTGGCACATTTAAGATATTTTTTTATGTGCAAATATTTTGTATTCTATTCTTCAACTGATCTACTGTAGAAGATAAAGTGTAAATATGCTTTGTTGTTTTTTGAATGTTTTTAACTAGCAAAGTTGTAAGAATATTACAATTATAATTAATGCTGATACCTTTCATTGGAATCCTATCATTTTATATATTTGCTTTATTCTGTATTTAGTCATCTATTAATCCTCTACCATCAGTTAATTCATCTTGCTTTTGGTCAATGTCAAACTAAATTTTGGAGATCTGGATACTTACATGTTCAGGTGTACTCCTTGCCCATTCCTATCTCACTGTGTTGCACAGGCTAGCCACAGATTCCTGGACTAAAGGAATTCTCATCTGTCAGTCTCCTAAGTAGTTGGGACTAGAGGCTCAACTGTGCCAAGCCACCCTTTTTATTTCATCCATTTGGTATTCCAATACTTTGTCTTTTCTCTTTGAATATTTTATTTTAATTTCAAGCAGAGTCTGCTAGGGCTAATTGTATGACTCTGTCTTCTCATTACTTAGATTTGTGTTTTTCTCAGAGTTTATTTTACTGTATTTTATTGAAAGGTACTTTGTCATGGGAAGGGAGAGATGGCCCAGCTAGTAACGGCACCCATCGACTATCACCTGATAACCCAATTATCCCTGGATTCCCCATCATAGAAGAGAACTCTGACTTCTACATGTGCTTTATGTTGCACATGCATGCACACATAAAACAATTTTTTTAAAAAAGTGTTTTGAGCTGGAGAGCATGGCTCTTGCTGTTTGTTCCTCCAGAGGACCCAGGTTCAATTCCAAGCATTCACATAGTGGCTAACAACAATCTACAACTCCAGTTCCAGGAGACCTGACATCACCTTCTGGTCTCCACAAGGCACCAGGCACATACATGGTACACAGACAAACATGTAGGCAAAGCACTAATATGTAAAAGAATAAAAACTATTTATTTTAAAAAGTGACTAAAGATACTTGGCTAAGGGTGTAGTTCAGTGGTAAAGTGCTTAGGTCGTGTGAAGCCCTGGGGTCTATCTCATCATCTAAATGAGTAAACAAAAAATTAAATGAAAAACATGTTTCATAATTACTTTAATAACTTTCTTGAATATTTTCGTGGCTTAAAGCTAGCACTTTGTACTTACGGTTTTTAGTACTTAAGGCCATAGTTTCTAAAGTTTTGTTTTTGTTGGCAAATACCTCTGTACCATTAGATGTCAGAAGCATTGCTTACTTTGAAAGTATTTGGAAGACTTTAGCTAGAATAGAAACTCACCATGGAGAGATATCATGTTTCTTGTCTTACAGGTCACAGTTTATGAAGGGCAGAACCCATGTACTTGCTGATATATCAATAAGTGCTCAAAATATTCTAGCACTATTGTTCTAAAGTTGAAGATTTAAAAACAAATTGCAGCTTATGCTTGTTAACAATTTTTTAAGAACTTGTATTCATAATGTATATTTGCAAAGGAATTTTTAAAAAATCAAAGGAAATTATTTAAGAGGTGTTTAACAGTAAGGGATCATTCTCAGAATAGCAGGATATCCTTCTATTTTCTAGGTTTTGCATTTATAATTCATAAAGGAGTATAATGACTTCACAGACATAGATGGTTCTGACCTCATTACTCTGTGGTTTCTGTGGGGCTCTTTATTTGTGATTTTATGAGACAGAGTTGCTGTGGAGCCCAGGTTGACATTAAACTTACTCTGTAGACCAAGCTGACCTTATAGGCACTACAATCATTAGCTTCTAGAGTGCTAAGATTGCAGGTATGTGCCACTACACCCAGCTGATTATTGCTTCTTAATATAAATGTATCACTTTAAAAACTGTTGAATAAAGATGGTGTGGTGGTTCATACATATAATCCCAGCCCTCAGCAGGCTGTCAAGAGTGTAAGGCAGCAGTGTAAGGGCAGAGTGCTTAATTACCTCAGTCCTAGCTTTAATGAATAATTGGAGGAAGGACAAGAATGAAAGTTCATTCAGATGGATTATGTTTAGTCACCCAGAGCAGAGCTTGACCAATTCCCTCTCTCATCCCCAAAGGACAAAACAGTAAATATATCATATTTTGAATGTCATATGATCTCTGCCAAATTAACTGTCTTTACTAATGGAGAATGAAAGCAACCATAGACAGTTGGGAAACAAATGGCTGTAACTGTACTCCAAACTTGACTTGATAAAATAGTCAAAAGGCTGTACCCTGTTACCCTGTGTGCCTTACAGCTGTTTGTTTTAAAGTATCGTTCTTCCCACTTTGTGTCTCTGTGTGTCTGTGTTTCTGTCTCTGTCTCTGTCTCTCTCTCTCTCTCTCTGTCTCCATCTCCCCCCGCCCCGTGTCTCTGTGTCTCTCACTAAATTGTGAATGGATAATTTAAAAAACCTAGTAAGATGAATTATTGGGAAAGTTGCATTAAAAGTTCTAACTATGAGCTTAAATTTTGGCTTCATGGATCAAAGGGTCTCTAGCAACTATTCCATAAACTAACGTTAACCATAGATAACATGTAGGTAAATGGGTGTGGCTGACATATAATAAAATTTTATTCACAAAAGCAGGTGTTATGCCAGATGGCAATAGTTTGTCAAAATCTTTTCTATGCTGAAAAGATAGAACGGATGCAAACAAGGTTAGACTGTATCTTTGTACCGTTTCTTGCTCCAAAGATCCATAAAAGTACTAAAGCAATTTAGCAATACACAAAGTAGACGGCTGAATAGGGGGTGGGGGTCCAGAGTGAACATGACCCTGAGGGGTCTATAGGAGGAGCAGGGGAGGGGAGAGCCAGGAGAGAAAAGGGTCTGGTAACCAAAATGGCTGAATTATATAGGGAAGAGGAACTGGGGGAAGAACAGCCCAGACCTTGGGCTAGAGAAGTTTACAGTAAGAGCCCTTTGCCTCTTACTATAGTAAGCGTCTGGGAGTAAAGGCATATGCCACCATGCCTGCAAGATTTTTTGTTATTGTTGTTTTGTTTTAATTACACTTGTTTGTGCCCAGGTCTGGAAGTTAGAGGACAACTTGCAGGAGTTAGGTTCTTCCTTTTCACAGAGTCCTGGAGATCAAACCCAGGTTATTAGACTTGGTAGCATGTACCTTTACCTGCTGAGCCATCCTATTGGCCCATCGTGTACAAGGGTTTTTTTTTGTTTTTTTGTTTTGTTTTGTTTGTTTGTTTTTGATTTTCCGAGACAGGGTTTCTCTGTAGAGCACTGGCTGTCCTGGAACTTAGTCTGTAGACCAGGCTGGCCTCAAACTCAGAAATCTGCCTGCCTCTGCCTCCCAAGTGCTGAGATTAAAGGTGTGCACCACCACTGCCTGGCTGTGTACAAGTTTTTAAGTGGACATATGCTTTTAGTTTTCTTGGGTTTATAGCCAATTTAATTTACTGGTATTTTCAGAATCTACCTAAACTAAGTTTTGAAATGGTTCTATCATTTTTCATTTCCAGTAGCAGTTTCTCCGCATCTTTGCTCACATGAGCTATGGTCATTTAAATTTTTAGCCATCCTTGGTATGTTAAAAAATATTTTTTCTTTTTTTAATTTTATTTTTTTTATTGGATATTTTCTTTATTTACATTTCAAATGTTATCCTCTTTCCCAGTTTCTCCTCCGGAAACCCCCTATTCCATCCCCCTCCCCCTGCTTCTATGAGGGTGTTCCCCCACCCACTCACCCGCTCTGGCCTCCGCATCCTCGCATTCCCCTACACTGGGGCATCGAGTCTTCACAGGACCAAGGGCCTCTCCTCCCATTGATGCCCAACAAGGCCATCCTCTGCTACATATGCAGCTGGAGCCATGGGTCCCTCCATGTATACTCCTTGGTTGGTGATTTAGTCCCTCGGAGGTCCGGTTGTTTGATATTGTTCCTCCTATGGGGTTGCAAACCCCTTCAGTTCCTTCAGTCCTTTCTCTGACTCCTCCATTGGGGACCCCGTGCTCAGTCCAATGGTTGGCTGTGAGTATCCACCCCTGTATTTGTCAGGCTCTGGCAGAGTCTTGTAGGAGACAGCTATATCAGGGTCCTGTCAGCAAGCACTTCTTGGCATCTACAATAGTATTTGGGTTGGTGACTGTATATGGGATGGATCCCCAGGTGGGGCAGTCTCTGGAGGGCCTTTCCTTCAGTCTCTGCTCCACACTTTGTCTCCATATTTCCTCCCATGAGTCTTTTGTTCCCTCTTCTAAGAAGGACGGAAGCATCCACACTTTGGTCTTCCTTTTTCTTGAGCTTCATGTAGTCTGTGAATTGATCTTGGGTATTCCGAGCTTTGAACAGGAAATAGAATGTATTACATTTGTCCTTCTACTGCATACCTATGTTAGAATATACCAAAATCCACCCCCCCCTTTTTTTTTAAACTAAATACTTTCCTTACCAGGGTGTGTACTCTTTTTAAACTGTGATTATGACTCACACATTTGTTTGAATTTAGGACTAACGAATGAATGTATGAATGACATTAAACACACTGTAGTGGGATAAGAGACACAATTAAAGTTCTTTGTTCCCATAAGGAACAATCATTTCAAAACTGGCAAAATCATTTTGAAAAGAGCTCTTAAAGATACCAATCTGTTCCATGAATAGTGGGGTATATGCTTGTATTCTTTATTCAACTTTTAAGTTATAGTGTCTTGTTTTAAAGTAATATATTTATATATTATATGGATTGAACATATTTAAGATTATATCTATGATGAATATCATACTCTCTGCTTATACATTTTTTAAATAAACTCCTTCCTTAAATGTACTTTAGCAGAACTTTGTAACATTTTGCAGCATAAGATTTGTGGAAACCTTTGAGTTCCATCACAGTAACAAAAGAAATTGCACCTTAGTAGCTTAGTCAAAATAAACCGTGTCCCATCTAATACAGAAGAGAGAGCTGAGGGTTAAGTAGGACAGGGTGGGGGAATAAATGCATGTATATTGTTTTTGAATGTCGTATAATCAGAAATCACACCAAAAGAAAATGTGAAAGATCATTAGTGTTCTCTCTCTCTCTCTCTCTCTCTCTCTCTCTCTCTCTCTCAATGGTCTCACTATGGAAGTTTTCCTTCTACCAGGTGAGACCTGGAGATTAAACTCAGGTTGTTGACCTAGAGCTCTCTTTGTAGATTAGGCTGACCTTCAACTCACAGAGATCTACTAACTATCTCTGCCTTCCCAGCCCCGAGATTAAAGGCATATGCTACCAAGCCCAGTCCATTTAATTCTACAGAGAATCATAAGATGAGATGTTAGAAGCAGGCTGCTTGAAAACTATCCCATTTAGAGACTGAAGACCTGATGACTTTACATCAGAACATTAATAGCATGCAGTTAAGTAATAGTGTTGACTTGTCAGTGTTGTATTTCTTATGGGTTTCACTTGTTAGCTGTCTCCCTAATGAGAAAGGAAATGATGACTGTTTTAAAAGTAAAACAAGGTGCAAAGCAAAGTGTTAGAAGGTTTCTAAATTTTGTCTTATTGGCAAGGGAACAGGTACCTAACAGATGAGCTCTGGCATTGATAAGAAGGGAGAATAGAATGTTCAGCCAAGGGGCCTTGGGGATGAGAGTCAGATAAACTGCTTATGGTTTTTGAGAAATGTACATCAAATAGATATACACGTGTGTATGTGTAAGTGTTTATATATCTCATACATTCTGAAGTAGTTCCCTTAATGAAAACACTCTGCCTCCAGCAATTAAGGGGGAGAGAAAAATATCCCCAACACAACTCTGCTTGTTTTTCCACATGATTGCTGAACAATTGCAGCTTCTACTAGGAACCCTTCTCCTGTTCCTGGGAAAATACTCAGTAGCTAGCATTTGCATAATCATCTTTAGGGCTATTGTGGGTGGGTTTGGGCTGCTAACACAGAGCTCTAGACTAGCCACCTGTCTGAATCAAATGAACTCAGCTGTTTGTACCATTATCTGGTTCTCCAAATCATTCTGAGTAATGAATGATTTGGTTAAAATATTATGAAATTGTTATTTAGGAAACATTTTCATTGAACCTATTTTTCTCCTTTTTAAGAAAAGAGAAATTTCCTTTTTCTTCCACTGGTGTAACTATATATAACCATGTTTCTCTGCCTTCCATTTTGTAACTGCTTTTGTGAAATTATCCTCATGAATATTAACTAGAGATGTGGCAATTTTAAAAGAAACTTTGAAAATGATTTATGTTCATCCTTCTGTAAATTGCAAGTGTTGATTAATGTTTTCTAACACCCTACTGCACTTATGTGAGAAACTTAAATACCTAAGGAAGGAAGGAAAGAAGAAATGTCTAAGGTCCTAAAATGGCAACAAGTTCATTTCCCTTGGTAAATTTATACAAGAATTTTGGAGGTTTTTGACTTTCATATTACTATTAGGAAGTTTCTGCTGTTCATCTACATTTAGTTTGTGATAACTATACATATGCATATTGAATTTATTTTGCTTTACCTTTGTGTGTGTGATCTTATGTATGCAGTATAAACGCATGTATATGAAGGCCAGAGGTTGACTTTGGGTATCTTCTCAAGTGTTCTCCACCTTATTGATTGATGCAGCCTCTCTATGTGACCCAGGGACTCACTCATCTACTATACTGGTGATAAGGTCCATAGATGTATCTGTGTATCCTCTTCACTTCCCAGTGCTGGAGTTATAGATGGTTACCACCATGCCGGGTGCCGGGGATCTGTGTAGGTACAAGTCCTCATTCTTATGTGATAGGCACTTTATCTCCCCAGCATCCCATTCATTTTATTAGTATATGTGACAAACTCTTACGTTGTTTCTTTTCCATAATTACTGAATTGAGTTTATTGTTAAAATCCACTTGTAATTGATAGACTCTGTAATCATATATGACAAGTCTCATTTTGAAATAAGTAAACAATAATTAATAACTCTTTAAAAACCCCTTACCAAAAATTTTGCCTGTTCACGATAATAATCATTTCTCCTAGTTTTCATTAAGTATTTATTGAATGATTGTAAGATTGAATACTGCTAAGACATTATCAATCTTTAGTAGAATGCACATTAGGTACTTTTTATTCACATTCACTTGAGAATTATTACAGCTTTTGAAGATACATCTTTTTTTTAAGATTTATTTTTATTTTTCTTATGTATATGTCTATAGTGTATATAAATACCCAAGGAGGCCAGAAGAGGGTGTCACATATTCCTGAGCTGGAGTCACAGCCCATTTTGAGCTACCAGATGAACTCCAGTCTTTTGGAAGAGCAACAAGTGTTTCTAGCCTCTGAGGTGTCTCTCCAACCCCATTTTTTTTTTTAGTAGACTTAAGTTGTAGAGAAATTTAGGACCATAGTCAAATTGTCAAATTGAGCAGGATGTATAGAAGAGTTCTCATATCCGTTGTCTCACATGTACAGCTTTTCCTCCTGTTAACTTCCTACACCTGAGTGGTACATATGCTACCTGCATGAAGCTGTCACATCTTTACTATTCAGTCTAGGATACACTAGGGTTTACTCTTGGTATTGTATATTCTGTGGATTTTGATAAATATATAATGGTATGCATCTTGCATTATAGTGATAATCTGATAATCATAATAATACTTTTGCTGTTTTTAAAATACTCCATAGTGTTTGTCCTTTTCTACTTCCCAATCCCTTTCACTATTGATCTTTTTATTTTCACTATAGTTTTCCGTTTTCCAGAATCTCATATGGTTGTAATCATATAATCTATATCTATATCTATATCTATATATCTATATCTATATCTGTATCTATATATATATAGCCATTTTGGGTTGCTTTATTTATTTGTTTTTCATTTAATAATCTTCCATCTCATTTAATGACTTGTTAACTCATTTCTTTTTCATGCCAGATATTTTATTGTCTGAATATACCATAGTTTCTTACCATCTGCCAACTGAAAGTATTATCCTTATTTTATGGATAATGAAATTAAATATGAGAGCTAGTAAATGGCTCAAGTTCACATTTAGTATGCATACCAACTTTGAGAGTAAACTCTATAACCTTAATCAGTGGTCTCTAATATAGGGTGCTCACACTTGTTATATACTATATATATGTGTGTGTGTGTGTGTGTGTGTGTGTGTGTGTGTATAAAATCACTTATGAATGAGTTCTATTGGCACCCATGCTGTGTATTGCTTTTGTGTACTGCAATGTACAACAGTTTTCTTGTGGCCAAGTAAAGTGGATTTACAGAAACTTAACAGTTTAAAATTATAATTGGGAACATAATTCATATTGAAAGTAATTTTAACAATTCATGCTTACGTAAACACAAAGAACAGAAATAATTGATTTTTTAAAAAGTTGCTCATTACCTTAATTTTAATGTGAAGACAATGATTTCTGTCTGTGTTTTTTTTTCCTCTTCTCTCTCTCCCCTTTATTCCCCTCTTTCCCTTTCTGGAGCTCACTGTGTAGTCTATGTTGGATTTGAAATGGTTATCCTGCCCACATAAATGGGAAATCTTCCACCACTAAGGCATAGTTTTGGATTTTGATACAGGGTCTCACCTTTTTTAGCTTATGCTACCCATCACCTCGCTCTATAGCCCAGACTGGCCTTGAGTTTGAGATGCTACTGCTTCAGCCTCCAAATGCTGGGATTACAGATGTGCACAAACATGCTGAGCATGTTTCTGAATTGCTGATGGAGGCTTAGGTAATGTTGGAAAGAGGTAAGGAAGTGCTTTGGGGATTTGGTAAATTAACATTACTTGATAGAAATTTTGTGTGCTGGGCTAGTCAGAGAAATTAAACCAAATGGACAATTGCATGCACGCGCGCGCGTGCACACACACACACACACACACACACACACACACACACACGAAAAGAAACACTAAAGAAGACTTGTATACTGGCATTTTATGCTTAATGAAAGATCTTTTCTTGGTTTAAGGGAGTTAAACTAGTTAAATTCTGAAGTTTCTTAGAATTTGTTAATGGTAGGTGGCATTGTATATATGTTAGCTAGAAGGCATTTTTTTTAAAATTTAGCAGTTTTATGTGAAAAATATTGTTTTGGCTAATCTTTGTTAGAGTAGTCTCTATTTTGGAATGGCTATTTTACATTAAAATAGAATAAATTATATTTCCTAGTCTTTAATATAAAATTTGGTGAAGAATTGGATACAGATGCTATACTGTGGTGTTTCAGAGAACTCTCATCCTCTGGATTATAAAAGGCTATTCCTTTTATAGAAGGAAATAAGAACTTCTATATATGGAGTGCAAAATCTAATTAACAAAATAAGATAGCTATGCATAAAAAGTTATAAGATACACAGAGCAACTACAACTAAGTCAGATTTATATGATTACATGTCAACTCATGGGCTTAAAAGCCTTTCTCATGAAATTGCAAGGACATAAGTTTGATACCTAGAATTCACATTTAAAAAGTAGGCATGGTGGTATGTGCTGTATTTTGAAATTTGCCATTGTGGTGGTTTGAATAAGAATGGCCCCCCCTAAGCTTATGTATTTGAATACTTGGTCACTTGGGAGTAAAACTGTTTGAAAAAATTACAAGGATTAGAAGGTGTAGCCTTGTAGAGTAGATGTGGCTAGTTGGAGGGAATGTGTCACTGGGATGGGCTTTGAGGTTTCAAAAGTCTCTTTCTCTCTACCTGTGGATCAGGATGTAGAACTCTCAGATGCCTCTCCAACACTTTGCTTGAGTGCTTCTCACATGAAAATAATGGACTAAGCCTCAGAAACCAAGCCAGACCCAATTAAATGTTCTCTTTATGAGAGTTGCCTTGATCATGGTGTCTCTTCACAGCAACAGAATAGTGACTAATGCAGCATTTCAGAGTGTGGGGTTTTCTGTTTTATTTTGCTTTTTATCTTTTTAAAATGTTTTATTCTTTTGAAATTACAGTATTATTTTCTTTCTTCCCTTTTTTTTCTCCAACCCTTCCCATTTATCTTCATACCTTGCCCTCTTTCAAATTCACAGCCTTTATTTTTATATTGCATTTAATAATAATATTCAGTTTTCAGTCACATTAATTATAATCACCATTTGTTAGGTAATTTGCTGTATGCTAGGAATTGTTCTGTTGATTAGATTTAGACTTCTTTATTGTGCATATTTTCCAGTTGAGTAAGCTGAGGCTTAGAGTTGTTGATTACATTATCTTGTCATTTATAAATAGTAGGGCTGAAATTTGACCTCTCAGTTGTTTAACTTAATGTCATAAATACCTGGGCTGGCAAGACTTATCATTGGGTAAAGGCACTTGCTCTTCAAACCTGCCACCCTAAATTTGATTCCCATACGCATGTGAAGCTGGAGAGAATTGACTGTACAAAGTTGCCCTCTGATTGCTATATGTACCCCTTACCCCACATCGTGTGTGTGTGTGTGTGCACATGTGCGTGTGTGCGCATGCGTGCGCACTCATGTTTGTCTACATACTTGTATGCACTAATAAAAATTTAAAAGACCATGTATAATATTGTGAAATACTGTTAGTTTGTGATACAAGTTACCATTATCTGAGAAGAGGGAACCACAATTGAAAATATGCTTTTATAAGATTGGCCTGTTGGCAAGACTGTGGGACATTTTCAAAATTGATGGATATGGGAGGACCCAGCCCACTGTGGGTGGTGCCATCCCTGGGCTGGTTGGTGATCCTGGATTGTCTAAAAAAGCAGACTGAGCAAGATATGGAGAGCTAGCTAGTAAGCAGCACTCCTCCATGGCTTCTGCATCAGTTCCCTTCCTCTAGGTTTCTGCCCTGACTTCTAGATGATGCACTACAATCTGTAGGCTAAAATAAACTCTTTCCTCCTCAAGTTGCTGTTGGTCCTGGTGTTTTATCACGTTAACTAATAAAAACCCTAAGACATACTAGGGTAGACATTACAATGTCTGCTCTTTGAGAGATTTTACTATTTTTTATGTTTTATTGTTTCTTGCCTTTAAAACATTTCAAAATTCTTATCTTGGTTTGAACACTGTATCTGTAGTTTATTTCCCCTTTAAAGCCTGCCTGAGTATTCAGCTCTTCCAGGAGCCTTGGATGATCCTGTGACCTCATTTCTAGCACTGGCTGCCTTTCCTTAAGCTGGTTAACTGTTAGTTTTTAGTCTCTTTACATAAAAGTGAATATTAGTTTAAATACTTGACTATTCTCATTTTAACGATGACCTTTTTAAAGAATAGCAAACATTTCAACTGTGTCCAGTACTTGGAGTAACATTAGCATATAGTTGAAAATGCTCAGGCAATACTTAAATGTATGAATGGGCACATACATACCTGCTATTCTTTGTCCCGGCCTTTGCCTCCCCTCCTCACAAAACTCATTTAATTAGCTAAGCATCATTGAAGTTGATCTATTACCACTTTTATTTTTGAAATAAGAAAATGCAGATCAAGACAAGTAGAGCTTAAAGTTCAACCCATGTTTGCTTGTCTATACTCCTAACCAGTTTGCCAGAGACTCAGTGATAGCTACTTAGGGCAATCACTGTGAACTTTGTTAAATTGTCAGTATCCTATCCCCATGGCAATAGTTTAATCAACTTGAAACATTTATTCTATAGTAATTCAGGTACTATGGAAGAACCTTGCAAATTTTGCTTTAAAATTTTTGACGGTACTTTGCACCCAGCACTGGTTCTATAGCAGCAGAAAGATCTTAAGTTTGATGCCCCCCTGTCTCTAAAATCTAAGCAAGATAGCTTAGAGGCTAAGGGCATTTTGCCACTAAGCCAGACAACCTGAGTTTGATCCTTAGGACCCACATGATGGAAGGAGAGAATCAACTATTTTACTGCTGTGGTGTGTACACACACATGCACACATACTCCCATACCAAGCAAACAATACGTTTTTAAAAACTAAAAAAGAGTTAGTGATGGAGCAACTTCAACTTAAAAAAAAAAGAGTGACTTTATTTGTTATTCAACACTACCTAGTTTATCTCAGAACTTACCTGATCATCAATAAATAAAATGCATGTTTTCTAAATCATTTTATTGATGTTGAAAAGCAATGAAAAGCTTGAGTGGTATATAGGATATACAGTTTAAATAGAGTTGATGCTTTGGTAACTTTCTCTACTCTTGAGTTTTGAGATGTTATGTTTTATTGATGTGATTGTTTTTGTAAATATATTATTGGTATAATTATTAACTTGAGATTTTTTTGTGAAAATAGAAACCATCTTTGTTAATATAAACTTTGGCTTTGACACTTGCTTTTAGTATTACTGACATCTTTTTGTGAGTTATTATTTATGTTGTAGGTTGTAAGCTTACACAGCGAAAAATTGCAAAATAGTCCAATTAGATACTCTACTTGACAGTTTTTGTGTCTGTTTCCTTGAGGTAGCGTCTCACCATGTGTCTCTGGCTGGCCTGGAACGTGATATTTAGACTAGACTGACCTCACAGAGATTCACCTGCGTCTGCTTGAGTGCTGGGATTTAAAGTAGTTAGTTGTGGCTTTTGTTTGTTTGTTTGTATTTTGTTTTGGAGACAGAGTTTGCACATGGCTTGGCCGTCCTAGAACTCACTATGTGGACTAGGCTGGCCTTGAACTCACAGAGACCCACCTGCCTCTGCCTCCAAGCTCTGGGACTTAAAGTCATATGCCATCATGCCTGACTAAAGTACTTTTTTTTTCCTGAAAGACTTAAAAATTCAGTTTTGACTCTAAGTGAAATTTAAATTTTGTGTGAAAAATGGAATTTTAAAAAGGGGTTTTAAATTTTATTTATTAATTTGTCTCATTTCTAGTTGTAGTAGTTACATGATAAATGGTTTTACTTTAAAACAAGTAACACTGAAGTGTTTCTGGGTCATGACCATTTTTATTATCTTAGATTAATTTGATTTTTGGGTGTGTGTGTGTGTGTGTGTTTCAGGAGTCTGATTCCTAAAGACCCCCTTCATTAGTTAATAAGAACTCTGTTAAAAATCGACAGGATGTGACAGCTATTCTACAAGTGACATTATTAAAAGAAAAACCATACAAGTGGGGGGAAATGATTGCCAAAAAATTATTCGTATCAGTAATATAGGAAGAACTCTTAAAAGTGACTAATAATAAATGCCAAAAATGGCAAAACTATATAGATAATAAAGACCAGTGATTGGAAAAGATTATGGGGATGAGGCAGGAATGGAGGCATCAGAAGGCTTTAGGGTAGTGAAACTATGGATAGTCAATGTTGTCAATTTGTCAGAACTGATAAATAGTAACAGTAATACAAACCATAAACTTTAATTAATATGCTAATATTTCATTCATTGTAAGAAATGAATCATACTAAGAAAGATTATAGTAATAACTGGTACAGACAACTTAGTAGGAACCCTGTACTTCCTGTTTACTTTCTTTGCTATGAAAAATAAAGGTTCTTATCTTTATAGTGTATGTGTATAATAATTCACCAAAGTGAGGAATGATTTAGTTCAACGGTTATTTACTGAGCAAAGTTTGAGAACTATGCCAGGTTTTTATAGTTCTGTTCTTTAAAGAGCTTATTTACAATCAAAATGTATAGTGATTTGAGATAGCATGCATGATTTTATTGAGTAGTCCAGAAGTATTTTGAATTTTGAAAAATGATCTGGATCTGAGTGTCTGCTTAACTAGCTGGGCTATCTTATGTAAATTACCTAACTTTTTAAAACTTTCTGATGCTTATCTACTGTATAAGATGAAAATTCACAGAGAAGTTTGGACAGTAAACTCTCGGATACTAGCTTGAGTGATTAGTTTTGCATTTGTCCCTTCATCAAGGAAAATGAAAGAAGAATGGCTCTCCTCTGCTTTGAATGTTCAGACACATTTGAGCTATTTCTCCTGAATTTCCACCTCTGTTCCCAGATGGCTGTTGTCAAGCACGAGATACCATTTGCTTGCTGATTAAATACATTCCAGCTTCTGCTTTTGAGAAAGAACTGCTTTTACAGCTGTCTTTGACATCAGTGGGTGCCTGGTCATGCTGACTAGTCTAACACTTTTAAGGTTGAAAACAAGAGAAACCAAATCATTTCTCCCCAATAAAAATCTTGTTGTGATGGAGGCGTTCAAATAGGCGCTAGCTACTTTTCACCCTGAAAACAGGACATAAATTTATTAGACATTTTAAATGGTATACATTTAAGGATGTTTGCTGACTTATTAATATTTTAACAAAGCTAAAATTTTAGACATTCTTTTCTAAAAGCTCAGAAGCTATAATTTGTGTTTTTCCAATTGATACTTTTTTCTTGATGCCAAGAACAGAACCTCGGATTTAAAGCATTCTAGGCAAGGACTTGGAAATGCTTTAATAAACTGGGCCAAATTTAAATCTTAACCAGTTATCAAATTAAATCATTATTGCGAGGTGACAGCAACTATGAAAATATTGCAAACCCCTTTCCTGACAGCCATAATGCTTTGTGGAAAAAAAATATTTACCAAATACAAGGAGATGGGGGAAAAAAACCAAAAAAATAAATACCCAGAGACCAATGACTATATAGCTGTCATTCTTAGATAAAAATTCTATTGAAAAATGGGAGACAGAGTAAAAGCTAATGAAATTTTATCTATCTATTTATTTATATATTGAATCATGGTCTCACTGTGTAAACCTGATTGGCTTAGAACTCAGTTTGTAGATCATGCTAGCCTAGAATTTACAAAGATTTTGCTTTTGCGTCTAAGTGCTAGGATTAAAGTTATCCACTACCATGCCATGACAATATTGGAATTTTAGAAGAAACCTAAATTAGAGTGTTCTGTTCTATAGACTTTTTCCTGATTAAAGTTTGAATAGTATTGCTGTTATAGACTTTTTTTTTTCCTGTAAGAAAAAAAAATCAAGGGACAAGGTTGAAGAAAACTTAAATAATTAAATAACTGGTACTTAATATTCACCCTTGGGTGGATTTAGCTATGTGCCTCTTTAAAAAGAGGATGCCTTTTATTAAATAGCTGCCAAGTTATGTACGTACTCATGTTGTTAGTAGCATTGTATAAACCAGATATCTAGCATGTTCCAAGTACTTACACATGTGCTTTCTGTTGTGGAATTGATACAATATCAGTATTTAGTGGATAACTAAGTATATTTTAGACAGATAAGCTGTCTGTCCAACATATGCTAAGGTAGTACTGAATTTTGTATAAACAGGGTGGTTTAAAGATGACACAACACATCCCAGTTATTAGAACCTTCTAAGAAAGCATTTAAAAATGTTTTGTATGATTCTGATTTAAGCATTGTAATAATGTTGCTTTTACCAGAATTGAATAAAAGAAAGATAGGAGAGGGGCTTTTGCTGTTGTTTGGGTTGGATTTGTGAGAATCTCACTATGTATAATCTATACTAGTCTCAGATTTGCAGTGTAGCTGGCTGACCTCATCCTTTCAAATGCAGTAATTACAGGTGTGAATACAAACCATGTTGGAATATATTTACTTGTGTAATTTGTTAGTCAAAAATGAGATATCTCGTGTGTGTGTGTGTGTGTGTGTGTGTGTGTATGTGTGTGTGTATGCATGCTAGGCTTCTTCCCTTTTGCTATTCACTACTTTGTGGAAGCAGATTACTCTCTTAGTACAGCCCACTCTCAAGTGGTGGAAACTTTATATGTATTTTTTTCTTTTTTATTGGTTATTTTATTTATTTACATTTCAAATGTTGTCCTCCTTCCCAGTTTCCCCTTCCCAAACCCATCCCATGCCCCTCCCCCCCTGCTTCTATAAGGGTACTCCCCCACCCACCTACCCACCCACCCACTCACTCACTCACCCACTCCTGCCTCACTGCCCTAGAATTCCCCTATGCTGGGGGCACTGAGCCTCTACAGGACCAAGGGCCTCCCCTCCCATTGATGCCATATAAGGCCATCCTCTGCTACATATGCAGCTGGAGCAATGGGTCTCTCCATGTGTACTCTTTGGTTGGTGGTTTAATCCCTATTGGATTAAAAGTTATATTTTAACAATTCTGCAATGTAGTATACGCATTAAACAAATATGTAGAACACAGATGGATAAAAGCTATGTTACTCAGTGTTGGAAAGAGAAAGTTATAATAAGTAAGACGGAGAAACTGGAACAAGTAACTTTGTATGTAAATTAGAACAGGAGGCATCTAAATAAAAATATACATAAAATAATTACATAGATATGTGAGTAGTAAAAAGCATCTAGCTCTGTCCACTCAAAAGTCCTGGGGCTAAAGGGGATACCATGACAGCAGCCCTAATTCCAACCTTCTTAAAAAAAGGTTTGAAATGCTTGGTTTGTTTGTTTGTTTTTGTTTTAAAGACAATAACAACTCAATTGAAGTACAGTACTAAAATCAACATAATGGTAAGTATAGAGAATTAAAAGGTAAAAACTAACTCTTTAAAACAATACTTTTACCAACCAAATGATATCATTTTAAACCTCTTCTTAAGAAGGTTGGAATTAGGACTGCTGTCACGGTGCCCTCCGTTAATCCCAGCACTCAGGGGGCAGAGAGAGGCAGATCTCTGTATGTTTCAGGTCAGCCTGGCCTGCAGATAGTTCTAGGCTAGCCAGGGTTGCACAGTGAGGCCCTGTTTGTGAAAACAAGACATTGAAAAAGAATTGGGGCCTGAATGGATGGCTTAGTAGTTAAGAGCATTTGCTTCTCTTACAGAGGGTCTGGGTTCAGTTCCCAGCATATACAAAAATGAATAAATTTAAAAGAGAGTGATTAGAAAGCTTTTGTTACTATGAGATTGATTGATGTGGGAGTATGGTAAGGTTGTTATCACACCTTCCATTTACCTTATGCAGTGTACTTTTAAAATACCATTTATGTAACATTGGGAATTTCGTGATATAAAGGCGTCGCATATACAGAATGTTGTTTCCTAATATTTAAAAAAGCCACCTAATGTCAATCTTAGTGAAATTCAGGTTTTAATTTCATCCTTTGCCGTGGAAAGAATGGCTACATACAGAATGGGGGAGCCAGGAGCACACTCCTGCTCAGCTTGGCGTCGTGAATGGGCCAAAGGTTAAACCATCAGTCCATTTCCCAGTGTCTACTTAACAGTGGCTTTCTTTGTATTTTTTCACTTGTTAGGGAAATACAGCAAGTGTTATTGAATGGTAAAACAAAGCAAGTCTTATATCAGACACTGACAGCTTCTTAAAAAGTTGGAATAGGATGTCATTGGGTGTTCCAAAGACTGTCTGATAGTACTACATTTTTATGGAAGTCACTGCTTCAGTGGGAATTATATTGCTAGTCAAAGGAACTTTTTGTATGTGGTGTTCAAGTCAATGTAAATAAATATACGCCTAGTGGACCAGTTTTGAGAGTAATACTACTCCCATGGGTCAGGGGAGTGATGGAAGAAAAAGCTTTTTAAAGATGGCCAGCCATAACTTTATTTTCCTTAGCGAATTAATTAGTGTGGATGATTTTCTTTGTAACAAACCATTCATCTATATGATGTAGCTTTAAGCATAATTTAGAAGGTGAACGAGTTAAATTAAGTATATAAAATGCCCTCAGAGGCATGAAATGTTATTTAGGACCTTACTGATGATGGTCATGGAGTACTTCTGAGCATATATGCAGATTAGATCTTGAACAGCTGCGTAGAGCACATAGAAATCATGATTCCTGTCTCTGTGAACTAACTTGAATAAAGTCTTTCATCTAGAGATCTCACTGTTTGTCCAGCTTATGAATCCCTCAACTCATCTCTGAAAGGTTCATTCAGCTTAATACAGTTCAGCTTTGTGGTTTAAAGCTCTAGAAACTGCTTTTGTGGTTTAGAATGCACAAAAAGTTAGCAAATTAATCCATTGATTTTTTTTTTTTAAGAATTAGATAAAATCTACTTTAAATGGTGTCTTTTTATTAAAACTTTTGGGAACTTGAGATTCTAGCTCAAGTTTAACTTGTCATTTGATATATGCCTGTATCTTGCTGTGTAGACTAGGCTGCCCTTAAACTTATGGTAGTCCTTACCTCTATTTCCCAAAAACTGGGATTACAAGCCTGACTAGAATTTATTTATGAACTGTATTACCTTAAGTAGTATCTGAATATTATCAAGTGTCCTATTTCCTTGTGATTTTAACAGTTAGGTCTCTCACAGAGTTAAGAGAAAATGTGAAGATGCTGTCCTTTCCCTCCTCTTTCTCCCTCTTTCCCTCCTCCCTGCCCCCCACCCCTTGGTTTTTCGAGACAGGGTTTCTTTATAGCCTTGACTAACCTGAACTTGCTCAGTAGACCAGGCTGGCCTCCTGAGTACCAGGATTAAAGGGGTGTGCCACCACTGCTCCAGGCTCCTTTCCCTTCTCTTAAGAGGCTCATTTCTTAGACCAACCATGTTTTATGTGAAACCTTCTACAAATACTTTAGAGTTAATTAAGCTGAAAATTATTGTATCATTTATATGTGAGTTTTTAAAAAGTTACATCATCTGTTCCTTATTTGGACATTTATGTATTTATTTTTGGAAGCTGCATGTTGTTTGGCATTTTGTGTTTTATATTGCTTACTTTTCTCTACAAATAGTGAGTTCTTTTAATTCAGGGATCTTGATTTAGTCAACCTTTTCAAATATTAATGTGCAGTATGAAATAGGTATTGAAATAAACTCCAGGGGATCTTTCTCATTGCTTTGAGACATACACATAAACCCTTTCAATCATGAGGGTAGCCAAATTTGACAATAATTGAAGAATTTATTTGTAGTCAAAACTAATAGTCATAATATCAGTTTTCCTATGTAAAAATTAAGTACCACAGGAATTTTGACCTAAACATTTCAAACCTACAATGATAAAATCACCAACGATTGATATACTTTAGGAACAGTAATATAAGGGGAATTTATTTATGTAGACTTTGGATATTTTAGCAACAACTAACTGCTAGCCACTATGTTGTAGCCTGGGGATATAGTACTTTCTTGATAAGAATATATAAATAAACATAATCCCTAGCTAGTGGAATTTATAGTTAATAAATAGAAAAATATTTAAACAAGATAGTAACAGGATATGAGGATTACAAATAAATAGGATTGTATAACAGAGTAACTGAAAGTGTAGATAGTAGTTTAGATAGAAATAAAGATAAGGACATACATAACTTGTGCTACTACGTTTCTCAGAAGTCCATGGAAAACTTATTGTGGGTCTTGGTTAGGAACTGGAAAAGAAAGCAACAAATAAGCCAAAGCCTTTTGGGGTCAAGATAATGGAGACAGTTTGGAGGGCCTCCTACAGATTATATGTGAGTATAATTGATTAGAACACAGCCATTATTTAAAATATGAGTCTGTAATGGGCTAGAACTGAACTATCAAATATTTATCCTTCGTCTCCTTTAAGAACTATATTTCAGGGGAACCAAATAGTTTATAAAGATACTTCCTTCATAGAATTCCAACCTATAAATAAAGCATAATAAATTATTTTAGTAGAATGAAATGAAATACTTATATATTGAAACTGTTCTTTTCTTTTGCTCAAACTTATGAGTGTATGGTTAGGAAAACTAAGAGTCATTAAAAAAACAAGAGGTAAGAATATGACAGGTATGATTGAGAGATGGTAGAAAGATATTTTGTGTAATGGGAACAACATGAACAAGGTTCAGAAGTGAGAAAGATACTGTTAATGTAGCTAAGGAAGACTTGCCAACTGGGTTCCCTAGAGTATAAGAGCTGTTAAGTGGAAGTACTGGAGATTGTAGTTAAGATGAATTCTCAGATTAAGATGAGTTCTCAGAATACATCATGTCTGGAAATAGTGGGACCCAGCTATTGCCAAGTTCAGGAAGAACTTAAGATTCAAAGGAGCTTTAGTCTTGCTATGCTTTGGATGGAAAGAATGCTGTTTTAACATAGGCATTTGATGATTTAGGCTAAGTTGATTTGGCAGTAGATCTTATAAGAAAGGTACTGTGTATAGAGTAAAGCATGATTCTCTAAGTGCTTGTCCTCCAGTTACTCTGATTATTATTCATTTCAGCATGGTATTCTTTTTATGGGTATAAATTTAGAAATAAGGATCTATTACATAGGGTCTGTTAATCTTGCTATTGGACTACATTTGTGTTTATCTAGAAGGAATAAATAATAGTTAGAATGAATAGTTTAACCTACTTCCCAGCAAAAGGTTCTTCTCTGTTCTAATCGTAAATCCTCAATATATACACAGATAAATACTCAATGACATCCATATTGTATGGATTATAATGACTATATTTTTAGTAAAACTTTTTTCTATTTTAAGAGACTTCTGCTGCATGCCTGTGTTTTTTTTAATAAAAAGGTATTTAAAATCTGCCTTAAAATATGTAACATCATCAAAGTTTGCTCTTCAGTTCAAGAACCCAGTGTATATCTGTCTTCCACAGTGAATACTCCTGTTCGTCTCCTGGTACATGAGAGTTGTATTGCTGGAATATAAAAATATGTCCCATGCTTCAGCCAAGTAATATTGGGAGCCTGAGATGACAATAGTGGTTCAGACAAGTAGTTTGGTTACATAAAATGAGTGTTACATAAGTCCCATTTTCTCATCCTTATATTTATTTTAACAGGGTATCCAGAAGTTGGCTAGTCAATACCTGAAGAGAGATTGGCCTGGAATAAAAACTGATGATCGGAATGATTACAGGTAACTTAATGGCTTTGCTATGTGCGTGCCTGAGTATGCACGTGCATGTGTGTATGTGTTCAGTCAACCTCAGATATCATTGCTCTGGTACCATCAACTTGTTTTATAAGACAGTGTCTCTTGTGGGCTCTGGGGTTTGCCAATAAGGCTGGGGTGAATGGCCTACAAGCCCTAGGAAACCTCTTTTTTCCACTTCCATGGTGCTGGGATTATAAACACATGCGATTACACCCAATTTTTTGTCTATGTTCTGGTAATTCTGTGTACCAGTGTTCATATGGCATGTGCTTTGTATCGTCATAACCCCAGTTCCTATCTTTTTTTTTTTAAAGTGGTCTTATTTAGATAATGTAACACTGGCATTTTTTTTTTAACATACTGATTTTAGATCCTTTAGCTATACCCAGAACTGAGGACAGTGTATAATGTATTATGTATTATTCCTACCTCTGACTTTTAAAAAAAGATTTATTTATTATATGTAAACACACTGTACCAGTTTTCAGATACACAAGAAGAGAGCATCCATCCGATCTCATTACAGATGGTTGTCAGCCACCTTGTGGTTGCTGGGAATTGAACTCAGGACCTTCGGGAGAGCAGTCAGTGCTCTTAACCACTGAGCCATCTCTCCAGCCTAACACTGGCTTTTAAAAGAATTGCTTCTTTTTTTTTTTTTTTATACTAGCCACAGTCCTACATCAGTGAGGAGACGCAACTTTTTTTTTCTTCTCTTGCTGCCATAGTAACAGCTGTGTAATGGGTCTGCCTTCCTTTTTGTCTTTCTTCTGGAAAGAGCACAGTCGATCATCTATAAAGGAATAGTCAAATATATACTGTATAAATTCAATGTATGTATTTTATTTTCGTTAGATGCAAGCCCATTTAGGCTTTTATTTTACCAATCATGTGCTATCAAATTTTAAGATGCATACTACCTTTGAAGCTATATGGCCATTTCGTTTGAAAGCTACATAGTGCACCTAATGGAAAAATGAAAACAAATAAAGCCACTTGTTCTCGCTCTATCTCTGTCTGTCTGTCTGTCTGTCTGTCTATCTATCGATCTATCTATCTAGAGTAACATTTCATTTTGTAATTGATTACTAATAGATGAGGACAATGTTCCTTTTTTTTTCTTTTTTCTTTTTTTTAATTTTTTATTTATTTTATTTTATTTTTTTAATTTACATTCCAAATCATTTCCCCTTTCCCATTTCCTCCCTCCCCGAAAGTCCCATAAGCCCCCTTCCCTCCCTCTTTTCTCCATTCAACCCCCTCTCGTTACTCTGTCCTGGCGTTCCCCTACATCCAGTCTTTCCAGGACCAGGGGTCTCTCCTTCCATCTTCTTAGAAATCTATTGATATGCGGATTGTGTCTAGGGTATTCCGAGATTCTGGGTCAGTATCCCCTTATCAGTGACTGCATACCATGTGTGATCTTTTGTGATTGGGTTACCTCACTAAGGATGATATTTTCAAGTTCTGACCATTTGCCTAGGAATTTTGTGAATTCATTGTTTTTAATTGCAGGATAAAAAAAAAAAGAATTGCTTCATTCCTTGCCTCTGTTTTAATAACATAATTATTTTTAAAACTATATTCCATAACATATATAAATAAGCTTTGTGAATTAGATTATTTCAACATATTTTAAGCCAAAATTATATATTAATCAATACCCATATATGGACTTGAAAGAACAGAAATACAAATTGTTTTCTTATCAACCTATGAGCATAGAACACTGTTGCAATAGTAATGAAACAAGATTACACTGCTGTCATGCTCATTGATTCATCAAAAGTAAATCTTACATTTTGAAAGTTGAGATTTTTGTGAGTTTATTTCATATAACTCTAGAAATGTTTGTGTATAACAGGATGTCCAGAAGTTTACCCATTCATGTTTCACATGCAACTTTTAAAGAAGGCCAGTGACAATAGAATGCAAATTTTGTATTCAGTGACCTACCATTACCTTGTGATTTTATTTAGACTTTAATGCCTTTTGGAGCATCAAAATTTGAAATTATTTATTGGCTTTTGTATTCAAGGATATCCTTAGTTTGGAAGATAGAGAAGTTACAGAACTCAGAATTTACCATCTTTTTTGGAATTAAGACCAATTCCAGTGAACAACAGATTTAAAAAAACTAGGATAGTTAAGACCTATGTTTGAAGTATTTAAAGCCTGAGTCAGTAAGCATGATGCAGAAATGTTGATAAAGACTGACGACATCAGAGCATTTCTTAAGAATGGGTCTAGAAGGTAGAATGATATTGGAAGAAATACCAATGGTTGTTTATATGGGCACACTTTAACTTCCAGAGCCACAAAATAATGGATGGCGTAACTTTAATATTAAAGTAAAATGGGAAATAAAAATAGAGATCTTATGGATTCACCAGTATGCAAACAATTCAGCTGAGGGGAAAGAGATATGGGAATCAAGTTCTAAATAAAAGAAATAGATAAAATAAAGCCTATGGTTAGTATGCAGGCTCAGTATTTCTGGTGTGAATCAGCCTTCAGAAGTCTATGTTGCTGATACAGGATTGCAACTGATGGGTGAGGTGTATTCCAGTTTGATTAGATTACTATAGAAGGAAGGGTAGTGGCTGTGCTCCCAGGCACACTTATAAAACTTTATTGTAAGAGGTGTTTCAAGCAAACAGATACTGGATATTTACTAAATGCCAGACACTTCGCAGGAGCGTTATTCTCATTCATTATTAATTAAAACAACCCAGTGATGGAAATATAATTACCTTATATAGTAAGTCAGCTCTTTAAGTATACTTTAGTATTGGAGACCTTGAAAGATAGGTTGTTTATCTTTCAGGAACTCTCAGAAGATAGTCACTGTGAACAGTTGTTGAATTGGGAAGTGATAGGGGTACATATGACAGAACAATCTTGGCTTACAGCATTTTGTTTTAAGGAATGTGCAAGACTTTGCCAGGCAGACAGCTTGGTGAAAGGAATCTGAGCAGAAGTAACATGTTGAAGGTGTGGAGCACAGGAAAATACAGTATTGGGTAACAGTAAAAAGTTCAGGATGGCTAGTGTGAAATCTGTAGGTTACGGGGTAAACCTAGCAGTGGGTGTGGAGAGTACAAAGTAAGTATCATAAAGGGCTTTGAATACCATGCCTAGGAGGTTGTATTTTTATTCAGAAGGTAACAGAGACATTGAAGAATGTCAGTAGAGAAAGTAACGATTAACTCCTTGATCTTAGTATAAGGTAGAGTAGCACAAAAATGTCCAAAGTATAGAGCTTCAGAAATCTTCATTCATCTTCATTTGAATCAAGAAAGTTATAGTAAAAATGAGATTGTAGGGGATATTTCAGGGGTTTCTAAGAGCGTGAAGCCAGAGGACTTATAGTTGGTTTGGTTTTGGGGTTTTCCAGGTTTATTCTCAAGCAAAGTATAGACAGCTTCCTTTGTATCTAAAATAGTTCTTGCACAGAAGACACTTGATAAATATTTACTGACTGGCTAAAAATAGTTGGAGGGGAGGGAGATTATACAACGACTCCCAGGACTTTCTCTTTTCACTCTTTCATATTATTTTCTTCCTTTAACATAGTAATATGATATCCATTTTTTTTTAACCAGTAGGTCTGTCTGTAAACACAGACTTATTCATCCAACTTATAGACAAAGCTGATGCTGCTTCTTGAAACAGTCCTTCTGGTCATCCAGCTCCATTCACCCCCTTGCCTGACTTTATTTTCTGTGTGACCACTTCCCGACTTTACCTTTTCCATGGCGTCCATGATTTTGCCACATTCCTTGTAGAATGTGCCTGGCATTACTGCATCGGCAGCACGTTGGGGACTCAGCCTTGTCCCCGCCATCACCTTCCTTCATCACCTTCCCAAGCAGAACCTCCCTTCCTTCCTTTTCCAGAACCACTTTTTCTGTCAGCAGCATTTTCTAGACTGGCTCTTGAGTTCTCACCTGTTCTGAGGGTAGTATAAGGTCTTCTCCTAGGAATTTAAATTTAGGTGACTTGAGAGGATGGTGAAGGTACTCTGGAAGAGACAATAGAGAGATCAGAACTGAGGGTAAGAATGGCAATTTCCAGTTTAAGAAATTTAATTATTTTATATTATAATCTAGTTACATCATTTTCCCCTTCCTTTTCATCTCTCCAAACCTTCTCATAATACCCTTCCATTGTCTCTTTCAATTTATGACTTTTTAATTAATTATTGCTACATATGTATATGTATGCATACATATATTCCTAAATACATGAACAGCTGATTTATATAGATGTTTCTAGGACTGACCATTTAGTATTGGATAACCACTTGATATGCTCTTCCCTAGGGAAGATTATTTTTCCTACTCTCAGCATGCCTTAATTGCACAACATTCTTTGTGGGGTTGAGGTGTTGTGGGCTTTCCCTCTGTCCACTTGTCTATTGGTGTTGTCCTTGTTCAGCTCATGTTTAAATGGTCTTGTTGGGAGACTCATGGGTGTAGCTTCTGACATTCCTAGGAGACACACTCTCATGGGAAACTTTATGATCCTCTGTTCTTTAAAATCTTCTGCCCCCTATTTTTAGCCTTAGGTGCTGAGTGTTTTGTAGAGGTATTTATTGGGAATAGAATTGTCAATTTTTATTTGTTTATTTGAAGCCTATTTGGTTTTAGTAATTTCAGTTTCCTATTTAATTTTATTAATTGATAGTTGGGTTTAGTTGAAAAATTCTTAGCAAAGTAATATATGATTATCATTAGTTAAATAGTATAGAAGAGTATAAACAGTACGGAGTCTAGCCTCTTTTTTTTCCAAGTTATCGTCCTCTCACATTCAATCACCTGGAGTAATTGCTGTAAGAGGCATGTGGGCTTTCTGCTTTTACATTTTTTTCTGTGCAGTTTATTCATTATTTATTCATACAGTTTTATTCTTTTAACAGGGTTAGAGTTATTATATGCATATGTACCTATTGATATCTTTCTGCCAGAAAATGTGCATATTCACATATTCACAAAATCTACTTTAAACACCCTTTCACAGGATTCTCCATTCGTTTTAATGGCTGTTTCAATATCTCAGTAAGGATGAGCCTTGCCATTCATTTCCATGTTGGTAATTAATGACTGTTGTAAATAATGCTATAGTGAATAAGTCTCCTGTGCTCATAAATGCATCTTTGTACACTGTGAACATGTGACTATGTCTTTGAGGTAAATTACTGAGAAGGAAATTCTGGGTAAAGGTTTAATCTTTGCAGGTTGGTTTTCACTGTCTGTGTTCCTCAAAGTTCCTCCTTGACTTTCTAGAGATTTCCCTTACCAGTCCTGGCTTTAAATATTGTCTGTAGAGCTGGAGAGATGACTCAGTGATTAGAGCACTGGCTGCCCTTCTAAATGTCCTGGGTTCACTTCCCAGCACCCACATGTCAGCTCACAGCTATCTGTAACCAAAGTCCCATGGAATCCAGTGCCCTCTTCTGATGTGCTACAGACATGCAGACAAAACACCCACATAAATAAAATAAGTAAATATTGGCTGTAAGTTGACACTAATATCTTTATTAGAAACTGTATTTCAGTTTAGAAAATAAAAAGTCAGCTTGTCTTCCACTTCATTAGGTTTCATCTTCCCTTTTCTGGAATGTTAAGTAGCTGCTTCTCTCTGCCCGTGATTGCTCCCTTTTTCAATCCCATTTGCTACAGTGCAACAAATGTCTTTACCTTTCATTATGACTGTCTTTGTGTCTTTGTAAAATAGGCCTTCCACTATGCAGCTGCTTGAAAATCTTTTGTTTTTATCCTTGCCAACAAAAGGAATTTAAATTTCAATTTATGATATTCAAAGCCATGAAGAGACCTAGCTGCAAATTACCTGCCTTCTCATCTGCATCAGCTTTCCCTTTTGTCTTTGGTTCTCTAACCTGGAGAGCCTCCACTACAGTTTTGCTGCAGTTTTTATCACAGCTCAGTCAGGCTGCAAGTTGGTCTTCTCCCTCGTCCCTTTCCTCCTGCTAGGAACAGTAAGTAATAAATGAAGATTTACATGTTACTACACTCCCTACTCCTTATTATCCCCTATCGTAAGTTAATCTTGTGAACTTACCATGTACTTGGAGATTGTGTTTCTAGGTACAGAGAAGACCAATGGTTTTATTATTTTTAATTAATTAATTTTCTTTTATTGAAAATAGATTCTTTTCTCATACAATATATCCTGATTATACTTTTCTCTCCCTCTACCCTCCCCAGACCTTCCCCACTTCTCCTCCCCTCCAGATTCACTCCCTTTCTGTCTCTCATTAGAAAAGAACAGGCTTCTAAGGGATAACAGCCAAAACTAACAAAATAAAATATAATAAAGTAAAGCAAAAACTTTCATGTTGAAAGTTGGACATGGCAACTCAAAGAGTCCCACAAGACACAAGAGTCAGAGACTCACTTGTTCTCATAGTCAGGAGTCCCATAAAAATACTAAGCGAATAACTATAATATGTACACACAGGTCTTGATATAGACCTGTGTAGGCCTTGGGCTTTCTGCTTTAGTTTCTGTGAGCTCATATGCACCTTGCTTAGTTGATTCAGAAGACCTTGTTCTGGTATCTTCCATCACTTCCGGCTCTTAAAATCTTTCTGCCTCCTCTTCCGAGTGATTCTGTTGAGTTCTGAGGGGAAGGCTTTGATAGAGAGCTACAATTTAGTCTCAGTCTGTCTGCCTGTCTGTCTGTCTGTCTGCCTGCCTGCCTCTCTCTCTCTCTCTCTCTCTCTCTCTCTCTCTCTCTCTCTCTCTCTCTCCATCTTCACATAATGTCTGGCTGTGTGTCTCTGCATCTGTTCCTATCTGCTGCCAGAGGAAGCCTCTCTGATGATTAGATTAGAAAGGCACTCATCTATGAATATAGAAGAACATCATTAGGAATCATTGTATTTATTATTATTTTTTTAGACCAGTAGTGTTTGGTTTTACTTGAGGTCTCTGGGCTATCTAGGTTCTGGTTCTTGGTTCCCCAAACAGTGTTGGATATGGGTTCCTTCTTGTGGAGTAGTCAAATCAGACATTGGTTGACTACTCCCATAAATTTTTGCTGTCATTGCCCTAACATATTTTGCAGGTAGGACAAATGTAGGTCAAAGGTTTTGTGACTACCTTGGTGTCCATGTTTCTCTTTTGGTACCCTGCAGAGTACCTTCCCACACCAAAGAGATTAGAATGTAGAGGTAAAGGCTCCATGTCTGCTCCAATTTGACTTCTCCATCTTCAGTGAGTCGTGTGGGTATTATCCCCAGCAATGGGGCCCTGCTATCAGTTTCTGGAGAACAACTTTTTGTCTTAGCAACAGCCCAGGTTGTTTGGAAATTTCCATAGGATCCCCTTGGGTAACAACTCAGTCAAATGCAACATAATTCCATCACTAGAAGCCTCACCCGACATCAAGAAATGGCCAATTGAAACTCTGTATTCCCCATTACTAGGAGACCTCATTAGGATCACATTCCTAGATTCCAGAAAGTTTCCACTGCACTAGGTTTTCACACCATCTCCAAAATGCCCACCAGTTTCAGCCCTTTCTCCTCGTATTCTCTCTTTCCACTCCATCTCCTCCTTCCTTAGTCGTCCCCCCCTCCCGTACCCACTCATCTCCAGTCCACCTGTAAAATTTATTCTATATACCCCTCCTAAAGAGATCTCTGTGCCCCACCCCCCGAACCTTCCTGGTTTCTTCTTTGGGTCTACCTAACCTCTTTGGGTCTATAGATTGTAGCTTGGTTATAATTTACTTAATGGCTAACATCCCTTAGACGCAAATACATATTTATCTTTCTGGGTCTGGGTTATCTCACTTGGGATGATTTTTTTCTAACTCCATTTGCCTACAAATTTAAGGTTTTGTTGTTTTTTTTTAACACCTGAGTAATATATGTATAAATGTAATTTAACTGATCTCCCCCCAATAACATACAAAACACTCTTACATTCTTTACTCAGGTCTCTCAGTGCCAATATCTTATGTATCTATTGTATAGTAAGTATCATAACAAGGAAGTTGATACTGGCTGGCAGTATTAAATTTTGCTCACTTTTTTGATGTTTAGATTGAAGTAGGCACTGTGGATTGTTGGGACAGGGAAGAGGCAGGGGTCAGTTAGGAAACTTACATTAGTCCAGGCAAAAAATGATAGTGATTGCAACAGATGAGGGCAATGCAGGAGATCTTTAGTAATCAGATTCTGTTATGTTTTCTAAGTCCAAGCAAACAAGATTCCTTGATAAAACCCTTGTGGGATTTGAGACAAAAAAGAATCAATGTTTCTGTAGCCATCCATGAGATTACTAAATATATTGCCAGAATATAGTCTAGGAAAATCAAGAATTTGTTCTTGGGCATCTTATGTATCCAAGGCCTATAAATATTTAATGTATGTTCAATAAGTAGTTGAAGGTTAGAGAAGCTGTCTGCAAATGACTTAAAAGTTCAAGAATTTTCAGTGTAGTGATAGTATTTAATGCATAAACCTGAATCAATGAATATGAAGAAAAAGTGGATGGACTTTGGGATACTCCAGCATTGACTGATCTAGAAGAGAAAAAGAATTGGCAAAAGAGAGTGAAGAGTACCTATTGAGGTAGTGTGAACTAAAGAGAACAATGCCATGAATGTTTGCTATTTTTACCTGTATGTTAGTAAGTTGGGGCAAGAAAGTATGAAAATAATTTGGAGGCCTTTTCTGTTGCCCCTTATATCTCCTAGATAAGTGATACAGAGACCTAGTATATTTTTTAAGAGCTTCAGGCACTAAGCTGGACAGGTTCTGAATTATTCGACCCTGACTATGCTGCCCTGGCCTACTTCCCGGCCAACTCTGCAGCCACCTGTCCTACTACCTGCCATCTTGATCTCACCCTAGCCTCTTCCTTCGTCCTTGGATGGCAATCCAGAACCTACCCGGAACCCTCTTTCTCTCCCTCAAGGCATGGAAGTTCTGCCTTCTACTCTACTGCCCAGATAATAGGCCCATCAGCTTTTTGTTGACCAATCAGAAGATGACAGAGAGAAGTATTTTACAAAATACTGAGTCAGGAAATCCTTCATAATAATGACAATAAAATATGGACTGTACCCAGATCTCCGAGTACAGAAATCAGCCCTTGAAGACAAGGTGCACAAGAACATTCCCCAACAATTCTACATGATTACATTACTTGAGCCAGCATGTTTGTGCATCCTTATAATTCCCAACACTCTGAGAGGCTGAAGCCAGAGTACTGTGACAAATGTGAGGTTGAGTTGAGCATCATAGTGAATTTTGGACTGGCCAGGGCTATAGAATGAGACCCTGTCTCAAAATATCAAACAAACAAACATCTAGAACTTAAGTCATGTTTGGCTGGTATCTACATTCCTTGCCTTTCACAAGAGGGACCTCATTGTCCAGGGTATGCTTGCTACTAGAAATCTAGTAATTTCAAAGTATGTTTTTTAGTGAAAAGACCTGTTTTTAGTGTGCATTTCGTATGATATGTGTATATATTCTTTCATTAATTCCTTTTTTTTAAATCTAGTACATACTATTCTGTTTTGCAACACAGTTGTCGACAAGCACATCACCCTGCTTCTTTCATGGAGTTTTCACTTTAGAGGAAAATTAATTTTTCTATAATTAAGCAATTTTATAAAAAAACACTTGTTTTTAGCTGGGAGGTAGTGGTATATACCTTTAATCCCAGCACTTGGGAGGCAGTGGCTGGTGGATTTCTGAGTTTAAGGCCAACCTAGTCTCTAGAGCAAGTTTCAGGACAGCCAGAGCGACACAGAGAAACCTTGAGGTTTTTTTTCTCAGTGCTGAGGAAAAATACCTGTTATTTGACTACATGCTAGTTTATGAGTTCTATCAATTGTCAGGCAGGGAGACCATGGACGACACAAGTTGTGCTGTATTAAGTCCACTGGTGACTTTATGCTTATGCAATACAGTGAAGCTCACAAAGAAGCAGGTAATGTATTTCTACCCAAGTATACACTCATATCTGAACCAGGTGAGTGTAACATATAGAGTAATACCTAAGACTCACTGGTTGAAGGTCATAGCTTATCAAGGTTTTTGTTTGTTCTTGGTTTGTTTGTGTGGCTATGGCTGACCAGGAACATGCTGTCTGGACCAGGCTGACATCGAACTAGCTTGAGTTTTTCTTTTCCTATCTCAATACTATCATCTGTTTATATTTTATGTATTGTATAATCTTGTCATTACCATAGAAAAATTATTTTAGATATGAGGGAAATTCAGAAAGTAAAATTAAATCTGTCAGTTTTAGTGTTTATCATTTAAAGAATGAAATGCCATTTATTCTTATAGTTATAAAATATGATTATAATAGAAGAAAATTCTAAAACCAACTAAAGCTTTTGATAAATTAGAAAAAAACTGATTTGAGAAGGAAGTTGGCTAAAAAAAAAAAAAAGTAAAAGATGACTAATTGACTTCGTCAAGAGGTTCTCAGCACAGTGTCAGGCAGGGTGTGAAGTTTGCCTGAAGCAACTCTAGAGCACAGTGTGATGTTGGCCAGGCATGGCACAGCAGAGGCAGATGGAGAGCACCGCCACTGGTGTCTTTCTGAGACAAAGTAGGTGTCTGAGGCACACAGTGGTTTTGTACAGTTTTTCTAGCCGAATAGGCAGTATAGTTGAAATATGTTTTAGAGGTGTCTAGCCTTCATCTTCATTGCAGTGCTGGTACATTCTTGAGTGACCCAGTTGTTCTCTTAAGTCTGAGCCTTAGTCACCTTACTGTAAAATAGGAAATTACCAATAATGAAGAAGTATCATTTGTTCATAACATTGAAAGTCCTCATCACTCATTTTATAGTTTCATTTTGTCTCAAACTGTAATGTTGATGTTCCTTCTACTCCTTTATTAAAAACAGACAACTAAAATTCCTTATTCTTCCCTGCCTAATACTTCTTTATCTCTCTTTGTTTAGGAGTATGTATCCTGTTTGGAAATCTTTTCTCGAGGGAACAATGCAGGTAGCCCAGTCTCGGATCAATATATGTGAAAACTATAAAAACTTCATTTCTGAACCTGCAAGAACAGTAAGAAGCTTAAAAGAACAGCAGCTGAAACGGGTATTGTTTCTATTTTCTTTCTTCTGTTATATGTGTTTTAATATTTATAATCAGTAAGATTATGCTAAATTGCATTTAAAATTTAGGACTTTTAAACATATTCACAAATGTTCCTAGATAGCATTTTGCCAGGATTTTTCAACATGTGCCTTTTTGTTTGTTTTATTTTGATTTTTTGAGACAGGGTTTTTCTGTTTAGCTCTGGCCATTCTGGAAATTGCTCTGTAGACCAGGCTGGCCTCAAACTCACAGAAATCCACCTGCCTATGCCTACTGAGTGCTAGAACTAAAGGTGTATGCTACCACTGCCCAGCTCCATGTGCTTTTTTTTTTTTTTTTTTTTTTTTTTTTTTGGTTTTTCGAGACAGGATTTCTCTGTGTAGCCCTGGCTGTCCTGGAACTCGCTCTGTAGACCAGGCTGGCCTCGAACTCAGAAATCCTCCTGCCTCTGCCTCCCAAATGCTGGGATTAAAGGCGTGCGCCACCACTGCCCGGCTAAACTTTTTTTTTTTTTTTTTTTTTGGTTTTTCGAGACAGGGTTTCTCTGTGTAGCCCCGGCTGTCCTGGAACTCACTCTGTAGACCAGGCTGGCCTCGAACTCAGAAATCCGCCTGCCTCTGCCTCCCAAGTGCTGGGATTAAAGGCGTGCGCCACCACCGCCCGGTTCCATGTGCTTTTTAACTGAAAAGTTTTGTTAGATGATAGAGTATAATCTAAATTTGTAGAAATTTGGAATGCTCAATAAATACTTCTTAGGAATAAGACTTATGCCAGGCACTACTTATGCCAGGGTTGGTGGTGCACACTTTTAATTCCAGCACTTTGGAAAGAGGCAGAAGAGATCGTTGTGAGTTCAAGGCCAACCTGGTCTATATAGCAGGTTCTAGGCCAGATAGGCTTATAGAGTAAGAACACTTAAATAGCTCAAGTAACTATAGATACATAGTTTTACAATATGGTTTGATGTGTGTTAAAGTATTTACATCCTTATCCCATTAAGTCTTGAAAAAGTTTTCATTAATCAGTCTTAATTTCAAGTTGGGCCATTTTGGGAAACTTAAAGAAATTGACACATTTTGCCCAATATACTAGTAACTTTAATTTTTGAAAGTTTAGTGTATCAGGAATGGTGGTACATACCTTTAAACCCAGCTTTTGAAATACATAGGCACATGGGTCTTTACGAGTTTGGGACCAGCCTGGTATATATAATGAGTTCCAGGCCAGCCAAAGCTACATATTAAGATTCTGTCTCACATGTTCCCTCTAAAAAAGACCAGAGACTAGTTTAAGAATAGCTGGATATGGTGATACATACCTACTATTCAGGAGGCCAAAGCAAGAACATTGCAAATTTGAGGCCTGTCTAGACTACAAAGCCAGTTGAAGGCTGACTTATCAAATACTTTGTCTTAAAAAAAAAGATTATATTATATATACATAAGTAAATATTTTCAAAGAACTTGTTTTTTTGATTCAATTAAAAATTGATAGGAAAAATCATTATTGAATGCCATTTTTATGAAAGTTTGCTGTTAAAGGGAATGTTTAATATATAACTACTGTCAAGTGGTGCTTTGTTGCTCTTACCTTAGTTTGTAAATGTCACCTGTTGAGGCAGTTATATTATTTTAACCTCTGTATTATTAATGAGAAAGTAAAATTAATGTGATTAAAAGCCCTGAAGTCATGTAACTAACATCTGGAAATACTGAGATGTAGCCCATATTACCTTCCCACAAAGCCCAAGTCCTTGATACACTGTAGTAACTTAGGTCCATTTTCCCTGAGATATCACATATTCTCATTCTGGCTAGTTTAATTTATTTTTAACCTTAAATAAAATTGCATTAGATTCCAAGAGGGAAATTAGATGTTTAAAGTGTGTCTTTTTTTGGTAAATTAAGTTACCATAATACTTGATATCATTCCTTATTAGAAATTACTACTTCAAAAAAATAAGTAATTAAGGGGATAGCATTTCGGGGTTCATACAGTACTTGGTTTCAATTTTATTTGGATTTTCAGAAATTTTAAAAAACTCATCTATATGCCAAAAATGATTTCAGTAGCCCAAAGTCAATATTAACTATTTATATGTGTCCATATAAAATTTTAATTTTTCTAGAACACTCACCTAATACCATTTGGCTTATCTACATTTGTGTAAGAGTGCCTGTGACTTGTCATTGCCAAAGATGATCAACTTTAGAGGAAACTTGGTGAATAAAGCATATGACTGCTACCAACGATCCTATTTAGAGGGCAGTGTGGTGTGTGTGTGTGTTTGGGGGTTGGGAGGAGGGAAGTATGTGATTCTATAGGAGGAGGACCGGAAGGCAGAAGCAGAGAATTTATTCTAATGTTCTATCCTGGAAGAAATACTGCATTTCCAGTTGCCAGTATATTTGCCAAGTCTAGCTCAGTTACCGACAAGTCCCATCTTTTCTTAGTAGTATAATGTTTTAAAAGAATATAATTACTTTTGATTATTTTCTCTTCAATTATTGGAATAGTCTCAGACCTGAATCTAAACAACATTCCCAGGCAAGGAATATTTGATGAGATTGACAAATCCCTGTGCTATGAATTACCTTTGGAGGGTCTGAGTTGTCTCTGCCAAAAAGAATGGAGTTTGACAGGCAGACAAAATTCTGTTCCTTGTCCCATTGGGGTCTGGGTTGGGACTTTTTTCAGGCTTGGTTTATTTCACTTACTCCTGTGTAGTACTACAGATTGAACACAAGGCCTAGCGTGTGCCAGGAAATCTTTCTACCATTGAGCCATATCCAATTTTATTTTACTTGATTAAATATATTACCCATAATTCTACTGTATAAACATTCTTGCCACTTTTTAGGGGCATATTTTCTTGATTTCCATCATGTGAGACCCAGGAATCAAGCTCAATAATTTGGGCCTACTGTATACTGGATATTATGAATAAAAACTTTGGAGGGTCTGGGATGTCTCTGCCAAAGAGAATGGAGTTTGACAGGCAGACAGAATTCTGTTTCTTGTCCCATTGGAGTCTGGGTTGAGACTTTTTCAGGCTTAGTTTATTTCACTTTCTCCTGTGGATACTTCCCAGCTTTCTGTGTTGACAAAGCTTGAATTGCACCCTTTGTCCTTTCAGAGCATGTGGCTGCCCTGATCTCTGGTCTCTGCAAAATGTTAAAATATATGTTTATCTTTTGATTTGAGACAAGATCTCACTATATACCTCTAACTGGCTTAGAACTTACCATTGACCAAGCTAGTCTTGATTTTGTGGCAATTGTCTGTCTCAGCCTCCAATTGCAGAGATTATAGGCATGCAACATGCCTCAGCTTATCTGTGGTGTTTTAAAGTTCATATTCTGGGGACTGGAGAGTTTGCTCAGTGATTAAGAGTACTTGTTGCTCTTGGAGAGGATCTGGGTTTGATTCACTATGTGAACCCTGCATAGTGGTTCACAGCCATCCATAACTTCTTGTTCCTAGAGATCTGATGTCCTCATATGACCTCCACAGGCAGCAAGCATGTATAAGGTGCACATAATATAGACATGCATAAAATAAAATGAATAGCTCTAATATAAAAGCTTAAGTTCATGTCTTACTAAATTTTTCTCTGTTTTGTCTGGTTTAAAAAATAATAGTGACAAAAAAGACATACTGTAATTATTACATTTCTGTGAATATATATGTATATATATGCATATATATACATAATAAGATATATACAGAAATTATAGCAAGGCAGGAGGCAGAAGCAGGTGGATCTTTGAGTTTAAGGCCAAGTCTGGTCTACACAGTGAGTTCCAGGACAGCCAGTGCTACACAGAGAAACCCTATCTTGAAAAACAAAACCAAAAAAGATACTATTTTGACAATAAAACTATACCCTTTTAGTGTTATTGTTGTTGCTGCTGTTTTGTTTTGTCCAGACAGTCCGGGCTGACCTGAAACTCAGTATGTAGCTGAGGCACAGTTTGAACTCCTGACCCTTATTCTGTCTTCTGGGATTATAGGCATGTGCCACTATATCCCACCCAGAAGTTTTTTTTTTTGTTTTGTCTTAATTTGGGGTTTTTTATTTGTTTGTTTGTTCATTTTTCAAGACAGGGTTTCTCTATTTAGCTTTGTCCTGAAACTCACTTTGGAGACAAGTCTGACCTCGAACTCAGAGATCTACCTGCTTCTGCCTCCTAAGTGCTGGGATTAAAGGAATGCACCACCACACCTGGTTATTTTTTATTACATGCTGACATTTGCTTATAAATCAAAAGAAGAACAACAGTAACCTAAAGATTTTTGCTATTCTTTTTACTTACCCGTATCTGTCTTTTTATAATAGGATGTACTTACCATTTTTGAAATAATTGTAAAAGTAGCTCAGTGGTAAAGTATATGCAGAGTTTGCAAGGCCTTTGGTTTGGACTCCTCTAGCACCACACAGACATTCATAAAGAATCGATTAAAACTCATATTTTCTAGCATCTTAGAAGTTTTAAACTGCCACCATATCCAATATATTCTTAACTGATTTTCATAACAATATACATAGGAACATACTGTATTTTATAAATGCTGAACATAAAGCCAAAGTATTTAAAAGAGTTAGATAGTAAAGAGTAAAAACAGGAATGTGAACATACTCCTTCTTAAATTCTAACTTGATGAAATTTATAAATTAATCAAGTTTAATATTTAATACTTATAGAAAAATGGGTACAAGTTCTTTTCATAGTAGACTTCATTTTTTTTAAAAAAGCTATTTCATGTTCAACCATGTATATGTCTATCAGTGTAGCACTTGAGTGTAGCAAGTGGTGTTGGATTCCCTGTAGCTGGAGTCATAGGGGTTACACAGTGTGCAGTTCCAGTGCTGAAAACAAATCGAGGGTCCCGTACAAAAGCAGCAGAGTGAGCCATCTCTGCAGCTCCCATAGGAGACTTTCTAGTTATCTCACCCCTTCAGTCTCCTTAATGAGACAAACAGACTTTATATGAAGAAATACAAAATTGATTTGTTCTTTTGCTTTTATTGTCAAGATATTTGCAATAGCATGCGTCTTTTCCTAGTTGCTTTTCCTAGCCTTTCTTTAATGTCAGCAGCAGCATTGGGGTTATTGCCAAAGAATGATGGGTAGGCAAGCTGTAACACTGTTGGTACAGTGCTTGAGATGGGAGTACCAGCTGTTCACCAGATTTTAATTTGCAACTGAAGGACAATAAACTGCTGATTTTTCTTCTGATTTTCCATTCTGAAGACATATTGCACAGTCTTAAGGATGAACTCATTTTCTGTAAGCCTAAGAACTAAAATTTTAATAATTGCATTTTTGTATTTTACAGTGTGTGGATCAGTTGACAAAGATCCAAACAGAATTACAAGAAACTGTGAAAGATTTAGTGAAAGGCAAAAAGAAGTACTTTGAGACTGAGCAGATGGCTCATGCAGTAAGAGAGAAAGCTGACATCGAAGCAAAGTAGGTATTTTAGCATTTCTAAGAAAATGGCTATGTAAATAAATGTTATCTTTGTTAATGCTTTGTTCTCTTAATAGGTCTAGACTTGTTCTTAGGTTGTGCTGCATTCATTTGACCACCATGTATTTTGTACTGTTGATCACAATTTTTTCTTCTTTTGTCTGGTTTTATCTATTAATGTGGCAGAGTAGGGATATTTGCTAATTAAATTGAGTTTTGAAAAGGAAAAAAGGAAAAAAAGAAATAAGCATTGGATTTACAGACTTTAGAGCTTACTGACAGCTTAAAGTTGCTATGCTGTCTGAAAATCAGGGCTTAAGAGGCCCATATTGATCATATTGGCTCTAATTGTTGAAAACCTCTATGAGTCTCACATGTCATTGAAGGATCATGGGTACATCAAGTAAGCAAGGGCTGGATCCATGTAAAAACTTCTGAAGCACTGTTTCTTTTTCTTTTTTTTTACATGAAATTTAGTGTGTGTGTGTGTGTGTGTGTGTGTGTGTGTACATACATCTATGCTTTAGCTTTAAGAAATTATAGTTCTTTATTTGACAAACAAGGAAAAGAAGGCACTACAATTAGTAATAGGTGATATAAATCACACGAAACAGGTTTTTTTCCAATGATAACTTGACAGCATCTGTGCTTGGAGAGCAAACGCATCGAGACAAAAAGCGCATTTGATTTTAACTCAGGTGGTGGCTCTATCTTTTTCCCAGTGGCTGGGGTCCAGCCTTGCGATCTTATTCAGGTGGTTAGTCTGAAAAGAACTGGTGCCCAGGAAATGAAAGAAGTGGAGAGGAATCCCTGCTCCAAAGAGAAAAGACTACTAGGCCTTCAAATTCCCAGGATAGAGCAGCGGGCTTTTGTGTAAGCAGGAATTTTACTGGGTGGGGAGAATGAAAACATTTGCATAAAGTTTTACAAGGTGGGAGAGAGAAAAGGATTTTAATTCCTTGTTCTAAACACAAGTTTTATAGTATTTGATATTCCTTACACTAGTGAGAAAAGCCCACCACCTGTGTTACAGAACTGAATCCTGAAGAGTTCTGTGAGCAGAAGAGCAAAGACTCCTGTTCACTGTGTTGGCCTGTACAAAATCTAGGTCTCTGAATCCCTTGGCATGAGAGCAGACAGCCTTGCACTCTTCCTGTACAGCTTGGCACAGGGAATGGTATCAAACATGTTTTATATGCAAGAAATTTTTACTGTAATACTTTTAATGTTTTTTAGAATTCTATACATATTACAGTGTACTTTGATTATATTCATTCCCTCCTTTCCCCCTAACTCTTCCCACATCCATGTCAACCTCCCACCTTTTCACAACCTCCCTGTCCTTTCTGCTGTTGTTGATAATCCACTGAGTCCATTTATAGGTATTGGGCTCTTCCCTGGAGTACTGTCAGCCTAGCAGGAACCACACTCAAGAGAAAAGCTTGCTTTCATGTAGGTCTAATGCAGCCACCCACAGCTTCTCTGAGTTCCTGTGTGCAGTTGCCCCACCTGTCATGTCCAGAAGATTGTTTCATTCTAGTATTTTTATCCGCAAGAAATTTAAACAACTTCATAAACATTTTGAAAACATTGGTGAGCTCCTAAAATTTAATTTAGATCAAAATGATGGTAAATGAATGTTCATTACATCTTATGAGGAAACACTTAATGTTTCCCTAATTATATTTTTCCTTCTATTATTTAAATTTTTTTGAGTGTGCAGTTATTTCATGTACCCCACTGATTCTGTTTTCTCACTAAGACCTGAAAGGTTTATATTTAATTTACTATTATTATCACTTTGTGTGTAGGTATGGATATAAGAGAGACTGTGAGAGAGAGTTTCAAATAGGTGTCAGCTGTCATGTGGGTGCTGGGAACTGAATCCAGGTTCTCTGCAAGTACAAGTGCTCTTAACTTTGAACCATCTCTCTAACCCTGACCTGAAAGTTTTAAATTGAGAGAATCTATTCAGTCATAGTAGGCTCATGGACTTATTTTTAACCTCTCATGGAGTCTAGACCTGAGAATTCTCAGATTTGTAGAGCTAATGTGAATACATGAGGTAGCCGTGATGCAAAAGGTGAAAATGAAACATTGACTGGCTTCCTAAGAGGTCTGTTATTTCCTGGGAGAGCCTGGGAGACACAGACACCCAGAGCTGCCTCTCTATATGACTCAAATACAAGAGTTGGTATACAGCTTCTCTAGAAATTAATTTATCTAAAAAGTAATCCAGCTTCATCATTCATTCACTCAGTGCTCACTGAGTTAGTACTTTACTTTGGGTATTGTGAGTTTAGAGATGAGTACGATAAAGTAAGGTTTGTGCCCTCAAATTTGGAGCCTAGAATTAGAGCATTTATTTAAATATAACTATATTTAATATATATAATATATATAAATATATAATAAAAATTCATATTTATTTAAATATGAATGGTTTGTTTATTCACAGTAAACTCAAAAGATATAAAGTGTCTTAAACCACTCAGTAACTGTTTACAGGAATATGAGAACCCTATTAAAAGCATAAAAGGTTAAGATTAATTTTTCATGATGATAAGAGAAGTCTTTATAAAAGCAGTGATGTTTGAACAAAGTCTTAAAGCTCAGTTTGATTTTTTTCTAAGTAGAGGAAGGAAAATTGGCAAGGGGGCATGAAGATTGGATTACAATATTGATAGATGATTTCATAGATGGCGATAGACACTGTGGGAGAGGTCACAGAAGAGAGGATTACAGTTGAAGTCGTAAAGTATGCTTTAGCTTTAACTAGTAATCTAACTCATATTAGAGGTGTAGATTCTGAAGAGCCAATAGACAAAGTGGCATGGGTGTGTTTGGTAGGTAGTCAAATGTTTGATCTTACGTGATATTGTAGGATTGATGATCTTCCTTTGAGGGTCATTTGCTCATCAGATGGCAGTTATAAGGATGCAATTATATATGTGCAATTAGATGTGAAGTTGAGTTTGGAAACGGAAATAATGTGAACATTTGAAAGGTAGATGGAAAAGAGTATTAAACAGCATAATTTTTTGTATAGTGTATAATTTGCAAAAATCCTGGCTACCTTTTTGCAATACCTGTCTTTAAGGATAGGTACTGTCTTTTCTCTATGTGTGTTTATACATGTGTATCCAAGTGCCCATGCATATGTGTATATGTCTGTGTGGAGACCAGAAGTAGGTGTCAGGTGTCTTCCTTACTTGCTCTCTACCTTATTTTTCAGGTAGAGCCTCTCATGAACCTGAAGCTCACTGATTTCAGCTAGGCTGGCTGGCCAGCAGGCCCCAGAGATGCTCCTGTCTCTGCTTCCCCAGGATTGACATTTGAACTCAAGTCCTCATACTTGTATGGCAACCATTTAACCAACTATGCCATTGCTCCAGCCCCAGACAATGCCTTTAAAAATTACATTTATGTATTCAATTATCTTGTGTATGGGCATGTGTATGTACATGTGTTTGGACACAGGCATGTCACACTGTGCATGTGAAGGTCAGAATACAACTCACAGGAGTCTGTTCTCTCTTTCCCTATATGAGTCCCAGGATTGAGTATCAGACATGACAGCAAGCACTTTTACCTACTGAGCCATCTGAATAGTAACCCTGCCATGAACTGTCATATTTTGTCACTAGTATTACTTCAATACTATTCAAGGAATATGTGCAGATTAGCAAATGAAGCAAAAGCCAGAAACTTAAACCCTTGCACTGGAAAGTCTAGGTGCACTGCAGTCTGTTTGGATAATGACTACAGAAAAAAGAGAACTGAGAATAATACTTTAAACAGGCTCTTTTCTTACCCTGAATAGGTACTTTCTTATCTTAAATTCTTTGGTTTTTGCTTCTGAGTCAAAATTAATAGAAATATGATTAATAAAAAACAAACCCCCATGAAATATAAATATGACAAGGTAGGAAATAACTGGAGTCTGGAATATCTTTTTTTTCTTCTTTCATTAGAGTCTGGAATATATTAAGTTTTGTTTGTTTGTTTGTCTGTTTTGATGCTGTTAATTGAACCTAGAGCTTACTACTAGGCAAGTGGTCTAGCCACAAACTCAAATCACCTGCAGGAAGACCACAACCTTCTTTTTTTAAACAGTAGGGTTAGGGAGAGTGCATGTTTGTCTCTGGTTGTCTTCTCTCTAGTTAGAACTAAGAGTCCGCTTCTGCTACTCTTCAGAGACTGACTGCTTTGTTTCTAATCCCAAGTGGTCTGAGACTGTACTTAATATTAAGGCGTAGCTGCCAGCACATGTGTTGAATTCTCCCATGGCAATCGCCATGACACTGCAGTCAAGACAAACCTTGCAGCTTCAGAAAAAGCACTGGTCACAGAGTCTTGCTTGTTCACTTAGCATTTGCCTGTTGACTTTTCTCTGTGCAGTTATCACTAGTCTTAAAATATAAAAACAACATATTTTTACTATTTATGGTTACATTATGGTTCCTTTCACAAAATTAAGTGTACCAATACTGAGTGGAAAATGTCTAAATAGCACACTCAGAAGCATATAGGATGGAATTCAAGGGCCTTCTAAGTAACTTCAGAATACCTTTACAAGTTGAGGGAAACACAGGTTCACCAGAAAACATGAATAACTTATTGCAGGGGTTGGGGTCTCTAGAGCCTGTGGATTGCATTCTGATAGTATTCTGGCTTGATAAATACAGATAAAGACGATAAGCATCACTCTTGGTTTTCCATGTTTAACTTAGTTTTAGAACAGTGTCTTGAAAGGATCATTTAAATTAAGTAATTATGATATAAAGTAATTTCACTATGTAGTCTATAATCTTTTTAAATATGCTTTTCTATTTTTATTGTAGGTCTAAACTTAGTCTTTTTCAATCAAGAATCAGTTTACAGAAAGCAAGTGTGAAGGTGAGTTTTGAACAGTGTATATTACATGTAAGAAGCCTCTGGGCTTATAAATAATCATTTGACTCTATCAGGGTGTATTAATGCTATGTTGGAAAACCACTTTAATGCAAATAACTCAAGTAAGAGCTTTTCTCCCCATATGTGGATTTCCCACATAGCTGTTGACACTTCAGGCACAGCTTACTTTTCAAGACTGCTTTAAGGATAGGTTTCTTATCCTTACTTGCTTTTATATATACTTAACTTTATTTCCTAGCTCAGAGGTACAGTACAGGGATTTTAGGAAGTGCTTGCTCAAAATCTATTTCTCTCAGATATAACTCTTAGCAGTCCTTTTGGGCCAGAACGTTTTCATATGGGCCTTCGAATTTTGGAATAGCTATTAAGCAATCTCAGGTGAGTTGTCTTTCCTGTGAAGCTCCCCAGCAGAAGGCAGACATTTTAGGCACATTAGGAATGTTTTAAATAGTTTTTGGAGAGTGAGTTGGCTCAGCAGGTAAAGGCACCTTCAGCCAAGCTTGATGACCTGAGTTCAATTCCCAGATTCTTCATAATGGAAAGAAAGAACCTACTTCCTGTGTGTTTTCCTCTAACAAGCATGCATGGCAAGTACTTAACACCCCTCCAATAAATAAATCAATGTTACAAAAAAAATTTAATTTAAATAAACTGTTTCCTAGCTCTCTACACCTACCAATGTTTTAGAAGGTAATATATTTAATTTCAAACCCTTTATTTTCACACCTGAATAAAATGAGCAAAATATTTTGAGTTTCTATAGGAGGTTTCAGAAATATGTTAAATATAATTAAGATACTTTAACTGTTTTATAGTGTTCCCTAGATGTAACTGGGAATATGTACCCATGAACTTTTAACTGTATGAATGCCAGAACAAGACCACACATAATGACAGCACAGTTGACATGTCAACACAGACAAGGAAGCTTTCACCCTTTGATAAAGAGCTATAGGTCTTCAGTGCTTCGAGGACAGGGAGAATCCATTTCTTCCAGGGATAAGATTTCATCTAGGTTATTCAATCCCAAGTGGTTAGCCCCAGACCCAGGAACTTAAAAGCACATCTAAATGTATTCATTTGGTTATATATACATGTGTGATATGTGTGTGTATGTATTTTACAAACATATATACATATAACACATATATACATGTACATATGTATATATATATGCAATTTGGGAGGGGACATGGTGGGAAGGGGGCATACAGGAATGATATAGATCCCGTGCTTAAGTATAAAAGTTTTTTAATTTTACAAAAATTATTTTAAAATACTCTTCTATATGTAGTTATGTTTCCATTTCTCAGTAATAATGAATATTTTTTATATTCATAGGATATTTTTTCTACTTGGTTCTTTACTTTTGGTGAAACATCATTCATTAATTACCAGTACTAGTTACCAGTACAAACCCCATTCAATCTTGTCAGGGTCTTGTTTGAGTAGCCCAGTGTAGTCTCAAACTCAAGAACTTCCTGCCTCAGTCTGCCAAGTGCTGGGTTTACAAACATGTCCCACCATCCTCCTAAGAGTAGTAGTCATACATGTTTTGCAGTGTAATGTTAGTTGCACTAATATTTTGTTTTTATTTACTGTGTTATAGTTAAAAGCCCGGCGATCTGAATGTAATACCAAAGCTACTCACGCAAGGAATGATTATCTTCTTACACTAGCAGCAGCAAATGCACATCAGGACCGCTACTATCAAACAGATTTAGTTAACATTATGAAGGTAATGCAATTAATATTTGTGGTAATTTTGCTTCATTAAGAATGTAACTTGTGAACTAGGTATTAGATGTGAGAGATTGAGTTATAGTATTATAGTTATTTTGTATATTATTGGAATGTACTTGCTCTTATTTGGTTGATTTAGTAACCTTGAACTGATTTTCAGTGTAAGAAAATGTATAGGACTGGCATTAAAGCTTAGCAGTTACCTATTGTGTGTGTGAGGCCTAAGGTTGATCCACACCACCACAGAAAGAAAGAAAAAAAGTGTTTGAACACAAATCACAGTGAACAATTGTATTATATTTAGCAATTATTGATTTACAAGATAGAAGATGGGTATATAAGATATGAGGTAATAATTCCTGTGTTGGGGAAAGCTTTTGAATGATTTCCTGAGATTAGAGTCAGTGAAACCAAAATATTGAAGCTATGTAGAACTTTTGAGTGTCTTCTGAACCACCAGAAAAAGGGTGATAGTTCAGGATATATTTTTGTTTGATTGATTATATTCTTTTGTATTTTAAACCAACCCTTTTCAGATGTATAATTCTTATGTTGTCTTTGTTTTTTGTTTTTGGCTTTTTATTTGTTTTGAGACAGGGTTTCTGTGTAGTCCTGGCTGTTCTGGAACTCACTCTGTAGACCAGGCTGGCCTAGTACTCAGAGATCTTCCTGCTTTTGCCTCCTGAGTGCTGGGATTAAAGGCATGCACCATCACACCTTGGCCTCAGTTGAAGGAGTCTTATGACTGTGCAGCAAACCCTGCTGTGTTGAATTGTTTGCTAAGAGATCAGCAGATCTCTTAAGAGTGCAACTGCAGCTGGTACAGGCATTCTTTCCTCCAGCTCTGGGAAAGAGATAACTCTGTCCGGAAACAAGTAGAGGCAAGGCACTTCCTGGGAGCTTCAGGGAAAAACAAGTGTTGGAGGAAGTCACTGAACTAAAAATACCATATTGCAGTTTTTTCTATCTTGTGACTGCTGGTGATCAGAATGCAAGTTATAATAATGAGAGCAGTCTGATGAGAATTCTGTTTACCCACCTCCCCAAACATATTGGAACCAAACTTTTGGCTATTTTAGGTCCTACTAGGTGTTACATAGTGCTACAAACTTACAAGGGCTAACAGCAAACTCCTATTCTAACATGGTTTCTCTAGAGAATACTATTTGCAATTTCATACAGTGTGTTTGTTGAGGATAAGTCTTAAGTATATGTTGTAATTAAAAGTAGTGACTCCACATATCCTATATGTGTCTACTGTTAGATCAGACTGGATAACTACAAATTGAATATTTTTTATCTGAAATTCTTGGGATCAGAAGTGCTTCAGAATTTGGAGTATTTTAGATTTCAGCTAATTGAGTCAGGGATTTTACACTCAACCTGAATATATTTCCCCCTGTGTATATTTTTTAAATTGATATTGTATTAGCTTAAGCAGCAACAAAAATGAAATCCCAGGTTAAGGATTTAGCACAGTGGTGGTAGGTCATGTGCCTAGCTTGCACAAGACCCTGACTTCAGTCCTTAACAAAACATGATCTTAATAAACCATGGAAAGTACATTATTTGGGGGGAAACTTTGTTCTGTCACAAACAAAGCTGGAGTTAATAGGCTTGATCAGCCATCTGATAATTAGTTATCCTTGAGCTTAACTTTGAAGTCTCCATATGTATTTTATCAACATTAAGTAGATTGTTTACTAAGGCACCGAATTGCTTCAAACAAATGAAGATGGGATTTGTTGTTGTTGTTGTTCTTTTTAAATGCTATGTATAAATTCATTTTGCTAGGTGTGGTAGTGCATGTCTTTAATCCCAGCCTGATTTATATAACAAGGTCTAGGATAGCTAGGCCTATATAGGGAGACCTTGTCTCAATAAAAAATAAAAAACAAGCAAACAAACAAAACCTCATTTTCTTCCTCATGGTAATTCTGTGGCCTGCAGAACTGGAAAATTCAAACTAATCATGTTTTTTAGCGCCCTAATAAATTTCTTTCACTGAATTCACAGTAGTACTTATACACTATTTTGGAGGGGAAATGTCTCTTTTTGTAAACATTATGATTATATGGTCCCAATTAGGATCTGGAGTGAGTGAGTGAGTGTGTGTGTGTGTGTGTGTGTGTGTGTGTAGTAAGACAGGGATGGTGTTATAAAACTAATTCCAGCACTTGAGAGGTTGAGTCAGGAGATTGAAGCCATCCTTGTATATATAGTGAGTTCTGGGCCAACCTGAGCTACTTACTGAATCTACAAAACCATAACCAAACAAGCACATATGTGTGAATGGGTGCCTTAGAAGCAGGGGATTATTTGTTTACTTAGTCATATGCAATTAATAGTCATAGTGTGGTAGCTACTGAGCTAAATTGTTGAAGAAGCAAAGGCAAATGGGACACTTTTCAGCCTTATAGATCTTAATCCTCAGGCTAGAAAAAGGGCTCAACAGTTAAGGGCATTGCTTCTCTTCTGGGTTTGGTGACCTACAATGGCTCACAGCTGCTTATAACTTCAATTCCAGAGTATCCAGTGTGCTCTTCTGGTACTTGCAAGCCCCTTCATGCAGTTTAAACATGTACAGGCAAACAGTAGCATGTACACATAAACATAAATAAAATAATGCTTTTTTTAAAAAGATCTTAATCAGTAGACACCACCACAATGAGCCGATGTGTGATGGGGAGATGGGACATAGGGAGTACACAGTGGAGAGATGGAAAAGAAAACAAACCAGGCATCGTGTGCACTATGGGGAGAGGTGGAACTGAGGATAGATGGTGGTGAAGAGCAGGCAGATATAAGGAGTGAGGTTGTGGAGAGGTCCAACCAGGCTGCTGCCATGTGTGTATCCATGCCCCTACGCTTGCCACCGTCTGTGCTGATTTCTGTGGCCTGTGGTGCCACCAAAGGCCGACTGTTTGTCAGTGGTCTGGGCTGCTGCCTGAGACCATGTTGATGCCCATGGGTGTAATGCAAGGGTTGGAGGAAAATGCTGATCTGAGTGGCTGCCACCTGAGGCCATGGTGACATCCTGACCCAGGCTGCCACTGAGGGCTGTGTCTGGCTCTGTGGTCCTGTTGTAGCTGGGGTCTATGTTGATGTTCATGATCTGAATTACCACCAAAGGCCATGCAGATGTCAGTGGTCTGGACTGCCACCTGAGATCATGTGGATGTCTGATGCCTGTGTTGCTACAAGGGAACATAACTTATCTGAGTGGCCTGTGCTGCCACCAGAGGCCATGATGACATCTGGGCCCATGTTGCCACTGGGGGCCATGTCTGGGTAGGTGATCCTAATGCAGATAGGGACTGAGTTGATGTCTGAGCCTTGTGTTAGCACCAAAGGCAATACAAATGTTCCCTGGTCTGGGGTGCCACTTAAGGTCATGTTGTCTGAGCACTATTCTAAGCTGGCCCTGACCCTTGCTGGTTACCACACTCAGGAGACCTGGCCTATCCTACGTTTGGGCAGTATGGGAGAGCTGGATCTGGTGGCATTTGGTGTAGGAGAACTGGCCCCGAACTGCTGCCTGGGCATCACAGTATCCTGGTGACTGGGTGTAGACGAGCCAGCCAACAGTGTGAACACATGAAAGAGCTGGCTTCCCCTCTTCCCTGAGCAAAATAGAAGATCTGGCCCTAGTGGCGCAGGTACAGGAGAGTGGATAAGCTGAACCAGCTTCTACCCAGACCCAGATCCTGGGCTCTGAGTTAGCCCACTCCAGTATCCATCTCATCTGTGAACTGTTGGAGTACACGAAGGGCCGGTTCTGCAGATCCAAAGCTGCAGGACTTCCATGACACAGGACAACAATAGGATAACCCAGAGGAGTTCTGGTGAGGATCCAGTATTAATAATGAGGCGGAAACCAGAGTTCTCAATCCAGACCAAAAACTTATTGCAGTGATTATTTGCAAATAAAGCTGTCTGGACAAAAGAATATACTGTGTGACACATGACACACTACAGCTTCCATGGAGAGACTTTTTTCCCCCCTATTTTTATTTTTTTCTTTTTTTGGTGGAGGTTGCAAGGGTAGTGGGCAGATAAGTGGGATTGTGGGATGCATGATGTAAAATTCACAAAAAATCAATAAAAAGTTTTTTTAAGGCTTTAATTTCTGTAATATTTTCCTAATATTGATATGCTTGTTTGATTAATCAGATATAAGAGGTTCAGTGAGGTGTGATTAATATACAGCAAGGAAGTAAATCAAAGTCTCTGATATCATAGCAGGTATTATTGTCTAGTAATCTTCTGTGTTTTCCCCCCATGCTTTAGAATCTCCTTTGTAGTAAAGTTACTATAATAAATAGTATAACTATTATAAACAGTAGCATGCTGTGAATGTCCTGGTTTCTGAGCAAATTGTAAACTGAAATTATCAAACATCCCATGTTAATTACTCCATAGAATAAGGTCATGTTGATATGTAAATATTTAGATGTGTTCTTGGGGAATACTTTTCATGCCTTACACCAGTACTGATTAGAACAGCTTCTGCACATCTCACTCTGGATCTGTATAACAACGAGCAGGGTGGTTGGTTGGTTGGTTGGTTGGTTGGTTGGTTTGTTTGTTTGTTTTTAACTTCAATTAAACAAAACCAAAAAAAATCTATTGATAGACTCTGGAAATTATATCACTGATCTCGCCATAGAAAGCATCTCAGCTGGCTGAGAGGTGAGGCAGCTTGCCCCTTTGTGTTTCTTTTTATAGCATGTTCTTATGCAATATACATACTCATTTTTTTCTTTTTAGAATCTTGATGAATATTTTCTTTGTGGTTTGGGTGAAGAGGGAAGTGGATCAGAGTAGAAAGTATAACAAATATTGATCTAGTGGAAGACTTTAAAAGTTGAATAATCTTGAAGTTTTGATTTTAAAACATGTTGGTCTCCAATAAAAGTTAAATAGATGTGTTCTGGTTGGTAATTGGGCAAAAGAATAAAAAATAAGAAACATTTTTTTAAAAAAAATTATTTTATGTATATGAGCACACTGTAGCTGTCTTCAGACACACCAGAATTGGGCATTGGATCTCATTATAGATGGTTGTGAGCCACCATGTGGTTGCTGGGAATTGACCTTGGAACCTCTGGAAGAGCAGTCAGTGCTCTTAACCACTGAGGTATCTCTCCAGTCCCAGCTTTTATTTTGTAAGGCAAGTTCTCATGTAGTACATACTGGCCTCATACTCACAATGTAAGTAAGTCTAGCATTGATTTCTCCTCCCAAGAACTGGGATTACATGTCTGCACTACCACATCCTGCTGTATACTGTTTTACTGCTATTGTTTGTCAGATAAAGAGGGAAAACATTGGTGTTCACGCCCTTTTCTTGCTCACCATCAACCCAGAAGTCTTTCTCATTTATTTTAGTTATAGTTCTTATGTCTGTACTGTAGCTAGCTGTTTCACTTCTGTTGCCTACTTATATTAGTTAGCTTCATGAATTAGCATGAAAATCATGTTTGTTCACTGATGACTTAGCATGACACCCTCCAGATCTCAACCTGACTGCCTCTCCTGCCTTACATCTTCTTTCTTGAAAGATAATCAGTTGACCCAATTTCTTACGCTTTTATTATTCTCAAATCTGCAGCCTTGCCCTTGTCTTTCTCCACATGTTTCTTTCTCTCTGGTCAAAATTTCCCAAAGTGGAAGCAACTCCCTAGCCCCATAATTCCCTTCAACAATCCATTTTAGATTTCATGTGACAGGTATTGTTATTGTAGATTGTAAGACTCTAAAACTACATCCTTGGTATGATAGTCCTTAGGTGTATGTGACTGTTTGATTAGAAATAAATGTGAATGTTCTTATCAGTCACCATAACCACATTTCAAGCACTCAGAAGCCACATGTGGCTACTGTGTGTTGGATAATGTAGACATAGTGTTGTCCGTCATCTTAATGTTCTGTCGGTCAGTTTAAAGCTTAGTTCTGATTTTCTTCCTATTGCCACTTGATCTGTCTTTGTTGCTCTGGCTCCATTCTCTTGCTGTGTTAAAACACTGTAACCAAAATCAATGTGGGGAGGAAAGGGTTTATTAGGCTTATATTTCCTGGACATCATTGAGAAAACTAGGGCAGAAACTCAAACTAGAACCCATGGGAGGAGAACTTAACGGCCTTGGTCTCTGACTCCCTGCACAGGCTAGCCTGATGTAGGCAATCTTTCAATTGAGGCTCCTTTAGTGACTCTAGGCTGTGTCAAGTTGACAGCTGAAGCTAATTAGGACAGTCATCAACCTTGCTGACCATTTTCCTATAACCACATCCATGATTATATTCAGTTACTTAGTAGTTCACTATATCTTTTTTGTATTCTGGGGTTTTAGTTGGACCTTATAATAAAATGGCTTCCTTGTTATGGTATAGCCATTGACAAATCACAAACAGATGACTGTTTTAGTGGTACAGAAAAATTTTATTACCAGAAATAAGTGTTGGATTGGATTTGGAATATAGGCCTTAGTTTGCAAACTTTGGTATAGAACTTTTAAAATATGATGTAATAATCTAACTCTAGGAATGATCTCAAAGAATCATACACATGCAGGGTTTTTTTTGTTTGTTTGTCTTAAAGATTTATTTATTATTATATGTAAGTACACTGTAGCTGTCTTCCGACACACCAGAAGAGGGTGTCAGATCTCATTACGGATGGTTGTGAGCCACCATGTGGTTGCTGGGAATTGAACTCAGGACCTTCAGAAGAGCAGTCAGTGCTCTTAACTGTGGAGCCATCTCACCAGTCCCACATGCATTTTAATGGCTTCAAAAATGAAATACTGCTAGTACAATGGAGTCCTATGTGATTCCTTCAGAACATTTCCTTCTTGTATATTTTACTATTATAACAGCAGAATATGGTCTTCGATAGTATTATCTGTCTGTCTGTCTGTCTGTCTAATTTGTTTGAAACAGAATCACACTAGATAGCCCTGACTGGCTTGGAACTTGCTATGTAGACTGTTGGCCTGTAACTCACAAAAGATTTGCCTACCCATGCCTCCTGAATGTATTAAAGGGATGTGTTACTACTCCCAGATTTCTTTTTAAATAGAACTTAAAATGCAAATCAGAACATGTAATCTCTTCATATCCTCTAGGAGTCTGAGTGAGAGGCACAGAGCAGAGAATGCATAAAACCATAAGAGTAGTGTGTAGAGTGGCAGGAGTATAGGGACAGGACTTGCCTGGAAGCTACCAGGCTGGAATTTGATCCCCAGTTCCCCAATCCCACAGCAGAAAAGCAGAGCATTAGGAGTCATAATCACAACTAATACTTAGAATATTTTTGTTTCCCATTGTTATTATATTTGACTTCTCTTAGAATATAGTTCATTTTTACACTCCATCATTATCATTTCATAGTTTCATAAGTCAGAAGTCCAGGTGAACTTTGCTGGGTTTTATGCCTTGGACCTCACAAGAGTTAAGGCGTTGTCTGAGCTCTGTTATTTGGATATTCTAGGAAATAATCTGTTTCCAAGGTCTGTCACATTGGCAGAGTCCACTCTCCCATGATTGTGTCGATTTCTCATTTTCTTGGTGGCTGTAGACTGGGATAATTTTCAGCTGCTCGAATTTGCTGTCATATCCTTTATATAGACTACCTCATTAATAAGCCAGCAGTAGCAGGATAGATTCCATTTATGAGTCCCTGTTGTATGTCTCTGACTAGAGAAAGCACTCTGGCTTCTCTGCTCCACCATCACATTCACCAGCCTCACCTGGCTCACAGGCACTCCCACCAGTTGTACAGTCATTGCATGATTCTGCCTGTATTGCCGATCTTGCACATATTTTGTTAAATTTATTCCCAAGTAATATCATTCACTGTTATAACAGCTATTATGTTTTAGTCCTTTCTTTCAATATTTTTTTGCTAATGTCTGGAAATAAAATTAATGTCTTTAGCTATTGATATGTCCTAGTTACTATGCTGCTCTGTGGTCGTAACAAATCACTGCAGTTTAGTGGCCGGAAGCAGTAGCATCATCTGTTTTGCTGTCACATCTGCACTTTGGTTAGAATCCAATAGGTAGAGCTTATCTCTGCGCCACCCCATAGCAGCTAATGTGCTTCAAAGGCTAACAGCTGAACCTGGGGGCTTCCTTACGTACATACTTGGTGGTTGCTGCTGCCTTAGCGCTAAGACTTCCATGGCTGTCAAGGAGAGCCTCTGCTCATTGCTTCCTTTTGTCTCTTAGGGTGTCTCACAGTATTATGGTTGGTTTCCAGGGACAAATTGTAGGGGGAAAAAAAGCAGATGTCAGGCAAAGCCAAGATCACCTTTTATGAGCATCTCAGAGTTCACGCAGACTCTCTCATACATTTCTTCTATTGAAGCTGTTACAAGTTTGGCCCAGGATCCAGTAGTGTTAAAGGAACAAATTTTACTTTAATGAAGTCTGGTGATGCTAGTGAAGTACATACACGTGTAAACAGTAATGTGGCTGTGGACATTTTTGACAACTGTAGTCAGCCATATGATCTTATATCTTGTACTCTTTTCTTTTTCTGTTGACTTTCTAATGGTGTTTGTTTAGTAACTTTTGTCTGGGCTCTACAGTTTCCAGTGATTATGTTCATATTGAATTAAATACAAATAATTTTATATTAAGTATAGAACTTTTTTCCTAACTTATATTTTTTATTTTTTTTATTGCAGTGATTAGTTCAATATAATGGTAAATACAAGTACTGAATGAACATGTTAATAGTAGATGTTTTATGAAATCAGGAAAACTAACTTTTAAAAAATTGTAGTAAAATATATATAACATAAAATTTCCTGTTTAAGCCAGTTAAGATTGTGTTTATTATTGTGAAGCTAATAGAACCATCTAACCCCAGGACTTTTTCATCTTCCCTAACCTAAACTCCAGCCATTGGACAGTAATTCCTAACTCCTCTTTCACCACTTTCTGCCTATTATTATTTTGTCTGGATAAATTTGGATTTATCTAATCTGGAGTATTCCAATGATCTCATGTAAGTGAAATTTTATACATAAACATACAGAGAGACACAGACACACAGACACATACACACACACACACACACACACACACACACACACACACCTCTGTGTGTGTATGTGACTTTTTTCACTTAGTATAGTATCTTCAATTTATCTGTTGGTTCTAGGGCATTGTTTAGTAGTCAAATGCTTGCCTAGCATGTTTGAGGCCCTGTGTAATTCTCTTACTACCTCATGAAAGAGAGACAGAGGTTCCTTCATACTGTAGTTTGTCTCAGTTTCATTTTTAAAGTTAAATGATTTTCTGTTGTATTTACATACCACATTCTGTGTCACTTCTTCACCCTCTAATGGGTTGCACTTAACTTTTTTTTTTAACCTTTTGGCTATTATGTTTATGATTATTTGATAAACAACCATACTGTTTTTTGTACAAGGGCTGTACCATTTTTAAATGTCCATCAATAAGTAAAGATATTTTTCTGCATCTTTTCTAGCACCTATTATTTTATCGTTGCCTTTCTTCCCTCCTCTCTCCCCACCCCCAGGAAGAGGAAAGGGAAAGCTCCTTATGAAACAGTTATTTTGTTTTGTTTATTGTGTACTTAGCATCCAAATCAGTGTAGGATGGTTGCAGTGGTATTTCTTTATGGAGAATTTGTCTTCATAAAGGACTTGGCTTTAGATGTTCAGTTAGATGTCAGCTGATGGACCAGGATGGGGCCTCAGAGAGTTGGAGTCTTGTGAGTAGGGGAGTGAAAGTGTACCAAGAGTGTGCTTGCTGACAGTGTTAATGGTAGCTTGTTAATTAATTGGAGGGGCTGAGGGGAGGATTCATTGGGGAATGTGCTTGGTATGCAAGCATGAGGATCTGAGTTTGTATCCCCAGCACCCACTTAAAAATTTGTGGCTGGTCGCCCACTACTGATTGTCCAATGTTGAGCAGTCAAAAATAGGCAGACCCTGAGAACTTGCTAGTTAGCTACACTAACCAATATGGTGAGCTCCAGGTTCAATTAGAGACCCTATCTCAGAAATATGGTGGAGAGTGATAGAAGAAGATATCCAGCATCAACCTCTAGCTGCCTTGCATGCACATGTTCTCTGTCTGTCTGTCTCTGTCTCTGTCTGTCTCTGTCTCTCTCTCTCTCTCTCTCTCTCTCTCTCTCTCTCACACACACACACACACACACACACACACACACACACACACACACACACACACACAAAACATTGAAGAAATTATTTGACCTTAAAGAACAAATTTGTTTTTTGTTTGTTTGTTTTGAGATGATTTTTCTGTGTAGTCTTGGTTGTCCTGGAACTCACTCTGTAGACCAGGTTAACTTGAAACTCAGAGTTTTGCCTGCTTCTTACTCATGAGTACTGGGATTAAAAGGCGTGCACCACCACCACACAGCTGATAGTAACAACTTTAAAGGAAGGAAGAGTCACTACAAAGGCAAGAATTGATATGAGTGTATATCCTTAGGCAATAGTAGAATAAAACTTTTTTTTTTTTTTTTTGGTTTTTCAAGACAGGGTTTCTCTGTGTAGCCCTGGCTGTCCTGGAACTCACTGTAGACCAGGCTGGCTTCAAATTCATAAATCCCCCTACTTGTCCCTTTGAAGTCCAGGTATTAAAGATGTGAGCCACTCTAGTGACTCTCCACAGTTTATACCAGTGGTTCTCAAACTTTTTTTATTTGTTTGTTCCAGAACTACTTTTTGCTCTTAAAAAAATATTGAAACTTAAGCTTTTGTTGATGTGGGCTGTAATTACTATATTAGAAATTCAAACTGAGAAACTTTAAGATAACAGAATGTCCAAGAACTGATTTCTCAGAGTATCAGAGCCAATGAGTCATCCATATAATCCATTCTCTGGAAACTTCTATGTGCTTCTGGAGGGAATAAGAGTGGAAAGGTTAATAACATCTTAGTGCTTCTGGAAAAATAATTGTGACCTCAAGGATGCCTTAAAAGGGCCTTCACTGTCTTTCCTGTGTTCCCTTGAATCCCACCTTGAGAACTTTTACCATCTTCTAAATAAATAACCTTATTGTTACCTTCAGTTGGAAGAATTCCAAGAATAAAATTGAAGACCTCATTCATTACTTGAGTGGAGTTCTAGAGTTTTAGGAACTTAGTAGTGCACTGACCTTGTCAGAGATACAGCTTCTTCCCACAGAGCATGGTCTTGTTACAAGGAAACCACTCTTACAAATGGAGTAGAGACAGAGAGCAAAAAAGGACAGTTGACACACTCTTTATTTAGCACAATAAACGATTTGACTGCCACTGAACCAACATTTATAATTTATAACCCAAGTTGCAAACTTATCCGATATGCTTGACTACTTATGACATATAATTAACTATAAACAAAAATGATGTAATTTAGAGAGTTTTACTTTGTATGTTGGATTTAATAACTTGTTTGGAAAGATTTGAGTAAATAGAGTCCTGGAATTATTACCTTCAAGTCACTTGATTCAGTTCTCAAAAGTGTTTATTTCTCAACTACACATACTTCCTATATTTAAAACAGCACTCAGTCAAGACCACAGAATTAGCCGGAAACACCTGCATTCACTATGCCTATAGAGTAAGCAAAAAATGGAAGGGCAAAGGTCATATTTTAAAAATGCACATGAAAGTCCAGGCTCTAACACTGTAGTATTGATGATGGAAAGCATTAGGTGTGAGTTAGGCATAAGCAGATTCACGGCATGGTGTCTTCCCAGTCCCAGGTCACCAAGTATCTATTTACTCCATGGTGACACCAACTCAAAAGTACTTTAAATCAGAGGTGGGCAAGAATGGTGAGTGACAGACATGTATGCCCCACCCTGTCCATTCATTCATTCATTCTCAGATTTCTGGTTAGTCTTCTGCTGCTTCAGAAATCTTATCAATCTTTTTCTACCTGCATCTTTCTTTATCAGAGTATATTTCAACCCCTCAAGTTTCATCATTATTGTGTACTCTGTGCCAGTCCTCCATGTCTACTACCAACTTTATCAAGGCAGAGAGAACTTTTGAGTAGCTTACAAAATGGATGCTATAGTACTGAAAGTTGTAACATTAAAAAAAAATGAGAAATGGCAAATAGGTTTCGTTTAAGGGCCAGATATAATAAGTAAATAGCAGCTGGTTAGAGTATGAAGTGTTCTGAAACTTGCTATATCACATCCCCTAACACTCTGTTATAGGCATGCCTTGAAACGTTAAGTAGTACGCCGTTAATATTTATAATTTTATGTATAATTAAAATTTTAAATAAATATTTTTGGTTCAAGTTTAATAAGGTAATTTGGATGAAATTTATTTGGTGATATGGTAGCATTATTTTATTCTTATAGTATACAGCATGATAGATTTCACAGTGACATTTTCACATGCACTCACACACAAACACACACTCACACTCACTCTTATACTTAGCTAATTGCTCTTCACCGACCTCTTTCAGTTTAGATCATTTCCTCTCCTTTTATAATTCTCTTTCTACTTTTATGTCACGTGTGTGTGGTCAGGGGTGCATGTGCACCCATGTAAATTTAATCTAGATTCTACAGATGAAAAATACAGTTTGTTATTCTGAGTTTGGTTTATTTTACTTAACACTATGATCTCTGGTTCCATCCATTTTCATGCAAAAGTCATCATTGCATTCTTTACAGCTTAGTAAAGTCCCATTGTTCATGTAAGTATTCATTTTTATAGGGTCTTTTTATTCATTCAACTTTTTAGTCTGGTTTCATATTTGGCTCCATTTTGAACTGATTTTTGGTCACTTTGGATCTAGTTTCACTCTTATAAGTGTACACCTAGTTTTCGAAGAGCCATTTGTTAAATATTCCTACTTTTTCCAATGAGTATTTATGATGATTTATCAAAGATGGGGTGCTTATAAATGTGTGGGTTTATTTCTGGGTCCTCTATTTTGTTCCATTGTTTTATGTGTTTTGTGGCAGTACCATGCTGGCTTTGTTATTATAGCATATTGTCTTTCATATAGCTATAAGTGAGACATTTTACTCAGTTACAAGAAGATTTAGTATCACATAAGCTCAAAGCTGATGTTATTGAGAGGGGTTAACTTTCCAAGTTCAGATGCTTTAAAAATTGAATTTGAGCTGGGCATGATGTTGTACAGCTTTAGTCCGAGCACTCTGGAAGGCAGAGGCAGGCTGATTTCTATTAGTTCCAGGCTAGCCTGGTCAATATAGTGAGTTCTAGGACAGCCAAGGGTTAAGTAGAGAGATCCTGTCTTTTAAAAAAATTTGAGATTAGAGATCTTAACACAGGCTGTTAGGAATTCAGAAGTATGTGGAACACTAAGATCTGGGGTTTGCTTGCTGCCCTAGTTTCTGGTGCGTGTTAGGTCTCCTCTGCATCATGTCTCAAAGAATTTCCTTCTTAATAGCCTTTCTGACCCAGAACTATCTTGTGTCTTCTAGCACATTAATTTTCTTAATAGCTGGTACCTCCTTAGTTTCAACTTCTATTGAGACATCATAACTTCATAAGTTCCTCTTGCCCTTTCTTCTTTTAGTAACCCAAGATTTGAAATTTCATGTAAAACAAGTAGAAGAGTAGTTGTGTTTGCATCAGGACATCTAAGGCTTTAGAGAAGGTGAACTCTTTTTTTTTAAATTCTTTTTTATTTAAATTTTTTATTTTATTTTTATTTTTATTTTGTTATTAGGTATTTTCTTTATTTACATTTCAAATTTTATCCCCTTTCCTCATTTTCCCTCCGAAAACCCCCATCCCACTTCCCCTCTCCCTGCTCACTATTCCACCCACTCCCGCTTCCCCTGGCATTCCTCTATACTGGAGATCGAGCCTTCACAGGACCAAGGGCCTCTCCTCTCATTGATATCCAACAAGGCCATCCTCTGCTACATATGAGGCTGGAGCCATGAGTCCCTCCATGTGTACTCTTTGGTTGGTGGTTTAGTCCCTGGGAGCTTTGGGGGTACTGGTTGGTTCATATTGTTGTTCCTCCTATGGGGCTGCAAACCCGTTCAGTTCCTTGGGTCCTTTCTCTAGTTCCTCCATTGGGGACCTTGTGCTCAGTCCAATAGATGGTTGTGAGCATCTACCTCTGTATTTGTCAGACACTGGCAGAACCTCTCATGAGACAGCTATATCAGGCTTCTGTCAGCAAGCACTTGTTGGCATCCACACTAGTGTCTGGGTTTGGTAACTGTATATGGGATGGATCCCCAGGTGGGGAGAGTAGACTTTCAGGGTAACCAAGACAAGAATCACTATGATTTCAAGGCCAGCCTGCATTACAGTATGAGACCTTGTTTCAAATATCAAAATTGAAAGAAATAAGCATGTATGCATTGTTTTTCCACAAAAGCCCTCTTCCAAAGTACACCGATTGCTTCACTCTGCTTGTTAACTGGTGAGATCTTCTTTACCCATTTACAGAACTGTGACTAGCAATACCCTGTGCATAAATTGCAATAGAGGGGTTCTTCAGATACTCATTTTTCTTTTTACTTTTCATCATCTTATTAATGTAACCTAGTATCTCAGAAGTGAGTTCTTACATGTCTTAATTAATTTCTCACTTCAAAGTAAAGATGAGGATATAAGTAAGGAACAAGAGAGGGCTACAGAAATGGCTCAGCAGGTAAGAGCTTTGTTCTTACAGAGAGTCAGGGTTCAATTCCCAACACCCACATGGTACCTCGCAACCATCAGTAACTCACTGAGGATCTGACACTTTCTTCTGATCTCCACAGGCACCAGGCATATGCACAGTGCATCGACATACATATGAGCAAAACACTTAACATAAGTAAATCTTAAGAAAAAAAGAACAAGATTACAATAGTTTCTACTCTAAGCCAATGAACTAATATTAGCTTTCCCCTTAGAGACCTTATTTATCTTTCTAGCATTAAAATAGAGAGTGTTTGCTTTGTCTGAGTGACCAAGCAGAACCAATACAGTTGTGGTTCATGGGGAGTTTCCAGAAGATACTTTTGGTGCTCTTCCTCCTCCTAGCCTTTGGTAAAATATGCAAATGTACCAGGAAACTGGGGAGTTTTTTTGTTGTTGTTCTTACCCCAAATAGAACTCTTCTAAACTGTACCTGTTGAGAGTGTGAATTCAGAAACTTGTCTTTTAAGTGAAGGAAGCATATGGATTTTTTGTGATTTTTATCAGCTAGGATTTTTTTCCCTCAACTGCACAGAAAAGGGAATTTTATCTGCTATACTGCTTTTGCCTCATTTCCTCTTAAGCCATGATTAATTGCAGCTAGCTATTTAGAACTTACAAGACTGAAAAATAGACTTCAAGTCAGTGGAAAAGTAAAAGATTATGAAATATAGAGTGTTTAGGCTTTTAAAAAGTGCTTCTTAACCAAAGAGTACACATGGGGAGACCCATGGCTCCAGCTGGATATGTACCTGAGGACTGTTTTATCAGGCATCACTGGGAGGGGAGCCCATTTGTCCAGTGGAGGCTCGATGACCCAGGGTAGGGGAATGCTAGGGCACTGAGGCAGGAGTGTGTGGGCGGGTGGAGGAGCTCCTTCATAGAGGCAGGGGGAGGGGATGGGGAGTTTGTGGAAGGGGAAACTGGGAAGGGGGATGACATTTGACATGTCAGTAATAAAATAACCAATAAAAAATGTCAGAGAAGTACTTTTTACAGCATACCAGCCTATAGTTGATAGTCTATTTATAAAAGACAAAAATATGAGTGAATATTTATCCAAGCTTAGTGAGTGTTAGGGAGTGATTTTAATGCAAAGACAAGTCCCACATGGAAAAATAGTAACAGATTTGATGATTCCAAATGTTAACACCCTCCCTTGAGTACACACACACACACACACACACACACACACACACACACACACACACACACACACACACACACACACACCCCTATATGAATTTATGTGCACGATGTACATGTCGGTGTCCATGAAGGCTAGAGTGAATCAGATCCCCTGGGAACTAGAGTCACAAGAAGTTATGAACTGCCTGCCTGATGTAGATACTGGGAACCTAACTACGGTCCTCTGCAAGAGTAGCAAGCACTCAACCTTTGAGCCATCTCTTAGCCACAACAATCTCAGTTTTAAAAAAATGCATGACAATAGCAATAAGTGAGATTTATTGAGCTAAGTGCTTTACATCTAGGTGAGGGTCCTGGCAGGTAGGAGGGTTAGAGGTGCTGCTCTAAAGCACAAGGTTTATAATCCTGACCTGCTACCCAGTCTTACAGCACATTTCCTCACTGCTTTCTATACTACCACCTCTGTTAGTCTTCTGCTAACAGCAGTATTCTTCTGCAACATACTAAGTTTATATTAATTAGGATAAAAACTAAATAAACTAGAGAGACTCCAAATTATGATGGTTCCTACAAGACGATGCTTCTCATATAGTAGTTTAGGGTTAATAAGTAGGTTCTACCTTCTGAAGTTATCCAAGGATCCAGGTTCCAGAACAGCTCCAATATTTAACTCTCATCATTGGCCTGACCAACAGTAAGGTACTGACTTATTTGGATTCTAGCTAGTGAGTAAGAGAATGAGATCATGGAGAAGACACACCTATTTTCCTGAGATCTAGTCTGCAAAGTCCCATGCATTAATTACTCCACTCACGTTATAAAAGAGAAAACTTAGTGACATGGCCATACCAACAATAGTAGAGGAGTCTAGGAAATGCGATCTCATTATATACCCAGGAGGAATGGAAGAGCAGTTTCTGCCACAACTACCACTTTTGAATACCTGATAAGTCACTAGTCACATGATAACATAGAAGTTAATATGAAAAATAAATTTAGTTTTAAAAAAGAGAAGTGCAAAAGAGTAGTTGATGGTTAATAGACTTTTGACAGAATACTAAAACCATTTCTGAGGGAAAAAGAATGACTTCGAGCAGGTGGTACTGGTCCCGTCTGAATGTCCACATGCATAGAAAATTATTAAACCACTACTGCCATGTAGAGAAATTAATTTAAAATGAACTAGAGACTTAATGGTCAATGCTAAAAATGCAAAACTCTTAGAGAGTAAAGTGTAAGTCCATATGGCCATAGGCAGTGCTGCTAAATTTATAGCTATGAAGAAAATGAAAAGACAACTACAAAATGGTGGGGAGTCCAAAAAATATGAATCTGAAGCTGTGTATGTTGGTGCATTTAGGAAGTGGAGTCAGGAAACTCAAGAGTTGAGATACATAGAAACCTTGTCTTCACATGCAGACACACACACACACACACACACAGAGAGAGAGAGAGAGAGAGAGAGACAGAGACAGAGACACAGACACAGAGAGAGAGACAGAGACAGACAGAGAGACAGAGAGAGAGAGAGACAGGCAGACAGAGATAGAGACAGACAGAGACAGACACAGAGACAAAGACAAGAGACAGAGAGACAAAAATCATTCGATCTCTAGTCTTTATAAAGTCCTATGAGGTAGATAATATTTTCATTTTACTGATCAGGAAATCGTATCACAAGCATAATGCTGAAGGAGACTCTTTTAGGCTCAACTAAACATCCATACACACAAGACTACTAAACTACTATTATTCATCATCAGCTCTGGTCTACTTAAAACATACAGAACAAAAATGATAGTCTACCAGCAAGGCAGCACCCAGAATTCCTCTTTGTGGAAGCAGCCTCCTACTGTTGCAGTCTCTGCAAGAGCTCATGCAGCTACTGAGAGCTATTACTCTCACTGTCCTAGGTGAGATTCGTGTCCAACAAAATGGGGTCAGTTTGGGGCTTTTTTATTCTTTTAGATACAATTTTATTTTTAGTATAGAAAATGCTTAAAACAAAAAATGTATAAGAATCAAATTCATTGACCCAGGACATGCTCACTTTTCATCAGTAACCCCTTTCTTCCTTCACACCCAGCCCTCCACCTGTCACTCTCTTCATGTCTTCCCTTTTCATTAACACTGTTAATCTCTAACCCAGGGTGATGTGAATTTCACCTCTACTGTCTTCCCATAATCAAAGGCAATTCCCTTAATGATTGGTGAACTCATAGGGAGGCAGTTTTTCTGAAGACTCCAAAGTCACAAACACATGAATTATGGTCGTTTCCTACAGAATTGCCTCTCTCCCCAGGAGGTGAACCTTCCTGATTGTCTTTGCTGCCCAACTTAGGTCATTTCTAAATCTTGTTCCTGTTATATCTGTATTCTGAAATTAGGTGTAATTTTAGTAATATTTAGTAAATAAAATTCATTAGTAAATTTCATTTAGTATCATTTAGTAAATAAACATATTGCTACTTGCTTTTTCAGCTTTAAGAATATATAAATGATGAGGGAAACAGGCTAAACCAAGAGTCTTGTATTTTAACTTGATTGATGATACATTTACCCATCTTTATAGGTTACGTGTCCTTTATAAAACTTGACAGTTCTTTGTTTCAGTCTCCTATGTGGTTGGATTACTACTCAGCCTGGGTAGGCTTATACTTAAATCCTTCCATTAGTGTTTGGTATGTCATCCCTATACTGGAAAATAACATTTTCCCCCTCTTTTGTTGATTTTGTTGTGTTTGAATGTTTTCCTTGCATTATATCTTATTTGTTGATATTAGTTATAAATACTATTGATACAGTATTAATATTTTTAAACATTTTTTAAGATTTATTTACTTATGTATGTCAGTACACTGTAGCTGTTTTCAGACACACCAGAAGAGGGCATCAAATCCCATTACAGATGGTTGTGAGCCACCATGTAGTTGCTGGGAATTGAACTCAGGACCTCTGGAAGAGCAATTAGTGCTCTTAACTGCTGAGCCGTCTCTCCAGCCCCAGAATTAATATTTTCAAAGCAGTTTTCTTAATCTTAATCTTTTTTTTTTAAGATTTATTTCTTTACTTGATGCAGGTGCTGGGAATGTGGGTTGAGTCTTCTGTACGAACAAGTGTTCATACACTGAGGTATCTCTCTAGCCACAGCTTTTTTGATCTTGATATTAAGGAATTCACCCCTTTATTAGTACAAAATTCAGTGATTTTTTCTTAGAAAATAAATATTTATATAGCCTTCATAACTCAGATTGCATTTCCATCCCCTCTGTTTCCTTGTAGTTCTGTGTGGTTAGTCCCTGCTCCTGCCTTCTGCTCCACTCTGCTTTTTGTTTATAGAGTCACCTTCTCTGGACATTTTATATGAATGGAATCCTATACTGTGGTTGTCTGTATCTGACTTCATTCAGTTAGCATAGTTTTTAAACTTCTCCACAGTGTAGCGTGTGGTTCATCACCTTTGGTTGCCGGATTGTACTATAATTATTTTTGCAATGCCACAGTTTTGTCTGTTAGTACCTCCTCAGTTGAAAGACTTAGTTTTTTTCCTGGGGGTTTGGCTATTATGAATGATTTCCTACAAATATTCATATTTGTTGTGCATAAACATATATGTTCCTATACATAATATATAGGAAGGAGATTGTTAAATCGTGGTGCATTTTTTGTAACTTTTGAGAAACTGCAAATCATTTTTAACCTTCTAATATTTGCTGTTTGCTGCCATGTAGATATTCTTGCTATGATGTTTCATTATGGCTTGCTTTCCTTGTTTTGTTTTTACATTTTATTTAGTGTGTACGTGTGTTCGGGGTGTGGGGGGGGGGTCATGAATATGGAAGCCAAAAGACAACCTGTGAGAATGGGTTCTCTTCTTTTACTCTCCGAGTCCCAAGTGTACCATCTTCAGGCTTGGTAGCAGGTGGCTTTACCTACTGAGCCATCCATCTCTTAGGCACTTGCTTTGCCTTTTTTTTTAAAAAAAAAAAGCTTGGAATAAAACCTTGGGCCCTGTGCATATGAAGGCAAATGCACTGCCCTGACTATGTTCTATCCCCAGACTGTGCTTCAGCAGACATTCTTCTAAAAAATGAGTGCTGATGGGCTTCCCTTCAGGGGCTTAGTAGTTATTTGTATGTCATATTGGTGAAATAGTTACTTAGATCTTTCATCAGTCTTTAAAATTAGGTTATATTTTTTACTGAATTATGAGCTTATATATTCTATTTTTCTTTCCTTTTATTTTTTTCATTTCTTATTTACTTATTGTCAGCCCCAAATACTTATTTCTCTATATAATCCTGATTGTCCTGGAATTCACTCTGTAGACCACACTAGCCTCAGCTCAGATCTGCCTGCCTCTGCCTCCCAAGTATTAGGATTAAAGATGTTGCTACCACGTCCAGCTATGATCTTATATATTCTAAGAAACAGTTCTTTATCAGAAATCCAGTTTGCAAACATTTTCTCCCAAGCTGTAGGTTCTTATTGTTATGATTTTATACACACAAGTATTTCTCCAGCATGTGTCAAGTGTGCACTGTGTGCAAGCAGCACTGTGTGCATGCAGTGACCTGGGAGACCAGAAGAGGGCATCCAGTCCCCTGAGACTGGAGTTAGACATGGTTGTAACCCACCATGTAGGTGCTGAGATACAAAATCACTTGCTTTAAACCACTGAGCCATCTTTCCAGGTGCCAGATTCTATTTATTTACTTTTTTTTTTTTTTGTCAAGACAGGGTTTCTCTGTGTAGATCTGGCTGTCCTGGAATTCACTTTGTAGACTAGGCTAGCCATGAACTTACAGAGATCAGACTTCCTCTGCCTCCTGAGTACTGGGATTAAAGGTGTGCACCACTACTACCTAGAGTCTATAACTATCCATATATGTGTTATATATGTAAAAGTAAAGGCCATATATATGTAAAGATTATATATATGTAAAGACTATATATGTGTGTGTGTATATATATATATATATATATATATATATATATATGTATGTATGTATGTATGTATGTATGTATATATAGTCTTATGTAGCACAGCCTGGACTTAAATTTACTGTATGGACACAGATGATTAAGAACTTCCAGCCTGCCTCCATCTCCCAAGTTCTGGGGTCACAGGTATGTATCATTATGCCTACTGTGTATGGTGCACACAGAATTTTGTGTAGGCCAAGCATAAAGTCTATCACTTTACCACTGAGACATCTCCCCTAGCCTTGAGTCTATATACATTAAAAAAATTACTATTCTAATTAGTTATTTGTGTATGGATGGGTATATTAACACAAAATGCTTATAGAGATCAGAGCATGACTTAAAAGAGTTGGTTCTGTCCTTCCATGTCCCTACCTTGGGATTGAGCATAGGTCATCAGGCTTTGTGGGAAGGACCTTTACTCACTGACCCACCTCACTAGCCCTCTAGTCTCTATTTTATAATTTTCTAGTAGAAAACTACACCTGCCATAATTTATTGGTGAAAGGTTGTGTCAGGTTGATAGTTAAAGCCAACATCATACCCCACCCCATCTCAATTTAGCATACAACCATGGCTTTTAAGTCATAACTTTTTTTATTTTTATTTTCATGTGTGTGGGTGTTTTACGTGCAAACACATCTTTGCACCATGTGAATGCCCCCAGTGCCTAAAGAGGTCAGAAGAGGGCATTAGATTCCCTGGAACAGGGGTTACAGACAGTTGTTAGCTGACATGCGAGTGGTGGAACTTGAGTCTGGGTCATCTGGTTCGATTATTAAGTACTTGCATTCTTTTAGATATTCTTTTAGACATAGAAGATATAGTGACAGGGTTTCTCTATGAAACCCTGGCTGTCCTAGAGTTCACTGTGTAGACCAGGGTGCCTCATGTGCACCACCAACGCTAATGGATTTATTCCATTAAGTTATAATTTAATAAATATCTACTGGGTCTCATCATCTACATGCCACTCACTGAGAATATAGTTATTAACAAGGTATACGTGGGGATCAATAGCTTAAGTATTGACTGCTTTTTGTTCAGCATATACTGTACTTATCATTGCTTATATTTTAAAATATCTGATCACCACATTTTACAGATGAGCACATGTTTGATAAAATCTGTTCATACAAAGTATATGGCATCATGTTTGGGTCTTTCCAAACCTGTTAGTGATGCTTAGTTTCCTAAGCAACTATCATAACCTCTTCTTGTCTACATCTTTGAGACTTTCTCACTTCTTCAAGCCATTTCATCATGTGGCTTATGTTAGGCATCATAGAAATAGTAACCTACTTTATAAAGGATCTTTTAGGATGAAAAATGTGATACATTTTGTGATAAGCATAAACACACAGATCCATTTAATTACTGTTGTGTGGCTTTTGTCATTGTGGAATCATTAGTAATTCTCAATGCATTTAAAAGACGAAGGCTGATGCCAAAACTGCTTCCTACTTTTGGTAGAACTTATTTGTCCTGCTTCTGTGAAATTAGAGCCAAAAATCATCTGTTATATCATAAATACCTTTCAGTTTGGACATGCTTGTCTTCTTTCATAGTCTAAACCCATTTGATTTCTTTAACTCTACCTTCTTTCTGTACTCTTGTTTTACTTCAGATAACCAAATTATGTCATTGGGGGTACCGGGGCATATTTCTGTACCTGGAATGCTCTTTCTATCTCAGTTATAACACTTGAATATTTCCTCAAGACGTTAACCAGAATTAGTATTATGTCCCTTACTATGCCCACGCAGTATCCATCTTCACTTTATTCTATACTACACTTTGAATTTAACTGACTTAGATATTTTATTCCATGTTCTGTATTTCTGTGATGCCTAACATAACATCAGCCATATAATGAAATGACTTGAAGAAGTAAGAAAATCTCAAAGATGTAGACAAGAAGAGCTTACAATAGTTGCTTAGGAGACTAAGCATCAGTTACTGGTTTGGAAAGACCCACACATGATGCCATACACTTTGTCTTTTCTGCAACAAGTGTCAAGGTGTACCTACAGCTAGCAAAACAATACATTACAGATTCAGAATCTCTTACCTGAAGTACTGAGGACCAGCTCCAGACTTCGAGAATTATTTATATTTTAGGATATTTTCATGGTTGAGCATCCCTAATCTTGAAAAATAAAATTTTTTAAAATTAAAAGTTTTGAGAATCATGGCACATAATAGCTTCAGATTTCAGTGTGTTTGAAATGTTGATATGTTGGTCAGACTTTCTTTACTATGATTAAATACTTGGTACAAATAATTCAAAGGGGGAAGATAGTAAATTTGGGCTCATGGTTTCAGAGAAGTCAGTCCATCTCTATGGAAGACCTGATGAAGCACAATTCACATCATAGGAACTGTGAAGCAGAGAAAGTGGAAGGGACCCAGAACCGTGAATAGCCTTCCAAGTCATGTTTCCTTGCTTACTTCCTTCAGTTTGGCCCCTCCTCCCAACTTACTTTCTTTCTTTCTTCTTTTTTTTTTCATGATTCCTAAGATTTATTTCCATAGTCATTTGACCCAGTTGCTATGAACACAGCTGTGGCAGGTCATCATGATGGGAACTTGTGACAGAACAATGTTTACCTCATGACAACAGAAAGGGTGGGTTGCCAGAGGTCCCAAGAGCATACCCTCAGTAACCTAACTTGTTTCTGATATTTCCAGATAGCACCATGTCTGCTAACCGAGTTTTTAAGACATGACCTTTGGGGGAGACTTGAGATATTACCTATAACAGGATTGTAGCTTGTCAGGTGGCTCTGTATGCCAGTAAGGCATTAATCTTGCCACCGACTCACTCTACTTCTGTCTTGGTTAGGGTTTTGTTGCTGTGAAGACACACCATAACCATGGCAACTCTTAGAAAGGAGACCTTTAACTCGGACTGGCTTACAGTTTAAGAGGTTTAGTCCATTATCTTCATGGTGGGAAACATGGTAGCAGACAGGCAGATATGGTGCTAGAGAAGGAGATGAGAGTTCTACAACTTGATCACAGTCAGCAGAAGGAGACTGCCCTCCCAAACTTTCTACCACCTCTTAAAATAGTGCCATCAACTAGGGACCAAAATTCAACACACAGGTCTGTAGAAGACATTTCATATTCAAGTATAACATTTGCATTATAGACACTTGGATTAGGGATGCAGAACTGCACGGAACACACGCAGGCATCCTTTCCTCAATAGAAAACATATTAAATTTCCATTTTTGTCTAGATACCTCTCTTCTGTCACCTGTGTAATTAAAGTTATCCTGTTACATGCTTATTTCTATGGCTTAGTTAATTTCTCATGGTCATGTATTGAAAATAAACCTAGAAACCAAATCCCAAACCTTAGCATATAGTTCTTGACACAGAACAAGTTCTCAGGAAATATTTTATTGAACTGCTAAGTTTAATTATCTTGTCATTAATTGTCATGATAGGCTCTTCATCATAGTACTACAAATTGCATAGATAAAGCAGGCATGAAGAAATTTAGTTGTTACATATGAATGTAATATTTGCCTAAAACTGTTCCTATCCAAAGCTACTATGAGACTGAAAAGGATCACACCATATTCAGTACCATCACCAGATGTCTGGGAAGAAAACAACAAAAATACATAAGAGAAACAGATGATTTCCAGTTTCTGGTGTTTACAAATAGATGTGCTAAGAATATAGTGGAGCAAGTGTCCATGTGGTATGGTGGAGCATCTTTTGGGTGTACGCCTAGAAGTAGTATAGCTGGGTCTTGAAGTAGAACTAGTCCCAATTTTCTGATAAAATTCTGGTTGAATCTCAGAATTGTTTTGATTTGCATTTCCCTGATGACTAAGGATGAGTTGAACATTTCTTCAAGTGCTTCTTGGCCATTAGAAATTTCTCTGTTGAGAGTTCTCTGTTTAACTCTGTACCCCATTTTATGTATACTATCATATCATCAGTGAAGTGATACTTTCACTTCTTTTCTAATTTGTATCCCCTTGACCTTGTCTTATTGCTCTCGAGAATTTCAAATATTACATTGAAGAGGTACAGAGAGAGCGGACAGCTTTGCCTTGTCCCTGATTTTAATGGAATTGCTTTAAGCTTCTCTCCATTTAATTTGATGTTGGCTATTGGTTTGCTGCATATTGTCTTTATTGTGTTTAGATTTGCACCTGGTATCCTTGATCTCTCCAAGACTTTTTTTTTTTTTTTGGCTATACCATTTATTGATAATTCATCGTGGAAAATGGGTGCATACAGCTACCTCAGGGTGGACCAGAGATTAAATACCTTTTGCAGGAAGGAATGTTCGGGAAGGGAAGCTTATTGGCTAAACCCTCAGGGCCTCTAGATACCTCATTAGCATGGAGAACTCTGGTCTGTGCTATGTGACCGCTCATCTCATTCTTTATGTGGGGAGCTGTGGTCATGTGTTCCAGGCCGGGAATCTAGTAAGGAATAGAGAAACTCCTACCATCCTTAGATGGGTGCTTCTCCAAGACTTTTAACATGAAGAGGTGTTGGATTTCTGTCAAGTATTTTTCAGCATCTAATAAGATGATCATGTGATCTTTTTCTTTCAGTTTGTTTATATGGTGGATTATGTTAATGGGCTTTTGTATATTGAACCACCCCTGCATCCACGGAATGAAGCCTACTTGGTCATGGTAGATGAATGATGCTTTTGATGTGTTCTTAGATTTGTTTTGCGAGTACTATAATGAAATTTTTTCTTTCTTTCTTTCTTTTTTTTTTTAAATCTGGGAGACTTTTAATGAGTACTGCTATTCCTTTAGGGGTAATAGGACTGTTTAAATAGTTTACCTGATCTTGGTTTAACTTTGGTAAGTGATATCTGTCTAGAAAATTATCCATTTCTTTTAGATTTTCCAGTTTTGTAAAGTACAGGCATTTGAAGTACAATCTAATGATTCTTTGGATTTCCTCATTGTCTGTTATTGTCTCCCTTTTCATTTCTGATTTTGTTAATTTGGATACTGTCTCTCTGCATTTTAGTTATTTTGTTTAAGGGTTTGTCTGTCTTGTTGATTTTCTCAAAGAACCAACTCTTGGTTCATTAGTTCTTTGTATTATTTTCTTTGTGTCTAATTAATTGATATCAGCCCTGATTTTGATTATTCCATGTAGTCAATTCCTCTTGGATGTGTTTGCTTCTTTCTTTCCTAGAGCTTTCAGATATAATTTTAAATTGTTGATATGTCATGCAAATTTCTTTATGGAGGCACTTAATGCTATGAATTTTCCTCTTAGCACAGCTTTTATTGTGTCCCCTAAGTGTGAGTTAAGTGTGGGTGTGTTGTGCCTTCATTTTCATTGGATTCTAGAAAGTCTTTCATTTCTTTCTTTATTTCTTCTCTGATCCAGAAGATCAAGTAGAGAGAGTTGTTCAGTTTCCATTAGTTCATAGGCTTTCTTTTGTTTCTGTTGTTGTTGAAGTCCATCTTTAATCCATAGAAGTCTGATAAGATACAAGGCGCTATTTCAATTTTCTTATATCTGTTGAGGCTTGCTTTATGACCAACTATATGGTCAGTTTTGGAGAAGGTTCCATGAGGTGCTGAGAAGAAGGCATATTCTTTTGTGTTTGGGTGAAAGGTTCTGTAAATATCTGTTAGGCCCATTTGCTTCATAATGTCAGTTTCATTATTTCTCTGTTTAGTTATTACCTGGATGACCTGTCGATTGATGGGAGTGATATTGCAGTCTCCCACTATTGGGGTTCATTGTGTGATATAAGCTTTTTTCATGTTTCTTTTGCAAATGTGGATGCCCTTGCATTTGAGGCATCGATGTTCAATATTGAGGTGTCCTCTTGAAGGACTTTTTTTTAAAGATTTATTTATTATTATATGTGAGTACACTGTTGCTGTCTTCAGACACACCAGAATAGGGCATCAGATCCCATGAGCCACCATGTGGTTGCTGGGAATTGAACTCAGAACCTTTTGGAAGAGCAGTCAGTGCTCTTAACCACCGAGCCATCTCTCCAGCCCTTTTTTGAAGGATTTTTTTTTTCCTTTGATGAGTAGGAAGTCCTTCTCCATCTCTTTTGATTACTAAAAAAATAGTTTTGAGACATATAAAGAAGAAAGAATGGGTGGGCCATGCACAAGAAAAAAGGAGTCAGTTAAACAGTGTTGGTCTAGTGAGATGGCTCAATTGGCAAGGGTACTTGCAGCTAAGTTGATGATCTGAGCTCAGACCTCAGAACCCACATGATGAGAAAACCAACTCCTACAAGCTGCTTATTGACTTCGATATGTAAATTATAGCATGTGCATGATAGATGGATGGATGAATGGATGGACGGACGGGTGTGAAAATGTTTCTAAGTATAAAAAAATATCCCTGGGGAACTTTATTGCTGAAATCTACTAGGCACTGATTTTTGAATTGCTTATTTTAATGTGTTCAAAGGACTAAAATTAATTATATCTAAAGAGCAGGAGAATATAAAATTAACGCTTACCAAATTTAAGAAAAAAATTATCAGTAAGAACTTTGAAATGATTAAGGTGAATCAAAAGTAAAAAAAAAAAAGTGAAGTAACTGGCTGGGAGACAGGGGCAGGCGGACATCTTTGAGTTGAAGACCAGCCTAGTTCTAGTTTCCTGGAGTTCCAGGAAAGCCAGGACCACACAGTAGAATCCTGTCTTGGGAAAGAAAAAAAAGTTAAATAACTGTGCTGGAGTTTAGTTTAGTAATAGAACATTTCTCTAATATGTTAGGGCATTAGGTTGCATCCCTCAGCACTACCCAAGTAAATAAATACTGAGAAGATTTGACAACAAAGTTGAACTAGTAGAAGAGTCTGTGAACTTAAAGGTAAATGTGTTGCAATTATCCTGTCCGAGAATGATTGGTTGATACTGGTCTGCTTTGAAAGACAATGCTTAAAGTTTGGTGTGGAAGTATATGTCTCTTTCCCTAGCACATGAGAGGTAGAGGCAAGAGAATTAAGAATTCAAGTCCATGCCCTGGCTTGGTGGCACACATCTTCAATCCTAGGCGTCAGGAGGCAAAGGCAGGTAGATCTCTGTTAGTTAAAGACTAGCCTCTTCTACATAGCAAGTTTCAAGACAGCTAGGACTACGTAGAGAGACCTTGACTTAGGGCAGGAAAACGGAAAGAAATTCCAGTTGCATAAGAAGATCAAGACCAACCTTGATTACATGAAACCTGTTTCAGAGAGAGAGAGAGAGAGAGAGAGAGAGAGAGAGGGAGAGGGAGAGGGAGGGGGGAGAGAGAGAGAGAGATCACTCACAAAACAATAATTAAAAAGCATTGTGATGGTTTAGAATGCAGACATATGTTTTGCACAGTAGTAATAGCCAGAGAGGGGAGAAAAATGGAGCAATATAAGAACTAATTTGCCGACCTTCTGCCTGCTGGAGGGACCCCGCGCAGGGAGGGAGCCCGCCAGCTTCCCTTCCGCGACCTCTGTTCCCGCGGACTGCGCTGGAGAGACCGGTACCCAGGCTCTCCCCCCGATATAACATCACTTGGGACACGGCCTGTTGGGGCTTCCGTCTGTGCCCGAGGGCGGGTTGGCGCTGTAGTCGTCTGGGCGCCAGATCGGCGGGCCATCGTGACCACAGGGTGAGCGGCGCCACGGAGACTGCCCTCCGCCATCTTTGCTCCAGTGACCAGGTAGTTGGGACCGCCAGGCTCAGAGACAGACAGGCATAATATCGCTTCGGTTTCAGGCAGCTTGGGTGTAACCTGCTCCCAGGTGCTGGGCTGATCTGCAGTAACCAGCGCGCCAGTTCCGCGGTGGGACCTTCTGCCTGCTGGAGGGACCCCGCGCAGGGAGGGAGCCCGCCAGCTTCCCTTCCGCGACCTCTGTTCCCGCGGACTGCGCTGGAGAGACCGGTACCCAGGCTCTCCCCCCGATATAACATCACTTGGGACACGGCCTGTTGGGGCTTCCGTCTGTGCCCGAGGGCGGGTTGGCGCTGTAGTCGTCTGGGCGCCAGATCGGCGGGCCATCGTGACCACAGGGTGAGCGGCGCCACGGAGACTGCCCTCCGCCATCTTTGCTCCAGTGACCAGGTAGTTGGGACCGCCAGGCTCAGAGACAGACAGGCATAATATCGCTTCGGTTTCAGGCAGCTTGGGTGTAACCTGCTCCCAGGTGCTGGGCTGATCTGCAGTAACCAGCGCGCCAGTTCCGCGGTGGGACCTTCTGCCTGGTGGAGGGACCCTGCGCAGGGAGGGAGCCCGCCAGCTTCCCTTCCGCGACCTCTGTTCCCGCGGACTGCGCTGGAGAGACCGGTACCCAGGCTCTCCCCCCAATATAACATCACTTGGGACACGGCCTGTTGGGGCTTCCTTCTGTGCCCGAGGGCGGGTTGGCGCTGTGGTCGTCTGGGTGCCAGATCGGCGGGCCATCGTGACCACAGGGTGAGCAGCGCCACGGAGAGTGCCCTCCGCCATCTTTGCTCCAGTGACCAGGTAGTTGGGACCACCAGGCTCAGAGACAGACAGGCATAATATCGCTTCGGGTTCAGGCAGCTTGTGTGTAACCTGCTCCCAGGTGCTGGGCTGATCTGCAGTGACCAGCGCGCCAGATCTGCTGTGGGACTTCTGCCTGGCAGAGGGACGCCCCCTCCCCCCCCAGGAGAGATCACACACCCCTGCACAGGGCAGGAGCCTGCCAGCCTCCCTTTGGCGACCTCTGCTCCAGGAATCCACTAGGCTGAGCCTTTAGATGTGCAAGGCCTCCCCAATATAAGATCACTTGGGGCAAAGCACATTAGGGCTCCAAAGTCACTCAGGAGCAGGCAGGCCCCAGAAATCGGTGCCAGGGGAATCCTGGTAATCCAGGGGGGGGCAGAAATAGCTTTGCAGGCTCACAGGAGGTCCAACCAACAGCCAGTGGCAGCAGGACCAACTAACACCAGAGGTATCCAGATGGCAAAAGGCAAACGTAGGAATGTTACTAACAGTAATCAAAGTAATGTAGGACCATCCGAACCCAACTCTCCAACAGCAGCAAGTCCTGGATACCCCACCACACCCGAAAGACAAGATCTGGATTTAAAATCACTTCTCATGATGCTATTAGAGGATCACAAGAAGGACACAAATAAATCTCATAAAGAGTTACAGGAGACCATGAATCAACGGTTAGAAGCCCTTACAAAGGAAACACAAAAATCGCTTAGAGAAATGCGGGAGAACATGGATCAAAAGATGGAGGCGCACAAGGAGACAACACAAAAATCGCTTAACGAGATGAATCAACGGGTAGATGCACTCACAAAGGAATCACAAAATTTGCATAAAGAAATGCAGAAGAATATGGGTCAACAGACGGATGCCCATAAGGAGGCAACACAAAAATTGCTTAAAGAAATGAATCAACGGTTAGATGCCCTTACAAAGGAAACACGAGAACTGCTTAAAGAAATGCAGGAGACGATGGATCAACAGATGGAATCCCATGAGGAGGAAACACAAAAATCGCTCAGAGAAATGCAGGAGAACGTGGGTCATCAGGAAGAAATCCTGAAAGAGGTAATGCAAAATTACCTTAAAGAAATACAGGAAAATACAAACAAACAAGTGAAGGATCTCAGCAAATCCATCCAGGAACTAAAAAAGGAAGTAGAAACAACTAAGAAATCACAAAGGGAGACAACTTTGGAGATAGAAAACCTTGGGAAGAAATCAGGAGTCATAGATGCAAACATCAACAATAGAATACAAGAGATGGAAGAAAGAATCTCAGGTGCTGAAGATTCCATAGAAAGCATCGACTCAACAGTCAAAGAAAATGCAAAATGCAAAAAACGCGTAACCCAAAACATCCAGGAAATCCAGGACACAATGAGAAGACCAAACCTAAGGATTATAGGTATAGATGAGAGTGAAGATTTGCAACTTAAAGGGCCAGTAAACATCTTCAACAAAATTATGGAGGAAAACTTCCCTAACTTAAAGAGAGAGATGCCGATGAACATACAAGAAGCCTACAGAACTCCAAACAGACTGGACCAGAACAGAAATACCTCCCGTCACATAATAATCAAAACACCGAATGTTCTAAACAAAGAAAGAATACTAAATGCAGTAAGAGAAAAGGGCCAAGTAACATACAAAGGAAGACCTATCCGAATCACATCAGACTTCTCACCAGAGACTATGAAAGCCAGAAGATCCTGGGCAGATCTCATGCAGACACTAAGACAGCACAAATGCCAGCCTAGACTACTATACCCAGCAAAACTCTCAATCACCATAGATGGAGAGACCAAGATATTCCATGATAAAACCAAATTTTCACAATATCTTTCCACAAATCCAGCCCTGCAACGGATAATAGGTGGAAACCTCCAATACAGGGAGAGAAACAACACCCTGGAAAAAATGAGATAATAACCTTCTTGAATCAAACCCAAAAGTAGATAACCACTCAAACATAAAGATAGCGTCAAGAATGGCAGATGGCAATAATCACTATGCCTTAATCTCTCTTAATATCAATGGTCTCAATTCCCCAATTAAAAGACATAGACTAGCAGACTGGATACGTAAACAGGACCCAGCTTTTTGCTGCATGCAGGAAACGCACCTCAGTGTCAAAGACAAACACTACCTCAGAGTAAAAGGCTGGAAAACAATTTTACAAGCAAATGGCCCCAAGAAACGAGGTGGAGTAGCCATCCTAATATCGGATAAAATTGATTTTCAACCCAAAGTCATCAAAAAAGACACAGAAGGACACTACATACTGATCAAGGGAAAAATCCACCATCAAGAACTCTCAATCCTGAATATCTATGCTCCAAATGCAAGGGCACCCTCATTCGTAAAAGAAACTTTACTAAAACTCAAAGCACACATCGCACCGCACACAATAATAGTGGGTGACTTCAACACCCCGCTCTCTGAAATGGATCGTTCAGGAAAGCAGAAACTAAACAGGGACACAGTGAATCTAATTGAAGCCTTGGACCAAATGGAACTAACTGATATATATAGAACATTTCATCCTAGAGCTAAAGAATACACCTTCTTCTCAGCTCCTCATGGTACCTTCTCCAAAATTGACCATATAATTGGTCACAAATCAGACCTCAACAGATACAAGAAGATAGAAATAATCCCATGCCTCCTATCAGATCACTATGGAATAAGGGTGGTCTTCAATGGCAACAAAAACAAAAGAAAACCCACGTACACATGGAGGCTGAACAATGCTCTACTCAATGATAACTTGGTCAAGGTGGAAATAAAGAAAGAAATCAAAGACTTTTTGAAAGTTAATGAAAATGAAGGCACAACATACCCTAACTTATGGGACACAATGAAAGCAGTGCTAAGAGGAAAATTCATAGCCCTGAGTGCCGCCAAAAAGAAACGGGAGACAGCATACACTAACAGCTTAATGGCACACCTGAAAGCCCTGGAACAAAAAGAAGCAAATACACCAAAGAGGAGTAGAAGGCAGGAAATCATCAAACTCAGGGCTGAAATCAATCAAGTAGAAACAAATAAAACCATACAAAGAATCAACAAAACGAGGAGTTGGTTCTTTGAGAAAATCAACAAGATAGATAAGCCCTTAGCCAGACTAACCAGAGGGCACAGAGATAGTATCCAAATTAATAAAATCAGAAACGAAAAGGGAGAGATAACAACAGAAACTGAGGAAATTCAAAAAATCATCAGATCCTACTACAAAAACCTGTATTCAACACAACTAGAAAATCTTGAGGAAATGGACAATTTCCTTGACAGATACCAAGTACCAAAATTAAATCAGGATCAAATAGACCATCTAAACCGTCCTATAACCCCTGAAGAAATAGAAGTTGTCATTGGAAGTCTTCCAACCAAAAAAAGCACAGGTCCAGATGGTTTTAGTGCAGAATTCTATCAGACCTTCAAAGAAGACCTAACACCAATACTCTTCAAACTGTTCCACAAAATAGAAACAGAAGGAACACTACCCAACTCGTTCTATGAAGCCACAATTACACTAATACCAAAAGCACACAAAGATCCGACAAAGAAAGAGAATCTCAGGCCAATCTCTCTTATGAATATCGATGCAAAAATACTCAATAAAATTCTTGCCAACCGAATCCAAGAACACATCAAAACGATCATTCACCACGATCAAGTAGGCTTCATCCCAGGGATGCAGGGATGGTTCAATATAAGGAAATCCATCAATGTAATCCACTACATAAACAATCTCAAAGAAAAAAACCACATGGTCATCTCATTAGATGCTGAGAAAGCATTTGACAAAATTCAGCATCCTTTCATGCTAAAGGTCTTGGAAAGATCAGGAATTCAAGGCCCATATCTAAACATAGTAAAAGCAATTTACAGCAAACCAGTAGCCAGCATCAATCTAAACGGAGAGAAACTTGAAGCAATCCCACTAAAATCAGGGACTAGACAAGGCTGCCCTCTCTCTCCATATCTTTTCAATATAGTACTTGAAGTTCTAGCTAGAGCAATTAGACAAGAAAAAGAGGTCAAAGGGATACAAATTGGAAAGGAAGAAGTCAAACTATCACTATTTGCAGACGATATGATAGTATACATAAGCGACCCAAAGAACTCCACCAGAGAACTCCTACAGCTGATAAACGACTTCAGCAAAGTGGCCGGATATAAAATCAACTCAAGCAAGTCAGAAGCCTTCCTATACTCAAAGGATAAGCAGGCTGAGAAAGAAGTAAGAGAAATAATACCCTTTACGATAGCCACAAACCATATTAAGTATCTTGGCGTGACGCTAACCAAACAAGTGAAAGATCTGTATGACAAGAACTTCAAGTCTCTGAAGAAAGAAATTGAAGAAGACCTCGGAAGATGGAAAAATCTGCCATGCTCATGGATTGGCAGGATTAATATAGTAAAAATGAGCATCTTACCAAAAGTAATACACAGATTCAATGCAATCCCCATCAAAATCCCAACTCAATTCTTCATAGAGTTAGAAAGAGCAATTCAAAAATTCATCTGGAATAACAGAAAACCCAGAATAGCTAAAACTATTCTCAAGAGTAAAAGAACCTCTGGGGGAATCAGTACCCCGGACCTCAAGCTGTACTACAGAGCAATAGTGTTAAAAACTGCATGGTATTGGTACAGTAACAGACATGTAGATCAATGGAACAGAATTGAAGACCCAGAAATGAATCCACACTCCTATGGTCACTTGATCTTTGACAAAGGAGCTAAAACCATCCAGTGGAAAAAAGATAGCCTTTTCAACAAATGGTGCTGGCTCAGCTGGAGGTCAACATGCAGAAGAATGCAAATTGACCCATCCTTATCTCCTTGCACTAAGCTCAATTCTAAGTGGATCAAAGATCTCCACATAAAACCAGACACACTGAAACTAATAGAAGGGAAACTAGGGAAGAACCTTGAACATATGGGCACAGGGGAGAATTTCCTGAACAGAACTCCAATAGCTTATACTCTAAGATCAAGAATAGACAAATGGGACCTCATTAAATTACAAAGTTTTTGCAAGGCAAAAGACACCGTCAAAAAGACAAAGCGGCAACCAACTAACTGGGAAATGATCTTTACCAACCTTACATCCGACAGAGGGCTAATATCCAAGATATACAAAGAACTCAAGAAGTTAAACTCCAGAGAGGCAAGTAACCCTATTAAAAAATGGGGTACAGAGCTCCACAAAGAGTTCTCACCTGAAGAATATCTAATGGCTGAGAAGCACCTAAAGAGATGTTCATCATCCTTAGTCATTAGGGAAATGCAAATCAAAACAACCCTGAGATTCCATCTCACACCAGTCAGGATGGCTAAGATCAAAAACACAGGAGACAGCAGTTGTTGGCGAGGATGTGGAGAAAGAGGAACACTCCTCCACTGCTGGTGGAATTGCAGGCTGGTACAACCACTCTGGAAAGCAGTCTGGCGGCTCCTCAGAAAACTGGGCATGACACTTCCGGAGGATCCGGCTATACCACTCCTGGGCATATACCCAGAGACTTTACCTGCATGCAATAAGGACACATGCTCCACTATATTCATAGCAGCCTTATTTATAATAGCCAGAAGCTGGAAAGAACCCAGATGTCCCTCAACGGAGGAATGGATTCAGAAGATGTGGTATATTTACACAATGGAATACTACTCTGCAATTAAAAACAATGAATTCACGAAATTCCTAGGCAAATGGTCAGAACTTGAAAATATCATCCTTAGTGAGGTAACCCAATCACAAAAGATCACACATGGTATGAAGTCACTGATAAGGGGATATTGACCCAGAATCTCAGAATACCCTAGACACAATCAGCATATCAATAGATTTCTAAAAAGATGGAAGGAGAGACCCCTGGTCCTGGAAAGACTGGATGTAGGGGAACGCCAGGACAGAGTAATGAGAGGGGGTTGAACGGAGAAAAGAGGGAGGGAAGGGGGCTTATGGGACTTTCGGGGAGGGAGGAAACGGGAAAGGGGAAGTGATTTGGAATGTAAATTAAAAAAATAAAATAAAATTAAATTAAAAAAAAAAAAAAAAAAAAAAAAAAAAAAAAAAGAACTAATTTGCCGTATGCTGCTAATATTGTGCTGTATTAATCCAAACCAGATTGTTTTGAAATAAAATGCTACTTGTAATTTCCACACACATTTCTGATGTTTCACAAACATCATTGCTGAAAACATGGTAAAAGAAATAAGGTAATTAAAATATCACATTAAATACCTCATAACAGATTTCATGAGAAGCTATTATTTCATTTTCTAGGTAAGGAAATAGAATGAAAGATTACATTACACAAACTCATGACAGAGTCAGACCCAGAAACCAATCTGTCACTAAATTCCTTTACTATGGTAAAAGGGAAATAATTGAAGTTTTCTGGTTAAAATAGTTCAGTTTTATTATTACCATCTTTTGTATAAGTAATGTTCTTTTGACTGCATTCAATCTGGAATGTTTAAGAAGCTTGAGTGTTTTCTAGAGTGATATTGCTAAGTGGTGGAACTAGGGTTTTTTTTTTTTTGGTTTTTTCGAGACAGGGTTTCTCTGTAAAGCCTTGGCTATCCTGGAACTCACTCTGTAGACCAGGCTGGCCTCGAACTCAGAAATTCACCTGCCTCTGCCTCCCAAGTGCTGGGATTAAAGGCGTGCGCCACCACCGCCCGGCGGAACTAGGGTTTTAATGCATGTGTATGTGGTAGGGGACTTGCTCTTGGCCCATGCTCCAGTGGCCTTGCAACTTATGTCTTCCAGGATTGCAGCACACTGCAGATGGCCATAGTAGTTGGGCAAATGTCTCAGCCTGAATTCCCTTCCTGCCATGAGTACTCAGTAGAGGGCACAACTTTTAGAAAAGCAATATTAGACGTTTTACTTGCTTTGCTTTGTAATTCAAACAAAAAGTATCTTATTTGCTTCCTCTTTGCAGAACCTAAAGTAAGTCAGAGCTTTTAAGTAAAATGACCAAGTTTAAAACTAGATATTTCTAATTTTACTTCATATCACTTAACAGATTGAATCATAGGCTAAGATATTTACACTTAAGAAATACAGCCCAGGATTTGCTCTGATTTTTTTAAGATTTATAAACAAAAGTAAGTTGGCCATTAGTGTTTTTCTTCCAGTATCAGCAGAGGAGGACTGAAGGATTTCATGATTTAATTTTAAGCCAGCTCGCATTTGTCATCTTGATATTTATTTCCTTGACTTTTGCCTAGCACTATTTTAGAAATGCCCATTGGTCTCAAAAAAAGAAGAGCTTGCTTTTCTAGTCAGCTTGAAGGAAGATCTCAGCATAATGCTGAGTACAGAATCTGACCTTCCTGAATCTAAATAAGGAGGCCACTGTTTAAAGTTCTCTCTTAAGGGGAAATTACATCAAATGCTTAGAAAAAAATGACATGTTTTTTTCTCCTAATTCCTAGCTCATCATAATTTTCCTCTTCGAGCAAGTTCCAGGAAATTTGTACTTTTCCTGTAAAGTACATGTTGAGTAGAGGACACTAGAATTCCACATTTCTGAATACATCTTTATGATGCAACCCCTTTTTTCCTTCCTATTTGAATACTTGCCCTCATGAACTCATATTCCATACTCAATAGGTGTTAGAGACCATGAAAATAGAATGAGTAAAGAAACCAGAAAGAACACGTGGATAAACATTTCCATTCAGTCTGTAGCTAACCACAAAGAGACATGACTGCTTAAAGACATTCAAATTCAGTGCTTTTTGTTTTAATGCTGTTAGACCACTCATATGTGCTGACTTAAGGCTTATGCTTTCTCAATTTAGGTATTACAGAATTCTTTTCCTAAATATTTGTATTAAGGGGCTGAAGAGTTGGTTCAGCCGTTAGGAGCGCTTGTTGATCTCAGAGAGAACCTTGGAATAATTCCCAGCACCTACATGGTAGCACATAACCATCTGTAATCATCTCAGGGGTTCTATCACCTTCTTCTGATCTCCATAGGTACCAAACTTGCACATGGTGCACATAAATACATGCAGCCAAAACACTGATACACATAAAATAATTTTAAAAGCCTTTGAAAATTTGTATTAAATAGTCAAAAGTTTAGAAAGATATATTTGGATGACTTACCTACTAAAGTTTTAAGTATAAGAGACAATGCAGGAACCCATCCAGAGCATTTAAATCACTACTCATATGCACCATCGCTATGTATGCCCAGGTCACACCTTTATAGTTCTGCTTCTCCTGTCACTTACCATTTAAATAGTTCTTACTTTAAGGGGATGGGGTGGTGGCACAGTAGGATCCGAGTACATATCCCAGCACATGTGTTAGACTACTTACAATTGCCTGCTCCAAGCAGGGGATCTGGTACCTCTAGTCTCCATGAGCATCCACAGATACAAATAATTAAAAATAAATCTTAAGAACAGTTTTTCCTTTAAATTTTTAAGAAACAATATCATTTGGATTTGCTTTATTGATTTTAAAATAAAAATTGTTTATTATAGGAAGCAGAGGAAGCCCTGAGTGTGTGTAGTCCTGAGTGAATATGTATTGTCAACATGGGCGCAGCTGTGCCAAGGACTCCAAGGCCTTGGACCCATGGGAAATTGGCAAAGCCATTGCCATATGGGCCAGGTTCAAGAGGGATGGCAGAGCTCTCCTCCAGAGTCTTGTGTGTAAGGAAGTGACCTCTGCAAGCAGCACTGGAGCTCCCTTCTCCCAATGTTTACAGCCTGAGCCTGACTGCTGCTTAGCTAGCCCCTCCCCACATCCAGACCCTAATAAACACACTGAGGTTCTGAGTGGGCCAAGGTAGCAAGTAGTAGTACCCCATCTGATCCCCGCTTAACTGTGTGTTGTCTGTGTGTCCTTTCTTCATTCCCTCACCATCCCTAGTCAGGGTTCCAGGACCCAAGACAGGAGGGTCTCAGCAGTCTACTTATAAGGCTTTTAATCTGTTGAGTTGAAGAGGAATAAAAATATAGGAAGGCAAAGTGTTAATTATTTATAATAAATTATCAGTGCAAATCAAGGTTTTTTCTTATAATATAACCAAAAGACACAATTTGGAATATGACTGATATAAACTATAGTTTATTTATAATAATGGAAGGGAAAAAAAAGAAGGCAATGTTTTATTTGGTGTGCATACACTTTTTTTAAGTTTGGGAACTTCCACATCATATAGTTTGTGAACTCATTTGCTTCTCTTTTGCAAATGTTAATACCATCAGGCTTTTCAGTCATGGGGGTTAATGTGAATTCACCCATATTTTTAAACCTGTAGATTCTGATCCAGTACATTATTTAACAAACAGTTATTTGCTGAACATTGTTGGTATTTCAGGCTCCATATTTTACCCTCAAGATTCAACGCTAAACAGACTAAACATGGCCCTTCCTATTCATAGGGTTCAAGAACCAAAGGAAGACAGGCAAGAGTCAGAAGCACAGGGCGATGCCATGGGGTAAAATGGCAAGAAACTTCCAGAGTTCATGGTGATCAAGAGAAGCTCTTAGGATGAATGATACTGAGCGAGGCAGGGAGAGAGGATGAGGAAAGGGCATGTGTGAAAGCTCAGAGGCGTTGAAAGTGTTGCAGGGAAGGGAAATGGCAAACAGGTGAGTGAACAAGCAGACAGAAGCCACGCCCAAATCATGTGGTCAGTGGTAAAGTTCAAAACAAACAAAACTTACCTTGAGCATAATGCCTGACCAGGGAAGAGTGTTGAATGGTCAGCCATATAAAGTACAAGTCAGGGATATCCTCCCAGCTGCAGTGGGAAGTGGGATGTCTGGACCAGGCATAGTTACATAGACCTTTAATCTGAGCACTCCAGAGACAGAGTCAGGTGGATCTCTGTGAATTTGGGGCTAGCCTGGTGTTCACAGTGAGGTTCAGACCACCCAGGACTATGTGATATGATCTTGTGGAAAGAAAGAATGGAAGGAAGGAAGGAAATGGGTTGTCAGAAATAACTGAAATAGGAAATTTCTGAGAAATAGGAAAAGTACTTTGAAGGTTAACAATGTAGCTCTGTGCTAAAGTGTGTGCTTTGCATGTGTGAAGTGCAAAGGTTTGATCACTAGCATGGCTAAAGTTAACTGTTAAAGGCTTTCTTTCCTTACTTCCCTGTTTCCTGGTAGTCATACTCACATAACTAGCATAATGCCTAAGTATAGTTGACACTCAATAGCAATATCATTCAGACTACATAGGAATTTAGTTCACCTTAAAATCCACACCTTGTTCATGTACCTATATTATCATGTGTTGTTATGTAGGTAAAATGAGAGATTTCTTCCAAAGAGATTATTATGATGAACTACTGGGAATGTTTCTAAGTCAAAAACTTCATATCAGAAAATACGTCTTTTTTTAAAAACAAGTTCATGAAAATCATGATTTAAGGTAGAAATTTTTATTCCATCTCAACACACCACAGTGTCTGATGTAACTTTTTAAGGCATTTGCACTGCCTGAGTTTATAATGCTCAATGGTGCCATCTAGTGGTGAAAGAAGATTCAGCACTATTACTCTGCTTCAGGGACAAGTTTTGTTTTGTTTCAAGTCAATTTTATATTAAAAGTTTGATGTAGAAGCCAGGCACAAAATACAAAAATAATTATTGTAAAATTTATATACATGATTTTTATAAATAACATTAACATGCAAGGAATAAAAGAAAAAAGAACAATGTTAGATGACATTATAATTTAGCCCTGGCTGTCCTGAAAAACTCACTCTGTAGGCCAGGCTGGCCTCGAACTCAGAGATCGCCTGCCTCTACCTGGGATTAAAGTGCTGGGATTAAAGATGTATCCCACCACCACTTTAAGACACATTTTTCAAAAGATACTTGAGAAAGCCCATAAAATGAGAGAAAATATTTCCAAATTATATACCCTGCAAAACTCTATTATATACAATATATAAAGAATTATTGCCACTTGAAATCAGAAATAGACCCCAACTAAGAAGTATGAAACAGAGGCTGGAGATGTAGCTCAGTTGGTGGACTATTTGGCCATCATGCAGAAATCTCTGGGTTCAGTTTCTATTGCTGTATAAACCAGGTATGGCATCACATACCTAGAATCTCAGGTGGAAACAGAAGGGTCAAAATCTAAGGGTGGGCCAGTGAGATGGCTCAGTGGGTAGAGGCATTTATGTGCAGGCCTAACACCTGAATTTTATCCCAGATACTGCTGCATAGCAGGAAAAATATCAGAATTGTACTCTGACTGCCACATTTGCACCATGACTCATGTGTGTCTCCTATAAATAAATATTTTTTCTTTGAAAGTTGAAAGTACTTTTAGTTGTATTACAAGTTCAAATGGTACTACAAGAGACCCTGTCTTAAAAAAAACAAAAAGTCAAAGGTTTGAGTTAGATAATTCTCCAAAGAAAATAGATAAATATATGGCAAAACATGTAAGGGCTCACAAACATTGTAACTCCAGTCTAAGGAGATCTGATGTTCTCATCTGACCGCCATGAATACTGTACACTGTATGTGGGTACAGAGACACATTCAGGGGAACACTCATACACATAAAATAATAAAATATCAACAATAATATCAATAAAAAGCACAAAGAACAGACACACACACACACAAATAAGTGGTGGCAAGGACACAGAGAATCTTCATGAATTGTTTGTTGATAAGGTGCATCACTGCAGAAAACAAAGTTACCATATGGCCAAAGGCAGTTCTACTCCTGTGTGTCTCCCCAGGGAACTAGAAGCAGGTGCCAAAGCTGACATAAAGATAGAAGTGAAACTCCAAAACAAAAACATTTTATTTGCAAATAATAAAAAATAATACTGCAATCCAGAACACATGCACACATGCTGAAACGACCTCTAGAATATCTAGGGAACAAAGGAAAGGTTGGCAGTTTTGTTGGGACAAAGAAATGTACTCAAGCCATTATGAAAGAAAGCTCATTGGCACTTTGTGTGTTTGAGAGAACTGGGGAGCTCCCATTAGAGAGCAGCAACAGTCACTATGTAGAGCTAGCTCCATGACAGTTTTGTTAATTGATGAGAAGAAAAAATATATAGATTTTTAAAAGATGAGGCTGCTGTTTTGATAGGTGAGAATGGCAGGAAAGTTCTTGGAATGGTTATTGAGACCTGAGTGTTTTCCCTTTGCCTTCTCTGTTTAAGATGTGCATAACAGGGATGTGTTCTGTATGTGTTTATGTAGATAAACATGTGGGCTTAAATGCTCATGACATTTTATGTCTTCTCTCAGATTGCTCTGTAGCAAATATATACTAAATCCTAATTCTACCACTAATGGAGGAGGTTTGTGTTTATTGTATATATGTTCCAGGCTCCGTGCCCGGATTCTTTCTTTCTAATAGTCCCTGTAAATTTCCTGCATCTAATCGTCATGAAGTGTCTACAGAAGCAGAACAGCAAAGATCAGAACCCAGATGTTTTTGTCTCCAAAATAATTCTGGTTTTTTTCCTAAGCTTTAGCAATATTAGACTTTTCCCTTAGTTAGTTGCTATTCATTAGAAACTCAACACTTCCCTAGTAATTGCTCACTGTTCACATGCTTTGTCAGTTTATTAGTAAATTTTGAAATTGAACATTTCTATGTCTTTAAAAACAAAGGAATTCTGTGCCAAAGCTCTATTCATAATTTTTAGCTTCTGTTATATTCCTCTCTTTCAGGCTCTTGATGGAGATGTGTATGACCACCTCAAGGATTATTTAATAGCCTTCAGCCGGACCGAGCTAGAAACTTGCCAAGCTATACAGAATACATTCCAGTTTTTACTAGAAAACTCCAGCAAGGTAATGTGTCTTTAATGCAACGGGTAGTATTGCCATTTTATAATCAAAAGCTATTTCATGAAGATACTAATGATAGTAGAAACAGGTTTTAAAGGACATAGTTCTGAAAAAATTCTCCTTAACAAAGTGAGAGAATGTTCTGATCACTTTCTGGATGAGTTGAATGAAGGGGGGTTGTGATGCGCAAGCTAGCTTAGACATCAGTTTGTGGCCATCCATACACATTGCCTTTGAGAGGAATCAGTGAAGAATGACCTCCTCACAGGAACTTCAAATCCATTCAACTCAGTCATTTGAGAGAACAACAAGGTCATCTATCAATGCAGACAGTAAGAAAAGTGAGCACAGGGAATGTAGCATGGGATAATTGATTTAAAAATAAAATCTACAAGCCAGGCGGTGGTGGCGCACGCCTTTAATCCCAGCACTTGGGAGGCAGAGGCAGGAGGATTTCTGAGTTCGAGGCCAGCCTGGTCTACAAAGTGAGTTCCAGGACAGCCAAGGCTACACAGAGAAACCCTGTCTCGAAAAAACCAAAAAAAATAAAATAAAATCTACAGTGCCTTGGAATTTAGTTTTTTACAAATTAAACTCACTTTTTATATGCTATCATTCTTTGGTAATGATCTTTTCATTTAAAATATTGATCTATTAACTTCACCAACATGCCACACTGAATATACAAAGAAAATAAATATGATTATTTTTCCTCAGAAGCAGATAAATTATGTTTATTTTTAAGGGTGGTGAATCTTTGCTTTAGGAGATAAATTATGCCTATAAATGTTACTTTCTTTCTGGAAAATGCATTATGAATATTTCCTGACTGGATGCATTTAAAAATGTATACATTCTATCTAGATCTACTACTTCTAAGACCTAACTTAATCCTTCCCTCCCTCCCTCCCACCTTCTTCCTTTCCTTTCTTTTCCTTTCCCTCCCCTCCCTTTCCCCACCCTCCCTCCCTTCCTTCCGTCTGTCCGTCCATCCATCCAGGAGAATGAAAACTGAGTAATGTCTTTAGAAACTGTTTAGGAATCAGGATATCCATCTTCACAAGACAGGAATGAGAAAAGCACACAGATTCTTTATCCTAAAGACTTCCCAATGCAAATATTCTTTCAGTGTACCTGAACTCCTGATTCTATATGTAGAAAAACATTACTAGGGGGCTGAAAGGAGATCAGCAGTTAAGAGTACTTGTTGCTCTTTCAAGGGGTTCAGGTTCAGATCCAGGACCCATGTGGTGGATCGCTCATAACCAACTATAACTGCAGGCCCAAGGGATCTGACACCCTCTTCTGATCTCCCTGGGCACCAGGCATACACATGTTACACATAACACATACAGATAGTCAAAACACTCATTCGTGTAAAATCAGTCAATCTTCATTAAAAATTTAAAAAAGGAAAAGCATTTAAGATGCCAAGCTCCTATATCCTACCCAGATACCGATAAAAAATGTGAAACATTGATGTGTGAAAGAAAGAAGGATGGATGAATGGATGAATATGTCTTTGAAAGAAAGAGAAGTAAGGTTTTAATTTTGGAGTTGTGGTAATAAGTATACAGGTGTTCACTGTGGAAATCTTATAGTCTATTGATTGATTAGTTGATTGATTGATTGAGTCATTCATTCATTACTTTGTTTTTGAGACAGAGTCTTACAATGTAGCTCTGACAGGCCTAGGACTCAATATATAGACCAGGCTGGCCTTGAACTCACAGAGATCTACCTGCTTCTGCCACCAAAGTGCTGGGATTAAAGGTGTGCTCTGCTATACCTAGCCAATTCTTCTTACTTTAATATATGTGTTTGAAATCATAAGATAATATTAAAGGAAAATGTCTATAAAAGCTTATTGATTTTGTTCCTTCTACATAATAATGGTTTTTGACCATTGTAAATAAAAATTGTTTAGTGGACAATTCAGGTTTTCTGAAAATTTTTTCATCTTTTATTGTATTTTAGGTCATTATGGCAGTTTTCATTTTCCTATATAGTTGTCCACTTATGAGATCTGGTGGTACTCATCTTTTAAGAACTTATGTATTTCTGAGACCATCTTCCTTGTTTCTGTGTTTACACTTTATTTTTGGTGACACTTACCAGTCAGTTTTATTAATTTTGCCAGAAATAATTTTTGTTTTGTTTTTCAGTAATGTGTTCTCTCAATTATTACCTTATCTAAAGTATTTCTTTCTATATTCTTTATTTAGTGTTCTTGCTTTTTCGTGAAAAACTTATTTTTCTTATTTTCAGTCAATTAAATACACACACACACACCCTACTCCTACTATAGTCTGATATGAGGAGCTTTTATTCTTATTTCTCCATCTTCTCATTAGTCCATGAATTTGCATTTAGTGGGAATGTGGCAGGAAGATGTTTTTCATTTCCAGCTTTACTGGAAACTGTAATCTATTTTTAGTCTAATTTTGTCAGGTTATCTTTTGGCAGAATTCCTTGAAATTTCTTTTTTTTTCTTCCAAGAAAATCTCACTATTTTTAGTTTATAAAAAATATGTAGGCATCCGGAATGGGGACAGTGACTAGACTGTAAAAAAATAAAAGTAATAAAAAAAACATGTAGGCATGAAAACTGGCTAATAATTGTAGATATATCTGATTTTCTGGGTATTCTTGGTGTTTCTTACATTGTGAATCCCATATTTGTTTTATGGAAAAGAAGATAAACTGGGCCTGGGACTGTACCTCTCTCCTTCTCTCTCTCACACGCATAGTGCTTCCATGACAGACTGAGTCTGAGACTGTAACTCTCTCCTTCTCTCTCTCACACGCATAGTGCTTCCATGACAGACTGAGTCTGAGACTGTACCTCCCTCCTTCTCTCTCACACAGTACTATGACAGACTGGGCCTGAGACTGTACCTCCCTCCTTTTCTCTCACACACAGTACTATGACAGACCGAGTCTGAGACTGTACCTCTCCCTCCTTCTCTCTCACACAGTACTATGACAGACTGGGCCTGAGACTGTACCTCTCTCTCCTCCTCTCTCACACACAGTACTATGACAGACTGAGTCTGAGACTGTACCTCTCCCTCCTTCTCTCTCACACAGTACTATGACAGACTGGGCCTGAGACTGTACCTCTCCCTCCTTTTCTCTCACACACAGTACTATGACAGACTGGGCCTGAGACTGTACCTCTCTCTCCTTTTCTCTCACACAGTCCTATGACAGACTGGGCCTGAGACTGTACCTCTCCCTCCTTTTCTCTCACACACAGTACTATGACAGACTGGGCCTGAGACTGTACCTCTCTCTCCTTTTCTCTCACACAGTCCTATGACAGACTGGGCCTGAGACTGTACCTCTCCCTCCTTTTCTCTCACACAGTACTATGACAGACTGGGCCTGAGACTGTACCTCTCTCCTTCTCTCTCACACAGTACTATGACAGACTGGGCCTGAGACTGTACCTCTCCCTCCTTCTCTCTCACACACAGTACTATGACAGACTGAGCCTGAGACTGTACCTCTCTCTCCTTCTCTCACACACAGTACTATAACAGCCTGGGCCTGAGACTGTACCTCTCTCCTTCTCTCACACACAGTACTATGACAGACTGGGCCTGAGACTGTACCTCTCTCCTTCTCTCTCACACAGTACTATGACAGACTGGGCCTGAGACTGTACCTCTCCCTCCTCCTCTCTCACACACAGTACTATGACAGACTGAGCCTGAGACTGTACCTCTCTCTCCTTCTCTCACACACAGTACTATAACAGCCTGGGCCTGAGACTGTACCTCTCTCCTTCTCTCACACACAGTACTATGACAGACTGGGCCTGAGACTGTACCTCTCTCCTTCTCTTTCACACAGTACTATGACAGACTGGGCCTGAGACTGTACCTCTCTCCTTCTCTCACACACAGTACTATGACAGCCTGGGCCTGAGACTGTACCTCTCCCTCCTTCTCTCTCACACACAGTACTATGACAGACTGAGCCTGAGACTGTACCTCTCTCTCCTTCTCTCACACACAGTACTATGACAGACTGGGCCTGAGACTGTACCTCTCTCCTTCTCTCACACACAGTACTATGACAGACTGGGCCTGAGACTGTACCTCTCTCTCCTTCTCTCTCACACACAGTCCTATGACAGACTGGGCCTGAGACTGTACCTCTCTCTCCTTCTCTCTCACACACAGTACTATGGCAGCCTGAGCCTGAGACTGTACCTCTCCCTCCTTCTCTCTCACACACAGTACTATGGCAGCCTGAGCCTGAGACTGTACCTCTCTCTCCTTCTCTCTCACACACAGTACTATGGCAGCCTGAGCCTGAGACTGTACCTCTCTCTCCTTCTCTCTCACACACAGTACTATGGCAGCCTGAGCCTGAGACTGTACCTCCCTCCTTCTCTCTCACACACAGTACTATGACAGACTGAGCCTGAGACTGTACCTCTCCCTCCTTCTCTCTCTGTCACATACAGTGCTTCCATTACTGTACTGTTACTCTACTGTGATATTTTATCTCTTTTTCTTGTATTATTGTTAATGAAAATGAATTAAGAATTTATGAGTTACTTTGGATACAAAGAGATGAGCTTTATTTTTTGCTTTCACTCACGAGCCTCTCTCCCTGGGGGTGAGGTGTAAATGAGATGCTCTTATGTCAAGACTGGAAGTGGTGGGAATACAAATTCAGTATGAGTGATGTAACTTGGAGATGTGCCCTGCTGTTGTAAGCGAGAAGAGCTCACACCTACGAGTTTTACACCATGTGTTTTTCTGTACAAACAGCTCGTTGTGCTGTTTTGTTACGGTTCAGAAAACAACCCAGAGATTGCTGACTGAATGGAATGTTTGAAAATCTTGACTTTTTTATTCTACACTGTTATTGTCTGGGTAAAAATCTGTTTTTCCCACTTGCTTACAATGTAATAGAGTCCCAGGTTGTTGTAAGGGTAATTCATGCAGACACTACATATATAAAAGTTAAAGTGCTCTCTATAGCTTTCATCCCGTAAATGGAAACAGCTGGCCCTAGGGGCTTCTATTAAATTTTAATTATTTATGAAGCTTGCTCTTCTCCTTAATATTTTATGAAATGCTTTGTACATGTAACTGAAGCAGATGTTGCAGAGATATTTTTCTATAATGGTAGCTCCAAAAGGAGCTCTGCGGTCCTGTATAGTGTGTTTCTGTGTGCCTGCTCTCAGCCTGCAAAAGACACCTCTACCAACAAACAGTTCATAACTTGACAATTTTATCCTATATTTCTTTGGAAACTGTGTGTGTGTATATGTGTGTGTGTGTGTGTGTGTGTGTGTGTGTGTGTGTGTGTGTGTGTGTGTAAAATCGTCTTGAAAACTAACCAGAAAAGTGAATTTAATAAATTAAAGAACAAATTTTGATCATTACAGTGGACATGAAAAAGCTGTCTGTAGTGGCACACATCTTTTATCCCAGGACTCAAGAGACAGACAGGCAGAGGCAGGTGGGTCCCTGTGAGATTGAGGCCAGCCTGGCTTACATAGCTAGTTCCAGAATAGTCCAAGCTACATAACAGTGAAACTTTGTCTCAAAACAAACAAACAAAAAACAACGGATATGAAAACGGACATTTTACAAATGTTAATTCTCTTGTGGTCAAGACAAGAACTCAGCAAACTAGAAATAAATGGGAATTTGTAGAATACAATACTATTTGTGAAAAGCCAATAGCTAATACTATGCTCAATAGTGAAATATTGCATGTTTACCAAGATCAAGAACTAACCTCATGACTATACTGCACTGCTATTCTCAAGATCCTAACTTAAACAGTTAGAAAGAGAAGAATAAAAATTATTGCTAGTTGGAAATGGCATGATTCTCTATATAGCCATAAAACCAATATAAAACTACTGAAGTAATCCAAGTACAGTAGTATCCAAAGAATAAAATACCTGAGAATAAATTCAACCAAACAATTACATACTGAAACTTTCAAAATATTGCAAAAGAGGATCTAAATACATAGAAATAATAAACATTCATAAATTGGAGGGTTTCATATTGCTGACTTTATAGTATCACCCAAAGTGATCTACAGATTTAATATAATCCCTGTCAAAACTCCAATAGCCATTTCTGTTATAGAAGTGAAAAAGACAAACCTCAAGTTTATATGGAACTGTGAGAAACCCTAAATAGCTGAAGTAATATTGAAAAGGAAAAGCCAACCTTGGAGAACTCATAGTTCCAGCTTATGAAGCTTACTATAAAGTCACAGAAGTCAAGACAGTATGGTGTGGACATTAGGAGAGGCATAAGTGACCAGAGAAATAAAGTCTGAGTCTTGAAATAAAACTGTACTTGCACGGGCAACTGATTTCGACAGAGGCACCCTTACTGTTGAGTGGAAAGAGTCAGATCTTCACAAAGGACACTGAGATAAATGTATAACCATATGCAAAAGAGCGGAGTTGCACCCCTACCCAGTTTTTAATGATCTCTAATGCACAGCAAATAATGATCAGTAAAGGGCACGCAGTGGCTACGTAGAATGTGTTCAGTTAAATACTGCTCATGCCCAGCCTTTCTCGGGGTATATCATGCAGTAAGTTGGCTTTCAGACTTAAGAGGCCTATCAACCATATACACATAATGAAATTAAATCTTTTCTTAAAACAAGAACTTGAGGTAGGAGAAACCAAAAGGGACTGTGTGCTTCCAACTCCACCATCCATCCCCTGCCTCACTGCCCATAGTAAGTTTTTAAATAGTAGCTATCTTCTTATCATCCTAAAATATTGCATAGTAGTTGTCTGGTATCCTAATCCAGAATAGTGTCTAAACTAGTACTTTCCAAATTTAGAATTACCTTCTTGAGAAAAATCAGACACATAAGTAAGAATATATCTTTTTGACCATATAATATTGGAAGATTTCTTGTTTGTTTAGAAAATAACGGGATAGAGAGATGACTCAGTGGTTAGGAACAAGTAGTGATATTGTAGAGGACACCCACCTCAGACTGCCTGTAATGCCAGTTCTAGGGTGTCTGACACCTTCTAGCCTCCATGGGGACCTGCATTCACAGGTACACAAACCCATACACATAATTCATATATACATATAATTAAAATAAATTATTGTTTGTTTGTTTAAAGAAATAATTCCAGATATAATGATACATGGCTTTCATTCCAGCATTTGGAAGACAGATGCAGGTGAATCTCTGTGAGTTCAAGGTCACCCTGGTCTACATAGTACATTCCAGGCCAGCCAGTACTCCATAGTAAGAATCTGTATCAAAAATAAGTAAATGAAAAAAATAGATGAATATATATGCTTTAAACATTTTAAAATTTATCATCATTTGTTGTGATGTGTGTGTTTGTGTGCACACATGCATATGATGGTAGGCATGCTATAGCATACTTGTAGAGATCAGAGGACAAGCTTGTGGGGTTGGTTCTCCCTTTACACCTTTACTTGGGTTCTGGTGATTGAATTCAGGCCATCCAGCTTGCGCAGCAAGTGCTCTTTACCCGGTGTGCCATCTGGCCAGCCCTAAACTCTAAACTTTAGAATATAATTACTGGATATTTTAACTTTACTTAAGACTTACAGGTTCCTATTTTGTCTTTAGGTGGTACGGGACTATAACCTTCAGCTGTTTCTACAAGAGAATGCTGTATTTCACAAGCCTCAGCCCTTCCAGTTCCAGCCTTGTGACAGTGATACTGTAAGGGAATTCTTATTTCATTTTACTTGTTGTTTGTGCTTGAATAAGCAGCAGAAGCTGAGTGTGTCTCATTAATTTTATAACAACTGTGAAGGCACAGAGAAACCACACCGGTCCTTTCTTAGTGTGGCTTGCACACCCAGTGTCTTTGTGCTAACAACTCTCTGCTCTGTAAGTCAAGTTACTAGAAATCTGAAAACCACCAGAAAAGAAAACATATTCAATGGATTTTTTTTTCAAGTATACATTACATTCTCTGGGCATGAAATTCTTTATACTATCTTCTTCAAACCAAACAGTGGCTAAATTTTAACCAGAATAGAATTAATAAATGGAATGATAAATATGTATGTGAAAATATTTTGACTGGTTTTATATAAATTATACGTCTTTGTCAACTTCCTTCATATTTTAAATTGTTAAAATTATCAATGTTAAACCCCAATGGGCAGTTTTAAGATAGCAGTCATATTTTTCTGAGTTTATTAGAAATGTTTATAATTATTTGACTTTTGAAAAACAAAATGTTGTTTGACAATAAAAATACAAAACTAATAGTACAAAAGGATAAGACATGTATGAACATATCTAGCATATTCTTTTAAGTAGGCAAGCTAAGACAAAAGCAAAGTATACTTGTAGGTCTTAAATTAAGAGTCAATACCTAGAGAACTTGTATATAGTTCAAGAGTTTAATAGATGTGTGTTCGACTCTTCTTTTTTCTTCATTTTCTTCTAAAATAAGATCTCAGCTTTGTAGCACTGACTGACCTCAAATTCACAGAAATCTTTCCCTCTGCCTTTCAAGTGCTGGGATTGCTGGATGACCATCATACCCAGCCTCTTTCCTCCACCCCCACCCCCCTTCCATTCCAAATAGCCTGGTGTTGCAGGCTATATGGAAGAAATTGAGAAAATTCTTATTTTTCTTTACATAATCTTTTTCATTATAGTAATGCCTCTCCTTTTAAATTTTTATTCATTTTTACTTTTTGTCAGTGTTGGGGATAAAGCCTATGGCCTCATGCATGCTAGGCAGGTGTTCTGTTGCTAAACTACCTCCCTAGTTTTTCCTCCTTTTAAAAGCACTCGGCTTTGCTTAATGACTCGATGACATTTTCTTATAGTTTGACTTTTCTGCAGCCTGGGATGGATAAGCAGAAAGTTAAGGATATGAGTCTGTGTGGTGGCTCAGTCCTGTAATTCCTGCAATCGGGAGGCTGAGGCAGGAGAATTGCCTTAAGAGTTTGAGTCTAAGTAACATAAGCTACAAAATGAGATGTTGCTTTTAAAAGAAAAAGAAGACACGTAGTATAAACAAGTTTATCAAGTTTGACAAACTTAAAATTCTGACCAATTTGAGGTATTTTTTTCTTTGAGCATTTACCATCAGAAAGTTAGAATAATAGTGACTCTTACCTCACTTTCCCAAAGCTCAACTATAGCCCTGCTACCTCTCTTTGTTGCTAGGCACTGTGCTAATGTTCTTAGCTGTTATGTCCCTGTTTGCCTTAAAATTCTAACTCTCTGCTGTTTTCTGTCCTTGTGCAATCTTTACTGGGCAGAGTTTAAAAGCCGCCCAACTGGTGGATATTGAGCTCTCCCCTGTCAGTGCTCTGAGAATGACGATAGCTGAGGTATATGGGGGTATGGGACAGGGTGGAAGGGTGGAATGTGTGGGCTTGCATGTCACTGAAGGGTGGGACCTGATATTGGAGTAAAAGTCATATATAGATATAGATATAAATATAGTTATAGATAGATAGAAAGAAAGAAAGAAAGGAAGGAAGGAAGGAAGGAAGGAAAGAAAGAAAGGGACCCCTTGGTGAACCAGCCATGGCTTTTAGGTTTTACCTTATAAATTAGAAAGTTTTCTTTATTGTTTGTAACCAAGATAGTGAGGTGCTCATCTTCTCTAGAGCACCTTAACTTTTCTCAGTACGGGGGCACTAATCCTGCCTTTATTAAAAGAAAACTAGAGCCTCAGAAGTAAAGAAACTTGACCAGAGTCCTGTGAGTGAATGGCACATAGCTGTTGTGATGGCAGTGCTTATGTTCTTTCTGATATACATCTTCTCTTTTGAAAAGGAATGTTTAGTGCTTGTGGAACAATTTTTTTGTAATGGAAGAAGTTAAATACAATTTTACAAAAATCACTCTAGATTGTTAACTGTAAAATACATGTGTGTGAGTTTTTGCCTTCATGCCTATCTGTGCACTTTGTACGTGCCTAATACCTGCAGAAGCCAGAAGAGGAAGCTGAAACCCCTGGATCTAGACTTACAGATGTCTGCGAGTCACTATGTGAGTGCTGGGAACTGAACTCAGGTCCTCTATAAGAGTAGCCAGTACTCCTAACCACTGGTCCATCTCTTCAGCCCTTAGGTGTAATTTTTTTTTATTCAGAAAGAATAACCTCTGCCTCAATATTTTTATCTCTCCATGTAGTCTATAGTGTTCTTTGCAAGGATGAAGCCGCTATTTAACTTCTTCCTTTTACAGTTGGTAGCCCTAAACCTGTTGTGGAGCAGAGTCTAAGTCAGAGCTGTTAACTCACTCATCTTGTGAGATGAACTTGGGCCATGCAGGAAGGACTAATTACCTCTGTCCTCAGTCTATATTGCATCTAAAAGCATTCTTGTTCTCATCTTGTTTTGAAGCATATGTCATTTCAACAAACACTGAATCCCTACTCTATATGCAGGTCACTCGACTATATGCTAAACTACAGACTACGGGCTAGATGAGCTCACTAACATGTTCACAGATAAGAATAAGGTTTTAAGTGTATATGGTGCCATTCTCTTTTTGGTGTCCAGTAACTGATAAAATCAATAAATCCTGATGTGGTATGATTTTTTTTAATAGACATACTTATATGATACAATTTACTCAGTTCAAGTACACTCAATTTCTGTGTGTTTACAGAGTTATTTAAGCATCATCATAAGTAAATCATAGAACACTTACATGACCATGAGAAGATCCCCTCATTTCTTTCCCATCCCCTGCCACCAGAAACTTACACTTTCTGTCTCTGTAATTTGCCTTTTCTAGGCATTTCACTAAATTAAATCAAGCAGTATGTGCAGTCTGTTATAGTATCTTGTTTCTTTCATTTAAACATGTCTTTCAGATTTATCCATGCTGTTGAATGTACCTGTGTTTTTTAAATTTCTGATTAATATTTCATTGTATGAATATTCCACATGTTGTTTATCACTTGGTAGACCTTTAATATTTTTTTTAACCTTGGCTCTTACCTGGCTTAGAAGATAGCTAAGTCAGTAAAGTGTTTGTCTTGTAAACATGATGATCTGAGTTTAATACCCAGTTCTCATATTTTTTAAAAAGAATCAGGCTTGGTGATGTGTTTAATAATCCCTAGGGAAGAGCATACCAGTTCATTGTCTGGTGCCAAATGGTGAGTCCAAAAAACAAACTTATAAGTAACATACAGACTGAGCAGGTAACATTTAGGAATATGTATATACATATGTGCATGCAATAATAATCAAAGAAGAGAGCATGAACTTGACTGAGAGCAGAGATGGGTATATGGGAAGGTTTGGAGGAAGGAAAGGGAAAGGAGAAATGCTGTAATTATGATTTGAAAAAAAAAATCCCAGTGCTGTGGCTGGTAAGTCTCTATAACTTGAACACTAGTCAGCCTAGCCTACTTGGTGAGCTCCAGGCTAGTGAGAGACCATATCTCAAAAAGAGGTGGACAGCACCTGAGGAAAGATGCTCAAGGTTGTCTCTGGCCTACAGATACACACATGTACACAGACAGGGGAGGGTGATGGGAAGATAATGCTACCACAATTATTTCTTTATATTAATATGCGTAAGGTTATACAAAGTTTATGTTTAAATCATTTTTAGAAAATTACTGAGCTATTTGCCAAAGTATCTGCACCATTTTTTGTTTCCATCAGTTTTATATGAAGGTTCTTGTTTTTCCATATCATTACAAATATCTGTGTTGTCTCTACTTTTGTTGTTTATTTCACAAAGCTAGAGGTCGAACCAAAGAGTTTATGTATACTAGAGAAGCGTTCTGCTGCTGAGCTACACACTAGCCCATCTCCTTGATTTTAACCATCCTTGTGGTTAAAAAATAGTATTTTATGGCAGTTTTGGTTTGTATTTATGTGAAGACTAGCTGTTGAATGTTTTCATGATCTTACCAGACCTTCAAATATCTATTTTGATAAAATATATATTTAAAACTTTTATCCATTATAATTCTTACTTTGTTCTTAGGTTATTTTCTTCTTGTTATAGATTCTTAGTTTTAAGCAGATCTTTTTTTTAATGTTTATTTACTAATATAGAGGTTAAAGGACAAGTTGTGAGTTAATTCTCTCCTCCTTTTATGTGGGTCCCAGGAATCAAACTCAGATTATCCGGCTTGATGGCAAGTTCCCTTTCCCCCGAACCATCTCACAGGCCCTAGTTATGGATTAGCTCTTGATGATGAACTAAAGTTTATCCTGCATATATCAACACTATAACTGGAATTGAAAGATAATAAAAATTAATTGCTGACATTCTTTGAATATTACTTCACGCTAGACATTTTTCTAGTTGTACAACTTATTATTAACTTATTTAATCTTTATGACAACTCTATTTTAGATGTAATTTTTAATCCTTGCTTTGAAGTTGAGGAAGTTTGTTTAAGGTCACTCAGCAAGTGCTGAAGCTGACAGAGTTTAAAAGTGAATGGTCTAGTCCTAAAATGGCAAGGAGAGAGAAGTTAAAAAACAGCATTTTATAACCAGGATTTTTGTTGAGTGTTTTATGTATTATAATAGATGGAGAACTATAAGATTTTTTCAGATATAATCCAATATCAGTAATATATCAGTAATGTAATATTCATTACAGAGGCAGGATAGTATTGGTAGTGGACTGCTGACCAGGTGATTGACAGGCCCAGCTGGATTCACTCAAGGGAGAAAACAATATGTGTGCAGTGTTCTGATCCTTGGTGCAGACCAGAATGCGTACCTCCACCCTGGACTGAAGATATTCCATTCTTTTTTTTTCTGATTAGTTTTTTATTATATATTTTTATTAGATATATTCTTTCTTTACATTTCAAATGATTTCCCCTTTCCTAGATCCCCCTCCCCAAAAGTCCCATAAGCCCTCTTCCCTCCCCCTGTTCGCCAATCAATCCCTTCCTACTACCCTGTCCTGGTATTCCCCTACACTGCTGCGTTGAGCCTTTCCAGGACCAAGGGCCTCTCCTTCTTTCTTCTTGGGCATCATTTGATATGTGAATTGTTTCTTTGGTATTCCAAGCTTCTGGGCTAATATCTGCTTATCAGTGAGTGCATACCATGTGTGTTCTTTTGTGACTGGATGACATTCTCCAATTCTACCCACTTGCCTAAGAATTTCATGAATTCATTGTTTTTAATAACTAAATAGTATTCCATAGTATAAATATACCACATTTTCTGTATCCATTCCTCCATTGAGGGACATCTGGGTTCTTTCCAGCTTCTGGCTATTATAAATAAGGCTGCTATGAACATAGTGGAGCATGTATCCTTATTACATGCTAGAGAATCCTCTGGGTATATGCCCAGGAGTGGTATAGCAGGTCCTCCGGTAGTATTATGCCCAGTTTTCTGAGGAACCACCATACTGATTTCCAGAGTGGTTGTACCAGCTTGCAACCCCACCAGCAGTGGAGGAGTGTTCCTTTCTCCACATCCTCGCCAACACCTACTGTCTCCTGAGTTTTTGATCTTAGCCATTCTGACTGGTGTGAGGTGAAAACTCAGGGTTGTTTTGATTTGCATTTCACTAATGACTAAGGATGTTGAACATTTCTTTATGTGCTTCTCAGCCATTCGATATTCCTCAGGTGAAAGTTCTTTGTTTAGCTCTGTACCCCATTTTTTAATAGGGTTATTTGGCTCTCTGGAGTCTACCTTCTTAAATTCTTTGTATATCTTGGATATTAGCCCTTTGTTGGATGTAGAGTTGGTAAAGATCTTTTCCCAATTTGTTGGTTTCTGTTTTGTCCTTTTGACAGTGTCCTTTGCCTTACAGAAGCTTTGTAATTTTACAAGGTCCCATTTGTCAATTCTTGATCTTAGAGCATAAGCTATTGGTGTTCTGTTCAGGAACATACCATGTGCTCAAGGTCTTCCTCAGTTTCTTTTCTGTTAGTTTCAGTGTGTCTGTTTTTATATGGGGGTCCTTGATCCACTTGGACTTGAGCTTAGTACAAGGAGATAAGAATGGATTGATTTGCATTCTTCTGCATGCTGACTTCCAGTTGAACCAGCACCATTTGTTGAAAAGGCTATCTTTCTTCAGAGACTTGAAGTTTTTGTCATACAGATCTTTCACTTGTTTGGTTAGTGTCTCGCCAAGATACTTTATATGGTTTGTGGCTATCGTGAAGGGTATCATTTCTCTTACTTCTTTCTCAGCCTGCTTATCTTTGAGTATAGGAAGGCTACTGACTTGCTTGAGTTGATTTTATATCCGGCCACTTTGCTGAAGTCGTTTATCAGCTGTAGGAGTTCTCTGGTGGAGTTCTTTGGGTCGCTTAAGTATACTATCATATCGTCTGCAAATAGTGATAGTTTGACTTCTTCCTTTCCAATTTGTATCCCTTTGACCTCTTTTTGTTGTCTAATTGCTCTAGCTAGAACTTCAAGTACTATATTGAAAAGATAGAGAGAGGGGGGGGCAGCCTTGTCTAGTCCCTGATTTTAGTGGGATTGCTTCAAGTTTCTCTCCATTTAGATTGATGCTGGCTACCGGTTTGCTTTAAATTGCTTTTACTATGTTTAGATATGGGCCTCGAATTCCTGATCTTTCCAAGACCTTTAACATGAAAGGATGCTGAATTTTGTCAAATGCTTTCTCAGCATCTAATGAGATGACCATGTGGTTTTTTTCTTTGAGATTGTTTATATAGTGGATTACATTGATGGATTTCCTTATATTGAACCATCCCTGCATCCCTGGGATGAAGCCTACTTGATCGTGGTGAATGATCGTTTTGATGTGTTCTTGGATTCGGTTGGCAAGAATTTTATTGAGTATTTTTGCATCGATATTCATAAGAGAGATTGGCCTGAGATTCTCTTTCTTTGTTGGATCTTTGTGTGCTTTTGGTATTAGTGTAATTGTGGCTTCATTGAAGAAGACCTCAGAAGATGGAAAAATCTGCCATGCTCATGGATTGGCAGGATTAATATAGTAAAAATGACCACCTTACCAAGAGTAATATACAGATTCAATGCAATCCCCATCAAAATCCCAACTCAATTCTTCCATAGAGTTAGAAAGAGCAATTCAAAAATTCATCTGGAATAACAGAAAACCCAGAATAGCTAAAACTATTCTCAAGAGTAAAAGAACCTCTGGGGGAATCAGTATCCCGGACCTCAAGCTGTACTACAGAGCAATAGTGTTAAAAACCGCATGGTATTGGTACAGTGACAGGCATGTAGATCAATGGAACAGAATTGAAGACCCAGAAATGAATCCACACTCCTATGGTCACTTGATCTTTGACAAAGGAGCTAAAACCATCCAGTGGAAAAAAGATAGCCTTTTCAACAAATAGTGCTGGCTCAACTGGAGGTCAACATGCAGAAGAATGCAAATTGACCCATTCTTATCTCCTTGCACTAAGCTCAATTCCAAGTGGATCAAGGACCTCCACATAAAACCAGACACACTGAAACTAATAAAAAGGAAACAAGGGAAGAACCTTAAACATACGGGCACAGGGGAGAATTTCCTGAACAGAACTCCAATAGCTTATGCTCTAAGATCAAGAATAGACAAATGGGACCTCATTAAATTACAAAGTTTTTGCAAGGCAAAAGACACTGTCAAAAAGACAAAGCGGCAACCAACTAACTGGGAATTGATCTTTACCAACCCTACGTCCGACAGAGGGCTAATATCCAATATATACAAAGAACTCAAGAATTTAAACTCCAGAGAGGCAAGTAACCCTATTAAAAAATGGGGTACAGAGCTAAACAAAGAGTTCTCACCTGAAGAATATCTAATGGCTGAGAAGCACCTAAAGAGATGTTCATCATCCTTAGTCATTAGGGAAATGCAAATCAAAACAACCCTGAGATTCCATCTCACACCAGTCAGAATGGCTAAGATCAAAAGCACAGGAGACAGCAGTTGTTGGCGAGGATGTGGAGAAAGAGGAACACTCCTCCACTGCTGGTGGAATTGCAAGCTGGTACAACCACTCTGGAAAGCAGTCTGGTGGTTCCTCAGAAAACTGGGCATGACACTCCCAGAGGATCCGGCTATACCACTCCTGGGCATATACCCAGAGGCTTTACCTGCATGCAATAAGGACACATGCTCCACTATGTTCATAGCAGCCTTATTTATAATAGCCAGAAGCTGGAAAGAACCCAGATGTCCCTCAACGGAGGAATGGATTCAGAAGATGTGGTATATTTACACAATGGAATACTACTCTGCAATTAAAAACAATGAATTCACGAAATTCCTAGGCAAATGGTCAGAACTTGAAAAATATCATCCTTAGTGAGGTAACCCAATCACAAAAGAACACACATGGTATGCAGTCACTGATAAGGGGATATTAACCCAGAATCTCGGAATACCCTAGACACAATTCGCATATCAATAGATTTCTAAGAAGATGGAAGGAGAGACCCCTGGTCCTGGAAAGACTGGATGTAGGGGAACGCCAGGACAGAGAAGCGAGTGGGGGTTGAATGGGGAAAAGAGGGAGGGAAGGGGGCTTATGGGACTTTTGGAGAGGGAGGAAACAGGAAAGGGGAAATGATTTTGAATGTAAATAAAAATATAAAAAATAAAAAAAATAAAAGAATAAAAAAATAAAAAAAATAAAAAAGAAAAGGCTATCTTTTTTCCACTGGATGGTTGTAGCTCCTTTGTCAAAGATCAAGTGACCATAGGTGTGTGGGTTCATTTCTAGGTCTTCAATTCTATTCCATTGATCTACCTGCCTGTCACTGTACCAATACCATGCAGTTTTTAACACTATTGCTCTGTAGTACTGCTTGAGGTCGGGGATACTGATCGTATCAACTGCAAATAGTGATAGTTGGACTTCTTCCTTTCCAATTTGAATCCCTTTGACCTCCTTTTGTTGTATAGAACTTCAAGTACTATATTGAATAAATATGGAGAGAGAGAGAGAGAGAGGGCAGCCTTGTCTAGTCCCTGATTTTAGTGGGATTGCTTCAAGTTTCTCTCCATTTAGTATAATGTTGGCTACCAGTTTGCTGTATATTGCTTTTACTATGTTTAGGTATGGGCCTTGAATTCCTGTTCTTTCCAATACCTTTAACATGAAAGGATGCTGAATTTTCTCAAATGCTTTCAGCATCTAATGAAATGGCCATGTGGTTTTTTTTCTTTGAGTTTGTTTATGTAGTGGATTACATTGATAGATTTCCATATATTGAACCATCCCTGCATCTCTGGGATGAAGCCTACTTGATCATGGTGAGTGATCGTTTTGATGTGTTCTTGGATTCGGCTGGCAAGAATTTTATTGAGTATTTTTGCATCGATATTCATAAGGGAAACTGGTCTAAAGTTCTCTTTCTTTGTCAGATCTTTGTGTGATTTTGGTATTAGCATAATTGTGGCTTCATAGGACGAGTTGGGTAGTGTTCCTTCTGTTTCTATTTTGTAGAATAGTTTGAAGAGTATTGGTGTTAGGTCTTCTTTGAAGGTCTGATAGAATTCTGCACTAAAACCATCTGGTCCTGTGCGTTTTTTGGTTGGGAGACTGTCAGTGACCACTTCTATTTCTTTAGGGGTTATGGTACTGTTTAGATGGTCTATCTGATCCTTTGATTAAACTTTGATAGTTGGTATCTGTCTAGGAAATTGTCCATTTCATCCAGATTTTCCAGTTGTGTTGAGTATAGGCTTTTGTCATAGGATCTGATGATTTTTTTGAATTTCCTCAGTTTCTGTTGTTATTTCTCCCTTTTCATTTCTGATTTTGTTAATTTGGGTACTGTCTCTGTGCCCTCTGGTTAGTCTGGCTAAAGGTTTATCTATCTTGTTGATTTTCTCAAAGAACCAGCTCCTGGTTTGGTTGATTCTTTGTATAGATCTTTTTGTTTCTACTTGGTTGATTTCAGCTGTGAGTTTGATGATTTCCTGCCTTCTAGTCCTTTTGGGTATATTAGCTTCTTTCTGTTCTAGAATTTTCAGGTGTGCTGTTAAGCTGCTAGTGTATGCTCTCTCCAGCTTCTTTTTGGAGGCACTAAGAGCTATGAGTTTTCCTCTTAGCACTACTTTCATTGTGTCCCATAAATTTGGGTATGTTGTGCCTTCATTTTCATTAAATTCTAAAAAGGTTTTGATTTCTTTCCTTATTTCTTCCTTGACCAAGGTATCATTGAGTAGAGCTTTGTTCAGCTTCCATGTGTATGTGGGCTTTCTGTTGTTCTTGTTGCCATTGAATACCACCCTTACTCCATAGTGATCTGATAGGAGGCATGGGATTAGTTCCATCTTCTTATATCTGTTGAGGTTTGTTTTGTGACCAATTATATGGTCAATTTTGGAGAAGGTACCATGAGTTACTGAGAAGAAGGTAAATTCTTTTGATTTAGGATGAAATGTTCCATAGATATCTATTAAATCCATTTGGTTCAAAACTTCTGTTAGTTTCACTGTGTCTCTGTTTAGTTTGTATTTCCCTGATCTGTCTATTGAGGAGAGTGGGGTGTTGAAGTCACCCACAATTATTGTGTGGGGTGCAATGTGTGCTTTAAGCTTTAGTAAAGTTTCTTTTACGAATGAGGGTGCCCTTGCATTTGGAGCATAGATGTTCAGAATTGAGAGTTCTTCCTGGTAGATTTTTCCTTTAATGAATATAAAGTGTCCTTCGGTGTCTTTTTTGATGACTTTTGGTTGAAAGTCTATTTTATTGGATATTAGAATGGCTACTCCAGCTTGTTTCCTGGGACCATTTGCTTGGAAAACTGTTTTCCAGCCCTTTACTCTGAGGTAGTGTTTGTCTTTGACACTGAGGTGCGTTTCCTGTATGCAGCAAAATGTTGGGTTTTGTTTACATATCCAGTCTGTTAGTCTATGTCTTTTTATTGGGGAATTGAGTCCATTGATGTTAAGAGATACTAAGGAAAAGTGATTGTTGCTTCCTGCTATTTTTGATGTAATTTTTATGTTTGTGTGGTTATCTTTTTTGGGGTTTATTGGAAGAAGATTAATTTCTTGCTTTTTCTAGTGTGTAGTTTCTCTCTCTTTGATGGTGTTTTCCATTCATTATCCTTTGAAGGGCTGGATTTGTGGAAAGATACTGTGTAAATTTGTTTTTGTCATGAAATACCTTGGTTTCTCCATCTATGGTAATTGAGAGATTTGCTGGATATAGCAGTCTAGGTTGGCATTTGTGTTCCCTTAGGGTCTGTATGACATCTGCCCAGGCTCTTCTGGCTTTCATAGTCTCTGGTGAGAAGTCCAGTGTAATTCTGATAGGTCTACCTTTATATGTTACTTGACCTTTTTCCCTTACTGCTTTTAATATTCTTTCTTTGTTTAGTACATTTGGTGTTTCAATTATTATGTGACGAGAGGAATTTCTTTTCTGGTCGAATCTATTTGGAGTTCTGTAGGCTTCTTGTATGTTCATGGGCTTCTCTTTCTTTAGGTTAGGGAAGTTTTCTTCTATAATTTTGTTGAAGACATTTACTGGCCCTTTAAGTTGGAAATCTTCATTCTCTTCTATACCTATAATCCTTAGACTTGGTCTTCTCATTTTGTCCTAGATTTCCTGGATGTTTTGGGTCAGGCGCTTTTTGCATTTTTCATTTTCTTTGACTGTTGTATCAATGCTTTCTATGGTATCTTCGACATCTGAGATTCTCTCTTCTGTCTCTTTTAGTATGTTGTTGATGCTTTCTTTGATCCACGACTCCTGACTTCTTTCCTTGGTTTTCTATGTCCCAAGTTGTTTCCCTTTGTGGTTTCTTTATTGTTTCTACCTCCATCTTTAGATCTGGATAGCTTTGTTCAATTCCTTCAACTGTTTTGTTGTGTTTTCCCTTAGTTCTTCAAGGGCTTCTCCCTGTTTACTAGTGTTCTCCTGTATTTCTTTAAGGGAGTTATTTATGTCCTTCTTGAAGCCCTCCATCAGCATCATGAGCTGTGATTTTAAATCCAAATCTTGCTTTTCTCGTGTGTTGGGGTATCCAGGACTTGCTGTTGTGGGAGAATTGGGTTCGAATGGAGCCATATTGCCTAGATTTCTGTTAGTAACATTCCTACGTTTGCCTTTTGCCATTTGGTTATCTCTGGTGTTAGTTGGTTCTGTTGTCACTGACTGATGCTTGTCCCTCCCGTGTGCCTGCGGGCCTATCTCAGCACCCCTGGGTGACAGGCTTTCCCCTGACACAGATTGCTGTGGAGCTTCCCAGCTCCTGGGTTTAGGTCGGACCCTGGCAGACAGAGTCCCTAGTGATTGTACACTCAGGTGTTCTCTGCGTTCCTGGCTGCAGCAGCCTGCTCAGTGGCAGGAGAGAAGATGTTGGCCTCACGTCTACTGGCAGGACTCAATGCAGAGCAGATATGCCCTAGCAGACTAGGTGCACCGAAGGCTGCAGTGCTGCTGAGCCCTGGGTACAGGCAGAGCCCTGGCGGGGGCGCATAAAACCAATCCTCCACTCGGATGATCCCTGGGTCCCTGTGTGCATCTGTCTACTCAGTCACAGTGGCAAAGATGGTGGCACCTCACCTCTAAATGCAGGACTCCCTCCAATTGTGGGACTCCCTGCAGGGCAGATGTCCCCTGGCAGGGTAGGTACACAGATGACTACAGTGCTGCCAAGCCCCTGGGTGCAGGCAGAGCCCTGGCAGGACGCGTCCCAAGCAGTCCTCCACTCAGATGATCCCTGTGTCCCTGTCTGCTCCTGTCTACTCAGTCACAGTGGCAAAGATCAAGATATTCCATTCTTTTGACAAGGAAACTTTACAGTGGTTCTCAGCCTGTGTGTTGAGCTGACTCCTTGTGGGCTTGAATGATCTTTGCACAGGGGTTGCCTAAGACCATCAGAAAATAGATAGTTACATTACAATTCATAACAGTAGCAAAAATCACAGTTATGAAGTAGCAGTGAAAATAATTTTATGGTTAGGGGTCACCACAACTTGAGGAACTGTATTAAAGGGTCATTGAGAACCACTGATGAAGAGTGTCAAAGCTGATACCTTTCCAGTGTTACCAGAGAAAAAGAAGGTAGGGCCCAAAGCTGACCAACCATAAGGGAGAGGTTCATCTCAGTGGCTTCCAAGGCTACTAATCTCTGTGTAGCTATCTAACACTGATTTTCTGTGAAGTGAGACCTTGCTTCCCACAGTAGTAGGGCATGTCTTGCATTGTCAGTGCTGATTAAGGAAAGACCCTCTGACCCAGCTACAGATTGGTAAAAGTTACAGTGGAGATAACAGTCCTTCTCTTTCTGTTCTCTCCTGTGTTGTAGAGTCGACAACTAGAATCAGAAACTGGTACCACAGAGGAACACAGTCTAAATAAGGAGGCTCGGAAATGGGCCACACGTGTGGCACGTGAGCACAAAAATATTGTTCATCAGCAGCGGGTAAGTATGGTAGGTCACGCCGGCTGTGTGCTGCTGAAGTCAGACTTCAGATGGGTTTTCTCCAGCCTAATCTTTTTATTGTTTATCTGGGAGCTTCACCTAATGCACCCTGATCACACCCACTTCTCAGTCTTCTCAGGTCCGCCCCCCCCCCAAGGAAAAGAAGAATGAAAAAAAAATTAACAAGTCCAGTTTGCATTACCTATATACTCAACGGAAATGGCCAAACTCCAGTGGCCAGGCTCTTAAAAAAACCTGTGTCCTCCCTCCTCCCGCCACTCCTGCCAGAAGCCATCAACTGTACAGAGCTATACTTTAGCTCTTAGAAAGCTCACCATTTTTAAGAGTTCTCTTCTATGACTTCTTGTCTACTGTTTCTTTTGGGAGAGTGAGGGGTAAAGGTGGGAGACAGAGGTTGTCACAGAAGCCTTCTATGATATTTCAGATAGAGTTAGAGTTGAATTTATTTTTGTTTATGTTTGCCCGTGCACCACGTGTGTGCCTGACACCCACAGAGGTCAGAAGAGGGCATTAGAAGCAATTTACAGCAAACCAGTAGCCAGCATCAATCTAAACGGAGAGAAACTTGAAGCAATCCCACTAAAATCAGGGACTAGACAAGGCTGCCCTCTCTCTCCATATCTTTTCAATATAGTACTTGAAGTTCTAGCTAGAGCAATTAGACAAGAAAAAGAGGTCAAAGGGATACAAATTGGAAAGGAAGAAGTCAAACTATCACTATTTGCAGACGATATGATAGTATACATAAGCGACCCAAAGAACTCCACCAGAGAACTCCTACAGCTGATAAACGACTTCAGCAAAGTGGCCGGATATAAAATCAACTCAAGCAAGTCAGAAGCCTTCCTATACTCAAAGGATAAGCAGGCTGAGAAAGAAGTAAGAGAAATAATACCCTTTACGATAGCCACAAACCATATTAAGTATCTTGGCGTGACGCTAACCAAACAAGTGAAAGATCTGTATGACAAGAACTTCAAGTCTCTGAAGAAAGAAATTGAAGAAGACCTCGGAAGATGGAAAAATCTGCCATGCTCATGGATTGGCAGGATTAATATAGTAAAAATGAGCATCTTACCAAAAGTAATACACAGATTCAATGCAATCCCCATCAAAATCCCAACTCAATTCTTCATAGAGTTAGAAAGAGCAATTCAAAAATTCATCTGGAATAACAGAAAACCCAGAATAGCTAAAACTATTCTCAAGAGTAAAAGAACCTCTGGGGGAATCAGTATCCCGGACCTCAAGCTGTACTACAGAGCAATAGTGTTAAAAACTGCATGGTATTGGTACAGTAACAGACATGTAGATCAATGGAACAGAATTGAAGACCCAGAAATGAATCCACACTCCTATGGTCACTTGATCTTTGACAAAGGAGCTAAAACCATCCAGTGGAAAAAAGATAGCCTTTTCAACAAATGGTGCTGGCTCAGCTGGAGGTCAACATGCAGAAGAATGCAAATTGACCCATCCTTATCTCCTTGCACTAAGCTCAATTCTAAGTGGATCAAAGATCTCCACATAAAACCAGACACACTGAAACTAATAGAAGGGAAACTAGGGAAGAACCTTGAACATATGGGCACAGGGGAGAATTTCCTGAACAGAACTCCAATAGCTTATACTCTAAGATCAAGAATAGACAAATGGGACCTCATTAAATTACAAAGTTTTTGCAAGGCAAAAGACACCGTCAAAAAGACAAAGCGGCAACCAACTAACTGGGAAATGATCTTTACCAACCTTACATCCGACAGAGGGCTAATATCCAAGATATACAAAGAACTCAAGAAGTTAAACTCCAGAGAGGCAAGTAACCCTATTAAAAAATGGGGTACAGAGCTACACAAAGAGTTCTCACCTGAAGAATATCTAATGGCTGAGAAGCACCTAAAGAGATGTTCATCATCCTTAGTCATTAGGGAAATGCAAATCAAAACAACCCTGAGATTCCATCTCACACCAGTCAGGATGGCTAAGATCAAAAACACAGGAGACAGCAGTTGTTGGCGAGGATGTGGAGAAAGAGGAACACTCCTCCACTGCTGGTGGAATTGCAGGCTGGTACAACCACTCTGGAAAGCAGTCTGGCGGCTCCTCAGAAAACTGGGCATGACACTTCCGGAGGATCCGGCTATACCACTCCTGGGCATATACCCAGAGACTTTACCTGCATGCAATAAGGACACATGCTCCACTATATTCATAGCAGCCTTATTTATAATAGCCAGAAGCTGGAAAGAACCCAGATGTCCCTCAACGGAGGAATGGATTCAGAAGATGTGGTATATTTACACAATGGAATACTACTCTGCAATTAAAAACAATGAATTCACGAAATTCCTAGGCAAATGGTCAGAACTTGAAAATATCATCCTTAGTGAGGTAACCCAATCACAAAAGATCACACATGGTATGAAGTCACTGATAAGGGGATATTGACCCAGAATCTCAGAATACCCTAGACACAATCAGCATATCAATAGATTTCTAAAAAGATGGAAGGAGAGACCCCTGGTCCTGGAAAGACTGGATGTAGGGGAACGCCAGGACAGAGTAATGAGAGGGGGTTGAACGGAGAAAAGAGGGAGGGAAGGGGGCTTATGGGACTTTCGGGGAGGGAGGAAACGGGAAAGGGGAAGTGATTTGGAATGTAAATTAAAAAAATAAAATAAAATTAAATTAAAAAAAAAAAAAAAAAAAAAAAAAAAAAAAAAAAAAGAAGAGGGCATTAGGTGTTGGGTCCACTGGAACTAGAGTTATAGGCAGTTGTGAGTGTCCATGTGTGTGCTGAAAATTGAACCTGAATTGTCTGGAAGAGCAGCCTGTGCTCCTAACCACTGAGCCATCTCTCCAACTCCAAGTAGTTGAATTCTATTAATGTGAAAAATCTTAGGTTTTCCCTGTACTTTCTCAACAGTCAGAATTATACTCTTAACTCTCACCTGCTTTGAAAATCTAATAAGCTTTTAAGTCTTGATTGTCTCCTCTGTACAAATCCCTAGCTATCCTGGTATATGCTATGCAGACCAGGCTAACATCACTAACATCAGCCTCTGGCGTCTACACATACCTTCATGGGGAAGCGCACTCATCCATGTGTAGACACACATACATATGCAGTGAAATAGAAATACAGGTGGACAGCAACACATGAAACTATGCCTTCTGTAAAATCATAAAAATGAAATCAAGTTTTTAGAATTTTATATCAGCGTAAGTTTAAAGTTTGGCAGTATCCCTGTGCTCAGGATATGGAGAAGGGTAGGTACAACCTTTTGAGGGTGTCTATTAATACTAAAATATAAAATTATTAATAGGACTAAATATATCAGTAAGATGGTTATATTATATATGTTAATAATATAAATATATTGATAATAGAATTAAAAGATAAGACTGATATTAAAATATAGAATATATAAATTTGGCAGTGTCTAGTAATATTAAAACATAGAAGTCCAGATAAAGCTCACTAATAGAACACCTGCTTACTTGTGCAAGGCAGTTGGCTTGATCACCAATACTGCAAAACAGTGAACAAGCAACATGTGCAACTTTCACTTTAGTAGCTGAGGGCTTTCCCACCCACACATAAGTTTCCAGAAATAACAACCCTGAGACTTAATTATTTTTATGAATAAATTCCTGCTCCCCAACTAGCTCGTAACTTAATTATCCCATTTATTCTATTTTAAGTCCAGCCACGTGGCTGGTTACCTGGTCCTGTTTCTTGCAGCCACCTTCCTCTGAGTCCAAGTAAATCTCCACACCTAACTCAATCCCAGAATTCCTCTCGTCTCTGCTTGATGTCTCACCTCCTAATCCTGCCTCAGTTCATTGGTCAATCAGCTTTTCACTGACAAGCGAATGCTTTTGCACAGTATACCGGAGATTATCTCTTCACACTTTTGGATTTTCATCTCAAATATACCAATGTTTTCAAAGAGTTCTTTGTGTAGTGCAGTTTGCTGTTTTAAAAGAAGTTTAAAAGTCCCAGTAGCAGTACTCTGAGTGTAAGTGCACTATTGGTAAACTGTTGGCGTGTGTGCTTTAAAAAGAATGAGGTCGCCGGGCAGTGGTGGCGCACGCCTTTAATCCCAGCACTTGGGAGGCAGAGGCAGGCGGATTTCTGAGTTCGAGGCCAACCTGGTCTACAGAGTGAGTTCCAGGACAGCCAGAGCTATACAGAGAAACCCTGTCTCGAAAAACCAAAAAAAAAAAAAAAAAAAAAAGAATGAGGTCAGTTTCTGTAAACATGACAAGTTTGGTAGAAACATTGAGGGAATGATATGTCACTGTTTTTTTTTTTTTCTCTCCCCATAAAAAAGGTTTGGAAAAATACAAATTGATGGGGTAGTACTAACTTGGTGTAAAGAGTAGGTGATGGATTCATTGCGCAGTAATGAAATCTTGTTTCTTTACAAGACTTGTTTGGCAAGAATACTCCATAATCAGGCACATGTGATGGTACAAATATGTAATCCTAGAGATAGAAGCTGGAAAATCAGAATTCAAGACCAGCAACCTAGTGAATTTGAAAATAACCTAAGCTTCTTAAGACCCTGTTTTAAAAAAATAAAAACAAACAAAAAAGTCAACATCTATACATTTTTTTAAAATCAGACATGTCTCAATTATGCAATGAAAATAAGGTATATAGACTGTATCTATCAATTTCTTGGTTTTCACTCTCCATATCCTATTACCTTAGGTCCAAACTAGTAAATGGAAAATGGATAAGCAGACAATGAGTGTCTAAATGCCTACTATTCTATAGCACAACAAAGTCCCACTGGGAGTTGTAGACTACTTTATCCAGGACATCTACACTGTCAGCTCTGCTTCCTTGTGAGTTTTGTCATGGCCATCTCTGTTATCAGATGAGCTGTCACATCACCACAGGCTAGTGTTCAACTAACCCCAACTTTCACTTAATTGTGGCCTTACTGTGCAAGACCAGTACTGGGGAGGCACCAGCTTATGAGCCGTGGAAAGGCACCTCAACCCTGGTGCCATGTGCGGTACTGCAGGACAGAAGGAAACCACGGGAGACCTTGAGCTGCACCTCCTGAGGAAGGAGTTGTTACTGCAATGCTTTTATAAGTCGTTACCATCAGGGGAAGCTAAGACAAGGATTCTTCCTTGTTTTGCAACTTTCAATTTTTAAAAATTAAATAAATAAAAAGTTTAAAATTAATTATTGCTTTAGCCACTGAACCCTCTGGAATTATGTAAATACTCAAGGAAATAACATGAGAATAAAGATCTTTATGTTCTTTGATAGGTTCTAAATGAACTAGAATGCCATGGAGTTGCTGTATCAGAACAGAGCAGAGCAGAGCTGGAACAGAAAATAGATGAAGCTAGAGAAAATATCCGAAAAGCAGAGGTAAGACAGTAGGACAACTCTCAATTGTGGTGTGTCACTCAGTTCCAGGCACAGTGTCACAGTGTGAAATGCACCTTTCTACATGGGTATTAAATTGAAGACAGTGAACCATCTTTGTGTCCACAGTTGTATTTTTGTGTACCTATAGCACTTATAACAAAAACTCTGAACCTACTGTGAAGATCCCACAGTCATGAAACATTAACTAGCAAAAGGAGTGCCACAATGCAGATGTTAATTTTAAAGTTTTCACATAGCGTTAAATAAGTCAATAAAATAAATGATAGAGAAATTGACACATGTATATTCACATTCCAGGAGAATAAGCAAAGATTTGGTTAGGAAAAGAAGGAACAAACAAACAAACAAAACCCCATGTAATTATGGGTTTTAATCTTTTTTTTGGAGTCATAGGATTAGGGCTGGAAAGATGGCTCAGCGGTCAGAGCACTGTCTGCTCTTCAGAGGTCCTGAGTTCAATTCCCAGCAACTATACAGTGGTTCACAACCATCTGTAATAGGATCTGATGCTCTCTTCTGGTGTGTCTGAAGACAGCTTCCGTGTACTCATATAAATAAAATAAACAATTTTTTTAAAAAAGAATAATAAAAATATAATACTGTAATCCTGGGAAGACGGCTCAGTGGTTTTGACTGCTCTCCCTGAGGTCCTGAGTTCAGTTCCCAGCAACCACTTAGTAGCTCACAACCCTTTGTAATAGGATCCAGTGCCCTCTTCTGGTGTGTCTGAAGACAGCTACAGTGTACTCATATAAATAAAATAAATAAATCTTTTAAAAATATATATTAATAGTGTAGAGATAAACTAAGAATGATATCCAACATTGATGTCTGGCCTTCATATGTATACATCCATGTAACACATGCACATAAACATACATGATATCACAAACAGATTCTGGGCCAACATTTATTAATTAGGGCATTCAAATAAGGAATTCTTGTACTAGTTGAATGTTCATCTAAACTAGTGACTTTCAAATACCCATTTAAAGGTTTGAAGAAAGTGCTTCAGTGGTTTAGCAAGCACAGAGAATGTAAGCATGTTTTGAGCATAGCCCCATGGAGGTGATCTGAGTCAGAATAGACTTGCCATTTGTCTCTGTACCCACCTCCACATTTTACCTGTTAGAATCTGACCCAAAAGATTCCATACAGAGGAGAGCAAAGTGTCCAATGAATAGCCTTTTTCCTCTCTAGACCCAGGGTCTAGAACTTCTACATTAAAGTGCTGGCCAAATACTGTTGGCAGGCAGTTGCTGAGCAGTGAACACTGGGTTATGGTAAATAAGAGTTGTACTTGTTGCTTTTACACTGTGGATGAAACATTAATAAAACAGGAATAATTATTTTGAGAGAAGTCTCAAAATGTTTCTGAAGGTATGTCTTTATATTTTCATTTCCAGACTCCACCATGGTGTCACTGGCTAGGACCTTAACTCCACCAGAATGTTTTACCTCACCCTTAGTGTAGCAGTAAAGGTCACACAGTCTCCATTTAGAGGGAATGGCCTATTATTCCTATTATTGTGCCAAACTCAACTATTAGTTAATTTAAAACTAAAACATTAAGTGGGATTTCTACAATACAATGTCTTACCTATCCTGACACAACCAGTTAAGTCTTTATTCTCAAAGATAATTTTCTTACTAAAAATATAGAACCATGATATCATATCCATTATCTTATTTTTAAATATCTGTAAAATTGTCTTCAAATGAGCTCACTTAGTTTCCGCTTATTGGATAATCAAAAATAGCCAGGCTAAAATTAGTTGGCAGATAGGAGAGCATATTTTATTAGGGCAGCAGTTGCAGGATTGTCATATTGAAATTTTTGGATAGACTAGATCACTGAACTCTTCAGAGAAACTGACAGTAATCATTTTTCTGTTTCTCCTTTTTGTCTAGCTCATATTATTATTTGCATTATTTTTTGTTTATTTTAGTATAAATACTTCACCAAAAGAGAAAACACTAGTTAAAATGTATGGTTGTGCTTGTGTCATTTTATGGGTATTTGTTTATAGTTTAGAAACAGAGTCCAGACAATAGACAGTTACTGTCTGCATTGAATTTAGTGAAGAGCAACTCTCTTCTCAATTTCAAGTGTTTCTGGCAGCCAAGTCAAAAGCAAAGTTCTTAAAGCCTGTGCTGGAAAGTGTTGATATTATTAAAAATGTTATTAGCATTATAATTAAAAAAGAAAATACTTTATGTCCATGTCATTGAATGACAGCCTTTCAAGATTAATTTCAACTAAAGTTCAAAGTAAAACTTTCTCCTTGGAAGAGCAATAGAAGTGCTTTTATTTAGGAATTCATTGAAAGATTCCTAAACACATGTTAGGAGAATAGCTAAAGGGGGCTCAGTTGTACCAAAAAAGTAAACACCTGAACAGCTAGGTGTGTAATGCCTTCCTCATTATGACTGGATCTGTACAGAGTGTTTCATAAACAGAGGGAAGGGTGTGATTAGCTGCCCAAGAAAGGAAAATCATTAGAAGAACCATAGAAAGGATTTTTGGATTGACCCTCAAAAGATAAAGCAGTATCATAAAACATGAAGTATTGAGCATCAATGACTGGTGTCAGCCGAGCACAAGAGCATGCGATATGTTGGAGTGGGTAGTCGTGTCGGAGTGTAGAGGCTATGAAAAGACAAAAATGACTATTTCAAAGTGTAAAAGCTATCATTCTCCAGATTATTATTCAGAATCCAGTTGGAGCTGGAGAAATGGTTCAGCTGTTAAGAGTGCTTACTTTTCTTGTAGAGGATCCAGGTTCAATCCCAGCACCCACATGTTGTCCCACAACTATCTATACCTAGTTCCATGGGACTGATTGTCTTCTTCTTCCTTCTTCATGCTCCAGTCATGTGGTGCACATGCTTAGTCTCAAACACACATTTATACTAAATTAATAAGTGTGTTTTATTTTAAGAATAAAGCATAGTCCTATTCCAGAGTCATAGCATTTTAAAACAAGAGGATAACATGGTTAAGTTGTTCACAGACCATTAGTGATGGATTATGAAGGAAAAGAAAAATCCCAGGGTTATCTTAGAAGGCTGCTGAAGATGCTGGACTTCACGATGTTCTAGGCTACGTTCTTCTTAACCACAAAAGGAGGAGTTTGTGCTGTTCTCATCTCTTCCTAGTCACGCTTTGTTTTATGTGTCATCAGTACTGTGGTCTTGTTGCAATACACGGTACAGCAGGTGCGGCTGAGTAGTAGCGCATCACATGCATCACATGCACAGGACCTGAGTTCAAACCCCAACAACCTCTGAATCAGTAAGATACAAGTACACCATTTACCTTATGTGCTTGTGTTCATGTTCTTTCTTTTCTGTAGATGAAAAATTAATATATAGCAATTGCTGATAAATATCAAGATTGTTAATAAGTTGGAAGTAATTTAATCAGTGGGAGGGAAAATTGCCTTGAGTTCCAACCTTGTTTGTTTTGCTGTTTTCTTAGATCATTAAATTGAAAGCTGAGGCCCGGCTAGATCTACTGAAGCAGATTGGGGTTTCTGTAGATACGTGGTTAAAGAGTGCCATGAACCAAGTAATGGAGGAACTGGAAAATGAGCGGTGGGCCCGCCCTCCAGCCGTGACCAGCAACGGCACTCTACACTCGGTACAGTTTCTTTTCTTGGATTTCATTGGCTGACAGATCTTCACTATTGTTTGCTCTTAGGCCAAACTTGATAAAACTTAAAAATAGTGGGTGGTTTTTATCTTCCATCTGTCACTTCATTTAAACTTAATACAGGAAAGAGAAGAGGGAGGAGAGAACAAGTATGTTAGTATTTTATTTTGTTTTTTAATAAAGAATACTTTGGGGACTGGAGAGATGGCTCAGCGGGTAAGAACACTGACTGCTCTTCCAAAGGTTCTGAGTTCAAATCCCAGCAACCACATGGTGGCTCACAACCATCTGCACAGCTACAGCGTACTCATATACATAAAATAAATAAATCTTTTAAAAAAAAGAATACTTTGCCACTAATTGGGCTATTGATGTCTGTCCCCCACACTTATTATACCATTTATAAGGTAAATATGCATTTTAGCCAAAAGTGGTAGAAGAGAAAAACTAGTATTTCTGTAATTCTCAGAGATCTTCTCTAGTGAAATGAACATGAAGATCCCTGGGGCTCACTAGCCAGATGGTGTAGCAAGCCAAGTTGGCAAGTCCCTGGCCAACAAGAGACCCTGTCTCAAAAGAACAAGGTAGATGGTGCCTAAGGAATAGCATCCAAGGCTCAGCTCTGGCCTCTACACACACATGAACACACATGTACACACACTCATAAAATACACAGGCTTAGTGTAAAAATGAATTCAGTTACCAGGGTCAGAACAAGAACCCAGTGCAGGGAGGGTTTGACAGGAAATAACCAGCACACAGCTTGTTTTCTTCCTTCAAGTCCAGGGTTCACCCTGCTTGTTTCTGGATGGAATTTACCCATGTTTGTTTCTCTTTGTTTTCTTTTATCATCTTCCTCTGTGGAATATAATGGCCATGTCTTCTGACTCTGTCCCACCCAGCAAAGTGCCCTGGTACACAATAGATACTTAGTGTTTGTTGCAGGAAGAGCTGAGTGGATGAATGGAAGGATGCAATAATAGTAAACAAAAAGCTAAGGTTGTTCCTGCTGCTTCTGATATGTGGGCCTTGCAGATGTTAGGTATCCTTGTTACATAAATTGGCCAGCATTTTAGGAACACTCCTGGAAGTTTCATCACATTTTTCACATGGCACTCTGTTTTTCTAATGAGAATACATTTATACATTTAAAAAGACTGTGTGAATGTATACATTATAAGGAAAAACAATCTATTGGAAGCTTATTTTTAGCTAGGAGGTGGTAGCCTACGCCTCTAATCGCAGCACTCAAAAGGCAGAGGCAGTTGGATCTCTGTGAGTATGAAGCCAAGCTGGTCTACAGAGATAGTTCTAGGACAGCCAGAGCTACACGGAGAAACCCTGTCTTGAGAGAAAAAAAAAAGTTTTTATTTCATTATTGATGGTAGTCTGGCTTGTGGGATTGGAAATCATGGACATCATACACTTAACTTTGGGGATAGAAGAGCTTGTCCTGTTGTCATAGGAGCAGAGTTGCTCCATGTCATGGAAGAACCTCCTATCAAATTCCCCATCTCCCTCACATTGTTCTGCTCTGTAGTCTATGGCAACAGCAAGTTCCAGGCACAAGCTTCCTTGTGCTCTGTAGCAGCCTGCTTCCAAAATGACTGCTTGAGCTAGCACCTTTTTGGGGTGAAGTTCATTGAGCAGGCATGTATAACCTAAATTTTTGCTTCATTCTTGGACATATCAAAGGTGAGTGGGACTTAGTCTTTCTTCAGTGCTTAGCAGCTGGGAGAACTGGCAGACCTTTATAGATCTTAGGGGTATATATGACAGACAGTATATAACTAGGTCTCTGTGTGGCAAACTCTAAGTTCTTTACATCAAATTCATTAGCACACTTTGGAAAAAGTCACCCCTCTATGGATTTCTTAGGAAATACTAGGTTAACCAACTCTTTAAGATCTCCTCTAACCCCAGATGATTCTGTGTGATACTATCAGAAAACCTCAGTGCCAGCTCAGGAAGTGTTTGCCCATAAAGAAATGCTGTCTGAAGTAGCCCTTGATGGACTTAAATAAGACCTAAATAAAAGCTGTGCTTCTGAGTCTGAAGGAAGAAGGTAAATGAGATATGCTTAGGGACTTCTACATGTCAGCTCATCAAGAAGTTTCAGCCTCTGGGAAGCAGTACTTTGAGATTTTTTTTTAACAGTCCAGTTGTTATCCTCCTCCTGGTCTGCCCTCCAACAGTTCCTTATCCCATTCTTCCTCCCCCCTGTCTCCAAAAGGATATCCCCACCCCACTAAGCCTCCCCACTCCCTGGGGTCTCAAGTCTCTCAAGGGTTAGGTGCATCTTCTCTCACTGAGGCCAGACCCAGCAGTCCTCTACTGTATATGTGCTGGGGGCCTCATATCAGCTGGTGTATGCTGCCTGGTTGGTGACTCAGTGTCTGAGAGATCTCGGAGGTCCAGGTTAGTTGAGATTGAGGTCTTCCTATGGGGTCGCCCTCCTCCTCAACTTATTCCAGCCTTTCCCTAATTCAACCACAGAGGTCCCTGACTTCAGTTCATTGGTTGGATGTAAGTGTCTGCATCTGTCTTGGTCAGCTACTTGTTGGGCCTCTTGGAGGACATTCATTCTAGGGTCCTGTCTGTAAGCACACCATAGCATCAGTAATAGTGTCAGGCCTTAGCTTCCCCTTGAGGCAGATCCCAAGTTGAGCGGGTCACTGGACCTCTTTTCCCTTGGTCTCTTCTCTATTTTTGTCCCTGCAGTTATTTTAGACAGGAATAATTCTGTGTCAGAGTTTTTGACTGTGAGATGGCAACCCGCCCACGTGATGCCCTGTCTTTCTCCTGGAGGTGGACTCTACAAGTTCCCTCTCCCCACTGTTGGGCATTTCATCTAAGGTCCCTCCCTTTGAGTCCTAAGAGTCTCTCACCTTCCAGGTCTCTGGTACATACTAGTGGTCCCGTCCCCACCTCCCACCTCCTGAGGTTTCCTGTTTCCATTCATTCTGCTGACCCTCAAGACTTCACTCCTGTTTACACATACCCCAAATACCCGCTCATGTTTCCCTTTTCCCTTCCCCCTCCCCACTCTCACCCAGGTCCCTTCCTCCCTCTGCCCCCTCGTGATTGCTTTCTTCTCCCTCCAAGTGGGAGTGAAGAATCTTTACTTGGGCCCTTCGGCTTGTTAGCCTTCTTGAGTCCTGTGGATTGTATCCTGAGTATTCTGGACTTTTTGGCTAATATCCACTTATTAGTGAATATATACTATTCATGTTCTTTTGGGTCTGAGTTACCTCACTCAGGATGAGTTTTCTAGTTCTATCCATTTGCCTGCAAAACTCATGATGTCCTCGTTCTTTTTTGGTTTTTTGTTTTGTTTTTTTTTTTTTTTTTTTTTTTTTTTGGTTTTTCAAGACAGGGTTTCTCTGTGTAGCCCTGGCTGTCCTGGAACTCACTCTGTAGACCAGGCTGGCCTCGAACTCAGAAATCCACCTGCCTCTGCCTCCCAAGTGCTGGGATTAAAGGCGTTCTTAATAGCTGAATAGTATTCCATTATGTAAATGAACCACATTTTGTATCCATTCTTCCGTTGTGGGGCATCTGGGTTGTTTCCAGCTTCTGGCTATCACAAATAAGACCACTATGAACAGCCAGTCTTACAGAGCCTGTGTATTCCCTATTTCAACTTAGAGGTTATATTTTAAGGAAGATTTGCCAGTTTTGCTACTAAAGGAAACAGTAGTTTAATGGGGCCCCAGTATTTATTTAACCTTTTTCTTAAGTAACATTGAAATAACTCAGAGAATTCTGTACCCCTTCAAAGTGACAGCTAGCTGACCAGGGAACATGAGGCTGAAATACACAGTCTGGCAACTAAATAGTTTCTTCCATTGTAGATGCCAACAAAGCATTAGTCATCTGGGGATCATGATGGCTATCCTAGACATTAACAATAGAGCTAAAGAGTGTTATTAAACCACATAGTCTATCTGTCTCAGAGAACCATACTTACATTATAATTCTTCCTCCTGTCTCATGCTGTCATATAGAATATAGGTTTGGGGTTGACAAAAAAAGAAAAAAAAGTCCCAGAATGTGGTGACACGTTTAAAGGAGAGATGTGGGGGGAGGGGGATGGTGTTGCACGTCTTTGATTCCATCCCTCAGGTGGCAGATGCAGGAGAATTCCTGAGTTCAAGGCCCGGCCTCTAGCTTGAACTACATAGAGAGTTACAGGCTGTCCAGTACTATATAATCAGACCCAATCTGAGAGAGGGGAAGGAGAGGACGAGAGATATTTAGTTGCTGGGTAACTGGAGCCTACATATACCTGAGGATGGATTACTGCCAGTGACCCTGTGAGCCACTAAATCACTCATCTTTCCCTCCTCTTACTTTCCTGCTTTCTCTCACTTAAATCCATTCCTGGTTTATAACATAACCTTTAAAATTATTTAAACATAATAAGGAATATTAATTTTTTATAATCTTTTTAGTCTAATTTTTCTTGTCCCTGGATAATCTTCATAATCATTCTTTTAGAGTCTCTGTAGTAATGTTATATAACATTTACATATATGCAATTGGTCACTCATATTCCTGGATTTTACATGCATGGATTCAACCAACCACAAATCTGAAAGTTGGGTTTTTGCAATTGTATAGAAACTTCTCTTAAGCATGTATATAACAGCAATTATTTCTGCATCATTTACAGCCTGTTAGATATGTGTAGGTTATATTTAAATACTATGCCATTTTATATAAGGGACCTGAGTATCCCTGGAGTTTGGTATCCATAAGGGATCCTGGATTCAATCCTTCTTGAATACTAAGAAACAACTAAATTTCTTTTTTCAGTTTTAGGGCCAATTCCCAGAGTGGGAGCAAACAGAATCTGTAGACCTTTGTCTGAGATTGGTTTATTTTTATTCGTTCCAGTTTCCTTTTTCCTTAGTTTCTGATCATAACTGGCACCATCTTCATGACTTCCCTCAGCAGTTGCACTAAGGCAGCCTGACAGTCTGCTTTGTTGTGCAGACTCCCTAGGGATCTGACATTTGCAGAATTACATAGAAATAAATCCTGATCCAGTCATCTTGAAGCTGTGCTGAATAATGTGGCTGGAAGGCAAGGAGATGAATGCACTTAACCTTTTCTCCTCAATGTGCCTGATAGTTCTTGCAGTCCCGTGGAATTTGTTTTTTAAATTATGAGAATCTGTTTATGGGCTTAAGCTAATCTCAATTAAAAGAAAGAGTTAATTTCTATAATGAAACAAATAGAAACTGCTAAAAGACTATCCTTGCCCCAAAAATATCTTCAATTGCTTTTATATTTATAGTACTTTCAAATGGGCAACAGGCTTTTTCATTGATCTAAGCTCTGGGGAAATTTGACATTTCTGACTTCTGGGCACTTGCATTCATGTGCATATACCACCCCCCCAACACACACACATACACACACACACACACTAAAATAATAAAAATAAATCTTTTTTTTAAATCACTATAGTTACTAGTGGTAATGTTTATTGTAGTCTTTGCAACACTAGGAGAGATACTGCTAATGTTTGTTATCATATTCTTGAAAAAATAATAAGGAAAATGGCTGCTATGTGATCTCACCACAGAAATGCGTAGTCAAATACAGTGTGTATATACATTTGGAATCACTAGAATATCCAACAAAAATGAAAATGAGGTAGATATAGTGGTATGCATAATCTCGGCTACTTGAGAAGCTAAGAGAGAAGGAGGAGTTTTAGGCTAGCCTGGGCAGCTAAAACAAAGTAAAAAAGCAAAACTGTAGTGATTTTTTTTAAAGTAATGGAATAATATGTTATTGTTATCAACTTTATGTGTAATGAGAGTTTTTAGGAAATTACTAATTCACATTTGTAAAAACATAAATCTTTTTGCCTTGTTTGTTTTTTGATACAGGGTTTCTTTGTATAGCCTTAGCTATCCTAGAAATAGCTCTGTAGACCAGGCTGGCCTCAAACTCACAAAGATCCTTCGTATCGGGATTAAAAACAAGCTCCACCACCGCCTAGCTAAAACTTAATGTTTTACCCACTTTGATTTCTATGGAATACGAACATTAGTTTCTTCTTTTTAAAAGCGTGCTGGAAATGTAGCTGAGTTGTTATGTCCCCAACACCACCTAAACCAAATGTGGTAGTATAACCCCTATAATCCCAATATTTGGTGATATGGGCAAGAAAATCAGAAGTTCTAGGTCATTATCAGCTACATAGTAAATTTGGGACCAACCTGAGCTACATGAGACCCTGTCTCAAATATAATTAAAATAGTGATAATGCTAATGTTCCTGTGACACAATTTCTTACCCATAAAACATGTCAAAGAATACTCATCTCACCTTCAAGGTAAGCTCTTTCCTCTGGTTTTATCAGCTAAGCTTAAATTGTCACTAAAAGAAAAGAGTGGGACTCATATGTTATGTCAGGTACATTTGTACATTATCTGCATGAAAAGAATTACTTAACATAGTTACTCTGAGTGTATTTACTGATGAGCTGATGGGACTTGGGAAACTAAGTCTCTCCTTACAGCTTGTGAGTAAGGAGAGATGGCACTTGAACCCAGAAGTGTCTGCCTCTGCAGCTGTCAGACCACCAGCCCTTGCTCTGTGGGGTTTCTCTGTGTTCTTCTAATCTTTGTCATTTTATTTACTGTGTAGTTTTATTTTTCAATCATCATTGGATGTTTTATTTCCATTCCCATAAGTGGTTGTGTTAAATCTTTGTGTACTGTGTGACCAGTTAACATTTAAACTCCCTAGGGTTGGGGATTTAGCTCAGTGGTAGAGCTCTTGCCTAGCAAAAGAATGAGCCTTAAATTCCCAAGCTTTTGATATTTCAGCAGCTTTATTTAAGGTTGAAAACATACATTCAATGTCACGTTTAATACATTCTGACATTTTGACACATGTGTATACTAGTGAAAGCATTGCAGTTACTATAATAATTTAATATATATACTCAATATACTAAAATAATATATTTATGACTCTCCCGAACTTTCCTCATTTTCTTTCAGAGTCATGTTCGTTTTCCATGCCTCAGTTAACCACTGATCTGCTTTCTGTACTTTAGGTGACTGTGTTTTCTGGAATTTAGATAAAGAAAATCATGTCAGCTCTTTCGTGTGGAACGTTGAAAACAGTGCAATGATTTTGAGGATCACACATGTTATATGTTGACTTTTTATTTTCATTGCTGAACAATAGTATGTTGTATAGCTGTAGATGTTTGCTATCCTTCTCCACATTGGTGGACATTTGGGTTGTTCTGGATTATTACTTTAATTTTGTAAATCTTGAATACAGGTAGAATAGATACTACCAACATTTGATTTTGAATAGGCCGTGTAGTGGATATATAGTTAATGTTTTAAGAAATTAATCCTGGTGACACAGGTCTGTAATTTAGCTACTTGCAGGGCTGAGGCAGGAAGATCACAAGTTAAGATCTGGAATAGCCAATGAGCTCAAGGATAGCCTGGACAACTTTTTGAAACCCTGTCTCAAAATTAAAAGTGTAAAAAGTTTTGGGAAAAGGCTGGCTTTCTGAGACAGGATCTCCATTTCTAGCCCTTATTGGCCTAGAACTCACTATGTAAACCAGGCTGACCTTGACCGTTCTTCCTTCCTCTGCCAGGTCAACACCGAGGCTATTCTCCTTTGAATAGACTTTGATAATTTGACTTGGGGTTTGTTGTAAAAAGTTTGTTCTATCCAACTTACCAAAGTTACTGGCATAAAGTTGTTTGTAATATTCTTGATTACTCTTTGAATGTGTAGATTGTCTGTAGTAATGTCAGTCACCAGTCTTATTCCTGAGTGGTTTTGTCTCCTCTCCACCCCCAACCTCCCGCCCCATCATTCTCTTCTAATGGAGGTTCATCAAATAGATGGCTTTCCACAATCAGCAAACTTTTAGTTTCATTGACTTTTTTTCCTGTTTTATTAATTTCTGCTTAAATTTTAAGTATTTCCTTTCTCCCAATTAATTTGGATTTAATTGGCTCTTTTATGATTTTTTTTTCAGTTAGAAGCTGGGGATATTGATTTTAGACATTTCTCCCCTTCTTATGGAGGCATTTGGTAAACATTCCTGCTACATACTCCTTTAGGTTCTTTGCACAGTTTTGCTACTGTGTCATCATTCAGTTCAAGATGTTTTCTGACTGACTTTTCATCCTTGGAATTTTTGGATGTTGAAACTTTGGAGATACTTTCCAGATATACTTCTACTTTAGATTTCTAATTTACTAATGCTGTAGATCAGTAACATACTTCAGTTCTTTGAAGTCTGAGACTTCTTTTGTGACCCAGTGTGTGATATATAAAGTGTACATTCTGCTGCTCTTGAGTGCTGTGTTCTACAAATGCAGTTACATCTAGTTGGCTGATGGCACTGCCTGTGTCTTCCATAGTCTTACTGCTGTGATGTGCTGTGCCTTAGAGAAAACGAGTCATGTCCCAAACCTGTGTGTGTTCTAGAGCTCCTTCTAGATGGTTCAAACCTGTGTGTGTTCTAGAGCTCCTCCTAGATGGTTCAATTTTTTTTTTTTTTTTTGGTTTTTCGAGACAGGGTTTCTCTGTGTAGCCCTGGCTGTCCTGGAACTCACTTTGTAGACCAGACTGGCCTCGAACTCAGAAATCCTCCTGCCTCTGCCTCCCAAGTGCTGGGATTAAAGGCGTGCGCCACCACCGCCCAGCTTCCTAGATGGTTCAAACCTGTGTGAGTTCTAGAGATATGTTTATCTAATCCTCTAGATGGTTCTATTTCTAGCTTCAGTTACTCTGTTCATACACATGCACTACTCAGCCGAAGACTTGAGACCTCTGCAAATTTCTCAGGATCTCTCTCTGCTCTCCTTGTCACTGCGCTCTGAACCCTACCCACTTGGGCCTTCGTGAGCTCCATGTTGCACTCAATTCAGAGGGCACACTGTCCTCAGCCTGGAAACTTTTTCTGAGTATAAGTTGAGCAAATTGTTTCCATTCCCCAGACACCGCTGTCTTTCATTGTTTGGTGGTCTATGTTTTGAAAACTTTTAAATTTTTTTACCATATTTTTTATGTTATGGTTATTTATTGGGGGTGGGGCATGCCATGTTGATCAAATAAGAGGTCAAAGGACAACTTGCAGGAGGTGGCAAGTACCTTTACCCATGGAGCCATTTTACAGGCCCACAACCAATTTTTTGAATTGTTTCTGGCATGAAATTCAAATCTGGTTTCTAGTATTCCATCTTACTTTGAACAGAAGCTTATTTATTATCCACTTGGATAGTGCTTGGAGTAAGGCCCTGTGCTCTGCAGTCACTTCTCTGTCCAAGTAGAGTTCAGAGGTTCCGCTAATCAATTTTCTGCAAGTAGCTGCTTTCCTCTGTGTTGGATGTCCGCAAATTCTTCATCTGATTCTCTGTGCCTCATAAAGCCAGCAAAAGATAATGATGCACTAAGTACCTCCCATCTGCCAAGTCAGTGTTCGTGGTTTAAAATGCATTACCTCCTCTAATCCTTATGATAGCCCTGTGAAAAAGTACTTATCTTCATTAGAAAAATAGTTTTCTTCATAAGAGAGTTGAGTCACTGAAGTTTAGAAACCAGATGACTTGCCCAGGGTCACACACAGCAAGTAAGTGATAACAGTATTCACCTCCAACTGGTCAGTCACTGCTTCCTGTCTGAGAGCACCCCAGAGCTGAATGTGCCAAGTACCAGAAGACAGTCACTACAATTCCCACAGGGTTCTTACTGCTCTTGCAGGAAGAGTAAGCTTTTTACAACATTTAAGAAAGGAAAAATGTAAGTATGGCTAAGAAGAATTGTTTTGATTGAAGAAAGCAGGGTTGAGAGTGTAGTCCTTAAGATAAGAGAGTAAGGAAGAGTGGGATTTTAGATAGGCTGGGTCAAGAAACCATGAGAACAATGAAGAGGGAAAAGGAAGAGATTAGTCTAAGATACTGTGCTTTAAAAATCTGCTAGAGCCACAGAAAGCATCTGACAGTCTACCCTGTTGTCACTAAAGCCTTCGAGTCCTTTCCGTGAGAATCAAACATGAACTAAAAACAGAAGAGGTAAAAGGAATGTTTAATATCAGTCCACGCTGGCGAGAGAAAGTGCTCTGGACTGATTCCCAGTACCAAAGCACATGTTAGCATTCCATATGTATTCTTGGAAACTTGTTCTGCCCCATTTCTATAAATGTCTGAGTGTTTTGTGTAATACAATAAAATGTCTGTAATTTTCCCTAGAGTATGAAAGAAAGGTCTTCTGAATATGTAAAATATGTTTAAGGGACCAAAGAGATGGCTCAGTGATTAAAAATGTCCTGCTTTTGCAGAGAACCCATTTCCCAACACCACAACAGGTGACTAGCTAGCATCCACTGTAACTCAGGGCCTCTGGCCTCTATGTACACACACACACACACACACACACACACACACACACTTAAAAATAAAATACATCGCCAGGCAGTGGTGGTACATGCCTTTAATCCCAGCACTTGGGAGGCAGAGGCAGGCAGATTTCAGAGTTCAAGGCCAGCCTGGTCTACAGAGTAAGTTCCAGACCAGCCAAGGCTACAACAGAGAAGAAACCCTGTCTCGAAAAACCAAAATAAATAAATAAATAAAATAAAATACATCTTTTTAAAAAAATATATGAAAAATTTCACTGGTCATGGTGGCCTTACCTATAATCTGCGTACTCAAAAAAGAAGAAGCAAAGAATTCTAAGTTGAGACCAGCCTGAGATACATACCCTTTAGGCCAGTCTGGGATATATAGTGATACTCTGTCTCTAATAAACAGCCTAATGAAAACTGTAAAACTCTGTACCAAGTAAACAATAACTCCTATCAGCTGCCTTCAGTCCCAACAAATGCTGTGCTACTATGACTCTGACTAATCTTTATGCTTTCTTAGCGATGGGGTTGGTTTTTATCTGTTTGTAATGGCTGACTTAGCATAATGTCTTTTTTATTAATTTATTTTTTACACTCCATATTTTATTCCCTCATCCCCCCCACCCTCTAACTGTTTCACATCCCATACCTCCTCCCTACCACCGTCTCCACATGGATGTCTCCACCCCTCACCCCATCTGATCTCTAAACTCCCTGGGGCCTCCAGTCTCTTGAGGGTTTTTGTTTGTTTGGTTTTGGTTTGTTTGTTTGTTTTGTTTTGTTTTGTTTTTCCAGACAGGGTTTCTCTATTTAGCCCTGGCTGTCCTGGAACTCACTCTGTGCACCAGACTGGCCTCGAACTCTGCCTGCCTCTCCCTCCCAAGTGCTGGGATTAAAGGCGTGCGCCACCACTGCCTGCCCCAGCAAGTCTCTTGAGGGTTAGATGCATCATCTCTGAATGAATACAGACCTGGCAGTCCTCTGCTGTATGTGTGTTGGGGGCCTTATATCAGCACCAGCTGTATGTTGCCTAAAGTACATCCATGTAGTAGCATGTGTCAGCCAGCATTTCTTCCTTTTTAAGACTGAGTAATATTCCATTATCTGTGTGTACTGTTTCATTTACCTATTCCTCTACTAGTGGAACTTTGGCTGTTGTAATATTGCTACTGTGAACATGAACTTGCAAACATCTGTTTTAGTCTTTGTTTTCATTTCTTTTAGGTATATACCCAGGAAATTTTTACATGCTTCTATTTATAATTTAAAGGAAACACCCCATTTTTCACAGCAGATATTCTGTTTACAGTCCCACTACTGGTGAATAAGGTTCCAGCTCTGCTACCTCCTTAGCATGCGTGCTCTTTCTTCCTTGATGATAAAGACACTAATGAATATGGAGTAGGAACTCATTGGGGCAGATTTTCATTGGTTCTTTCTTGTTGTTTTCTGTTTGTTTGGGGAGTTGTGTTTTGATTGATTGGTTGGTTGATTGATTGATTGTTATAGGGGTTCATGTAGCCCAGACTGTCCTGAACTCAACTATATAGCTAAGGATACTCCTGCCTTTGCCTCCAAAGTGCTGGGATTATAGCCATATGTTACCAAGTGTCACCCTGTAGTCTAGACTGAAATCACACTTAAAGCAGTTCTCCTGACTCAGCCTCCTGAGTGCTCGTATTACAGACAGGATCCATCCATCGTACACGGCTTCATTTTAGGAGTGAGTGGATCTCTTATAGCTCGTGTTGGCTTCATCTTTGTGGCCAAAGATGACCTTGAATTTCTGATCTTGCTTCTGTTTCCTGAGTGCTGAAATTTCAAGCATGCACCCCCACCCCCACACCTGGTTTGGAGGATGTAGAGGATGGAACCCAGGTCTGCATGCATACTAGCCAAGTACTCTATAAACCGGCCTTGCTTCTCTAGCTCCTTCATTGTGGTTCTGGGAATGTCTTTCAGTAACAGAGCACTTTATCATATTTAATTCTGCTGTTGGTCATAATTTAAGCTCTGCATTGGGCAGTATATTTTCTAAAAACAATATGTAAAGCATTTCTACTTGCCATAGTTACAAGACTGTTTCTTCACATTCTTTGTAACATATAGCAATCTTCAATATTTCCTCATGTTAGCATTTAAAAATGTTAAGAGGCCCTTGTGTGCCAGCATTTAACAGCAAAAAGTTAAAGGGTACTGATAATTTACTTCTTGTATATTTGGGGTTTATTTGTGACAGGGTCTCATTTAGCCCAGAATCCACTACCTAGCTAAAGCCAGCCTTAAAATTTTAGCCTCCACTTCCCAAATGCTTGAATTACAAGTGTGCATCACTAAAGTGTTTTACTTTATTGGGGTGTGTGTATGTGCGTGTGTGTGTGTGTGTGTGTGTACGTACCATGGTGTGGCTTTTTCCTTCCACCATGGGATCTGCAGATGGAACTCAGGTCATCAAGATTGGCATGGCAAGTACTTTTACAAAACCACTAGCCTCCCAGCCTGATGTTTTACTTTTTTTTAAAAGACACAGTCTCACTTTGTAGCCCCCAAATGGTCTGAAACTTTGTAGACCGTTCTGGCCACAAATTCACAAAGATTTGCCTGCCTCTGCCTCCTGTGTGCTGGGATTAAAGACATGTATGCTACACCTGACACAGCATTTTACTTTTGATTTTTAAAATTCTCTGGTCTTTAATAATATGTGAGGTTGAATAGATAAACTAATATTTTGAAACAATTCAATTTCAATGTTTTTGTTTGTTTTCTACCATTTTCATGAAATAAGCAAAGTAGCCAATGGCTTCTAATTTTTCCTAGCTTAATGCAGATGCTGAAAGAGAAGAAGGAGAAGAGTTTGAGGACAACATGGATGCTTTTGACGACAGCAGCTCCAGCCCTTCTGGCACCTTAAGAAATTATCCACTCACCTGCAAAGTTGTTTATTCCTATAAGGTTTGTATCTCCCCCATATTTCGCTGATAGTAAATTGTGGCAACTCTGAGAATTCATGGAACCACATCTGCTTACACTATTCTAGAATAAATCTGCCATCTGTTGATATCAGCAGGACATGGTGGTGAAATACTGAGTCTCTGCTGTCAGACTTTGCTGCTTAAAACCCTGTCTTTGCTGCTCTGAGCTACCCTACCATACACTGGGTCTCTGTTAACCTGTTTTTTTAAGGGGGTTGTTTGTTTTCCTATATCATAGGAATAGTATATACTGTGAAGACTAAGTAACACTTCCTTAGCAAAACACTGAGCACAGTACCTACATCCCATAAACTTTAAGTTTATACCCCAGCTTAGCATAGATCCTCTATTAGGAAGCCCCTCAAGATTAAGGCCAGTGGAAAAATGGTCTTATAGTTGTAGAGAAAAAATCCAGCACAGTAGCCAGTGGCTACAGTTCAAACTCCAGGAACACCCAACTCCTGCCCCTGAACATCTTTGTGCTGGTCACACCTTCTGCCTAGAACTCTTATTTCCTCAAGTCTCAGCTGCCTGCTTCTCTCCCTTGGAGCTCAGCTCAAAAAGCACCTCCCTTGTAGGAGAGATGGCTCAGCAGCTAAAGCTCTCTTTGCCCTTACAAAGGACACAAGTTCGGTTCCCAGCAACCACATACCACTTGTAAGTCCAACTCCTGACCTCTGGCCTCCAAGGACCACACATCCTTACACCCACACAAATAATTAAAATAAATCATCTTTTTAAAAAAATCTTTCCCTTAAAAAAAAATAAAAAAAGGTCTTCCTAAGGTCACTCCTAAACGTGTACTCTGACCCATTGCCCTCTGTCACCCATTGCCCTCTGTCACATATTCTGAACAGGCATGTATTGCTTAGCAGGGGTAAACATTCTTAAGAATGCAGCATTAAGTGACTTCAGAATCATGCAAACATCATAGAGGGGCTTCCATAGCCTAGTAGTAGAGCCACTACTGACTGAGATGCTGGCTCTGTGTGCTTCACTACTGCTCATCAGGCCACAATAAAGCAAATGATGCTAAATCCTCTAGAGTCGGCTCTGTGGCAAAGGTTCTGTTTTAAGCAGGAGGTGTATATCCTCATACATCACTCACTAAGCCCCTGTGATGATGCCTGGGCACAGTAAATGACCAAAGAATGGGAAAATGAACAAATGAGTCCTCTGACCCTCCACTATGATAAGGCACAGCAGAAGAGGATAGTGCCAAAGATGACAGGGGACGTATAGAGATAAACTTCAACTGTTGTACCCTGATACCCTACCTCACCCCCGTGTGCTAAAAGTTGGCTCCATCTACTACTCAATAGCAATCATTCCTGGGCTTTTTTGAGATTGACATCCATTTGTTAACTTTAGGCAGGTAATACATCTTGTTTCCTAAAGGGCTAAGGCCATGAAACTTATTTTAATAATCTTCTGAAAATTTGGAATCATCTTCTGAGACACTTGGAAAGGTCTTTCAAAGTATAAAGGTAAAGCTCAAAGTATTTCCTGATGTTACTTATTATTATTATATTTACTTGAAAGTTCTAGAAATAAGATTTGTGATACTTAAATGTAGAGTCCTAAGCCTCCACCTGATTTCAGACAGCTCACATTCTTTCCTATCTCTTCTGCTGATATATCCAGTCATTTTCCTATGGTAAACCAGACTAAAAATACATGTTTAGGGATCATAAGTTTAGCTCAGTAGTAGAGTACTTAACTAACATGCAAGACTCTAGGTTCAAATCCTTAGGGCCAGTGCTCAATACCCTGAGTCAAGCACATGATAGAAGAGACCTGATTACAAAAATGTACAGATAAACATGTAGACAGAATTCACATACATTTTTTTAAAAGGACCGGATATGTTGGTTCACATCTTTAATGCTTAACGCTCTGGAGACAGAAGCAAGCAGATTTCTGTGAGTTCAGGCCAACCAGAGCTATGTAGTGAGACCCTATCTCACAGAAAACAAAACAAACAAGATTGTTATTAATGTGCATCTCCACAGTCTCTATGCACATTCTTCGGCTTTCCACAATGAATAAGCATGGCTTTTTAAACAAAAAAGCAAAATACAGAAATGTAAAGATAAGTGGGATTTCTGACTTACTGAATATTCAGACTTAAAGGACACAGGTTTAAGACTGTATACTTAGTAGGCACTTATTAACTATTTGCTGTCTATAGTTGGGATGAGAGAAGAGAGAAACATAGCCCTGCTTTAAGTCACTCTAAAAGGAAACCCCCAGGGATGAACTGCTCGCTGGAGTGCCGTGCATGGAAGTCTGTGTCTGAGAGATACAGGGGTCTTACAGGAAGTAAACGTAAAGCAAGACACTTGTGATGGCTGTTCTGGGAGAACATGAACTGTGCCATAATCACAAGCAGTAGTAAGAGCTGCTGTTTATTGCTCGTTCTTAACCTCTTCAGTAGCCCTACAAGAAAAAGATTATCAAAAATGTCCCTTTCATTTAACAAATTTTATGTGAATACCTCTGTCTACCAACAGTGCCCCCCCTCAATGTGGTATTGACCAAAAAGGCCCCTAATGAATTATATTCTAGTTGGGGGTAAGGTGTGGTGGGAAAATCAAACTAAAGATCAAAGATGTCTCTCTCTCTTTTTTTAAGATTTTTCTAAACTTTTTTGAATGTGCATTGGCTTTTGCCTACATGTGTAGCTGTGTGAAAGTGTCAGACCTCCTAGAGCTGGGATTACAGACAGTTGTGAGCTGCCCTGTAGGTACTGGTAATGAAACCTGGGTTCTCTGCAAGAGCAACCAGTGCTCTAACGGCTGTATCATCTCTCCAGTCCCTCAACAACATCCTATGGTTATTGGCCATAGAAATAGACTGAAGCTGGACTTAACACTCAGCAATCAGATGTACTCATTTGAAAGACAGGTGGGCTGGCAGACGGAGAACAAAGGGAGGAAGCAGGCAAGGAAGAGCATTGTGTGCTCAGAGAACAGGAAAGATTATGTTGGCTCAAGGCCTTGAGAGACCCACAGGGCCCACTCCCTGTAGATCTTACACCATCACTCCAGTGCTTGCTTCTATTGGTCCACTGCTGCAGAGCTAGACATGGGCCTACATAGATTGGCATAGGATAACAGTATGTTTAAAGATGCCCTGAGCCTCATAGGGGTGGTGTACACCTTTAATCCCAGCACCCGGGAGGTAGAGGCAGGTGGATCTCTGTGAGATCAAAGCCAGCCTGGTCTACAGAGCAAGTTACAGAACATCCAGGGATACACACAGAGAAACCCTGTGTCCCTGTGCCAAAAAACACCGAAAGATAAAAAAAAATTAAAACAAAAATAATAATAATGGTGCTCTGTCCCCCATCTTGCCTTCATACACACTCAGGCCTGGTTGTACTGATACTAAGTCTTGTCATATACTTAGGAAAATGACTTTATTACAAAAATGCCTTTTGCTAGTGTATTTACTAGTGGGTTTTTTGGTTGTATTTTTGTGTATGGTTTTGTGTTCCTTTGTAAAGGATGTCCCTTACTATCTCAGGCTAGCCTGGAACTCCTTTTCTTATCTCAGCCTAGGATTAAGGCATGTGTTACCCTGTCTGGCACACAATGTAGTTTCAGAGTAACAAAAAAAATTCCACTGAGAAAATAATATGAAGAGTAAATAGTTTTCTTCATATTTTGAAGTCAGTGGTAATGTACTTAAAATCTATCATTGGAGTATTATGAATGGTTCTTCATCTTCAGTCCTGTTTTGTGTCGGAAAGCTATGACATCATCTATAATCTAAGTTTTAATGAGATGGTAAAATTGTCTCAGGAAGTGGCTCACTTTCAATGCCAGTTGTGGTGCAGCATACCAGTGATCCTGGCACTCAGTGAGTGGATGCAAGAGGGTCAGAAACTCAGGCTCCTCAAGGTCCTCAGCTACATAGCAAGATTGACGTCAGCTTGGGCAACATGAAACCATATATCCAAAAAAAGTGACTCACTTTATTACTTTCTTTTGTTTGCATAATTTGGAGATATTTTATACTTGAGATTTGAAGAACAATAAGGCCTTGTGTGGTAGTGGGATTGGGGAAAGCTTTGAAGGTTTTTTACTAGAAAACCAGAAGACAAATGTCACATGTGTCAGACAAAGACTCTTCAGGAAGTCTTGGTGGAGGCTCTCTCTGTGAAGTTCCCTCTGGAGTATCTGAGTTTCCTCCAGGTTCTGTGTCTCAAAAGAAGACATGGTGTGGTGGGTGCCAACTGAGACAGAAAAGCAACTACAGCTAATAGAGAACTATCTATGTAGATCAGCCCAGTCTCCACATCAAGGTGGAGCAAAACCCAGCTGCAATCATTGGCTTGCTCATAACTTTCTTCTTTTGGCCATGACTTTTCAGTGCTTCCAGAAGAGCCCTGGGCATTACTCAAGCCATATGCAATCCATGTACATAGTGTCTGCGTTCCACTGCATGCACGTCCATTCAAGTGCCTTCTCTGTTACTCACGCCTCCCAGGTCATCTTGGTTCCGTGCTGATACTTGCCACATTGACCACCATTCTTCAGAGAATGGCAAGGTTGGCATTTGGAGTAAATGGAGGCATTATCCTGCATAACTTATGGCAAATGAGCAACCTGGAACTGACAGGCCCTCTGCTTCCAGCAGGGCACTCTGTTCACTGAACCTGATTACCTCTTGAGGATCCAGTTTCTGTTGCAGTTTTATTTTGTTTAGTTTTCTGAAGTAAAACTTCACCTCATTATGAGAGTTTTACAACCTTGAAATTTTGTTTCTCAAAATCATTTTGATATTTTGACCCCTGGCTTTTGTTATGACCAGCTCACATCTGCTCTTTATCTAACCTTTTTGATTTTGTTCATGGCCATCCTACATTGCAGGCTTCTCAACCAGATGAGTTGACCATTGAGGAACATGAGGTGTTAGAAGTGATTGAAGATGGAGATATGGAAGACTGGGTAAAGGTATAATTCCTTTGCTCATATCACCCTTTCTTGTGATGTTTTAGGCATTTGTTTGGGTTCTCGGTATGCTCTGTCCAAATTCTGTATACAAATCTGGTTTTTTTCCCCCCTTGTCTTTTTACCCAGGCTCGAAATAAAGTTGGCCAAGTGGGTTATGTGCCAGAAAAGTACCTACAATTTCCCACCTCGAACAGCCTACTGAGCATGCTACAGTCTTTGGCTGCTTTGGACAGTCGGTCACACACGTCCAGCAATTCCACAGAAGCAGAACTTGTTTCAGGCAGCCTGAATGGAGATGCCAGTGGTAAAGACTAAAACAAAGCACTCAGTCTGGTCATGTTTTTTACATAAACTAGTACCTGACAATTAGCCTTCAGTAGGTTTCAAAGCACTTTATGTCCTATGTCTTCCTATATTTGATAGCACTAGTCCTGATAAGCAGAGGCATAATGATACTTTCAGTGAATAACAATTTACAACTTACCCTGTCTTGTGTGATGCTCACTAGTTATCATGAAGCAAGGGTGGTCGTGAAATCAGTTCATCTTGCTAGACACGTTGTGAGTACACCTGCTATTCTGTAGCTGGGAGTTTAAAGCAGGATTATTGCGAGTTTGAGACCAGCCTGGGCTACAGAGAAGACCTTCTCTCAAAACAAGGACAAAAGCAGTGCGTCTGTCTGTCTCTTACCAGTTTGTCTTTTTCTTGTTTCCAGTCTGTTTTGTGAAAGCACTTTATGATTATGAGGGCCAGACAGATGATGAGTTGTCCTTTCCCGAGGGAGCAATTATCCGCATCTTGAACAAAGAAAACCAAGATGATGATGGCTTCTGGGAAGGGGAGTTCAGTGGTCGAATTGGCGTTTTCCCATCGGTGCTAGTGGAAGAGCTCTCGGCCTCCGAGAATGGCGACACTCCACGGACAAGAGATATTCAGGCACGTGAGAAAGGAGCAAGACGGATAAGCCTCACCTTCATTCTAGTCCATAGTAGCCAATTACACAACTGAGTTTAGAAAACCAGAGGCTTGTCAGGACCTTGTAGAACATGGCCATCTTACATCTCATTCTCTTTCCCACAATGTTTTCTCTGAATTCATTAAAATACTAAGTTTCACAGGACATTTGAAAGATGATTTTTCAAGAGAGAAAGAAGCCAGGGAGAGAGGGTGTATTGTCTCCAACTAGCTTCCACAGTATAGCCCTTAACCAGGCTGTCTTACCTCATGAGAACCTCAGCTTCCCTACCACAGCTAGGTGAGATTTTACAGGAAGTTGTCGGTTTTGTTTGTTCTCTAGTTCCAGATGGAAGGGTAAGGCATGCGATTGTGACGATGTAGTCTGACATGGAAAAAACCTAGAGGAATCAGAAACTCAACCAGTGATTTATCTTCACACAGAAACACCATTTTTTTTTCTCACAGATTTAACTGAGTTGCCTAATAGATAACCCAAAGAATGGTTAACTTGGAAATGGTTTAAGATAGAGTCAGTAGAATAATGTAATGCAACACAAAATTGAAGCTTCAGGATTTATGTTAGCTCCAGTTGTTTCTATGGGGCCGATAACCCTTAGCAGTTATAACTGAACTCCAAAGAAAAGTAAGGCATGCTGAGCAGCAAAGCAGATCACTAGTAACTCTGCCTCCTTTGCTGCAGATCTCTCCATCCCCCAAGCCTCACACATCCCTGCCTCCACTGCCTCTGTATGACCAGCCTCCCAGCAGCCCTTATCCCAGTCCAGATAAGAGGAGCTCGCAGTTCTTCCCCCGGTCTCCTTCAGCCAATGGTAAGAGTTCCGGGCATCTGCCCCTCACCACTTTCATCTACACTAGCATCTTTACTGATCATCAACCTCTTGGATTTTCTTCCTCAGAAAACAGCCTTCATGCTGAATCACCAGGATTCTCACAGGCCTCAAGACAGACTCCTGACACCTCATATGGCAAGCTTCGGCCTGTAAGTCTCTTATCTTGAAAGGTTATCGATTGCATAGTTCTTCCAAATTGAAAATGATAATTCCTTTTTCCTGCATGGTCCATTTTGTTACTGATCTGCCATGCAATGCACTGGGGAAGTTAAAAGAACTGTAAGAAATAAAGGCTATACTTTGCTGAGCTGTGACCTCCCAGCACATATGCAACAGAGAGCTGCCTTGTCTGGCCTCAGTGGGAGCGGATGTGCCTAATCCTATAGAGACTTCATACACCAAAGTGAGGGGGTATGGGAGGGGTACCCTCTCAGAGGTGAGGGGTATGGGGAGGAACCCTGTGAGGAGTGACCAGGAGAGAAGGGCAGCATTTGGGTTGTATATACACAAATAAATTTTTAAAAGGGAAGAAAGAACAAAAGAAAGAAAAAAAAAGGCTATAAAATGAGCTGATACAGTGGTGCATGCCTTTAACCCCAGCATTCAGGAGGCAGGTGAATCTCTGTCAGTTCTAGGCTAGTCTAGTCTATAGCAAATCCTAGGCCAGACCCTGTCTTTAAAAGAATTAAAAATTAAAAATTTTAAAAAAAGAGGTGTTGGAGAGGTGACTTAGCAGTTAAGCGCACTTGCTGTTATTGCAGAGGGTCTGAGTTTGGTTTCCAGCACCAGCATATAGGGTAACTCACAACTATCAGCAACTCCAATTCCAGGAAGTCCAGAAGACCCTCTTCTGCCCTCTTGGGACCCAGGGATACAGGTTATACATGGGTGCATACACACAAACATTCATATACATAAAGTAAAAATCCTTTCTTTAACTCAGTTTACATCCCAGTCACAGTCCCTACTTCTTCCTTTCTTCCCAGTCCCACCCTTATAAATTCTTCCCCCTATTGCCCCAAAAAGGGGAACTCCCACCCTTGGGTACCACCCCACCCTAAGACATCTGGTCCCAGCAGGACTAGAATATTCTCTCCTACTGAGGTCCAACCAGGCAGTCCAGGTAGTGGGAAGAAGATCCAATGGCAGGGAGCAAAGGCCAAGACAGCCCACTTATTAGAGGACCCACACGAAGACTAAGTTATACATTTGCCATGAATGTGTAGGGAATCTAGGTCCAGCTCCTGCATGCTCCTTGGTTGGTGGCCCACGCTCTGTGAGCCCCATGGTCTCAGGTTAGTTGACTCTAGGTTTTCTTGTGGTGTCCTTGACCCCTCCTGCTTTCTCATTTGTATCCCCCACTCTTCCACACAACTTCCGAGCTCTACCCGATGTTTGGTTGTGGATCTCTGCATCTGCTCCATCTGATGTTGGATGAAGCCTCTCAGGAGACTGTTATGCTAGGTTCCTGTCTGCAAGCACAGTTGGATTCTCTCATGGGATGGGTCTCAAGTTGGGGCAGTCATTAGCTGGTTGTTCCCTAGTCTCTGCTTCATCTTTACCTCTGCAAATCTTGTAAGTAGGACAAATTCGGGGTTGAAGGTTTTTGGGTGGTTTGATATCCTCCTCTCTCCTCTCTCCTCTCTCCTCTAACTCCTGTTTACTGCTTGCTTCTCTCTTGCCCTCTTGGGCTCTTCTCTCTCCCCCTTCCTTTCCCCCCTCTCTCCATGTGGTCATGGCTGGCCTCTACTCTTTCCTTCTCTCTGCCTTTCTCTGCCTCTACTACCCTCTTAACCCCCCTCCCCATGCCCTGAATAAACTCTATTCTATACTTTAAAAAAAAAAAAAGTCCTGCCTGGCAACAGGAGGTGCTCACTCCAGTCTCTATATCACCCTCTGATAGGAATTTCAGCAAAGGTCACCCCCATAGACTCCCTGTGTCCTCTCCTGTCCCAGGCCTCCAGCTAGTTATCAGAGATGTCTCCGCCAATTTCTGTTCTCACTCCCAGCCCTCTCCCACTTCACTCTCTCCCCACACCTGATCACCATCTCCATTATCCTTCTCACCTCCTCTCCTGCCCATTCCCACTTCCCACCCACCTCTGATGACTATTTAGTCTTATTGAATAAAATTCATGCATTCTCCCTTGGGACCTCCTTATTACCCAGTTCCTTTGGGTCTATGGATTGTAGCATGCTTATCCTGCATTTTATGGCTAATGCCCCCTTGGAAGTGAGTACATACCATACATGTCTTTCTGGCTTTGGGTTACTCACACAGGATGATAATCTCAAGTTCCATCCATTTGCCTGTAAAATTCATGATGTCTTTGTTTTTAATAGCTGAGTAATACTCCATTGTGTAAATGAACCACATTATCTTTATCCATTCTTCAGTTGATGGACATCTAGCTTATTTCCAGTTTCTGACTATTACAAATAAGCCTGCTATGAACAGAGTTGAGCAAGTGTTCCCATGGTATAGTGGGGTATCTTTTGGGTATATGCCCAGGAGTAGTTTAGCTGGGTCTAGAGGTAGAACTATTTCCAGTTTTCTGAGAAACCACAAATTGATTTCCAAAATGGTTGTACAAGTTTGTACTCTCACCAACAACGGAGTGTTCCCCTTGTTCCACACCCTCCCCAGCATGTGCTGTCACTTGAGTTTTTGATCTTAGCCATTCTAATGGGTATAAGATGGAATCTCAAAATCATTCTGATTTGCATTTCCCTGATGATTAAGGATTCTGAACATTTCTTTAAATACTTCTTGGCCACTCGAGATTTCCCTATTAAGAATTCTGTTTAGCTCTGTACCCCATTTTATAATTGGGTTATTTGGTTTATTGGTGTCTAATTTCTAGAGTTCTTTATTTATTTTTGGACATTAGCCCTCTGCTGGAATATAGGGTTGGTGAAGATCTTTTCCCAATTTGTAGGCTGTTATTTTGTCCTATTGACAGTGTCCTTTGCCTTATAGAAGCTTTTCAATTTCATGAGGTCCCTTTTATCAAGTGTCAATGTTAGACCCTAAGCCATTGGTGTTCTGTTCAGGAAGATGTCTCCTGTACCAATGTGTTCAGGGCTATTCCCCACTTTTTTTTTCTACTAGAGTTTATGTTTAGGTCCTTGATCCACTTGGACTTGAGTTTTCTCCATGGTAATAAATATTAATCTATTTTCATTCTTCTACATGAAGACATCCAGTTAGACCAGCACCATTTGTTGAAGGTGCTTTCTTTTTTTCCATTGTATGGTTTTGCCTTTGTCTAAAAATCAGGTGTCCATAGGTGTGTGGATTTGTTTTGGGGTCTCCAACTGAACTCCATTGATCAATCTGTCTGTTCCTATATTAATACTATGAAGTTTTTATCTATTGCTCTGTAGTACAGCTTGAGGACAGGAATAGTGATACCTTCAGAAGTTGTTTTCTTTTTCGGAATTGTTTTAACTATCCTGGGTTTTTTGTTTTTCCATATGAAGTTGAGAATTGCTCTTTCAAGGTCTGTAAAGAATTGTGTTGGAATTTTTATGGGAATTGCATTGAATTTGTGGACTGCTTTTGTTAAGATAGCCATTTTTACTATATCAGTCCTACTGGCCCATGAGCATGGGAGATCTTCCATCTTCTCATATCTTCCTCAGTTTCTCTCTTGAGGGACTTGAAGTTCTTGTCATACAGGTCTTTCACTTGCATGTTAGAGTCACACCAAGATATTTTATTATTTGTGGCTATTGTAAAGGATGTTATTTCCTTAATTTCTTTCTCTTTATCATTTGTATAAAGGAGGGCTACTGATTTCTTTTTAGTTCATTTTGTATCCAACCACTTTGCTGAAGGTGTTCTTTGGTAGAATATTTAGAGTCACTTATATATATTATCATATCATCTGTAAATATCGACACTTTTGCTTATTCATTTACAATTTGTATATCCTTGATCTCCTTTAGTTGTCTTAATGTTCTAGCTAGAACTTCCAAGTACTATATTAGATAGATAGGGAGAGAGTGGGTAGATAGGTACAGAAAGAGTGGGCAGCCTTATCTTTTCCCTGATTTTAGTGAAATTAGTTTAAGTTTCTCTCCATTTAATTTGATGTTGGCTGTTGGCTTACTGTGTATTGCTTTTATTGTGTTTAGGTATGTGCCATGAATTCCTAATCTTTCCAAGACTTTTAACATGAAATGGTGTTGGATTTTTGTCAAATAAATCCACACACCTATGGTGTCATTTAATGAGATGATCCTGTGATTTTTTTTTCCTTTCAGTTTGTTTATATGTTGGACTATATTGATGGAATTTTTATAGTGAATCACAGCTGTATCCCTGGGATAAAGCCTACTTGATCATGGTAGATGATATTTATAGTGTGTTCTTCAAATTTTGGTTTGTGAGTTGTTGCATCGATGTTCATAAGAGAAACTGGTCTGAAATTCTCTGTTGAGTCTATGTGTGGTTTAGGTATCAGTGTGACTGTGGCCCCATAGAATTATTTTGGCAGTGTTCCTTCTGTTTCTGCTTTGTGAAATAGTTTGAGGAGTATTGGTCTTAGCTCTTCTTTGAAAGTCTGGTAGAATTTTACAATAAAACCATCTGGCCCTGGGTGTTTTGTTTTTGTTTTTGTTTTGATTGGGAGATTTTTAATGACTACTGCTATTCCTTTAGGGGTTATAGGACTGTTTAAATAGTTTCTACCTGATCTTGGTTTAACTTTGGTAAGTGGTATCTGTCTAGAAAATCATCCATTTCTTTTAGATTTTCCAGTTTTGTAGAGTACAGGCTTTTGAAGTACAATCTAATGATTCTCTGGATTTCTTCATTGTCCGTTGTTGTCTCCCTTTTCATTTCTGATTTTGTTAATTTGGGTACTGTCTCTCTGCCTTTTAGTTAGTTTGGATAAGGGTTTGTCTATCTTATTGATTTTCTCAAAGAACCAATTCTTGGTTCATTGATTCTTTGTATTGTTTTCTTTGTATAAGAGTTTGTCAATCTTATTGATTTTCTCAAAGAACCAGCTCTTGGTTTCATTGATTCTTTGTATTATTTTCTTTGTGTCTAATTAATTGATATCAGTCCTGATTTTGATTATTCCATATAGTCTATTCCTCTTGGAGGTGTTTGCTTCTTTCTTTCCTAGAGTTTTCAGATGTAATTTTAAGTTGTTGGTATGTCATGCCAATTTCTTTATGGAGGCACTTAGTGCTATGAACTTTCCTCTTAGCACTGCTTTCATTGTGTCCCCTAAGTGTGGGTTAAGTGTGAGTGTGTTGTGCCTTCATTTTCACTGAATTCTAGAAAGTCTTTAATTTCTTTATTTCTTCTCTGATCCAGAAGATTGAGTAGAGAGTTATTCAGTTTCCATGAGTTTATAGGCTTTCTTTTGTTTCTGTTGTTGTTGAAGTCCGTCTTTAATACATAGAGGTCTGATATGTACAAGGCGCTATTTCAATTTTCTTGTATCTGTTGAGGCTTGCTTTGTGACCAACTATATGGTCAGTTTTGGAGAAGGTTCCATGAGGTGCTGAGAAGAAGGCATATTCTTTTGTGTTTGGGTGAAAGGTTCTGTAGATATCTGTTAGACCCATTTGATTCATAATGTCAGTTTCATTATTTCTCTATTTAGTTTTTGTCTGGATAACCTGTCAAAAATTGGTGCGAATGCAGTATTGAAGTCTCCCACTATTAATGTGTGGGATTTGGTGTACAATTTAAGCTTTTGCAATGTTTCTTTTATAAATGTGGGTACCTTTGAATTTGGGGCATAGATAATCAGAATTAAGACATTATCTTGGTGAATTTTTCCTTTGATGAATATAAAGTGTCTTCTCCATCTCTGTTGCTTAATTTTGGATGAAAGTTTATTTTATTAGATATTAAAATGGCTACTAAAACTTGCTTTTTGGGGTCTGTTTGCTTGGAAACCTAAAAATCATTTTTCTTAAAGGAATGTTATACAATAACTTATCCAGTCTACATTGGAACTTTCCTCACTTAGCCAAGGTAAGATCAGAGAGTGTAGCTGTGGCAGTACTTAAATACAAAGATAGCACAATTATGAAATGAAGCAATTTCTAAGCAGATATTTATTTATTAAAAGTCCATTTTTAAAAAATTTATTTATTTATTATATATAATTATACTGTAACTATCTTCAGACACACCAGAAGAGGGCATCAGATCTCATTATAGATGGTTGTGAGCCACCGTGGTTGCTGGGATTTGAACTCAGGACCTCAGGAAGAGCAATCAGCACTCTTAACCTCTGAACCATCTCTCCAGCCCAAGAATCCATTTTTTAGCCAGGCGGTGGTGGTGCTAACCTTTAATTCCAGTAGTTGCTTCAGTTAGATATCTGAGTTCAAAGCCATCCTGGTCTATGAAGCCAGGACAGCCAGGGCTACACAGAGAAACTGTTTTGAGCTCCCTTAATCTCTCTGATCCCACCAAAAAGAGAACCCATTTTTCTGGAGCTGACAAGATGACTCAGCAGTTAAGAGCACTAGCTACTCTTCCAGAGGACCTGGGTTCTATTCCCAGAACCCCCATGACAGCTATCTCTAACTCCAGTTCCAGGATCTACCACCCTCTTCTGGCCTTCAAGGATACTGCATGCACATGGTACACAGACTTGCATACAGGCAAAACACTCACATATATTACAGTATGTTTTTTGTTTTTTTTTAAAAAATCTGTTTTTTTGCATTTGCATCTTTGAAGAACTTTTAAGATTTATTTATTTATTATATATAAGTACACTATAGCTGTTTTCAGACACACCAGAAGAGGGCGTCAGGTCTCATTACAGATGGTTGTGAGCCACCATGTGGTTGCTGGGATTTGAACTCAGGGCCTTCGGAAGAGCAGTCAGTGCTCTTAACCGCTGAGCCATCTCTCCAGCCCTTTGAAGAACTTTTAAATAAGATACACTTCATGGCCTCAGAGAACTCATGTGATCTCTGCAGTTAGCAGTTTGTTACCCTGCACTCTGCTCCCACTCCCTTTCACTACCACTACACTCCCAGGCCATAGCCTGAAAACTGGTAATATAGAAGATATAAAGCAGTTTTATTTTATTCAAATTTGATTCTTTGACCCACTGGCTTCATTCATTTGCTGATGTGCATTGAGAACCTTGTTGGAGTCATGGAAAGGCATTGCAAGGTGAAGACCAAGATAGCATTTTGGCTGCTTTATACATTTTTAAAACCTTGCTACTGGCTGGGCATGGTGGAACATGCCTGTAATTCCCAACATTTGGGAAGCTGAGGTAGAAGGATCATGAGTTTAAAACCAGCCTGAGTAATAATAATAATAATACCACCTTGTCTCAAAAAGAAAAGTTCTCTGGCAGCTTAGTAGAGAGTGTGGGAGGAAGCAGAACAGATGCAGGGAATGCTGGGATGCTGGAGGAGACAGGAGTAAGGCTACAAGGCTTAGATACACTTCATTGTTCTGTCTCAGCTGCATCAGTTGAAGCCATTGAACTCACTCTTCCCACGTGATCCTGCTGTTCAGGGCAGGGAACGCAATCCCAGGCCCTCAGGTGTCAGTGTACATCAAGAGGAGTATCGGAGCTTTCCAGATGCTAGCCTCTGAGCCAAGGGGCTGATAACCCTGTAATTGTCATTTGCTCAGGTTCGGGCGGCACCCCCACCACCCACACAGAACCACCGACGGACAGCTGAGAAGATGGAAGATGTAGAGATCACACTGGTGTGACTGTGGATTTACCTTCCGTTACTGCTACAATCAAGGCCGGGCTTGGAGTTTGGCCAGTCTTGTTCTTAGGCACCTTTGCATGATGATGACTCTTGAACGGAGCAAAACCACAGAGGATTCGATGGGACTGGTTGGCCTGATTGTGCCTTTTTTGTTGTCATTTTCTATGTCATCTCTCCTACCATAGCACAAATCATAGCTGGTCCTAGAAGCAGAGGGGAGCAGCTCTCATGCCTTATGGTGGCCCATTTTTATATGAGACTCAAGGCCAGGCCTAGATCCCAGGGCATAGGCCCAGAATTACCAATTGTGTGAAATCGTACAGTATATTACTGTGGCCACGAGGCTGTGGCAAAGATCTCGTCTTTCCTCAAGTGGATTTTGCTCTTCTGATTGTTATTCAAGTCAAGTTGACTGTGTAAGGAAACAAGAGGGATCCAGGAGAGGCTGGCTCCTCCCCAGGTTCATTCCCATACTGAAAATGCAACCTTATTGGGAAGAAAGTGGACTGCCTGAGCTTAGCGCCAATTGCATTAATGCACATCTCTTCCTCAACTAACAGATTTAAGATAACAGTGTCCTTTGTATTAATATTCATGCCATTCATTTAGTATTAGTGGGCTGACCTGGAGGGGCTGAGGCCACATCTTTCCCATCACATAGACTAGAAGGGAGGCTAAGGAAGAAGCAGAAATGGAGCTTCCACAGCTGAAATGAGCCACTTTAATGGTCTTTTTGTCTTTGGGTATTTTTCGTCTTGGTTTTTACAGCATATACCCTTCTGACCAGTATCCTTTGAATCCAAAGGTCTGGCTGCATTGAGGACAAAGGTCTACATTGCTCAGTTTCTCTACTGGGGAGGCCCTTATATTATTTTATTCCCAAGCCAGAGTACTGGCCTAGATATCTGGGTTGTGATTGGTGCAGACCAGCTGTCGCCTTCTGAAAGTACAGCTTCAGGTCCCACTGCCCTGACATTTGTCCAGGGTGAAGAGTCTGTGGGCCCTGGAGGAAACCTGCTTTCTGTGGAAAGGATAAAGGACTGCACAGCTGTCCAGGTGAGCCGAGGAGGCTAGGCACCCGGGCCATGGGGGAGCCTCATGGTGCTCCCCTTGGCCTCAGCCTAGAAGGCAAGCACTCTGTGGACTGCAGATCTTGACCTAGGGGACAAAGCAATGCTTGCCAATCCTCGTTTACCATGGCTGGGAAAGGAAATTCACAGATTTAAAGGTTGTATGATGCTTTGAAATTTCCATCCCTTCTGAGAATCTCTAAAAACTTGAAATGGTCACATGTCCCTGTGGGATTTTTGACTGATATCAGAGCTGAAGGGATTTTCAGTCATTCGATCACTTTAGCAATGATACTCTGATGAATCTTCTCCATGAATTTGGATTTTTGGTTTTTACATTTATCTGTTGATCTATTTGAGGTCTTTTTATGTTTATCAAACTTATTCTTAAGTTTAAAAAAATTAAAAGGGTATTTTAAGATTTTCAAATTTGCTGATCTTCAAAGCGCTTATAATAGAGCAGTTCCTGCCACCCAGTCTTGTATTCTGTTTAGCTAACCAAATTGTCCTTGGATTTGAGTTTCCCATAACCTCAGAGTTATTTGAACTCTTTTGTTATATTTTAAAATATTTTTTGGAAGAGCTGCTAATTTTATTTTAAGAAACAAAGTTGTAAAAATAAGCCTCCTTTAAAAAAAAAAAAATAACCCTTCTCTCCAGGCCGAATAACCCGGCATCACCATGCACAGGTCAGGGCTCAGAGGGAGCCTCTGTGCAGATGCGCTTTCTTTACAGTGGCTGTAAAAAGTTTGTATTTATTATGTATAAAATGTTGAATAATAAAAAATGAAATTAAGTTTTCCAAGTGTCCTGATAAAAGAGTTGTTTAGGCAGGCTTTGAGAGAAAGGATGCTTCTTGTGGCCATTCTTAAACCACTTATCATGTGCCAAGAGCAGGAAGCGAGTCCACCCAGGCAACACAGATCCTGACGGTATTCTTGTCCAGCAAGAGGGAAAAAAAGACAGGTCATGTATTTAAGGCCAGAACCATAAAATGAAGCATGTTGTGATCTAGGTACAAGCTGAGTCTCTCTGGCTTCCAAACAACCACAACTCAAGGAAGAACCCATAGGTGTTCCCCTCTGGGTTCTGGGGATTTAACTCAGGTGGCCAAGCTTGTGCAATAAAAACTTTTACTCACTGAGCCTCAGGTGTGGAGGAACTCACAGATCAGCACTTACCTGGAGCAAGGTTAATACCTTTCCAGGCATTTTCCTGGGCATGTGTTGTTTACTCTGCTTATTTAGAGCAGTATTAGATAATACTCTGGAGTTTATGTCATCTTTTTATTTATCATGTGTATGATCTGTGAGTGCAAGCATGTGTGTGTGCCACAGCACATATTTAGGGATCAGGACAAATTTTGAGATGGCTGTCTCTGCACTTTGTTTTGTTTGGTTTGGTTTTGTTTGGTTGGTTTTGGGGTTTTTTGTTTTGTTTTGTTTTTTGTGGGGTTTTTGGTTGTTTTTGTTTGTTTGTTTGTTTGTTTTGCTATTCTGTGCACTCCAACCTAGCTGGCCCTCATGATCCTGCACCACCCTTCTTATAGAAGCCATAGGTTACAAATGTGCAGCACTATAACCTCCTTTTTGTTGACTTGTGTTCCCCTGTGGGTTCTGGGGATTGAACTCAGGTGGCCAAGTTCATGCAGCAAAAGCCTTTACTCACTGAGCCTTTTGCTTGTTTTTGTCATTCTTGTTGATGGCTGCATATTCAATTGTTTGGCTATATAATTATCTAGTCATGCCTTTAGTAACGGGTATTTAAGTAGTATCTAATCATTTGCTTTTAGGAAACTGAAGCTAGCATCATTGTATATACTTCTTTTTAAATTTGTTAACAGTGTAAATATTGGGCAAATTCCTAAATGTAGAATTTGACAGAAAGGGTTAAATGTTTGCCAAATTGGCCTCCAAAAGAATCGCATTAGTTTGCATTTCCACCAACAGTACAGGGAGCAACATGGACATGGAAGTCAGGTATGGCTTAGTAAATCCTGACTGGGCCACTTGTGGCAGCTACAAGGACTGATCCTGTGTCCTGCAGCCTGAGGAGAAGCCTAGATTCAGGAAGGAGACAAAGTATGTAGCAGAGGGTGGCATAAACACCATCTGCACGATCATCTCTCAGCCTCAAGGTCTTCAGGACAAGGGGTCCTTTTCCATCCCCTAGCCCCTTAGTCACTCACAGGAAGAATGGGGTTTGAAGTGCCATAGATCTAGAAGACTTATGGACACATATTCTGCAGTGAAGGCTCATTCTCAAGTCTGACACTAGTCTTGGAGGCCTTGTCTTTAATTTAGGGCAGAGTTCAGCTAGTTGTCCTACCCCGGTGTCATCCATATTGACTTCCTTTGTCATGGGAACTGACCAAACTGTCAAGCCATAGACTCACTGTTAATTACCTGACCCCTACCTCTCTAAGCCCAGGCCCATAAGTCAGAGTCAAAGCAGGATGTTACCTGGCTTTAGCCCTGCCACTACCTAATAAAACATCTTTTGCTCCCTGCTGCCACTACTTCATCTTTAGGAATGCTGCAATGAAGTAACTTTGATGGGCTTATCCAATTCTTCCCCCAGATCAGTTGAGTTATTCTAGATGCAGGAGAAAATTACATAAAAGCTCACAGTGTTTGAAAACAAACATGGATTTCTTGGGATGACAAGAAAATGAAAACTCAGGTCCCTGGACTCATCCCCAGAGACAAGGCAGCGATTATGGTCTGTATTATGATACCATTCCTGGACCGAGCCAGTCATCCTGTCCGAGGATTCCAGCCACAGCTTCAGGATTTGGTTCTGATTACTGCCCATCTCTTAGTGGCCTTAGGACATATCTGGCTGCAGTGAATCTCTGCATTTATTTAGTTTAAGTTATATACACACTCACACATCAAAAATAAAACCAAATTACAGAAATTGTAGGCCAAGGGAAGAATAAACATTTTTTTCCCTGAAATCCTGCAACTTGACATAACAAGTTTGGTTTGTTTCCTTCTGGGATTTTGCTGGGTTTGCTTTATAAAAGCATGAGCTGCCAAGAACTACGAGAACACCAAAGAGTGTCTTGTTCCTGAACTATTTTCCTTTGGACCTGTGGCCAAGAAAACACATAGGACTCCTTCATGTCTTTTCCTGAAAGAGATGTTCAAGGAACATGTTTTTGGAATGTTACCCTGAAGCATAATAGAAAAGAACCTGTGAGCAGGGTTCACGGGTTTATATGCCAGACGCAGCAGTAAGGGGCAGGGAAAGAACTGGGCGACAACCCACCGACAACCTCTGCCGTGCATGAATTTGCCTGCCATACTATAAGTCACTGCCCTCAACTTCTCAACTTCCTCATCTTTAACTTGGGAGTGAGAAGATAATTTAACTGCCTCAGATCCAAGATGATTAAATAAGATAATGTACAGATGAACTAAAGTTACTAGTGGATATACTTCCAGCAGACATGGTACCCATGGTATATATGAATCTCACAAGTAGGCCTACACCTGGTGTCAGGATTTTTCCAGAGACTGCTTACAGGTCACTGGAGGGGCTTCTCACATCTTGGGTGAGAGACTTTGAGTACAGGCTTGAGCTAGGACTGGCAATAGGATTCCTATATCAGGACTTGTCTCTTCTCCCTGGGGTCTCAGGATCAGTAAGGCTTGAGCCTCACCAATTCAGGCAGCAGGCCTCACATCTATATATCAGCCCCTGAAGAATGTTCCATAGTGGGGAGGGGGTACATAACACAGCCTGGAAGACACTATGACTTCCCTGAGATTTATAGTAAGATAGGAGTGGGAGCAGAAGCTAACCTGGTTTCCATAAGACTAGGCCAGTCCCCTCTACTGAACCTGAGTCTAGTTTTTGCCAAAGAGAATCAGAAAGTTCACCAATATTTTGCTGTTTCGGCTTCTCTAAAAAATTTTTTTGAACAGTCTTAAGTAGCCCAGGCTGGCCTCCAACTCATGATGACCTTGGGTTTCTGATTTCTGATCATCTTGCCTTCTAAGTGCTGAGATTCCAGGCTAATATACAGTACTTAGTTTCATATGATGCAGGAGGTTGAATCCAGGGCTTCATGCATGCTTGGCATCTTACCAACTAAGCCTAAGCCCCTTTTATATAGTTCAGCTTTGTGAGGCTAGGCAAGCTCAGGCCATTACAATTTATATTAGGAACCCTGGGAATCTCTCCTTTGCTGGCCTTGGATCTTCCTCAGAGGTTCACATGAGCTCCCTCAGGAGAACTGGAGGGGCAGAGGGGGTCCCTGCACCCAGGAATGAGTCACATTTCCTAGGTAGTTCTTATGGGTCATTAAAATAGAGTTCACTACTACCTGAGGTATGAAGGAAACATCTGGAGGAACTTGGCCCAGATGCTGTGGCTGGAGCAGCGGCCTCCTAGGACTCACTCGTATCTCCACACATAATCTTAAGCTCAGAGTCCGAGGTGGAAGAGCATTTTGGAGAGTCGGGCTAGGCACAGCTCTATGTGTCCCTGGTGGAAAAACCCTGGCCAGTTGAGAGCCTCTGTCTCTTGAAATTTTGGTTTTATGGTGCAGGGGCTGGAGAAATGATTCATAGGTCAAGAGCACTCTTGCGAGGACCTGGGTTCAGTTCCCGGCAGCCACATGACAACTCATAACCATCCATAACTTCAGTTTAAGATGTCCTCTGTGGGCACCAAGCACACACACAATGCACTTACATACATGCAAGCAAAATATTCAAATACATGAAATACTTTATAAAAAGAGAGGGTGTGGGCTGTAGATGTAGTTTGTAGATTGCTTTCCTGACCCACACAAAGCCCCAAGGTTCCAGTCTCTGACACCATGTGGAATGGGGAATACACATCTGTAATGGCAGCACTTGGGAGGTGGAGGCACAAGACGGAGGGAGGTCACACTCCGCTACATAAATGAGTACATGTGAGGCTGTGTTTCAAAATAAAGGCTGCAAAGTGTGATGCGGAACCATTCAGTTCTGTATAGCTGTGTGACCTTGAATGACAACCTTCAAGCCTCTCTCACTTGTAGAAAATGATCCATCACAAGTGCTTAGGAGGAACAGTGCAGAGGGCAGAGCAAGACTGAGGCCTGGGTAATCCTCAAGAATGGCGGCCACTGGGTGTTAGTCTTTCCCTGAAGAAAGGCAGAAAGAAAAACAAAAACAAAATTCCTGCTGACCAGGAAACTAGTGACCCCTGGTGGCCACTGAGAGCTACACCAAGGGAATGGGCCAAGGCTGAGGGGTAGAGTTTGAACTGCCAGAATGTGCCATCCCTGGAACCTTCGACAGTTGAACTTGCAAAGCAAGAGAATATGACCACCCAGGAAGTATTTCCTGTAGCTTCTGAGCCAGGACTGGAGGCAGGGAATACTGTTCCTACTCTTACAGTTGCTCCCAGTTTTGAGAAGGGAAGCAAACTGGAAGTAGGGGAACAAGTCCTCTTACACAGAGCCTGACAGGTGAGGATAGGCTGACAATAAAGGGATCCCAAAAGATAACCAGAATTGCCATTGGGAGAGACAAGGACATTGAAGGCAGAGGAAGAAGCATGTGTAGGACCAAAGTGCTGAACTTCTCTGAAGGCAGAAAGAGGACTTCTGACCATGCTGACCATGACACTTGATGCTGAGGACTGGGACAGTCAGTGCCTGCCATCCCAGCACTGAGGCTAAGGCCAGATTTCCACAAGTTCTGAGCCTACTCTGAGCTCTTACATGTGTATCTGACCAGACAGGTTACATAACATGACCCTGTCCAAACAATAACAAAACCGAAGGAAACTGTGTAAGGACAAGACTAGAGGACTGAAGGCACCTCTAGAGAGGAACACTAGGCACAGTAGCCCCAGAGACTGGCACTGTGGCTGCAAGGGGCAGAGGTAACATACCAGGGAGGGAGATAGTGGCAGGAGGAGGCCACCCATCCAGAAAATAGGACTACAGCTCAGGCCATGGTCCTAGGCTCCAGGCAGGCCACTACCAGCTATTCCGATATCACTTTAGTTTATTCACCCTTTCCGTCAGGACCGCCCCCTAGATGAAAAGCTGCTCTTTGCTGCCCCAGTATGGGCCTTTCTTCATGTTATCCCACAGTTAGACTGGAACAGCCCATCTCCCAGGCAGAAGCTCTACTACAAGGCCCTAACTCTATGGAAAAAGAAGAGGCCAAGTCTAAAGTGTCTCTGTACCCCCCCCCCCAAATGCTTCAAAGAGGCAAGACACGGCTTAAATACAGTTTTTAACACTGAAGAGAGTAAACAAATAGATTTTTTTTTTAAACACTGTAGTTCTTAACCCCCACTTTGATTTTAAACAAACAGACCAGGTCCTGCCTGGCCCGCACATGAATTCTACAGTAGACCCCAACCCCAGCTCTGGAGTCCGGAGCATAGGAAAGCTGTTCTCTGGCTTCTGGCTTCAAAACAGAGTCCAACCCATACAGGGGACTTGTGCCACTAGTGCCAGAGCACCACCTTCCTGCCTTGGTCCACGCTCACAACATGGTTCCCAGAGAAGCACCAAGCCACGGCATTGACAGCAGTGCTGAAGAGAGGGAAGACAGACGTCAGGAGGGCAGCAGGAGCAGGCGGGCAGCCTGACTGTCCCTGGACACCCAACCAACAGGCGGTTTGAGAAGCCTCTGTAAGCCCAAGACAATTTTCTTATCTATAAAATGGGCTCCCAGGATGGTAGTGATGGGCCCAAATGCACGTGAAAGGTCTGGGGACATATCAGAACATGGAAGGTTTGTGTGTGGAGGTTCCAGTAGGCTGCTCACCAGTGGGGTCCCTGTAGGCTGGTCTCCAGTTTCCCAGTGTTCACATCCCAGATGTAAAGGGAGCCATTTGAGGAGCCTGCCAGTGCATAGCTTCTGTCAGGGCTGTACAGGACAGCAGAACAAAAGAAAATCAGATGTATAGACACAAACACAGGCTACATAGGCATGACCTCCCAGATGCACCTGAACACAGCTTTGGTCCAGTCAGAACTGCACTTGAAGCCATCCGCCCTGAGGACAGAATAGGGCTGCAGTCAGGGAAGCCGCTACCAGTGTGCCAGCCTTCCTCCAGATGTGAAAAGGGACCAGCACTTCTTGCACAGGAGAGGCCCAGCTGGCCCAGGCCAGTACCTGAACACCTGTCGGATATTGCTGATTCGCAGGTCGATAACCTTGAGTGTGTTGTCTCGGGAACAGCTAAGCAGATGCAGCTGGTCATGGCTGAGGTTCAGGGAGGTAACCCGGCCCTGCACAGGGATGACCTGGATGCAGTGAGGGCCCCTGTGGAGTTAGGGATAGAGAGGAAGGAGGAAGACATCCTAGGACACTTTTGACAGGCTGTTTGTGGCCACATTCCCAGGTGACATATTCCAGAGGCACCCAGGGCTTGAATCCCTGGGACTGAGGCTAACAAGACTACAGTCCCTTCCCACGATGGATTAGAGACTTGGATCACTAAAGAGTAACAGTGATAGCCAGATATGGTGGCACTGGCGGGTAATCACAGCTGAGGTAGGAGAATCATAAACTCATAAGTTCAAGACCACCCTGGGAAACTTTATTGAGATCCTGTCTCAAAATAAGAATAAGAAAGGGCTGGGAGACACAAAGCCCTGGATTCAACCCTTAGCAAAGGAGCAATCTCAAAAGGGGAGGCTGCAGACACCGGCCAAGCTCTAGCTCTGCCTTTGTCAGCCATTCATGCCTAATGATGGACTTATTACTTTAAAAAGCAGCCCTTCTTTTATCGTTGTTGTTTTACCAAAAAGTGGTGATAATCTAAAAAAAAAAAAAGGTGATTGTTTGTGTTGGGAAGGAGTTCGGTGCTGCCTAGGAACCACTAAGAAGGTGGCACAGCTCCCCACACATGCTGAACCCTCAAAGGCCATGCCCGGCAGAAGACACCCACTGGCAGCGCAGGCTGACAGCCATACTTCTCCAAGGTTCCATAACCCTTCCTCCCACAGCCAGAGAAAGGAACGAAAACTCTGGAGCCTCCACCAGCCACAGCCCATGCCTATATATATATCACCTGCTGTCCCAGAACCGGATCTTCTGGTCATTGTGGCCACTGATGATGATGTGGTCCCCGCACACCACGTCATTGCAGTAGGAAAGTCCATTGATGGTTCTGGAACCTGAGGACCAATGGGAACAGCCCAGAGTCTCAGAGGGTCATCAGGAGCCACTGAATATGGTGGCTACAAGGTCAAATAGGGAAGTCTCCTTCCAAGATTGGAGTACAGGCCTTCCCAGCCCAGGGCTCAAGCTATCTCTAATTCACCTACCAAAGACCAGGGTCACCAAGAAAGCAGGAAGCAAGCAGCAGTGACAGAGAAGGAAATCATTAGAGGTTTGAGCCCAAATGATTATGAATCCTACAGCTACCACAACATAGCAAGGTAAGGGCCCCGATGACTGAGCTGGGGCAAATGGGATTGGGCCTCACAGTAGGCACGGCCCAGGTCCCACTCCTTCACTGTCCGATCTCGGCTCCCAGTCACTGCCTGGTGCCTTGTTAGCTTGAATTTGGCGGCTGTCACTTTGTCCTTGTGTCCGGACAATGTTTCCTGTCCCCAAAGAAAGCACCATTAATCCAAACCCCACACATAACCACTCCACAAATCTTAAGTCATGACCCTTTAACCCTTTTTCAGGCAGCCTCTCCAGCTGGGTCTCACCTTGGACTGTGTCTCTCCCACCTTCCAGAGCTGGGCAGCCTGGTTGTAAGTAGCTGCCAAAACCTGGGAGCCCTGAAGAGAGGGAGTAGGAAAGGTCCTGGGTCACACTGGGTCTGGCAAATCACTGGCCCTCAGGCCAGAGAGCCAGGGTAGAGGCTGCCTCCAAGCTTCCCAATCACTGAGGGAGCCATGGCCCAAGGAAGGGAGTGTAGCTCCTCTAGAGCGGGTTCTAAGACACCCACAATATGCCCTCAAGCCCCAGAGCCCCCACCCACTGTGGAGACTGAAGTGACATCCATGCCGTGAGGCAAAGTCTCTCTTACTGAGGGGTCAAAATCCACACTGGTGATGCTGCCACCAGCTCCTTCGAGGGTCTGATTGGCCTCCAGGCGACCTGACCGAGCAGAGGGAGGGGCCGTGGAATGAGATTATTAACCTTACAAAGTAGAGGAACTCAGACGCAGAACAGGACGCAGAAGACAGAATGGCTGGTCTGGCCTGGGCTCTGAGGTGGAGGTGGTACCTCCTCTAACTGCCAGTATAGTCTTAGGGGCAACTATTTAGTTCACAACGCTAGAGAAGACCAGAGCAGAGGGACTGTCCCTAGGTCATACTGCAGGTCAGGCCAGGCAAGCTAGAGACCCACTTCTGGAAAGCCTTCCAGAGTTGGTGTTGAGTCCCTTTCCCTAGAGAGTACAGGTGGACAGTGTTGGTCACCTCATTGATTTCTGGTAGTGCAAGTGATACCAGAACAGGATGCCAGAGTACATTGGCACAGTTTATACCAGCACCGGAGAGGCAAAGGCACATAGATTTCTGTTTGAGGCCAGCCTGGACTACATAGTGAGTTCCAGGCCAGCAAGGGCCACACAGAGAAACCCTATCTAAAAATTAAAATATGTCTTGGTAGACCCAGGGACTTGCCCAACACCTGACTCTAATACGCTTTCAGGATGGGGTCAGAGGTCCCTCTACCTTCTCCAGCAGCAGCCATCTGGACTTAGCCCTCCCTGTTCTGCAGGTCTGAACCCAGAGCTTGTCCTTCAGAGCAATAAGCTCAATGCTCATCTTCCCCCAGGAGTCCTCTAGCCGATGTTCACAGGATCATTCCAGCAGGGGAGGATGGGGGACAGGTCTAAGACCTTACCTCCCACAACATTCCAGAGGTGGATAAGCCGGTCAGCCCCTCCAGTGGCCAGGAGGCTGCTGTTGGGGCCAAAACAAACAGCATTGACCTCAGAGAGATGGGCATCCTGTAAAAAAAAAAAAAGTGGGATGGGAGGGATTGGCGCCCCAGTCTTCCCCATGTGTGGCTCCTTGTGCCCACTCACAGGACTTCTCAGACCTGTTCTTGGATTGGCAGTTTTCTTTGATGGAGTTTCAAACCTGTCCCCAGAAGGTCTTTTCAACTCTGCCTAGACCCTGCTACCCCATGCCCCAGGCTGGGTGTGTTTTCTCCTCACTCTCGCTAGCCTGTGTTCCACTGTAAAATGCTGAGTGGCTTCCACCACAGGCTGAGGGCAAACTCCTCCAGCCTTGCTTTTCTGGCCCACTTGACCCACCCTGAACACTCCTCAGGCATGTGGCCCAGCTCCTTCCTTACCAAGACATCCTGAGCCTGGGAAGGCATTTGGGCAGACACACACATGGGGATGCTTTGGTACCGCTGCTCAGGTACACCCCCAACTGAATGACCTCTTCTTTTCTTGAAGCTACAGAGGTGGGGACAGAAAAGCATTCAGCAAAGCCTGCTGACATGGGGACTTTAAGCTCTCCTGAGGCAGTAGTAAGAAGCAGACATGGCAAGCGGCAGGATACCACCCACAGCACGGTAAACAAGGTCCACAACCCAGCCTGACCGCTGTGGGGATGTGGGCACTGTACACTGAGACCAGCAGACATAAGACAGGGTGGTGGATACAGAGAAGCATTAGGGATGGCATTACCACTGCTAGGCTAAGTAACTCTGAAGAAATCTTAGACATTTTTGAGCTTCAGTTTCCCAACTGATCAGTCAACCTCAGACTAGTGCTCAGTCCCCTATGAACAAGGACAGAGCATTATGAACCTGGGAAATAATTATAAAGTGCTGGCCTTGAGCTATCCACCCAGACCCTGCTTGTGGAATCCAACTAGATGCACAGACAAACAGGTACCAAAGGACGGACAGACCAAGGCTATGCTCAGGCTTACAGGGGGCGCCAGTCCCTTCACACATGTGCACACACACACTTACTCCAGCAGCCCCTTCACCACATCCACACAGCGGGACAGTGTCAGGGAGGTGGCCGAGGCAGACCTGGGGCAGAACGGAGAGACACACTGAGAGCCTGGCTCACGGTTGTGCCAACGGCAATCACTGATCTGCGATCTTTGAAAAGGATCATGCTCACTCAAGGCAGGAACTAGAACTTGACTCCTTGAAGACTAGGAGAGGATTGACATAGACTAACCCAGAAGGGTGGAGGGAGGGAGAACCCTGGCAATGAACACCTCCCCGAGTCTCACCAAGAAAGTACCAAGAGTCTCATTCCCTAAGTGCTCACCAAGAAAATCTCCTAGGAGACCAAGCCTCAGTCTGTGGAGAGGGCTAAGGAAGAGAATGGTCCTCCCAGGCTGAGACAGAGAGCAGGGAAACCCTCAGCTTGCTGAGCAGCCCCCAAAACACCCAAGAATGTGTTTATGCTGGGATATCTAGATTCATTAGGATTGCCAGGAATTTGGGGAAGCAGCATTTCATGATGCTCCTGTTTATTCACTGTCCCAGAGACATGGGTCCCTGAAGGAAAGTCTTCTGGAAAAGAGCTTTCAGACCCACAAATAGGAAAGGAGGGGCAGCCCAATGACAGGCCAATCAAGATGTAGTGGAAGCCAGATATGCTGGCACATGCCTATAATTCCAGCTATTGGGAGGTAAAGGCAGGAAGATCACGAGTTCAAGATTATCCTTGCCTATAAACTGAGTTTGAGGCCAGCAGAGGGGCACCCAAAGATTCAAGTTCCCATCTGATCTCAAGTGTGAACACACTCTGACACAGGCTCATTAACCTTGCACACGTGCTCATGGGCATACACATACACTCCCATGCTCACACATACACAAACCTAGGACACCTGAGTGTCCCAGGCTCTTGTCTACTTCCCTACCAAGGACACCCTTTTATAAGCCTCATAGCTCACCCTCAAAGGCACTGGTTTTTGGAAGTAGAGAATGAGGTAACACTGCCTCATGGCACTGGAGGTTGAGCTGGCACTGGGATGTACACAGACCTCTCCAAAATCTGGTCCTGGAAGACGTGGACAGCCTCCTAGGTGGAAGGCCAGCTCGGGAATAACTGAATGCTCACCTGAAAGGCCTCTTCCATTTTTCACAAGTCTCACTCTCCAAGAACTCAGGCATAGCAGCAGGAGCTAGAGCCACAGTCTCCTCTTTGGTCCCATCTTCTAGAGTGTTTGGGATCCTGGGAGAGAAAAGCAACTCAAGAAGACCAAAGGGGAAGCCCACCCCTCCCTGCAGGTGATAATCGCTAGCTGCTAAGTATTAGCTTTAGTGACCACACATTATCTCTACACGTGTTTAGTGACCTGACCTGTGCACATAGGCACCTGGTGTACCTGTAGCCAGCAGGAGTAGGGTATAAGTAAACTGTGGGTCATGCACACATCCCAGGCACCTCCCCAATACTAGAGTCATCCCTGTCCCCTCCCCATTCTTACTCGCTGATGCTCACAGTCCGCTTAGCCGCTTTCTTCAGCTCCTGGGACACCCGAGCCTGGTGGGCCCTGGCAGAGAGAAAAGCATCCTAAAGGCTAAAGGAGGTGCTTTGCAGATGGGGCACAACAGCTTAAGGAGATCCTTCTGATCAGTGGGGGGGGGGGTCCTCGCCTCCCCCACATTCGCCCTCCTCCCCACACCTTTTAAACAGGCTGAGTCCAGATAGTTTCCCAAGGTCATGAGCCAGAGTTTTCACCTCTCTCTACGCTCATTACGTAGATTGCGCTCAGCGGCAGCGCTCGCCTTGCGCTGCACAAGCTGCTCCAGCAAGTCGCGTGCCTCTTCCTGGAGCCTGCGCAGTGCTGCCTCCTGGTGCGCAGCTTGCTCAAGCAGCGTCTGGTAGGCTTCTCTCAGCGCTGTGTTCTCTGCTTGCTGTTCCTCCAGCTGCCGGGACTGCTGAACCCGCGCCTCCTGTAGCTGCACCACGCAGGCCTGCAGGGCTTCCAGCCTGCAGAGTAAACATCAGCCAGTGTCTTCGTAGGTCCTCTAACCCTCAACCACACACAGGTCTAGGAATTGTTTGGGGACTAGAGGAAAGCTCTAGGGACCCTTCCTTGCCTGGGGTAGAGACCAAGCCCAACTCTCATCTCACCTGTCCTGACGCTCCTCCAGCTGTGACTGCAGGGTGTCTAGGGCTGCGCTCTTCTTCACCACCTGGTAGGCCATCTGGGGAGGACAGGTGGTGGCATGGGCACTTTTGCAGGATGAACCTTGCCAGCCACCAGCTCGCTGCCCGGTTCCTGACAAGGAAGCCCAGGCTAAGTTTGGATCTTGCATAAGGATGCCCTGCAGCTTCATGAGATAATTCTCAGACCGGGGGCTCTAGAGTCTGACCCCTAAGTGTCAGTACTAGCGATGTCCTTTATTTTCGATGTCTTTATTTTCGATGTCCTTTATTTTCTCGGTGACCCTGCGGTAGATATTTAACCTGCAGCAGAAGGAATCTGGCAGGAGGAATCTGCTCCATTTCCGTACCTGTAAAATGGCGGGGGGCGCGGGGCGGGGGGTGCTTTCCTAATCGCAAGGTATGCCAGAACTACTATTAGGAATCCACAATAATGGCAGACTATTAGCTGGCACTTGTCACACCTTGCCCTAAGCTCTCTACACACACTGACTCAGTCTCCAAAACACCAAAGCAAGCACTTCCATTTTCATTTTCATTTTCCACTCGAGGTAGCCGACAACCATTGAGTGACTCACTCAAAGTTACACAGCTAAGTGACAGACCTTTTAAGCTCCATGTAAAGTAATGGTGAACTCAGAGGGTGCACGGGATGTGAGTTCTCCTTCCCATCTCCCAACATCTGGCTTCCTAGCCCATCCCCTACCACTGGCCTACGCAGGCAGCCCTCAGAAGAGAAGCCCACGAGACTAAGAACAAGAACATGGGAGAGCAGGAGCCAGACTCAGCCCTGGAGCCCTAGGTTGAGGATTTCTCCGCATTCCTTCAGCTGAGAGCTAAGAACTGAGAAGGCTTCAGGGACGGAGCCTCATCGGGGGGGCACAGCCTTGCCCTGGTAAGGAACAGATCCCAGGGCAAAGCCGTGCCTCCAGTGCGGAGAAGATCAGGATAAACACCTGGGGCTCAGTAACTGACGGCAGCTGGGGACACTTCTTACTAACTTGTTCCCAATTCTTTCTCCTCGGGGCCTGAGGAGCAAGCCAGGGCTGCTCACCTGCCTTGACACAACTCCTCATGTAAGAGGCCCGGAGAAGGGCCCTGTGCAGGCAGGTGGAGCACCCATTCCATCATAGCCCAATTATAGCATCATTTATCGTTGTTTTTTATATTTTTCGAGACGGGGGTTTCTCTGTGAAGCCCTGGCTGTCCTGGAATTCACTTTGTGGACCAGGCTAGCTTTGAACTCACAGACATCTATCTGCCTCTACCACTCCAGCTTATTTATCATTTTCAACACTGAGAAAGCCAATTGCCATCTCCATTCCCCTCACCTGTCACTTGCTTTCAAAGTTCAAATGATAGGTAGAGGTAGAAACAGATTAGTGGTTACCAAGGATTAGAGATGTTCTGGTGTGACGAAAAAGAGGTATCAAGGAAGAGGTCTTGTAAACAAACACTGCAATATCATGATGGTTACATAAATCTGTTTGTGATAATGTCACACCACTGTCAAATTATAACCACATAGCACAGTGGGGAGAGGCCCTCAAATGTCTTCATAACCGGCTCCCACCTTGTGTTGGGCAGGGGAGGAGGCAGGCTATAATGACTTGTGATTACTGGCTCATCACAGTCTCCATGGAAACCCACAGGACCAGGTCTTGTTTATGGCCACACTCCATGTTCTTTGGATTGTCAATAAATAGTTGTTGAAAGAGTGAATGAAGAATCCTGGAAAGTAGATTTGTGTGGGTAAAGGTTTGAGTCCAGGGTCCACATCTCTAAGCTCCAGTATACTCCTCTGCAGCTATAAAGTCATGGAGGACTGACTGAGATAATGCAGCAAAACCATTACCACTCACTGTCTGGCTTCTGTGGACCCTCTCTCCCTACCCCAACATTCTCAGACCCCACCCTGCTTACCTCACCACAGACCAGCTGCAGCCCCTTCTTCTCCTGTTGCCACTTTACCCTCAGAGAGGCTGGTGATGAGACGTGGTCAGGGCCTGTCCCTGAGACCTCCTCCCTGACAACCAATAAGAAGAATTCATGGCCCCTCCTCTCACCCTAGTGCCCAAAGTATACCCTAAGAGTGCCCCATAAAAAGCTTAAGAAGCCATTTGCCTTCTCTTGGGGTAGGTGGAAGCCAATCAGAGAACAAGCAGTCTCGGAAATAATAAGCTATCCATGACTTCTCTGCTCTAGGATGGTCCAGAACTTGGACCCCTGCCAGTGACATTCAAGAAGTGCCTGCTAGCACAAGGGCGCTTGCTTGCTTTCCCAGAACTCCGGAAGCCAAAACAGTATTCTGTGATCAAGGATAGCCTGGGCTACATAATGAGAACCTGTTAAAAATAGCTTAGGGTTGGAAAGATGGTTCCCTAGATACACAAGAGTGGGGACCTGAGTTTGGACCCCAGCACCTACATTAAAGAACCTGGCATACTTTGGCCAAGAGCTGAGAAAGTTGAATCCGCTAGCTATAGGGTCAGTGTAAGGCCTTATCTTAAAAACTAAGGTGAGAATCAAGGAAGACACATGTCAACCTCTGGTCTCCAAAGATGCACATACAAATAGCACAGAAACACAAAACAGAGCCTGGTGTGATAAGGTGACCCACACCTGTAATCCCAACTGGAGAGGTAGAGGCAAGAAAACCAGGAATTCAAAGTCATTTCCAGCCTGCCTAGACTACATCCTTTTACCAGTTCTGTCTCCAGCCCATTCCCTGCTCTCTGGAATAAGTTGCAAGCCTCTTTTTGAAGGTATCAGGTAAGGAACAGGAAGAGGGATAAGACTCAGAAGGGGGAATAGGATTGGACAGGAGGCAAATGCACAGAGAAGAGTCAGGGAAACAATATTAAGGAGCCAGCTTGGGGAGGACTCAAGAGACTTTCTACTGCCTCCTCTCACATCCCCAGGAGCTACAGGCTGATGAGGTGCCAGGGCTGAGCACAGCAAAGAGACAGGCACAAGCAGCTCTGATTACTCACAGACAACTCACCTTGAGTCTTGATGTGGAGTGGAGATGACATCCTTTGGCTCTGACTTCAAGTTTTCTGAGAACTTGGTTAGCAGTTCAGCTTTCTCTAGGAGACGGTTATCTGGGGATGCAAAAGGGTGAGCCTGTGGCAAAGGCAGCCTCCTGCCAGCAAACTCCTGACATACAAGTTATCTCAAACTGAGCCCTACAGGAGCCCAGGGGTCCCGGGAATAGGGAAGGCACTGGAGGCTGGGCTCTGCCCCTTCCTGGGGGATAGCTGTGTCTGGCAAAGCCTCTTCACAGCACAGGCCCACAGCCCACCCAGGAGACAAGGACAGAAAGACCACCAATGCTAGGGACAAACACGGCTAAGTAGCACTTGAAGAGAGACAGAAGGAAAGCAAGGGACCTGGGACTAGTTCACCTCTGTCACAGGCAAAGTCTGATCCAGACCATGCTGAAACAAACAAAACCACCTGTGTATGGCCTCCAGCAAGCCACTTCCCCCTAGGCCTCAAGGTTTGCAATGAAGTAATTCTCACTTCCACCCAACAGCTTCCCCAGGTCAATACTGAAAGTCCTTGAGCAATTATCTAACAAATCTTCCCAGGTTAGGTGGTTAGACCTTGGACCCTCTCATTCACATCCATTCCTGCTTTTTTTTTTTTTTTAACCAGGCAAACTGGGGCTGCTAAACTCAGGCCAGATCCTCCCCTCCCATCCTTCACTGTCAAGGTGACTGAGGTTCCCAGACCCCGACTAATTCTCAAAACTTTACCCTAAACCCCAAGGCATTGCAAGCACCCCTACCCCACCCCAGCATACAAGGTCACAATGTCTCTCATTGTAAGTAAGAAATCTGAGGTAAAGGACTTGAATTACCCAAAACCACAGACCTGGGTCTCTGGGTCCCCAGTCTTGCTGCTCCTGTACAGGGTGGTCCCTCCCTTAAACCAATAGTCCTGCTGCCCATCAAAGCAGTTAGAGAAGTGAGGTTGTCTGGAGGTAGAGGTTTACAACCCCAAGAGAGGGCCTACCCTTACAAAGTTCCAAGGAAAACAAGTTTGAATGTGTGGGTGCATCAAAATTAGTACCAAGTGAGGAAGCAGCAGGGAGTATGGTTAGACTTTCAGCCTCAAACACAAAGTCACAGTTGACCAAAAGGCAGTAAATACAGATGCACTCCAGTGTTCCTCGGATGGAGTGCACACACCTCCTCCTGGCCAAACTGCCCAGAAATAACCACACGAGAGTTTAACTTCCGCTGGCGCGACAAGCAACCTAAAGAAACCCCGGGCCCCATTCGAGCTATGATCCCCTAGGCACTGAGGTGCTCAACGAAAGTACGCCAGGATAACCTACCTATCCGTAGCAGAATCTACCAGAGACTTTCGCTCCTTCCTTTCAGCTACCAAGGCTGCTCTGGCCACGCCTGCCTTCCTTAACTGGACTCCGGGACCAAACGGACTGGCCAAGCCCTGAAAGGGGCACTCGACAAAACCAGCACTGAGACAGAGTTTGTATCTAGGATGCTCAAGGGTAGCCGAGCTGAGTCTTGAGGAATAAGAAGCTGGAAACGGCAGGCAGGGACTCTGCCTGTCCAGAGAGGGGCGTAACAGGTTCCAAGATGCAAGGCCCTCGGGAACCAAGAGGCGCCACTGCCCTGAATCACAAGTCGAGCGGCGGGACAAGCCCTCTCCCCGAGCAGGGAGCCCCACCTCCTCAAAGCCAGTGATCCCTGAGCCCCCGGGGACGCACTCACAAGCGGGCACTAGCTCCAGAAAGAGCGCCTTTTGCGTGCGGTCCCGATGCCGCAGCTGCCGCACGATGTGGCGCTTCCAGATGGCGGCGGGCAAACAGGGATCGCAGGGGTCGCCGGGTCCCTCCATGGCCGCCGAGTCCCTAGCGGCCGCGCAAGGCCCCAGCCCGAGCAGGAGGGGCGGAGCCTCCCGGGGACTCCATGACGTCAGGGCGGCAGCGGCGGGAAATCCCCCGGCTGTACCAAGAGCGTTTGTCGGGGAGATTCAGACACCTCAAAGCAGGTGCTGCTGGGGCCCAGCCAAAACCTTCAGCCCCAAAGGAGTTCGTTTCTGTCCCCGGGTAAGCAGCGGGGAATGCAGCCTCCCCTACGCCTGTGGGCGCGTCCAGGGCGGGGCCTCAGGGTCGCGTTCCTTAACCTCGCCGCGTCTGGACCAGTGTCAGAAGCTAAGGATGCCGGACACACTGCTGAACTGTACAGGGACAAGCACCAGGTACAAGCAATTTAACAGAGAAGACTGCCTGAAGGAGCCCCACTGTCACCCACGTGGTGACAGTTGAGTGGGGGTTTGTGAGGGATCAACTAAGACCATTACCCAGAGGCAGCGGAGACAAAAGGACTCTTAAGCTCTGGAAAGAACAAGTGAACTGGTCTGATGACATGAAGATGACCAATGCCGGCGGGCGGCGGGAGTAGCTCAGCGATAGGGTTCTTACTAAACCTGTGCAAGGGTCTAAATTCAAGGTCCAGCACTTCAGAGTTGTTAGGACAGGAAGCAGAACTGTCTGTGGGAGGAGCAAGATTTAGCGATCCTGTTGGTAGCAAGATTTAGGGCTCTAAGAAAAGGCTCCGTCTATCTGGAAAACCCCAGGCTCAGAGGAAAGAAGGGACTTCCTTGTCTGCAACTGTATGTAGTAGGTATCTGAGGTAGCCAGCAACCCAGTGTTCTGACTCAGGGCCTATCTGCTGTCTCTCCTGGACAGCACAGACATCTCTTGTGAGTACATTTGACAGTGAATCTAGGCTCACAGGGAATTGTAATGAAATTGTCTCTAGCAAAGAATTCTGCAGATAAAGGTTGTGGTAAAGAATGACGAGAAGGCCGGGTGGTGGTGGCGCACGCCTTTAATCGCACTTGGGAGGCAGAGGCAGGCGGATTTCTGAGTTCGAGGCCAGCCTGGTCTACAAAGTGAGTTCCAGGACAGCCAGGGCTACACAGAGAAACCCTGTCTCGGAAAAAAAAAAAAAGAATGACAGGAGAAGGCTGGGCGGTGGTGGCGCACGCCTTTAATCCCAGCACTTGGGAGGCAGAGGCAGGCGGATTTCTGAGTTCGAGGCTAGCCTGGTCTACAGAGTGAGTTCCAGGATAGCCAGGGCTACACAGAGAAACCCTGCCTTGAAAAAAAAAAAAACAAGAATGACAGGAGAGATTCAGTGGGCCCAGCCTTAGAATGTGACATATTGAGGAAGGTTCAGGAGGCCCTGTCCTCATTTAGTGAAGGCAGACCTGGTTATCCCTAGGAAATAAACTGGGGGCGGGGGTGGGGCAATATCAGGCAGCCCTCCAGGCCCTGGAGGTGACAAGCCTTGAGGTACTGATGGGGCTCTGTTAAAGGACTTGGAAACCAGTAAAGGCAAGTGACACCCGAGGGGGGCGTGTATCTGTTGTAGGTTGAAGCCACAGTGAAGCTAAACATGATGACTGTGACCTATGACTGTGACCCCAGCCTGGAGGACATAGTGAGTTCCAAGCCAGCTCGGGTTACATAACAAGACCCTGTCTCAAAACATTACGAACTGGTCTTAGTCCCCCATGTGTCTGCCTTGGATACTCCCTACCTCTGCACTGTACTGTGCCTGGTATTCCTACTGGAAGTCTGACTCTGCTCACACATCATTCTCAGAAGCACTTCCTGGGACCTGCACAGAGCTAAGGCTTCTGTGACAGCAGCCTGCCCATCTCCCAGGCCTTCACGCTGCTGCGTCTTTAAGTCGGAAGTCATGTTGGGGCAGGTTTCCTAATAAAACCTGATTTAAAAGATTTCTTCTTAATCATGCATATGTGTGTGTATGTGCACATGAGTGCAGGTGCCTATGAAATCTAGAGGCATCAGAACGCCTGGAATTAAAGTTACAGGCAGTCTTACTACTAATGTGGGTGCAGACATTATCTGCTCTTAACCACTGAGCCATCTTTTCAGCACCTCTAATGCCTTTTAGACTCCCAAAATGCTGCTCCAAATTTTAAAATAGTTTTGTCATTTTTGAATGAGAGGATTCGAAGAGTGTGGTGGCATACTTCCAGGTCTCTTAGGTTTTTATCTATTTATTTTGAAAAAAATTGTTAACCCACTGCATACAGTTAGAGCTCCCTCGGTGATAATGGCTGTGGAGTCATCCACTGGGGTATGGGGAGGCTGACAAATGGGCCACACCCTTGAATTTTTATTTCAAAGACATGCAGTCATGGCATATGTCTTTAATCCCAGTACTCTACCACTGAGTTATATCCTGACCCACCTGCCTTTTTACCCTCAGAGATAAGCTGGCCTCAAATGGACTACACCTCCCCAGATCTGGATAACATGCTGCACAGTCTGGCCTCAGATTTCTCACACAATGGCACTAGTTCCACCTACAGAGGCTGGAGCCCACAGGACTTACTTCCTAAATGTCGCCAGCTCTTAATACTCTTGTTGGGCAATGGACTCCAGCATGACTTTAGGGTGATGTCTACATTCACACCCTAGAACAGTGTGTGCACCCAGGACTGACCAGTCCTTTAAAGGGAGGACTGTTCAAGATGGAATGAACAGAAACTTCTTGTCTCTTCCCTCCACCGAGAAAAACTTGAAATTTCAGCATCATTCCATAGTGGCTAATGCTATATATTGGGCAAGAAAGAAAAAAGTGATGCCATATTACTGTAGAAACTGGGTCAAGACTAGATAGACACAAGGAATACGGATCTGCTCCAGTGAAATACGGTAGCAGTGGAGTGAGATGAAGTGGCAAGAGGGGGCTGGAGAGATGGCTCAGCACTGACTGCTCTTCCGAAGGTCCTGAGTTCATATCCCAGCAATCACATGGTGGCTCACAGCCATCCATATCAAGATCTGACTCCCTCTTGTAGAGTGTCTGAAGACAGCTACAGTGTACAATAAATAAATAAACAAACCTTTAAAAAAAGTGGCAAGAGGGTGCTTGACAAGTAAATCAAACTTGAGTGTATTTGGTTTAAAGAAGTGTTAGAGAGAGCTGGAAGTGTGGAGAGCTGGGGCAGAGCATCCATCTCACATGCACAAGACCCTGGCTTTGATCCAAAGCAAGAGAAAGACAGGGAGAGTCAAAACAAAGCTCCCTCCCTACTCATCCTCTCCCCCAGCTACACACAGACTACACTCCTTGACACTCTGCAGAACTTTCACAATGGCCCCTGAGGAAAGCCTCTGCTCCATGAAGGCAGATGTCTGTGCGGCTCCCAAAGCCGCAAAGCCACAAAGGTAGGGAGTTGAGGCAGGAATCTAGCCCAGAGGTAGAATGGTCAGATTCCGAGAAATGCGCGCAGAACATTTGGGGACTGGATAAAGTGGAGACAATGAATGGACTTCAAGGGAGACTCCATGGGAGATCAAAGTAGGAAGAGAGATGTGAGACCTTCACTTTGAAGCTCAACTCTCTGTGGAAGGGATGGGGTGGAGACAAGAAACACATCAGAGTGTTTCTGCCTTCCCTACCCCAGTCTTGGCAACTTTCTAGGTCTTATGACATTCATCAGATATCTGAATTTTACAGTTTGAATACACCAGTGAAAAGTTACCTGTTATTGGTGAGGGGTATGTGCTACCCATCCCATAGCCAGAGGTGGTCAGTACCAGAACACAGCAATGAATATCGGTCTTCCTCCAACCAAAGAAAAGGTCAGCCAAAAAGAGAGTTTTGAATACACAGAGGAACTTGTGGGCAGGCCTGAAGAAGATGTCCTCAGTATTGGAGAAAGGCTTGAGTCTGGGGCTGAGAGCCCTACGCAGATGGATGGAAGCAAATGAGGTCATCCAAAGAAGATGTGCAGAAGCATAACGGACCAAGACGGAAGCTAGTGGATGTCAATGTTTTAGGTTGTCCTAGCCCAGTCACCAAATCTAAGCCTCTTAGGATGGCAATTGCCTAAAGTCTCAGCACGTATACAGCAGAAGTAAGAGAATTATCACACGATTGAGGCTAGTCTAGTCTACAAATAGCAAAATCCCATTTCAAAACAAAAACCATTGTGTAATGAAGTTAACTGCTAGACATGGTATTACACCCACTTCTGTTCTTGCAGCACTTGGGAGACAGAGGGGTCACAAATGCAAGAGCAGCCAGGGCCACATAATGAAACCATTTTTTTTAATATTTTTTAAAAAAGGTGGGGATGGGGTTAGGGCTAGGGTTTGATTCCCAGTACACACATGATGGTTCACAATGCTTGTAACTCCAGTTCCAGGGGATCTGATACCCTCTTCTTGCTTCCTCAAACACATTTGTGGTACACCCACACATTTTATTATTTATTTACTTATTTTTAAAAATAAATTGAGATACTTGACATTGTAGCATATGCCTTTAGCTCCAGTCCAAGGCAGGTGGATATGCTCTCAGTGTGGCCTCTGACTTCAGCAGTGGCCTCTTCCAGAAGATACAAACTCACAATGAACAAAAGGACAATGCTAATATCAATTGTGAAAGACAATGCATCAGTTACTATTCCTACTTTTCTGGAGGATCTAAATTTGAGGCCAGCTTGGGCTACATAATGAGTTCCAGTCAACTAGAACTACAGAGTGAGACTCTCAAAACACAACAAGCTGAGTGCTGACACATGTCTGAAAGTATATACTGCTTGAGAGGTAGAGGCAGGAGGATCATAAATTGAAGGTTATCCTCAGCTACATCGTGAATTCCAGGCCAGAATGAGATTATCTTCAAAAAACAGACAAAACATCAGTTTCTTGATGAAGAATTAATGCTTTTCCAGGCTACCCTCCTAAGAGCAAGTGCACATTTTTAATATAACCAACATTTTTTTCTGTTGCTTCTGGGTTTCAAAATATTTGCATTATAACACTTTATAGTGTTTCACAGTAAAATACTTTCATTTTCTACCATAAAAGATGCAGTTTCTTAGAAGAAAAAAAAACAGTCTTTCAGAATCCATGCAGGCTGTCAACATCATCTCCACAGCAAGAAAAGCTACAGGGAACCATTGAAATACTGCACACTCTTGGAGCCTTCTTATCTTGCATACCTATCAGCTTGCTGTGTGCATCTCCAGGGAAGTACAAACAGAGCCACAGGTTCCCTGAGATAACCCGACCATTTATCATGAATGCTAACTTGATGGGCTTTAGAATCCCCATGAACTCAAGTCCCTAGGCATGTTTGCAAGAGATGGTCTAGATTAGGTTAATTGAGGTGGGCAGAGCCACCCTAACGTGAGCAGTACTTTTCTATGGGCTGGGGTCACTAGTTGAATAAAAAGAAAGTGGACTGGACACAAGCCTTCATCACTTCCTGCTTCCCTGGTTGTGACCCCAGTCTCACACTTCTCCCTGCATGGTTCCCCTGCCATCATGGACCACATCCTCAAGCTGTAAGTCGAAATAAACACTTTTTCCTCTTTGTTGCTCTTTGGGGCATTTAATCATAGCAATAGGAAAAGTAACTGACAGTTCACATGTATCAGCCATGCCTTATCTTTTCGTTTGTTGTGAGTTTGTGCCTTCTGGAGGAGACCACAGCTGAGGTCCTAGACCACACTGAAAGAAGGCTGTGTCACATCCTGTCCATCTGTCCATTCCTACTCCTGACATCTATCTGGCACATGCCTATAGGTGATTTTGTAAAATAGTAGCAGTCTCCATTCAAACAGGCATAAACTGTGGAGTTGACAGTTGCATTGGCATGTGACAAGAGAATGGCTATGTTCATTGTCCACCACATTTGTCCTTAGCCTGAACTGGCTGAAAAGGAGGAGGGGGTTGGATAAAACTGATGGCATTCACTAGTACCTAGCACAGAACATGACGCCACAGTCACCCCCCAATGACTTAACCCCACAGATCTTCACCCGGAGGGTAGCTCTTGCATGATCATTGGCTCGGTGTGCTGAAGCTGCCTGTGGACCATCAGGAAGATCTTGATGTAGACCAACAGCACTGTATGTAAGACATACTCCAACCAAAATACATGGTTTAGCTCATGGGGACCACAACTGAGAAGAGACACATCATGAGATGGTGTTTTCATCACAGGCCTTGGTCATACTCTTTTCACTTTCTTCCCCAGGGATAAAATCAGTCTGAAGCCAAAGAAATACACAGACCCAGAGGACAGCAATGAGCCCTTGGAAGAGCTCAGGACCCAGGGACCAGTTACATAATGGAGTGGGCTGCTATAGAGGCTCTGCCAGAAACACCAGAAAGTGGCTGGCAGGCGTCTGCAGCACGATGCACATGCCTGCTGCAGTGCACATTGGCATATTGCCCACCATCAGCACGATGTCAACACAAAAGTGCAGATCTCACCTCACACCAGCTAAGAGAGTTTATTCTGGAGCCAAATATGTGTGTAATGGCCCAGAGAACACAGAGAGACGGTTACCCAAATACCATGCTCAAAGTAATAACTACGAAATTTTTATAGTAGCAGAACAAAATGACAAGCCAAGACACTGTTCAGAAGTGTTAGTAGAGACATCAGGTGAGCAGGTTACAGTGAAGTAGAACAATACCTGCTACAGGCCTTAGGCTATCTGATGGCAGTTTCTTGGTGGATGGTGAAAGCTAGGCATATGTTTATACATCTCAAAGAGGATAGCCACAGGGTGTCAGGTCAAATGCAAGTGTGGAGAATAGATGGCTATTTAAAGGGTTAAAGGTAGTTCAAGATAATTTAACTCTAGACCAGCAACATTCCACCTATCCATGATCATTTACGTTTTTATCAGCTAGTCAGCTTGTTAGAATGTTTAACATAGCTTTGGCTTTTTTTTTTTAATTTCTGGAATTTTGATTCAAAGCATCAGGCAGCCCTGGCACAATGGACAGCACACCCTATGTTTTTGACTGCATAGCCCAGTAACCCCAGTCACCTAGCCCAGCCTTAGCCAACTGAATCTGGTGGTCCAGTGAGATTTAAGCAAGACAGTTTGAAAGGCTCATCAACTCTGTACTGCTAAGTGGACGCAGAATCTTGCTTCCTTGAAGACAATATGTTGTAACTCAGGAGACCCTCCAGGGTCTCTGCTCAGGCGCGCAACCCCTCAGAACACAGCTTGATGAGACGATTGCTGTAATAGCATGAGGTCTGTTTATTTATTTCACATAGGTGAGGTTGCAACTCCTCACAGGGAAAGTCAACCCCGGACAAAGAAAGCATACAACTTTTATACCCTTCTTGCAATGGGGGTGACATGCTATAAGTCATATGTTTTTAAATTTACAGGTCAAGAGGGATTTTTGCAATAAGATTGTTGACAGTTAGTGGCCTTCCTCGGAACCCAGTAGCAGGAGGGGCAGGGGGGTGATTCAGAGAACTGTTACGTCTAATTTTGCCTCAGCCTGGTCACTTTGTCTGCTTGAAACTTTTGTTTTTACATTCTTAGAGCCCATGTCTATGTTTTCAGAAAACTCTGTTCGAAGGTCAGGGCAGAAGCCGCTGCAGCTGCTGGCTCTCTGCAGAGCAGCTTCTCTCTGCCGTTTCTCTGTCTTAAAGGGGCAGCGTCTCACAGAGAGGCACTGTTACTGGGGAAGGAATATTGCTCTCCACAAATAAAATTAAGATAGACATATCATAGTGATTTTTAACCTGTGGGTTGCAACCCTCTTAGGCGTCATACAACCCTTTTATAGGGATCACCTAAGACCATCAGAAAACATAGATATGTACATTACAATTCATAACAGTAGCAAAATTACAGTTACAAAGTAGCAATGAGGGCTGGAGAGATGACTCAGCAGTTAAGAGCCCTGACTGTTCTTCCAGAGGACCTGAGTTCAGTTCCCAGCAGCCACATAGTGTGGTTCACAACCATCTGTAATGGAATCCGACGCCCTCTTCTGGTATGTTTGAATTCAGCTACAGTACTCATACAAATATAATAATAAAAAAAGTAGCAGTGAAAATTGTTTTTGGTTGGGGGGGTCACGACAACATGAGGAAGTGTATTAAAGAGTTGCAGTATTAGGAAGGAGGAAGACCACTGATGTACCACGTTCAGAAGTCCTTTATGTGGATCTCTGTACCCAAGTCCACTCAGTGGCTCAGATCCTGCAGGAAAGACTCCATTTTGTTCATATCATTTCCATTAGCAAAGTTCCAAATAGCCTACGATTTCAGAAAACAAGCCTGCTGGGTTGGTAAGAAATAAATTGTGACTCAAAGCAGGAGGTCATTATAACATTTTTATAGCTGCAGTATGTCCTTGGGAAAATATTATTTCCTGTTAATTTTACAGCTGGCTTTTCCTGCGCCTGTTATTCCAGCCTAATGAACAGTAAGGACAATTTTTTACAATCCAACCTAATTTTTAGGTTGAAAAGGGACAAACAATGAGGAAGAAGAAAGTGAGTAGAGCAGGAAGAAACTGAAATGTGAGCCTCACAAAGCAAGGTAAGACCTATGTTGAAGAAGGCAGCGGATTAATTTATGGAACTGTCCAACAAAGTAGCCCTAGCCACAAAGTAGCCATTTGCATTAGTTAAAACTAGGTTCGTTTAAAATGGCATTCAATTAGGGTGGTATTGTGTCATTTGTATCAAATCCTTGGGTCCACTAGGCAAATACTTTACCACTGAGGTTCTACTGTGGAGCCCAGTCTGACATCAGACTCATGTCCAACTCGTGGGACACCGAGTCCGCCTAAATTTTTAAATTCTTACATGGCATTTAGCCATGTGTCAAGTAGTCATGCATTAGTGGCAACGGTATTGGACTGTGAAGGTAGTGAACATTTTTATCACTGCACAAAGCTCTTAATTAAACTGGGCATACTGGCGCAGACCTGTAATTGCAGCACTTGAGACACACACTTGTGTGCGGTTTGGATTTGACAGCAGGACAGAGGGTCCAAGCCAATGGTGATCAGCTGTGGGGCAATTGCAGACAACTTAGTGTTCTAAGAAAAGGGGTAACTACTGTGTAATTTATGCGTCCTTAGAACCAACCAGTCCTGGTTTAGAGTCCAGGCTCCACCTTCTCACTGCCTTGAACCGCTGCAGAAGACCTCCTCCGTCTCCAAACTCCAACTCTCAATATGCCCTTCTGCGACCTCACTCTCAGACTTTCCGGAAATGTAGTTTTTACAAGGGCGAAGCACAGCGCCCAAGCTCTGCCCTCCGCCCCTCTGGCGCTTGCTCCGGCCACTGTAAGTGGTCGAATAGGCTTCACGGGGCGGCGGCCTCCCTGCCCCTTGCTGCTCTGAGGCTGTGGAGATGACTACACCCGAGGGAAACCCGCAGAGCGGCCACAGCCACTAGGGGGCTGCAGGGGAGCTACTAGTTCATCCGGAGCTCGGGGCGTGCTCGCTGGAAAGCGCACGCGCAAATGCGAACCTCGCAGCCTCGGTAAACACAAAAAAGGCGCCTGCGCGATGAGGGCCTCACTTTGGACGCGCGGGAGCGCCTAGAGCAAAGATAACTGTAACGTGTAAGAACGGAACTGTCCACTCATCTTTCCGTGAACCTTTTATTGTTTGCAAATCACAGCCCCCTCGTTGCCTTGACCCTCGCACCGGACTTTATGAAGAGAATAAAGGACTAGAGTAGGATTCCAAAGCTATAGCCCAGCCTCCACTTTGACTTGCTGTGTGACTTGTGTAAAATGCTTCCTTGGGAACCTAAGCTTTCTCATTTATGGATGGAATTAGCTTATTGGAAGGATCATATGAAATCCAAGGATGAAAATGAAACTCCCAAGCAGTCTGTAAAGGCGGAAGATTATTACAGTTAGTTGATTGCAGGCTGAGAGACCCATTTCCTCTTTTTGCAAATTGCAAACCTGAAGGCACCAAACAGGCCCAGAGCTAGCCCAAGTCACTATGTGAGCTGGGGCTACAGCCCAGCCTTTTTGCCTTTGGGCCTGGAGCTCTTCTTCCACCGCAAAGGCTAGCTTTGTTGACTATACATTTAGTAAGCACGCTTGTTCCAGAAAGGTGAGTCGGTATTCTGCTTCTGACCCAGCTAGGCATGATGAGGAAGGCCCGGCTACTCAGAGTTGACCAACTGTCTCAGGAAACAAAGGGAAGATCTGAACATCCTGGGAAAAGAACAGTGTAGACTGGCAGTTCTCAACATATGGGGTGTGAAACCCCATTGGGGTCACATATCAGATATCCTGCATATCAGATATTTACATTACGATTCGTAACAGTAGCAAAATTATAGTTCTGAAGTAGCAATGGAATCATTTTATGGTGGGGGTTCACCACAATATAAGGAACTGTATTAAAGGGTCATAGCATTAGAAAGGTTGAGAACCACTGGTGTAGCTAGAGCTGTGTAAATCCTGCTTCTCAAAATAGTATCGCAAGTATGACAGACGAGGAGCACCCCTAAGGGAAATGGACTCTGAATGGGCAGGAATGGGAGGGGCTCCTGAGCTGGGTTGTACTGGTGCTCTGATCACTTGAGTTGAGACCAGCGGCAACTGGAAGTGGTAGTGGAGATGGCCTGCAGAACGAGAGGAACTACTACACATGCAAACAAGGCTTTGAGAGCCTCTGGAACATGTAGAGGAATAAGATGGCACCACCGACACACATGGCACACACATGATCAAGCAGCTGCTCACTGGGGAAGTACCCTTTTCTGTGTCTTTCTGTCCTGCAGCATCCGTTTCTGGAGCATCATGCATCTGTTTCTGGAGCGTCCTCAGAGGCCCTGAGGGTAGACAGATGAGGGAAAAGGCTGGGAATCACTGAGGTCCGGCTGCTTATGGGGTCTCCTGGGGTAACTCAGGGAAGGAAGGTAGATACATGTAGAAATAGAAATCCAAGATCTGTCCCGCCTACAAGTATCTAATCCTTTGGCCCCCACTTATTGTTTTGTTTTTCAGCCAAGAAACTAAAGCTAAAGGAAATGGAAGGCTGTGGTGCAGCTTGCTTGGTAGAATACTTGCCTAATGTGTACAAAGCCCTGGATTCAATCCCCAGCACTGCATGAATTGAATATGGTGGCACAGTTTCATAATCCCAGTATTCAGGAGGTAGAGACAGAAAGACCAGAAATCCAAGGTCATCCTCAGCTACACAGCAAGTTTGAGGACTGCCTGGTATATGATACTTAAGACCCCCTCAAAAAGCATGAGGGGATTGGAGATCATTCTCTCTCTCTCTCTCTCTCTCTCTCTCTCTCTCTCTCTCTCTCTCTCCTTTCTCTCTCTCTCTCTCTCCCCCCGCCCTGTGTGTGTGTGTGTCTGTCTGTCTGTCTGTCTGTCTCCCTCCCTCCTCCTCCTCACCCCACCATTTCTATTTTGTTTTGACTTTTTTATTTTTTGGCTTTTCAAGACAGGGTTCCTCTGTGTACTGTGGGTTTTCCTGGCTGTCCTGGAACTCACTCTGTAGACCAGGCTGGCCTTGAACTCAGGTCCTACTGCCTCTGCCTCCCAAGTGCTGGGATCAAAGGCGTGCGCCACCACCACGCCTGGATTTCTTTTTTGAGACAGTGTATTATTATGTAGCCCAGATTGGCTTCAAACCTGAAGTATTTCTTCCTTACTCAGCTCCAGAGTTGTGTAAGCATGTGCCTCCACATCAGCCTTAGGAAGGGACTCACTTAAGGACACGCATGAGTTGGGACAGAACTGGAGTAAGATGGAGATCTTTCCATTACACAGCAATGACCAAACATCTTCATCAATCATTTATAGAGTATCTAATATATACTCTGGGAAGAGCTTTCTCAGAACCAGTGGAAGCCAGGCATGCAGTCAGTCCCAGGTGTTCATTAACTCTCACTACTGTGACCCTGGATAAGTCACTGCCCCCTTTTCATGTCTCCAGTTGTCTCTAAAGTAGAAGTGGCAAGCATTATCCAGGCTGTGTGTGGGGTGAACCATAAATTAAATGAGTTATAACCTGTCCAGTACAAAGAAGAGCACCAGGCATGTGGTAAGTAATAAGTGCTGGTTACGACGGCCTCCAGGGAAGACGGGTTGTGGCAGGCTACAGATGGTGTTCTTCTCCAGCCAGACAGCAGTCCTGTGTTTGCTCATCTCCACCAAACTTTTACAACCTGCCTCTGGGGGGGGGGCAACAATTCTGGAAGTAAAATGGGGACTCAGGCTCTCATGTCCTCTTCTGTCCCAGGAAAAGAGGTGTCTGGGGTGTTGACACCAGAGAGTGCACGTGCCCTGCCCATATCCCAAGACCCAGAGTTCAGGGAATTCTTGTCTCATGTTGAATATTATATCTCTGACCAAACAGGAACCAGACCCTGAGCTTACTCCAGTTCCTTCTAAGTGTAGGGATAGTGAGAGGTCTTCCTCCCTGTAGGGCAGAAGTCTCTATTCTTGGCCTGTGTTTCCTGTGAATGGAGCATACTTTGGGTCCAGAGGCGGAGGGAAGAGATAGGTAGACAGGAGCCATGAGACATTAGAAACGTCATCCCTGGCTTACCCTGCTTGAAGGTGGGTAGAGACCTGGTCAGCGATAATTTCAACTTTGCTCCAAGCCATTATAAGTAATGATGTGGTTCAAACTCCTTATTTAGATGTGGGGAGGGAAAGTGCAGTAAGGCCAACAGGAGGGAGTCTGGTGAAGTAGCAGATCTCCTGCCTTCAGGTGTGGGCTCCGTTTAGAAGCCAGATGGGAGGGGGGAGGACTTGGTTCCACTCCTTCTCCCCTGGGAGAGAGCCCCCCAGATGGCCACACAGCCAGATCAGTGGCCCTGGTTGGGGCTAGAGAAAGCTGGGAAAACAGAAATGGGGCTGGAGTATAGGATGTGGTCAGAGAGGCACCCAGAGCAACTCAGGCAAATGGGAACAGGAAACCCTTCTTAGTCTAGGATTTCTGTGAGATTTTGGGCCTGTATTCTTCAGTCTGCAGCAGTGGAGGATAAAAATACCGTGGGAGCACACTCCTGGAGGAGGGAGCCAAGCAGATTCAGAAATGAGTCACAGAACCAAGTCCTAAATTTAGAAGGTGCTGAAGGAGGCAGCCTCCTCCAGGGAAGACGTGGAGAAGCCCACTGACCCAGGACTCCACAGACTTGGGGCAGGAAGAGTCCCCCAGGCAATAATGTCCCATGGCAGCCGAGCCTATGACAGGGCTGTTCCAGGACTAGATGTATGATCCCAGAATGAAGCTTGACCTAGAACCTCATTCTCACAGTAGAGGCCCTGAAGAGGCTCACCCACACCAGCCCTTCACTCAGTCTGAGAAATAGCCTTCTCTGCCCTTGAGTAGGTAGGGCTGGGCTCCCTGTGCCCTGCTGGCAGGTGCTGTGTGAACATAAGGATGGAGGTAGGTGGACAATATGTCATCATCCAATGTGCGCTTAGTGAGAATTCACTGTGGTCAGGGCACTACGCTTAGCACACCCTGCTCAGCGACTCGCTCCACTGTAATAATGTAAACCTCATCAGTCTACACTCTTAGAGGCAAGGCTGTCTAGACAGACTAAAGTCAAGTAAACTGTTTTAGATCCTAGCATGGAGTATTGAGGTCCTGACCCAGACAGGCTGGCTTCCTTCCCCAAGCCACTTTCCTGAACTGCTAATCTGAGTACTTCTATCTGCAGGTCATTCCCAATCTGTCCTCTAGTTCCTGTGTCCTGGATTCTGAGGGCTGTCCTTCTGAGGTTTCTGCTGCCCACGGCATCCCCAGGCTCTGAGGAGAGAGAGATCTATGCCCTCAATGAAGGACTTCACAGTGGACAGGTCCCTCTTTTGGCTCTCCTGCCTCAGTCTTTGGGAACTGTCTTGAGATAAGAGGTGCAGCTAGGACTCTAACAGAACCAAGGCAATGTTTCCCCACCCTCCTACCTCAGAAAGTATCCCAGAGCGTGGATGGCCACCACACCCGGTGCTGCTGGGACCCTGCTGACAAGGTCCTGACGTCGGCAGGAACCCAGTTTGATTGATAGTTGGGTCGATGTAGCCTTCCAGAAGCCCTTGAATTTCCTATTAGAGGCACTGGATCCATCTGCTGACTCCCCCCTGGGTTCTGTGCTAAGGCTGGGTAGTGAGGGATGTCAAAGGGAAGATGGTTTAGGCCTTCTTCTGCCAGGGTGGACAATAACCCCTGGGGTTCTGTGACCGTGGCCCCCCCTTTCACAGCCCACCCAACTCCTTCATTTTTCTTTTAAATCTCAAAGCCGGGTGGACTCTGAGGGCCCTGAGCAGGGCAGTCATTACCAGGTAGAACTACAGAGGCCTCTGGGCAGTGCTCAGGGTGATACGATGGGTGTGATCCTAGCCTGGCTTCCCATATCCAGGGGACATGGCACCAATTGTAGATTCTGATTCTTTTTTTTTTTTTTTTTATTTATTTTTTTGGTTTTTCGAGACAGGGTTTCTCTGTGTAGCCTTGGCTGTCCTGGAACTCACTTTGTAGACCAGGCTGGCCTCGAACTCAGAAATCCGCCTGCCTCTGCCTCCCAAGTGCTGGGATTAAAGGCGTGCGCCACCACCGCCCGGCGTAGATTCTGATTCTTATTGGTTTATTTTCCTTACTGTCAAAGGGCCCTAGGTCCCTGTCTAACCATCGGCCTAAGGTTGTTGTGGAGCTGAGACAAGATGAGTCTAGTCCTACTCTGAGCCTGGTGCCTCCTCATGTGTGCAGGATGTGTCTGTGCACACTGTTACATGTGCACACTGCTACTTATGCACATTGCTATGTATGCACACTGCTACGTGTGCACACTGTTACTTATATATAACAACTGACATAGTAGGCTCCTGAGATCTGTGGAAATTGCTGTGTGACAATGTAAGGTGGGCAGTGCGGGTGGCAGTTCCTTAGATACAAGCTTTTCAGATTTTGCAAATATTTGGGATGTATTTGTAGTAAAAATTATTTGGTGTGCATGCATACTTGTGTGCATGTGTGTGCGTGTGTGTGCGTGCGTGCGTGCGTGCGTGCGTGCGTGCGTGCGTGCGTGTGTGTGTGTGTGTGTGTGTGTGTGTGTGTCTGTTCTTGACATAGGGTCTCACTATATGGCTCTGACTGACCTGGAACTTACTATGGAGACAAGCTGGTTTCAAATTCACACAGAGATCCCCTTGCCTCTGCCTCTGGGGAGCTGAGGTTAAAGTCATGAGCCATCACACCCCATTTGTTGTGTGTCTAAAGTTCACGTCTCACTAGGCACCTTGCACATGCACTTTTCCTCTGGCAACTTCACTCTGATGGTGTGTGTAATCATGTGTGTACATGTCCTTGTGCCAAGCTGGCCATTTTTGTGACTGAAATGATATGCGTCTATGTGGGACTCAGATAGGACAGCAAGTGACGATATACACGGCAGTGACTGTCACCATAAATGAGGATGTGGGTGACCTTGAGTGACTGGCTTAGTGGCTGTAGTTTCCTCAAGGCAGCTTTGGGCTGTTTACTCAGCAGGGTGTGAGACCCACCCTGAGTAAACACTTAGATCCTGGACCTTGTCGGGTTTGGATACAGCTCTTGTTATCACTGTAATAGGACATGGCCTTCTCAGGTCCCAGCCCACCTTGCAGGCCTGAGAGTGTTTTGACCTGAGGGACTAGACATGGAACTACCTCTCCGCTCTATCTCCCAGTGATGTCACACAAGTCACTGTCTGGTCTTCTAGAACAGTGATCTCAGGGTGCACTGTGTTGCCGTAGACAACTTCTTGGCATTGATGCCATCCTTAGCAGCAGACAGGCCTACCCCAGGAGGAAGGTGGGGAAAGGGGGCCCTTGGGGGGTAATTTATTATCCAAAGACCTCCGTCTGTCTGTCTAGATGGTGAGTAGGAGTGGGCACTCAAGACTTGAGTATGCTGAGCATGGGTGACTGACTCATCTCTGTAATCCTTTGGAGGCTGAGGTGGAACTGACTCAAATTCTAAACCAGCCTGCTAGATTACAGAGCTAGAGCATTGCAGAGTTAGACCATGTCTCACACACACACACACATACACAAAAAGTTTTGTTAATGTAACGACCTGACCTGGCATGTTGTCAAGGTTCCCATAACAAGTAGAAAAGATGTCGTATAATGGGCTTAGGGGCTATCTCAGACCAGGAGAACTGGGTCTTTTGTTCTTTGTTTTGTGCAGACCAGGCTAGCTTCAAACTCCCTATGTAGGTAAGGATGACTTTGAATTCCTCCTGAACCTCCTGTCTCTGCCTCGAAAGTGCTTCTAGGTTTTTATTTCTGATTCTCCTGATCTCTAGGCCTTCGTGTCTCCACGTCTCAGGGTGGGTCCAGATGGTATAGTCTGAAGGTCTTTAGAGCTGGCACAGGGAGTTGAGGGCTTTAGGGAACAGGTAAAGGGGTGCTCCTGGTTCTACATGACCCCTGCACCAACTGTCTGGCATAAATCTCAGTGCCTCTGCTTCTCCTCTAATCCAGGAGCCACAGTGCTGAGGAACTGAAAGTCCCCTCAAGCACTTGCCTTCTCCATGTGGGTGCAAGTGAGAGCCAGGGTTGCTCAGCGTGTGCCCTGAGCCTTGAGTCCTCATCTTCCCTGAGCTCCACTTGCTGATTACCCCTCATATAACTACATCATGATCTTTCCTTAATCATTTTTTTTAATCAGTGAGTTTTGGACAATGAGTTCTCCTCTGGTTGGGCTGTAGTCTTGTCGATTATCTAAGGGTGAAAGGCTCATATGCCCAAGCCCAAAGCTTTTGTTGTTGTCATTCTCAGAGGTTAATGTTCCAGATGAGGAAACAGGTGTGTGTGTGTGGGGGGGGGGATCTGCTTCTAGTTACAGAACTAAAAAATGGTATTGTTTGGATTTGAACCCAGGTCCATAACTGGGCAGTAGGAAGCAGGGGTGGCTGGGTCCTGGGATTCACATCCAGACCCTTCTGCGACGCTTGTTCCCTATCTCCTTGGGACACTACTCTTGTCTCTCTTGCTTAGGGATGTGGTGCCACAGGATTTGGGACTACTTTCATGTTCAGGAGCCTGTCAGGAGTCTCAGAGCCAGGGACACCTAAATTTGTGGGATGGGGGTCCAGCACGGGCAAATTAATGTGCAGGATGACATGATAGTCTTCCGCTCGTCCTTGGGCAGGTCACCTGCTATTTTTTGACCCTAAAAAGATTCATTCTTAATCTGGGTCGTGTGAGTGACAGCTTAGTCCCTGTCATCTGTTCCTCACTAGCTGGCTGTTTTCCCCTCAGACCGGCACCTCAGGGCTGGGGAGGTCCTGTCAGTTTGTCTTCACAACCACTTCCTGCCCTCACCCCAGTCTTATCTCCCCACCACTCTGGACTGGAAGGTGGGCATGAGAGGCTTAGTATCCTGCTGCCTGCAATCTGCCAAGATTTGTGCTATCAGGGCCCCAAAAGCCATCAAGCCACGGCTGCTATCTCTGCCTCATGGCCAGTCCCTGAAGATCCAGCTCACAAAGAAGTCTTTGGCTTTGCTGAGGTCCCTTTGGGCCTCCCGCCAGCTGGGAGTATCGGTATCACAAACACACTGAGGCTTAGGGAAAGTGGACTTGGACAGAGGAGGTTCAGAGAGTTAGTGCCTGGGGCCTCCCAAGCCCAAAGCCAGCCCCCAATGCCACCTACTAATTCTCAGACACTTCTAAAGAGTGTGGGTTTGGAGGGTGTGCGTGTGATTAGTTGACGGCTCCTCCCACATGGATGGGAGGCCTGGGTATCTAAGGTCACTGCACAGGCCTGATGGGGACCTGCAGTTTTGTTTTGTTTTAGAAGACTTACTTTGTAGAACAGCCTTCAGGGCCACTTACCATCATGGCTACCTGTTTGCCCATGACTTATTTTTTATTTGTGGTACTAATGGTTAAACCTAGGGCTCTACCACAAAGTTACAGCCTCCGCCTTTTTTTTTTTAAATTGAGGTAAGGTCTTACTTTGTTGCCTGTGCTGGTTTTGAACTCAGTATGTAGTCCAGGGAAAACCTTACACTTTGGATCTTCCTCCTCAGTCTCCTGAGTAGCTGGGATTATAGGTCTGTGGTACCATATCCAGTTTCCTGCTCCTTTTTAAACTGGGCATGATTTACAAACATCTCAGAGCCCTGAGCACTTCAGGAAGAAAACACATCTATTTGTGAACCTGCAGTGCTGACTCCGCGGCTTTCTCTTAACACCTGTAAGAAAAGAAATCTATGTGGTAAAGATAGGAGGTGACTTCTGAGGGACCAGGGAGAGAACGCAGAGGGCATAGAAGGAGCCTTGGCACTACCAGGTCAATGGTGGTCAATGGTCACTTACTGCTCCTATTATCCAGTGCTCCAAAGGCTTTCCTTACTCTTCTCTGGCCCAGGACCAGTGACAAGACTGTCATGCTCATACCAGCCTGGCCCTAGCTTTCTTTGGGTGTGTGGGGCAGAGCTGGCACAACGGGTCAGGGCTCCCAGGACACCAGGCTACAGAATAGGGCTCTGGGCCACTCTATTCTATAGCGGGATGGAGGGGGCGGACGCTCCAGTGTTCTGAAGCCCTGTGTTTTTGAGAACTAGTGTTAGCCTAGGGGGGGTGTGTGTAAGCGGCTGAGAGCTAAAGAGGTGTGGGTTTGGAAACTGTCAAATGGGGATGTAAGAGGGTGCTGGTTCAGGACCTCTCTCTGGCCAGGGTGAGACTGAAGTGGCAATTTTGCCAAATTCTGGTCAGCCTGTGAACCTTGAGCTTTTTAAGTTGGATCAACTTCCGGCTGGGTTTGCACACCCTACTGGGAATTGAGTTGGGAGTGTGGAAGAGGCTTGTTTTGCTCTTGGTTGTTGTGGCTTGCAAATAGTGACCATCTCTAAGTTAGTTACTGAGGGGCTGTCATCCCTATCCCTGCTAGTTAGTCTCTCAATTGTCATGGGTGTGTGTGTGCCCACCCTTGAATCTCTGAAGCGTTGTGTGTGTGTGAACAAGCAGTTGCAGAAGCGTGTACCTGCAAGGGTGGGAGAGAAGTGTAGAGAAGAGGCTCCCAGTTAACTTCCAGAATCCCTCTTGGCACCTCAACCTTACTCTGAGAGCCCAGACTACTTTGCCACTTCGCTATGTCGCTACTGCTCACAGATCCCCGGTCCTCTGCTGGTCTGCAGCTCCTCCCGGACTTTGCCCCTTCCCCGGGGCTTACGGGGGCGGGCGCTAGGACCCGGCGGGGCGGGGCGGGGCGGGGCTCGGTGCTCCCGCAGCTCTTACCTCCGCAGCCTAGAAAATACCGAGCGAGGCGAGCGGAGCCCAGGAGCCCCGAGCCTAAGTGAGGGAGGAGGGCGGAGGGGGGCGCGCGGGGCGGGGGGCGCAGAGCGGGGCGGGGCGGGGCCGGCGGCGGGACCCACTGCTCCTCCCCCCAGGGCCCCCGCGCGGCCCCCGGTCGCCCGGGCAGCGGAGGCAGCGGCGGCAGCGGCGGCAGCGGCGGCAGCGGCGCAAGAGCTCGCACCCCGGCCCCGGCGGGCCCCGGCAGAGAAGCCCGAACAGGTGAGACTCGGCCACCACGCCCCGCCCCACCACGGCCCCGCGCAGCTTGCTGCCGAGTTACTTGTGCGAGTCTGGCCAGCACCGCGCGGGGACTCCGTGCCAGACCCGCGCCTGCGATCCCCCAGAGTCCCGCCCGCCTCTCGCGGGCTCCTGCACCCGCTACGCAGCAACCCTACTGCCGCTCCAGGGAAGTATGAGGTCGCACCTTGTGGGAGGGTGGCCCTAGTGACTGTCCTGTGCCGGTGCACAACTGCCTGGGGCCAGTACCTGCCCTTTTCAAGCTGTTTGCTGGTCCAGGACCCCGGCTAGCCCCACCCGCGCCCCCAGCGTACTGACACTGGTCCCCAAACCGGTCTTGCAGGTCCTAGGAAGGTGGCGTCAGCATCTGCAGCCGCGTCGACGTTGTCTGAACCTCCGCGGAGGACCCAGGAGAGTCGGACTAGGACCAGGGCCCCGGGCCTCCCCACGCTCCCTATGGAAAAGCCAGCTGCCTCAACAGAACCCCAAGGGTCTCGGCCCGCCTTGGGCCGTGAAAGTGTCCAGGTGCCCGATGACCAGGACTTCCGCAGTTTCCGGTCAGAGTGTGAGGCCGAGGTGGGCTGGAACCTGACCTACAGCAAGGCCGGCGTGTCTGTGTGGGTGCAGGCTGTGGAGATGGATCGAACTCTGCACAAGATCAAGGTAGGGTTGCCCTGTGGTACCTGCAGCCTCCACTCCTCCCGAACTGTCTCTCACAGAAGTCTCCTCGTCCAGACTCAGGCCAGGGGTCCATAGAGGGTTGCCTGTGGGCTCAGAGTCTCTTAATATAAACCAGGAGAAGGTATGGTCCCCCACCACACATATGGGCCATATGACTTATCTGGCTCACAGAGTTCTAACCTAGGCATGCCTGTGTGTTTGGGAGATGGGTGATGGCCAGGCACACTTACGGGAATAGTGTCTCTCAGAGGTCTTTCAGAGTAGCTTCTGCTTGGACCCTTAGTTTGACTCACCAGGTAGGTGAATGGCCCACTTCCTCCCTCACCCTGGTTCTCTAGCCTGAGATGGGTTGTCTGGTCTACTTTCTGCACTCTTGGGTGCGGAGGATGAGATTCCTTCCTGCTTGGTTCCTCTAGTCCTCTCTGTCCCTGCCCAGTGGCTCCAGCAGGCTCTGAGCCTGCAGCAGGCCTTTAGGACTGTGGCTGGCAGCTCCTGATGGCTCTCTTGCCCTGAGCCACACTTGGGGGGTGAACTAGGGGATGGAGGGGTCTTAGGGTCAAGGGAAACCGGCTCAGAAGGCAGATGAGTGAGTACTCATCAGCCCCTCACTGCCATCCCCCCTCCCTGCCCATGATTCTCTTCTCTCTGTCATGGCAGGCCAGCTTTGGGTTTGATGGGGCAGAGATCCTGGTCTAGGGGCCTCAGTAGCTGTTTGTCATACGTGTGGTTTTGTTGTGAGTGCCACATTGCAGGGTTGAACTTCTTTAGAGGGTGCTTGGAAGGCCATTCCCTTGCACCCCTCTGCTGCTCTGGGCCTGTCGAGGATGCATTCCTGGACTGTCTTCACAGGGTCCCTTCTGCCTAGGGCCTTATACCAAAGCCTGAGGGGCCAACCTATCCCCTCTGGCCCTGTGCTGTTTTTGCCTTGCCCTAATCATTCATAGCCTTATCCACCTGTCCCCACACAATTGGCTTGCTCTTCCTGCTGTCCCTTTGCCCTCTGTGACTGTTTCTGTGTGCCCTCACTGACTCTCTCTGGGTCTCCGTGCCTACCTCATTGCTCTGAGTCTTTTCCTGGGCTTAAAGGCCCTGGGCTGGAGCTTCTTCAAGGCCTAGCCTAGGTCTGAGCCCAAGGAGCAGGGCGGGAAGGGCAGCTGGTAGTGCCAGCACGTTGCTGATTGCAGTCAGGGTCCTCCCCACAGTGTCCACCAGGGTAGTGGTGCTGAGGGAAGATGGACCAGGGAACAGAGTGAAAGGTGGTGGACTGACTGAGAAAGGCTGAAAGCCAGCAGTGTGCAGGGGCTGGGAAGTTTGGCTTCCCCACAGGACTGGCTCTCTCTCAGTGTGTGTGTGTGTGGGGGGGGGGGTGAGTACTCCCACCCTTTGTCAATAGGGTGGAGCTGCCTCCTCCATCTGGCTTGGTTAATGAATAAGCCCATCCTTGCCCAGGACTGGAGTTGGAGTTGGCAAGTCTAGAGACCAGGTTGCTTCAAACAGACCCCTTGTGGCTAGATCAGACTTGGGAAGGGAGAATATTTGAAGACGCTATGGTGTTAATGGGCTTCTGAGCAAGACATATGTTTTCTCTAACACACGGGTTCCAGTGCTTTACATACTGAACAGAGGCTAAGGTATTAGACAGCCTTTTATACAACCTACTTTGTAACCCCCTCCTCCTCCAACAGGATGCAGGCGAGGATATTAAGGACCAGAGAATGCCAGGGCTATGCACGTGGCTAAGGGGGGGGGGTGATAAGGGGGGAGAGAGAGAGAGAGAGAGAGAGAGAGAGAGAGAGAGAGAGAGAGAGAGCACTTAGAGCCCTGATGGGTTAGTCTCCAAGGAGGAGGTAAGCAGAACCTAGGCCCAGGGAGGAGACTGGCACCTTAGTTATAGGTATCACCAGTGGCCAGGCTCCATGCCTGGTCCTCTCAGCACAGCAGTTGGAACTCTGGGAGATGAGCTGAGGTCTCTGAGCTTCCCGTCCCCAGATTCCAGGACTTGCAGTTGCCACAGTTAGCCTGTTTCTGATAAGCGCCCTGCTCCCAGCCAAGCATTTTCTCTTGGTTATCTGATTTAGCCTCAGGCCATTCCTGGGGAGTCTTCAGTTTATCTCTGTGTTGCTAAGAAAGAAACAGACCAAAAGAAAGCTCAACCTACTACTGAGGCAGGAGTGCAGCCCAGGTCAGCCTGCTCCAGAGTTGCTGGCCCTCACTGATGAATTTGCATCCTTGGGTAACACTAGCCTTTAACCCCATCAATAACTCTTTGAAGAACTAAAGGACATTATGTTCTCATCATCCTACTCTTGTTTGATGGATGACAAAGCTGAGGCCCAGAGGGGTGAGTGACTCTTGCCAAGGTCATACATCAGGTAGAAACCAGAGTCCCAGGGATCATTGGATCATTGCTTGTTTGTTGAAATTCTGTTTTCTTTCTTCCCCCTTTCTTCCCCTTTCTCCTGCACCAGGGCATGCCCTGTGGTGTGTGTGTGTGTGTGTGTGTGTGTGTGTGTGTGTGTGTGTGTGGTGGGGGGTGAGGGGGCGTGCCTTCTTATTTTCTTGATTGATTTCATCCTGTTCTCCCTATCTGTGTCCAAAGGTCCCTGGAAGCCACCATGGCTCTGGGCCCAGCAGACAGCTAGGACAAATGAAAGGGGCTGATAGAGGCTACCCCTACTCTTTCCCTCCCTCCTGGCCTCTGGCCTGCTCTGGCTTCAGACCTGCACTGGGCTCTGGGTTAGTGCACAGGAGGCAGACAGTTCTCCTGCAAGTTTAGTCCCTGTACCAGAGGCAGATGTTGAGTATGGACCTCAGAGCCAAGGCAGAGGGTTGCTTAGAACCTAAACCTGGGTTTCCCAAAGCTCAGGCTTGAAGAAATAGGAAATACTTTTCAGTCATTCAACCAGGGAATTGTGTAGATCTGGTCTCTTTTTGCTTTGTGTGACTGAGGCATATCCCTTCCACTCTCTGGGCTGTCTGGTCACCTGCCATTGGACCTTTCTTTCTTTTTCTTAAAAAAAAAAAGATTTATTTATTTATTAAGTACACTGTAGCTGTCTTCAGACACTCCAGAAGAGGGCATCAGATCTCATTATGGATGGTTGTGAACCACCATATGGTTTCTGGGATTTGAACTCAGGACTTTAGGAAGAGCAGTCAGTGCTCTTACCCGCTGAGCCATCTCTCCAGCCCCCATTGGGCCTTTCTGATTATAGAACCTCAGTGGCTGGACCAGGGTACATGGGAGAAAGAGCAGGGCAGCCCTGGCAAGCACTCTCTGGATGACCTGTGTGCAAGTCTTCTGGTGCTTACTGTATACCTCTCTCTGTGGCAGGCAGAGGAGGGCTCCTGGGTTCTTTCCAATGCTTTCAGAACTTAGTGGAGAGAGGGAAGGCAATTCCAGGTGTATCTAGGCCCACAGCACATAGGTTTGTGAGCACACACAGCAGCAGGGGTGACCCAAGAAGGAACCAGGACCTATGACAAGAGCAGACTGGTGTCAGTGTCTCTGGGGACTTGGAGTTAGAACATCTGTGAGAGTTCTTGAGAGCCTCTTGCCACAGGAAACTGGTTAATAGGGACTTGTGTCCTGACTTCTGGTCCTGTGGTCTTTCCCTCTCCTTTGGCGAATGCTCTAAATATCCCCTCCTGGCCCAGGCTCACTGTCTGCCTGTCCCGTGCCACAGGCACTTGGGGTAAAGTCTCTCAAGCCAGTGTCCTGATCTCCTGTGATATATGGCTCACTCAGGGATCTCTGAGGACCTTCCGTACCTTTAGAGTCTGGGACTCAAAGCCACCCTGGGAAAGACAAGGGTGTGTAGGTCCAGGACCACTGAGTCTGCCATTGTCCTGAGAGGTAGGACTCTTCAGTCCAATGGAGTAGATGTGGAAAATGGAGGCTCAAAGCAGGGTCCACTTCTCTAAGACCAGTTAGAAGTGGCTGAGGTTGGATCAGAACTCAGGTCCTTGCCTCCCTCTGCCCCAATCAAAACCTCCTTCTCTTAGCCCTGTGAGCCTTTCTGTCTCCAGAGCCCCATGGAGATTCCGTCTTTGGGTCTCTCTGTGCTGTGTCATTGTGAGAGGATACCTTGGAGGGAACCCAACTGGGTAAAAGTCCAGTCCTCACTGTTTTATCTGAAGGGTCACTTCACCTCTCTGGGTTTGTTTCCTTGTCTGTGGTGACAAGGGCGAGAGGTGATATGGTGAACTGGGGGAGTTCAGCTCCTGGTTTGGCCTTTGCTTCTTGAGGGTCAGTGAGTCCATCTCTATAGGAAGTTGCTGGGCAGGTGGTTTGTAGAGGCAATCCTAAACTTTAGGCCCGGGACGGTGATGTGAGTGTACTGTAGGGCATAGGTAAGGATGGTCAACTAAGGCCTGGGTGGTTTATGCCAGCAAGAAAGGCCCCAGGTGAGCCCTCTGAATCCAGGGACAGTTCTGAGGGTTCCTGCCTTGGCTCTAGCCTTGACCTGATATAGGAGTCCTAGAAGAAGAGGCATCCAGAGATGTCCTGGAGAAACAGAGTTCTAGAGAAGTTCCCAGGGAGTTAATAGTGTGTGTTATGGGGAAGGTGCACTAAAAGGGGGAAGAGTCACCAGTGGCTGGAGGTGTTGAAGAAGGTTTTATGGCTTGAGGTGCCTGTTAGAGTTGAAGCTCTATAAGAGAGAACACAAGATTCTTAGCTGTGTGGCCCTGGACAGGCTGCTTCTACTTCCTCCTTTGTTCCACGTGGACAGAAGGATCAGTTTGCCTGCGTTCTGCTACTTCAGTTACATCACTGGATAGCCTCTCTATCTGGACCCATGCTGGAAGTAGGGGACCACCAGGAATTGAAGGGTTCCCAGTTGAACCCAGAGTGGCCACTGAGCCAGCCAGTCCTAGAGTATGATGCCTACCTTAGGTGGTGGCTTTGGAATTGAGGGGAGAGAGAGTAGGAGTTTGTCAGCATCCAGAACATTGTGCACAGGTACAAAGAGGAGGTTAGGATGGAGGAGATAGAACAGGGCCTTGAAAAAGATGCCCTGGATGAGAATAGGGAGTAGAAAGGGATTAGTGAGCTAGGCCAGGCCTTTGGCTTTCTGGAACTAGGGGTCTTATGGTGCCAGGGTTTTGCTGTTGGGAGAGGCTGCACCCGCCTGGGCAACAGTACTGAGTCTGATCTAGAGTAGAGGCTGAGGCCAGTGCAGCTTGGGACCCGCCCAGAGGGATGAGAAGGGATGGGTAACAAAGTGCAAACTGGGACTGTGCTTAGGTAGAAGATGGTGGGAGGCACAGCTCCTTGTGGCCCCTGTCCTGGCAGTGGGTGGGGTGCCTCCAGGCTATGTCCCTGTTAGGGGGTAGGGGAGTCCACAGTTCGCAGGCTGACTTAGCGCCCTCCACACCCAGTTCCCCAGGCTCCAGCTTTTAAACTTTAACGAGCCTCAGCTCAGTTTCCAGCCGAGAGTGTTTAAAGTTTCAAGAGATGAGAGAAAAGAGCAGTCCTGGAGACAGCTGGGTCCTCTTTCTTCCCTTGTGCCTCTGTGCCTTGCTGGACCACCTGGAGCCAGAGCCCTGGATACCATGACCCTGGAGACTTGGTGCTCTGTGCAGGTCTGGGATCTACACTGGGCCTCTCTAGAGTGTTGCCCAAGGCCTGGGTGCCAGGCTGCCAACAAGAATAGATGGGGTAGAACCCAGTCACAGCCCAGACCCTTATCTGGGCAGAGGATCATCCTCTGTCCACAGGAGGAGGGACACAGCTCAGAGTAGTGTCAGGTTGGCAGTGCTCCCAACCCTTTCAGTGCTCTTTATGCCCCCTTTAGCATGCTTGTGTTGGTGTGGATGCTGTAGGTCCCTATAGAGACTCAAAAACATGGGATTGGAGAGTCCTGTGCCAAATACACACCCTTGTCACTTGCCATTAAGTGGAGCTTGTGGCCAGTGGCTCAGGGCAGCTCAGTTGGCACTATTTTCTGAGGCTGTGTGTGTGTGTGTGTGTGTGTGTATGTGTATTTATTGTATGTTTTATGTGTATGTGCACATATGCATGCATGTGCATATGCCATGGCAGGAGTGTGGAGGTCAGAGGGCAACTTGACAGAGTTGGTTCTCTCCTTCTACCACTCAGGCCCCAGAGGTGGAACTCAGGCCTTCGTCTTGGTAGCTGGTGCTAAGCCATCTCCCTGGCCTCTCTGGTGTACCACTGCTTTTCTGCCTTCCAGCCTGGGCTCCCAGAAGAAAGGCATATGAATCTTTCTGCCTGGGGCAGGTGTACAGTGTCTGCACAGGTGGGAAGTAGGGGGTGACACCTGCTCTGGTCTACTTGTGGCACCTGGGCCATTTAATCTTATTGGGTTTCTGTCACAGTGCTTATCAGTGCTGGCTCCCGAAGGTCCCCTCATCATTTCCTGGTCCCTGCTGTCTGTCTTTGGACCTTTCTAGATGTCCTGGGACCTAGGAATAGATGAGAGGTGATAAGACTTGGAATAGAGAGAGATCTGGTAGCTGGAGGGGATCTGCCTCCTCTGTGTGTCTCCAACATGTATTCATTCATGCATACATACATGTAATCATGGAGTCCATACATTTAAAGAGTGCATACTATATGCCAAGCATAGTGTTCTGTAGGAATTTGGCATCAAATCACACTTATCAGACGCTGTTGTTATGAGGCTCATATCCTGTCAGGGAGCCAAGCAAAACAGAAGCAAACAGCTGAAGAAGATACCAGAGGGTGGCTCTGTTCTAAGCACAGGGTGATTTGATGGGGGTGGAGGAGTCTGCGTGTGGGTTTCTGTGTGTGGAACTGAACTGTGGGTGGCTGTGTGCGATACGGCCTTCGGATGGGCGGACTGTGAGCCCCTCACAAGCAGGTAGAAGGTTCCCCAACCCCAAGCAGGCATCTGAGACGTTTGGGTCATTCCACACTGAATGCATGTGTGTGCCAAGTGTGAGTCTCTGTGTTTCTGGGTCTGGCATTACCCTTGTGTGAGTCACACCCCCTCGCTGGAGCAGAGTTGTCTCTGATCCAATTATGTCTGCTCAGCTGTCTCCTGGCAGCTCCTGCCCCCTGGTGCAGCTCTGCCTCTACCACGGCTCCCCTTCCTGCTGCTTCTGAAGCATCTGGCTGCCTCTGGCTTCTCTCTGGGTCTCAGGATATCCCCTTCCCAATCTTCTCTAATCCCTGCCTGGCAACTGCCTGTGTCCCTGATGGCTCTGTTTGGCCCTTTTCTTCTCTTTTTTCCCCTTGTCTCAGTTGTGTATTTAGCATTTACATTTAGCGAGCCTCTTCTGTTGTCTGCTGGCTGCTGTGTAGTGGATATGGAGACAGATCAGACCTGGGCCCTCCCCTCCAGAGACTCCAGGCCTGGTGGAGAGACAGGGAAAGCCTTCGCAGGAGTGCTGGGACAGACTTGTGCTGAGAATAGTGACTGACAGCCTGAAGCTGGGAGCAGGGTGTGAGAGGGACTTCCACAGGGGGCGGTGCCTGGGCCTAGCCAGATGCTGGAGGTCTGTGAGCACCTAGATGCGGCAGATGCACACACTGGGGCTGAGGAAGAAGGGCGGCAGGACAGTTGGATTTTATCCTGAAGCCAGGAAAGAGAGAGACTTTCAAACTTGACAGTGCCGTTGTCAGTTCCAGGGCTTAGAAAACTCCCCGGTCAGGGGACTGATTGACTGGGAACCTGGAGACTTGAAAGGGGAATATGGCTATAGAGGACAAGCAGGGATGGGGGTGCAGAGAGGGCTTGCCCAGAAGGAAGGCTGTGATTCAGCAGGGCTAGGGAAAAGCGGGGAGGAAGGAATTGGTTGAGAGCCAAGCCTGGGTTCGAAGGCACTGAAGGAAGGCAGGTACTTGGAACAGCTAACAAGTTTGTGTTGGACATGGGGAACCCAGTGGCCTGGGGGCTGTCTAGGGCTTGATGCCCAGGAGATTATTGAGGCAGAAGTCCAGTGCTTGCTAGGTCTTTAGGGATCATCATCCACGATGGTCCCTGATACCAGGGGAGCGTTTGTCTTTATCTGTCTCAGGGACCAATAGTGTCTCACATCACTGGTCCCCCGCTCTACCTCATTTTCTTCTACCTCCCCGTCATTGTCTCTTTCCCAGCTCCCCCTCCTTCATCTGTCTCCCCCTGCCCTCAGAGTAAGAGCAGAAAGGCAGATGGACGGAACAGGGGGTCAGCCTCTGCAGCCTTCCCTTCATCCCTGCTCAGAGCTGGCTCTGCTGCTGAAGCTGGGGGCGGGGGGGCGGGCGGGCAGGGAAGCTGCAGGAGACCAGTGGGCGGGAGGGCACTGGGCAGAGCAGGGATGAGTCACCCAGCCCTGGATGGAGAGCAGCAGACAAGGGCCTGGGTGGGTCCTCGCTGGAAGCTCTGTATACAGAAGACATGGCAGGACATCTCTCCTCCACCAGTCTTGGGAATGCCTGAGAAAAGTTGAGCTGCAGGTGGTTGCTGCCAGACCCCTTGCCTTCAGAGGAGAAGGCTGTGGAGACCAATGGCCATTTTCCAGGTGTGACTACTGAGCTTTGTATTAGGCCTGCAGATGTGTGTTCTCTATACTCCTCCAGTAGGCCCACCCAAGCAAAGGTAGCCCCAAGAGCCCTTCCATGCCACACATGCCCTATAAGCTCCAGCCTCTAGCATGGATAGCCCTCATCTGGCTAAGTGCTAGTCCACCTGGCATTCCCTGGTTCTCTCACAGAATAGAGGCTGATTCTTAGGGACCAGGCTTAGGGGTAGCCTTGGATTACGCTGGCTCTAGGCAGGTTCTTCCATACCATTTTTCCATTCACTAAGGGACACTGACTTCCCACAGAGTGGGCAAAACTGTTAAGCCACTAGCACAGAGCCTGGCGCAGCAGGCTCTCCATTAACAGTTGCTGAATGGATGAATGAATGAGCAGGTTGAGTACCCAAGGGACAGCTCCGTTTCCTGCCTTACCCTTGTTCACTCTGGGTGACTCAGGTTACCTCATGCAGCCACATGTGCCTTCTTCCCGAAGCCAGACGGTTCTGGTTCCCGGCTTGTACCAGTCTCTGCCAAGGGCCTTTTCCCCTTTCACCCGGGTGCCACCTGCCCGTCTGGCTTTCCTTTGGATTTGGTCTTCCTTTGCCTGTAGTTCCTCTTCCTTCTGTCTCTGCCCTGACCCTGCAGGGCCATCACTGCCTGCTTCCTGCCCTGGCCGGAGACCCCTCTGGTTCCTACTTCTAGCACAGTTTCTTTGGCGATCAGTGACATAAAAGCCAGATACTGCTGAGTATTTCCAATAACCTGTGTCAGCCACAGTGTCAGGCCTCAGCCTGGACGAGCCTGGGCTTTCAGGTCCAGTGAACAAGGTCTTAGAGGTTCTGGATAGAACAACTTCAACTTCAATAACAACTCCTCCTCCTCCTCCTCCTCCTCCCTTGCCTCCCCCCCGCCCTTTCTTGAGACAGGGTTTCTCTGTGTTGCTCTGGCTGTGCTGGAATTTGCTCTGTACACCAGGCTAGCCTCAAACTCAGAGATCCGTCTGCCTCTGCCTCCTGTGCTGGGATTAAATGTGTGCATCACTACCACCTGGCCTGGTTGGACCTTCTTCTTTTTTGTTTTTTTTTTTGTTTTTTTTTTGAGACAGGGTTTCTCTGTGTAGCCCTGGCTGTCCTGGAACTCACTCTATAGACCAGGCTGACCTTGAACTCAGAAATCCACCTGCCTCTGCCTCCCAAGTGCTGGGATTAAAGGCGTGCGCCACCACTGCCCAGCCTGGACGGAACTTCTAATTAGGACACCAAAATGTGTTTTTCCCACAGGTCTTACTGTAGTCAGGCCAACATCAAGCTAACTTTATTCTCCTGCATTAGTTTCCTATGCACTAGGATTACAGATATGCAAGATGAAACAGTGGGGCTTTTTTTTAAGATTTCATAAATATTATAGCAATAGTAAGAAGAATCCAAAAATTAAAACCAGACACATGCCCAAAGTTTCAATTACTAGGTATGCTGAGGCAGAAGGACCACTTAAACTCAAGAGTTTGAGACCAGCCTGGGTAAACAGCAGAAACCTTGCAGGGTAGGGTGTCAGTGGAGAGAATGAAGGGCTGGTGTGTAGCTTCTTTGGTACTTGGTACAGTGCTTGTCCGGCAGGCGCACACATGGAGCCTTGTGTTTGGTTCTCAGAACTGAATAAACTCGGTGTAGTGGTGTAAGCCTATGATTTCTGTACTGGGGAGGTGCAGAGTGGGGGGTGGGGGTGGGGAGGTGGGTTAGGAGGGTAAAAATTTGAGATGGTCTTTGGCTATGTAGCAAGTCCAAGGCCAGCCTGGTCTTCATGAGTCTTTCTCTCTCTCTCTCTCTCTCTCTCTCTCATTTTCTTTTGTTTTTAATAAAAAAAAAAAAAAAACCAAACCAAACCCTGGTTTCCCACAGGGACCATCCCCGGCACTCCTTCCAGCTTTTTCCGAGGTGCGGGTAATCTGTGCGGAGTCGGCACCAAGCACAGTTTGTCTGCTGCTTTGTTCATTTAAATTTGCATCGGTAGCTGTTGCTCGCATCACTAGAGTTATTAATTCATGAACAGTTCTGGCAGCTGCTTTCCACCAGGCCTGCTCTGGCTCTGAGGGTTACAGAGCTGTGAGGCTGCCCTGTCCTGGGGGTGGGGCGGGGTGGACAACACAGCCCTTGATGGCTGTGCAGTCCTCAGGGTGATGTGTCATTCTGAACGGAACTGGCCTTGCTTATGCTGTTCTCCAATAAAATTTACTAATTACAAATTCAATAATACATTCATGAATATTGTAACAGAACTTTTCTTACTTTATTTTTTCCTGAGCTTAGTTTTTTTCTGAGTACTGGGGATTGAATCCAGGCCCTCATGCAGGCTAGGCAGACACTGTCTCAGTCCTTTGTGTGTTAGGAGCACATGCATGTGTGTGCGTGCACATGTACATATACAGTGGCCAGAGAAAAATCTTGGCTATCACACCTCATGTACCATCTACCTCGCTGCTGCTGCTGCTTCTGCGTCTTCTTCTGCTTCTTCTGTTGTTTTTGTTCTCGTGTCTCTCATGGCTTGAAACTTGACAAGTAGACTAGGCTGGCTCATGAACACCAGTGACCTGCTTTTCTCTACCTCGTGAAGTGCTGGGATTAGCAGTTTGGGTTACTGCCTTTTAAGAAATTATTATTAAATTTTAAGTGTGTTGGTGTTTTGCTTGTATGTGTGTCTGTAAGTATGTGCCCGTGTAAGCCAGAAGAGGCATCAGATCTCCTATGACTGGAGTCATAGACGGCTGTGAGCTCCATGTGGGTGATAGGAATTGAACTTGGGTCTTCTGGAAGAGCGAGTACTCTTAACTGCTGAGCCATCTCCACTCCCACCCCACTTAGTATCAGTTTTGAGGATCAAACCAGGTCCTGATTCCTGAAAATCAAATACTTTACCAACTGAGCCTTCTGAGTTTTGGGGTGTGTGTGTGTGTGTGTGTGTGTGTGTGTGTGTGTGTGTGTGTGTGTGTACAGGGGCCTGCTCACTCACCTGTGAGTGTGCAAATGTAGAGCCAGAGGTGGATATCTGGCATCCTTTGCTTTCCGATCTTAGATTTTGATACAGGCCTCCTGAGCCTGCGCTTGCTGTTTCCGCCGCGGTGTGAGCCAGTGAGCCCCCCAGACCCACCCTTTTCCAGCATGCAGTGCTGGAGTTACAGCTGTCTGCTGCAGTGCCTGGCTTTGACATGGGTCCTTATGCTTGCACAGCAACCGCTTCTCCCCAGCCCTGTCCCTGAGCCTTTTCTCTTTTCAGACAGGGTCTCATTAAGCTGTCTAGGCTGGCTTTGAACTTGCATTCTTCCTGCCTTAGCCTCTCATGTAGTTAGGATTTCATGGCTGTGCCAACCAGGTCTGGCTTGACAGTTATTTTCTGGAATGGTACAGCTAGTTGTTACTGCCACTGCGTATCATTCTTTCCCTTGGGTGGTGGGGCTGCCGAGGGCTCGATCCAAGGCTTTGCTCTATTTGTATCACTGAGCTATACCTAGAACCCTGTGTAACACGGTTACCACATCCTTATAAGGAGTGGGTATTTCATAGATTAGCAGGTATATTCATATGTTAGTTTATGAGTATAAATAGGTTCCTCAATATTTTTCAGATGATGATGATGATTGGTTTTCGAGATAGGGTTTCTCTGTGTAGCCCTGGATGTCCTAGAACTCACTCTGTAGACCAGGCTGCTCTTGAACTCAGAGATTCTCCTGCCTCTGTCTTCTGAGTGCTGGAATTAAAGGTGTGCACCACCACACCTGGCCAGATTATTATTTTTTTGAGACAGAGGTCTCATAATGTTGGCCAGGCTAGTTTTCAAAAGACACTCTTCTTCCCCTTCTTAAGCCTCCTAAGGAGCTGAGATTGTAGGCCCACTATCCTGACTAACTCATTTACTTTTTTTGACTACCAGAAATATGAAAGATTTTAAAAACAAGTTCCAGATCTTCCCTGGACCTGCCTCTTGGTATTTCTGATCCACTCCAACCCCTCTACACCTTTGTCAGAGGAATTTTCCTTAAGGCAAACACTTTTACAAGTACCCAACGGTCTTTCCCAGCTGTGCAGATGTCTGAAGTGGACTGGAACACTATGAGTTACCAGCCAGTATCCAGCATTCTGAGTTAGAATGCAGGCACAGCCTCGCTATGGGCCCTGTACACAAAGCAGGTCTTAACTGAGCACTTGGTATATGTCAGGGGTTGCCATGATCAGGGGCCACAGAACTTCAGGCAGAAGAATGCAATGCCTACCTGGGACAGGACGATTGCCTGGAGAGGAGAGGACAAGGAGGCCTGGGACACAGCACAGCCTGAAGAATTTAGGGACAAGACAGCAGACACATTAGGAGATGAGCCAGTGAGGGGATGTCCTGGGAGGGGTTTGGGACAGACCTGGAGGAGTAGCTACCTTGCTATTCCTCATGGCAGGACTGGCAGATGTCTTTCCTTTTCCCTCTTGACAGCCACTGGAGAACGGTCTTAGGAGTGTCTGTTCTGGGGACCCCAGAATCCCAAGACAAGAAGCAGGTCCTCCCTCACATACCCTGGGTCTGGTTCCCTGTGGAAACAGCAAAGTGGAGGGAAAGCCAGAGCAGAGAGAGGGCCAAGGGCCTGCTGTGGGGCTTCTGCCTCTCAGATCCCAGCTCCTGGTCCCGCCCACTTAGGGCAGGGCCTAGCTGTAGGCTATGAAAGGTGACTGGGTTGATTTATGCAGTGGGTTGACCTATAGCAAGTGTCCACTTATTTGTTCACTCAACCTCTCTTGTCTTTATATACCTTGCCCTTTGAAGGTTAGCAGGAAGATACTCCTTGGGCATGGCCAGAGAGCTCAGGGAGGAGCCTGGGGCTCGAAGTCAGTAGATGGCACGGCACGTATTTGAAGGCTTTCTGTGCAAGCCTCCTTTAATCCTCATATCACCCTCCAGGGAACAGTGATCCTCCTTTGGCAGCTACAGATGCTGGGACTTACAGCTCCTTTCTTTGCTCAAGCTAAGACCACGTAGCCAGGATGTAGGAGAGATCTGTTGCAAGCACAGCAATGCAGAGCTGCTAGGGCACCATGATAGCCTGAGGCTTCTCGGAGAGGCAGAGCCCCAGCCCTGGGTTCCAGAAAAGCACGGTCCTGTCTTTGAACTTGGGGAGGTGTGGTAAAGCAAGTCAGATAGAGAATCTGTTAGCTCTTCCTCTCTGACCAGCCATCCCTCCAGAAGGTCATGAGTACAGCATCGCATGGGCCTTAGACAACGTGTTTTGGTTGCCAGCATGCTTATTTCTTTTTTTTTTTTTTTTGCTTTTGTTTTTTATTTGATTTATTTTGTGTGCATTGGTATCAGGGTGTCAGGTTCCCTGGAACTAGAGTGCTACTGTGCTAGGGACTGAACCTGGGTCCTTTGGAAGAGCAGTCTGTGCTCTTAGCCCCTGAACCCTCTCCAGCTCCAGGGGTTTGTTTTGGAAGAGAATTTTACCATAACCTTGGAAAACTGAGGATCTTACTTGGATCAGACAAAGGAAAAGATCGTTGGGTGATCTTTTCAAAAACACAAAGCTATTGTTGGATCTCTGCGTTAACATACAGGTGGAGACAGGCCTGTAATCTTAGCCACTCAGGAGGCTGAGGCAAAGACTGCCCAGCATGCTTATTTCAGTTGGGCAACAACCATCCTGATGCTTTGGAGTCAGGAGTCCATGGGCTCTGGTATGATGTGGCCTTGGTCCATCATTATACCTCTCTGGGCCTGTTTCAGCATCGTGCATTGGAAGGTTATGAGGGTGATGTGTTTTCCCACTGGGAAAACTTAGCCCAGAAAAAGATAAGGGAAGACTCAACACAAAATATCTAAGCGATGGTCTTGTGAAGGGGTAACCATTAAGCAGCCAATAAGACAGATACGGCCTGGTACTATGGAAGCCTGCCGGATAAGAGCAACCGTATTGTGAGTGTTCACAATATTCTAGACATATCTCATACATTATCTCATCTGGTCACAATATCCTTAGGAGGTACTTGTTATTAGTGTCCTGGTTTTTTATGTGAGGAAATCCAGGCTTGTGTGTTAAGTCTTGTGCCTGGGGTGATAGCTGGGTTATACAATAGAATTGCCTGCCGCAAAGTGTTCCCGAGTGTTCCCTGGCAGTCCTCCTTGCTTACCCAGTTCCTTCTGCCGTGGCTCTGTGGGTTTGGGGTGGTGACTTAGGGCTATGCTTGGGAGTTCTGGGTAGACTCACACAGTCATAGGGATCCATCCCCACATCAAGATTTGGAGACAGTTCTGGGGACACTTGGTTCCTCTGAGATTCACGTGTGACATGGCAGCTGTCATACATGCTATATCACACACATTATATCTAGACTTGGAAAGCTTTATAGCCCAGCAGGGTTCCTAACACTCTCTGCCCCTGAACTTGGCAAACATCTCCCTTCTAGACTGAGCTCCTCCAGGAGGCCTGCTCCACACCGGCCCCTGAGGAGCCAGGCTGCTCTGAGCCCTCCCAGACATGTTAGGTCACCTTCCTTGTCTGGGAGGGTAAGCCCAGGCTTCACATTCACCTGTCTGCTTTGACTCAGGGCAGGGCTGGAACTGGGGGCTGCCAGTTAGATGGTGGGATCCAGTCACACACTTTCATGGACTAGAGAAGCAATGAGGCAGAGGGAAACGACTTCCTCAAAACCACATTTTATAGGTGTAGGTTGGAGTTCATTCCCGAATTCTTGAATTCTTTTGATGCCGGTAGAACCCACAGCTTTGGCCATACCAAGCATTGGCTCCGTCAGTGAGCTCCATCCTCCTCTTGCCTGAACGGTAAAACCCTTTTTAAAATTAAATTTATTAATGCTGCACATGTATTTACTTGTGTATGCATGTGCGTTTGTGTGCAGGTGCATGTGTGTGCATGTGCCTGTGTGTTCCAGTCGTTTTATTCAGAGGCTGAAAGAGGGGAAGGAGCTGGAGGTCTGATCTAGTGTCCTCAGCCAGGCAGATCCGTCTGCCCTCCTCCTGGCTGGCAGCTGGGACAGGCCTCTGCTGGGAAGGTGAGGATCCCAGCTACTGCTGGGAAGGGGTGCTTGAAGGGCTCAGAGCAGCCTGGCTCCTCAGGGGCCGGTGTGGAGCAGGCTTCCTGGAGAAGCTCAGTCTAGGAGAGAGATGTTTGCCAAGTTCAGGGGCAGAGAGTGCAGTGAAGACCAAGGCCCAGAGCCAGACAAGAACACAGTCTACTGACTGGCTAAGCTTGTCCACCTGGCTCAAGTTTCTGTGGCGTGGCATACAGAGCCTAATTCTCAAAATGTCCCTGGTTCCAAATATGCTAGGACTAATGGATGATTTCAGGTCTGGGTCACAGAAAGTATAGGATGAGCCTGGAACATCTAACTGAGCTAGAAAGGAAGTACTCAAAGAATAACAAAGACCTTGACTAGTAGACATGAGAGCCAGCCTGAAGACTGACCAACTTCTCAGGATTTACCAGGCCTCTTAAAGTTTTACCACTGAAAGTAGCCAGTTCTGGGAGACCACAATTCCTGGAAAACTAGGACAGGTATCACTCTACCATGCGCTACATCTCAGACAAGCTGATAAAAATGAGTAATGAACAAAATACTGATAACAGATTATACTGAACCCAATAAGAAACCAAAGGAGCCTTTCCAATTTGGGCCCGGCAGAATGGCTCCCACAAAGAATGGTGGCGAGAGGGGACATTCTGCCATCAAGGAGGTGGTGAACTGAGAATACACCATCAACATTCACAAGCACATCCATTGAGTGGGCTTCAAGGAGCGTGCCCCTCGGGCACTCAAAGAAACCCGGAAATTTTCCTTGAAGGAGAGGGGACTCCAGATATATGCATTGACACCAGGCTCAATAAAGCTGTCTGGGGGCCAAGGGATAAGGAATGTTCCTTATCACATGTGAGTATGTTTGCTCAGAAAATGTAATGAGGTGAGGATTCACCAAACAAGTTCTACACATTGGTAAGTTACGAGAGTCTGCTATCACATTCAAAACTCTGTAGATGGTCAATCTGAAAGAGAACTAACTTGCCAAATGTCAAATAAGGTTACAGAACTGCAGAGAGACAGAGACAGAGACAGACAGATGGGGGGGGGGAGAGGAAGAGGAGACCAAATTATATACACAGTTCTGGCAAAAATAAATGCAATGAATGATCAGTAATGAATTATGTACATAGTTTCAAGGCACTGACTATCAAATACTTGTTAATTACAAGGGAAAATAAGAGCCTGGATGATGGCTTAGTAAGTAAAGCACTTGAGATGCAAGTGTGAAGGCCTAGGTATGGTCGTCATCACCTACGTAAATGCTGGACAGGTGTGGCAGCCTTGCTGCAATCGCAGAGCTAGGGGATTCCTGGGACAAGTTGGCTAGTTGGACTCACTGAACTGGTGAATCCTGCCTCATTAAACAAGGTGGAGAGTTATCAAGTAAGACATTCCATGTCAACTTCTGGCTGCCACGTACATGTGCACATGCCTGCACACACCCAAGTACAGGGCAGAGAGTGCAGTCAGGACCAAGGCCCAAAGCCAGGTAATAGCATGGTGTACTGAGTTGCTGAGTGTGTCCACCTGGCTAAGTTTCTGGGGTGTGGTGTACATCGCCTAATACTCAAAAGGTCCCCGGTTCCAAACACACAGGGTGGGAGGAATAACTGCACAGTAGAGAAATAACTGCACAGTTGATTTGTGAGTATTACTAGGTCAAGTTACAATAGTGCATTCCCTAATAGAATGCCATGGGAAGAATATGGACAGCACTTATGTGGTATCTTCCCCCAAGGAGACATTCTTTGAGTACTTCCTTTCTAGCTCAGTTAGATGTTTCAGGCTCATTTTATACTTTCTGTGACCCAGACCTGAAGTCATCCATTAGTCCTACCATATTCGGAACCAGGGACATTTTGAGAATTAGGCTCTGTATGCCACGCCACAGAAACTTTAGCCAGGTGGACAAGCTCAGTCAGCCAGTAGACTGTGTTCTTGTCTGGCTCTGGGCCTTGGTCTTCACTGCACTCTCTGCCCCTGAACTTGGCAAACATCTCCCTTCTAGACTGAGCTCCTCCAGGAGGCCTGCTCCACACCGGCCCCTGAGGAGCCAGGCTGCTCTGAGCCCTCCCAGGCATGTTAGGTCACCTTCCTTGTCTGGGAGGGTAAGCCCAGGCTTCACATTCACCTGTCTGCTTTGACTCAGGGCAGGGCTGGAACTGGGGGCTGCCAGTTAGATGGTGGGATCCAGTCACACACTTTCATGGACTAGAGAAGCAATGAGGCAGAGGGAAACGACTTCCTTAAAACCACGTTTTATAGGTGTAGGTTGGAGTTCATTCCCGAATTCTTGAATTCTTTTGATGCCGGTAGAACCCACAGCTTTGGCCATACCAAGCACTGGCTCCGTCAGTGAGCTCCATCCTCCTCTTGCCTGAACGGTAAAACCCTTTTTAAAATTAAATTTATTAATGCTGCACATGTATTTACTTGTGTATGCATGTGCGTTTGTGTGCAGGTGCATGTGTGTGCATGTGCCTGTGTGTTCCAGTCGTTGTATTCAGAGGCTGAAAGAGGGGAAGGGGCTGGAGGTCTGATCTAGTGTCCTCAGCCAGGCAGATCCGTCTGCCCTCCTCCTGGCTGACAGCTGGGACTCTTCATTCTAAACTAGATCTTATCCCTCAAAATGTAGCTGTGACCTGGGGTACCTTCGTACTTTAAAAATTTTGTTAATAGCCAGGCAGTGGTGGCACATACCTATAATCCCAGCACTTGTGAGGCAGATGCTGGTGGATCTCTGAGTTTGAGGCCAGCCTGGTCTACAGAGTGAGTTCTAGGAAAGCCAGGGCCACACATAGAAATCCTGTCTCAAAAAACCAAAGGTGGGAGGGGAGGTTGTTGCTGAAGCAGTACTACAGACATTGCGGAAACTCAGAAATACAAACGAAAACAGTCATTGCACTTCTGACAGAGAGACGGCTGTCGTCACCTGAGATTTGTGCAGCTCGAGCTGTTTCTAAGCATAGACTTTCCTCACTGCTCTTTGTCATGTACTTTGGGGTGGGGGTGGTGGGGCAGAAATGTCTACCAATTGTTTACATACAGTTTCAGTGCATCTAAGACTCAGATCCCCCTCATGTTTCTCTAGTTGTCCCCAAAAATGTCTCTTGTGAACGGGACCTGATGGTGCAGGCCTGCCATCTGAGGCACTTAAGAGTTGAGGCAGGAAGATCACAAATGCAAGTCCAACGTGGCTAGCTTAATGCGACCCCATCTCAAACCTAAGAAGCAAAAAGCAGCCCGGGATTTAGCCCAGTCATAGAACATTTGTCTTGCAAGCATGAAGCCCTAGATCAAATCTCTGGTTAAAATGAGGAGGAGGAGGAGTGTCCTGTTTATAGCTGATAAGTCACAATCCAGAGTCCCACTTTACAGATGGTGGTGCTCAGGCCTGGGGAGATGGATCAGCCGGTAAAAGCAGCAGCTTCTCTTTTCAGAAGACCTGAGTTCAATACCCGGCACCAGCACATGGCGGCTTACAAACGCCTGTTACTCCAGTTCCAGGGGACTTAAACTCCTGCAGAGACACACATACAGGCAAAACACCAATGCACATAAAAAGCCCATGCCTTTAATCCGAGCACTTAGGAGGTAGAGGTGTGCAGATCTCTGAGTTCTAGTTCAGCCTGGTCTACAAGGCTACACAGAGAAACCCTGTCTCAAAACAAACAAACCAAACAACAATAACAACAAAAAACCAAATGGTGGCGCCCAGTCCCTGCATTATGACACCTGTTTGAGAAAGTGCAGCAACTCTGCACAGACCAGGCTGTAGTTCTGCAGGGCCCAGCTCTGCCCTCCTGGGGTCCCGTTGCTTGTGCCTTTGTGTATTTTCTGTAATCTGAAGCGGGTAGGACATAGTGTGTTTTCTGTACTTAGTATCCCCAGCCAGGAGCCGCCTATCGTGTGCTTCCATTGTGCCCAGGCCTGACCTCGGTGAAGAGGGGGGCAGTGCTTCGTCTCTTGTAGCTGAGTGTACTCACTTTCTCATGGGTAGAGAATAAAGTGTGTGGGTTTCCTGTGTTGGACGAATGTCAGTTCTGGGAGAGTATTATAGACTACACAGGGAAAAAAACGTTATACTTTGCTGTGGGGGTTGGACTCTTGGGGCAGAATAGAATAAGGGCATTGACCCTCACCTTTTGGAATATGGATCTTGAGAGCTCTGGTTCCGTCTTTACTTGCTTCCCAGACATGTGAGCTGGATTAAGTCACAGCCCTGCTACTTAACCAGCCAGGTGACCTTGGCTGGGTACTTAACCTCTTTGAACCTCAATTCCCTCCTTGGCTTTGTTACCTGTCATACTTGTTTGAAGGGCTAAATAAAGCAAGAGGCCCAGTTCGGCTGTCCCCTCCCCTAGATGGGAAGCTCTTTGAGGGTGGAGCTGAATAATAGGAAGATGTCTGAAAATAGTCTCCCACCAATTCACTATCTAGCCCAGGCTGACCCTTGAACTTGGGGTGCTTTTCCTGCCCCAGCCTCTCAAGTGCTGGTGTTACAAAGCAGTTAAATCACACACATACACCCACACAAATGTGGCTGGGCGGTAAGGTGTATTTGTGCATTTGATTTTCCATGTGTACCTATCTCAAGCTCCTTGCTAAATTAACTGTGGCTGCCCACATGCTGCTCCCAGGGGATAGGGAGGGCATAGACACAGTGTGCAGGAGCCTGGGTGGTCTGCCTGAGGAGGACTCCTGAGGAGGATACGGGGCTGAGCTGGGGGGCTGGGATCCCTTGGTACAAGAGGTTTCTGGGGAGCTGAGCCAGGCTCATGATAAGAAGTGGCCCCTGTTCCTCTGTCTCCTCCCCCTGACTCCCCCCCCGCCCCTCTCCCTGCCTGTGTTCCTGACAACCCATGTCTGTCTGCAGTGCCGGATGGAATGCTGTGACGTGCCAGCTGAGACGCTCTACGATGTCCTGCATGATATAGAATACAGAAAGAAGTGGGACAGTAATGTCATTGAGACTTTCGACATCGCCCGCTTGACTGTCAACGCTGACGTAGGATACTACTCTTGTGAGCAGGCACAGAACGCGACTCCAACCCCTCAGCTCCCATCCCCACCTCCCACCAAGTCTCCTCTGACTCTCCCTCTCTTGGTCACTCCTGTGCTGGACTGCTCGTGAGATGGAAAGCTGCGCTCTCCTTGGGCATACTCACATGCTCTCACTCACTCTACACTCACCGATAGCACACACAAACACATGCACACACAGTTGTTTGCCACATGCTATATACCACAGGGACACATTTTCAAGCGCATGCGATCACAGTACTGTCTTTCACATATACAGACAAGTCAGAGCAAAGGCTGTGTGAGGCCCTGGGGGGCAGGGTAGGCAGAGACAGTGGGACAAGGGTTCTTCCATGCTTCCTGGCTTCACGGTGTGTCTGTGGTAGGGGTTCAGGGTACCCGTCGGGATGGGGAGGGCTGGCAGTTACTTGGATCCAAGTATTTCTGGCCTCCATCACACCCTCCCTTGTAGGAGGATGAACCATCAGCCAGACTGAATTGTTCCTTGCCCTCTACAGGGAGGTGTCCCAAGCCCCTGAAAAACCGTGATGTCATCACCCTCCGCTCCTGGCTCCCCATGGGCGCTGATTACATCATTATGAACTACTCAGTGAAACACCCTGTGAGTTGGCCTGCCCTCCCCCTGGGTACGCAGAAGGGTGACGGGCAGGGCTGGGCTGTGGTTGTTCGGTGACTTCAGGCAGGCATGGGGGCCGCATTCCTTCCTGCACATTGAGGTTAATGACTTCCCTATGGGGACTGTCAAGTAGCTCAAGGAAAGGGTAGTGTGGGCCATCTCTGCGGTGAGTGGGTGGAATGAACTGATGTGGTTGACTAGCCCTTGGGATGAGGCTGGCCTATAAATGGGCGAGCAGGAACTAGAAGGCAGGATCCTGTGGTGGGACTCACTTGAACTCCCTGAGCTGAGAGGGCAGGCAGGCGTAGTTAGCCTAGGCAAGGGTTCAGTGCCCACAAACACTCATAAGCCCTGCCACAGACTGGCACTTTCCTCATGGCACAGAGAAAGCACTGTAAGAGGGGGCGAGGATGAGCTGGCCTGGTTACTTTTCCTTAACCCACATCAGGTCTGGCTGGGCACAGTTGTCAAGAAATGTGAACAGCTATGGGTGTGTGTGTGTGTGTGTGTACCTTATAGAGACATTCCCTCTGTCCTTACGCAAGTCTCACCTCCCTGTTCTTTCCATCCCCAGAAATACCCGCCTCGGAAAGACTTGGTCCGAGCTGTGTCCATCCAGACGGGCTACCTCATCCAGAGCACGGGGCCCAAGAGCTGCGTCATCACCTACCTGGCCCAAGTGGACCCCAAAGGTGAGGGCCCTGCAGCCCATCAACGGGTTCCTTTCCTGTATAGGGAATGAACTTGATCTGCCAGGCCATCTGAAGGCCATCTACTAGGAGCCATTTAGTCCTGGCTCCAAAGCTGTAGTACTATCCAAAGCTAGTGGTTTGAAAGCAATGGACGCACGAGTGGAGGCCAGTGCTCCTCCCGGGAGCTTGGAACTGCCTCCCTAGTGCTTGCATTCCCAGCCTGGACCTGCTCTTGCCACCGTATCTTCCTCAGCCATGTCCCAGAAGTCTGAGTTTTCCAAGCTGTTCTTATGGCGCACGTCTGTGACAGCTGAGTCCTCATCTTTCTTGAGGTGGTCAGCCTCCTAGACATCTCCCTCAGGATGTCTTCTGGACACCTGAGACTTGCTGTAGCCATCTGTGAACTCACCATTGCCCTTCCTAGGTCCACCCTTTCTTCAGATCAGTAGCTTGCTTTCTGGCCCCCTTTGTTTAGAACTTGCAGGTTAGTTAGGGCCAGCTTCTTGTCAGCTCTTAAATCCAGTACTTAGTCTCTCTCTCCCTCCCTCCCTTTCTTCTCACTCACTCTATAGCCCAGGCTGGTCTTGAACTCACCATCATCCTGCCTTCGTCTCCTGAGTGTGGGGACTCCAGGCCTGTGCTAACATACTCAGCCCCTGTTGTCACCTTTTCACCCTCTGACAACTCCTAGCCTGTCATTCTTCTGGTGCTCAGCCACTTTGTCCAAGCGAGCTACTAGAGGAGATAAAAGCAACACTCGCTTCCTCTGACTCACCTGCTTAAAATGCTACAGTGACTCTGTTGCCTTCTGAGTCCAGCTGGAGCCCCTGCCCAGGGCGAGGAAGGGGGGGTCTCTAGCCCCTCACACCCTTCCACTTCCCACTGCCATGACCATCCAGCCCTTGTCCTCTGCTTCTTACTCAGTGCTCCTGGGATCTGGGAAGTGACCCTTCCTTTGTCCCTGACTCCTAGAGTGAGGGCCTGCCCCCTGTTTCAGGGCCCACCCCCTCCAGCAGAACACCAGTCTGTCCCTGACTTCCAGAGTGAGGGCCTGCCCCCTGTTTCAGCCCCCCCCCAACCCAGCAGAACACCAGTCTGTCCCTGACTTCCAGAGTGAGGGCCTGCCCCCTGTTTCAGCCCCCCCCCCCCCAACCCAGCAGAACACCAGTCTGTCCCTGACTTCCAGAGTGAGGGCCTGCCCCCTGTTTCAGGCCCCCCCCCCCCAACCCAGCAGAACACCAGTCTGTCCCTGACTTCCAGAGTGAGGGCCTGCCCCCTGTTTCAGGCCCCCCCCCCCCCCAGCAGAACACCAGTCTGTGCCGAGATACCACACATTGAATTCCTGTTGTGATTCTCCAGGCAGGTCCAGGGTGGGTGTCACAGAATGTGGAGTGAGTTGGTGACTGAACACATACATAAAGGATGGTTAAACCTCATTGACAGGATTGCCATTGACAGGAATGCCCCGTAGCCTAGGTCAGGGCTCCCAGCTCTTCCTGAGTGTTCTGTGTGTACAGAGCAGGTACTTGGGAGGGAGACAGGTGGAGAGCTGGCCTATGGATTCCAGGGCAGGCTAGATGGAATGCTGGGCCTAAGGGGTCTGAGGAGGTCCAGCAGGACAGACCCCGAGAGAGGCTGAACACCAGTGACAATCCTGGGTTATTAGTGTCAGGAGAGGGAGGTGACCGGCTTGTGGGTCAGAATGTCAACCCACAGGTTACTGCGGTTACCTAGGACCCTGTGGTTTTCTTCTCTGTCCTGGAGCTCAGCAGAGAGACAGTGGGGGCAGAGATGAGCTGGGGGTACTTGAGAACTTCATTGAGAAGGAATGAAAAGGGGTGGCCTCCCCACAAACTCTGAAGAGGGAGGAGGGCTGGCAGTGGGTGGGGCTGGGTGCCTAAGGGCCTCTCCCTGCCCCCACAGGCTCCTTACCCAAGTGGGTGGTGAATAAGTCATCTCAGTTCCTGGCCCCCAAGGTAAGTGGCTGTGTGCTCTGGGACATGGGGGGAGGGGTGGGTAGCACTGAGGAATAGGGCAGGGGCAGAGTTAACACTGGGTGACGGCTGATGGACCAGGTCTGCAAATGGCTGTAATTGGGACACTGGGGACTTACTGTGCACCTCAGGAGGGCTCTGGAGGGGTGTGGCCCTCCAAGCACCCCTGACAATGTTCGGATGGTCTACAGGCCATGAAGAAGATGTACAAGGCCTGCATCAAGTACCCTGAGTGGAAGCAGAAACACCAGCCACATTTCAAGCCCTGGCTGCACCCGGAGCAGAGCCCCTTGCCCAGCCTGGCGCTGTCAGAGCTGTCGGTGCAACACGCAGACTCACTGGAGAACATCGATGAGAGCGCCGTGACAGAGAGCCGCGAGGAGCGAGCAGGCGGTGCGGGAGGAGAGGGCAGTGACGACGACACTTCGCTCACCTGAGTACCGCCTCTCTGCAAGGACCAAGACAGGACTGGGGTGGAACCCTGGGGCACTAAGCCTTCTGCACTTCCTCCCTTCCCCCACCTGCCTTCTGGGGGCACTGTGCTCCCACTCAGGTGGCTGCGGCATGGCTGGACATGGCCCCAATAAATGAACCACACAGCGCCAGCCAGCTTTGTGCCTGCTTCTCGTCTGCCCGGCACGGCGCTGCTCTGCACTGCGGTCATTTTCCTTAATGCCGTCACTGCGCGCTGGACCTCTGTCCCTGTAGGCATCTTCTTTCTACTTGTCTAACGCAGGGTGGGGCTTGTTGCCTCCTGTCCTGTGCTTCCTTTCTCCCCGTCCATTTGCACATTCATTTTGCTGGTCACAAAGACGGTTTGCTCATTTTCCAGGGTTCTTAAGAGGAGCTGGTCTAGCCAGAGGTCAGGTTTCTACTGTGGCACAGACTTCTGGTTCAAGCTAGCTTTAAACACTCGGTCTGGCATACTCTGACTGGTTCCTGTCATCACAGAAGGAAGCCTATGGGTCAGAGACCAGGGCTGAAGGCCTCAGAACTGAGGTGGTGTAGTGGGTACTGGAGGAGAGAGAGGGGTGGGTACTGGAGGAGGGGGAGGAGTGGGTACTGGAGGAGGGGAGGGGTGGGTACTGGAGGAGGGGGAGGGGTGGGTACTGGAGGAGGGGGAGGGGTGGGTACTGGAGGAGGGGGAGGGGTGGGTACTGGTGAAGACACTTCCACTGCACTTAGTGTTAAAGACCTTAGGTGGGTCACAGGAATCGTGGGGTCCTCTGACCAGGTGCCAGCCCTCACATTATGCCTGGCTGCTCTGAGATCTAGAGGGAAGCCTGGGCTGCTTCTGCTGTCCAAGGAACGCCCAGAGTCCCAGAGTTAGTCTTAGGCCCCACTTTTCTCTGGTATTTTTGGCACCACAAGATCTTGGGGTCTGGAAGAACTCAAGATCTGACCCAGTTCACCTCTCCTGGGAAGCCCTGCCAGTGGGAAGCCTTAGTGGGCTAACAGTCAAGTGTTTCCCAGAGCAACAGTTTCAGTGGAGAGAGACCTGGACAGGACCCTGTCGCCCTGAACATCCAGCTCTAGGTCTGCCCATAATGGTCAGTAGCTTTGAGAACACCCTGAAAATGTCAGACTCTCATTTCCTAACCTATAACCTAAGGGTGATAATTTTACCCTTAAGCAAGTGTGACAATGTTGTTGAAATTAAACAGAACAAATTGTTCATCATGGACCAGGCATGTAATAGGCTCTCTGATTAAAGGGCATCTTCCTCCTTCCAGGGCAAACCCCCCTTGACCCATCCTGCTGAAAGTTGTTCTTCCAAGTATGCCCACTGTTCCTATGGAAAAATGGAAGCCCAGCTAAGTTAAGGTCTCTGACTTGGCTGGTCCCAGAGGAGCCCTGGCCTCAGGACCCAGAAATGCCTGCCAAGTCTGGGGATTTCATCTGTATGGGGAGGAGGTGACAAGCTGCCAGACTCTGGTGGGACTTTCCCAGCACCTTCTGCAGGGAGATGTGGTCCTGAGGACGCAAGCAGAGTACTCTCTAAGAATGGTGCAGAAGGACTCCAAGGGAAGGTGGTTGTTCCCCCTCCAATTGTGTGTGTGTGTGTGTGTGCCTCCTCTGGAGACGAGGAGACTCAAGGATCCATGGAGTCTCAGCGGGGGCAGGGTAGACATGAGCCTCAAAGCCTTAGCAAGCTGAGGGTAAAGGAAGAGACACAAACCTAGCGGGCCGGTCCGCCTAGGGTACTGAGGATCCGGACTAGGCTGGGGGCGGGACCGGCCGGCTCTCTACACGGTCCCCGCCCTCACGTCCCCCGGGTGTCACGTGGGGCGGGCGGAAGCGCCGGGCGAGGTGGGCGCGCCCGGACCGCTGACGCGAGTTGGCTGTGGCCGCGTGTGACAGACCGTACCGGGACCCCGAGTCCCATCTCGTGGAGTTCTCTTCACTCAAAACAGGTCAGTGAGGTTGCTGGGACCTCCCAATCGCCAGTTGTGGCCTGCACTGCCCCCATTCCTCAGAAGGGAATGGTAAGGCCCGGTTCAATTTTCCCGGGGTCATCTAGTGCGCTCTCTTGCCTAGGGGTGAAGTGATGTGGGGTCGCCTCTGGAGGTGGAGTCATCCAGCCAGACCCATAGGGACAGAGAAGGTGAGCTGGTGGACACCAGCTTTCAACCGTCAGCTCTTCTGCTTTCGGGCTTGCAGGCTCCGGAGTCAGTAGCGTCAGGCCGCTTGGTTTCCCCACTTGAGAAATGAAGACTCCTACCTAGGCTTCCCCGGACATTCTTGTAGCCTCACAAAGCTTTAGGACTTTAGCTCTGGACCTGAGGCGTTGGTAACCTTGGGCAGGCTACTTCCGTCCTCTGCACCTCAATTCCCCACCAGTTAATAGGGGCATGGTTTCTCTAGAGCTTACCTGGCCCAGTTGCCAGGAAAGAAGGGGTGTGTTCGTTGAATGGGGTCAGGCTGGGAGTGGGTGGATGGGCTTAGAGCAGGCTTGCAGTGCAGCGGGGGTGGGGGTGGGGTGGAGGGGCAGGAGGCGGGCAGGTGTTTGGACACAGATCTCCGTGGGTAGGTTTGGGTGCTGGGTGATTAGGAGCCAGCCCAGTAAGTGTCTGCCCTATGTTTCTGTAAATCCGGTGTCTTGGGGAAACCTTCCTCAGGGTGCAAGGATTCAGGGTTGGACTTGGGGATGCCCAGGTAAGGATTTGACTGCTGCTGGGTCCAGGGGACCCTGTGCGTGGAAAGCTGTGACTGTCCAGCTTGGGAAGCCTAGGATCCTAGCAGCATCATTATAGGGTAGAAGAAATTCAGCAGAACCCAGAGACGGGCGTGGACAGGAGCAGACCTGGAGAGGAGAGGATGCCGGAATGCGCCTTGGTAGTTAAGTGGCTGTTTGCAAAGACTGGCTGCAAGGTGAGGGCAGAGCTTGTGCGGTGCAGCGGGCGGCGGCAGGGATACTGACGACCTTCAGGAGGATAGGCAAGGGAGGTGGGTGTGGCTGTAAGGGGTGGCAAGGGAGGATATGCAGAGAACTCATCCTTGGGATTTATGCCTGACCAGAGTTTATTCAGACCCTGGCCCAGGGACCCTGCTCCCCATCCCAGGTAGGCTGCTGCTGGCTGTGAGGAGGAGGAGGAGGAGGAGGAGGAGGAGGAGGAGGAGGAGGAGGAGGAGGAGGAGGAGGAGGTTTCATTTGGACGTTCATGCCTCCTTACTCGACCACCACCATGCAGAGTTCACCACATGCACAGAATCAGCTTCTGTGCAAAGGTGCTCCCCGCCAAGTTTCCTCCTCATCCGAGCCCTCGTGTTCTTTGGGATTTCAGGGTTCAGATGTGGGCTACAGATTGCAGTGCCTTCCAGCCTGGTTTTCAGTTCCGGGTAATGGCGCGGCTTGGGACAGGTTTCTTTGGTGTCTATGAAGATGGGGTATAGGCATTTGGAATTCTAGCCCTGCTACCAAGCCTTGTGTGACTTTGCTATCTCTGTCCTTTCCACATCTGAGGGTGGGATGATTAGCTTAACTTTGTGTTCCAAGGACAGGGAGAGTCAGACCAGTGTGAATCCTGCCCAGAATCTGAGTGAAGGAAAGGCAGACCCAAAGGGAAGGGCAGTGGGGAGCAGGAGAGCAGAGGACTGGCTAGCAGTGATCCAGGCCTAGGACCTCTGTCTCTAACATTCTCTACAGCTTCTCCCTCCCCACTCCACTCTCTTGGCTGAGTGCAAAGCCAGCCGCCAATGCACAAACAAGTGGCCTCTGTTCCTAGGGGAGGGGGAGGGGAGGCAGGCCCTGGGCTCTGGGCCTGCCTGTCCAGCATTGACCCTGCCCCCCCTTAACTCTTGGAAGCCTGAACCGGGTACTGGACTGTTTGAGGGCTGGTACCTCTTGTCTTACCTCTCTCTCTCTCTCTCTCTCTCTCTCTCTCTCTCTCTCTCTCTCTCTCTCTCTCTGTCTCTCTGAGATTTATTTTGTTATTAAATATGAGCACACTGTAGCTATCTTCAGACACACCAGAAGAGGGCATCAGATCTCATTACAGATGGTTGTGAGTCACCATGTGGTTGCTGGGATTTGAACTCAGGACCTCTAGAAGAGCAGTCAGTGCTCTTTTAACTGTTGAGCCATCTTTCCAGCCCAGGATGGGCTTCTCAGAGGAGCATGTATGTGGGATATGGGTGACAGTCAGTCCCTCTCAACTCCTTTCAAGTCCATCAGGTCAGACTTAGTCCCTCCACAGACTGCATGAGGCCGTTGTGTTTTAGAGAGAGGTTCTGTGCTCAGAATGGCTACCAGGTATCTGATAGTAAAGATGGGGGCAGGGTCCCCTCCAATGCACAATTTTCACAGAGCTCACATTTTATAGCTGACTCCACACCAGGACCCCTCTCCTCTGTTCTGACAGAGTACATAACTTCTTGTTAACCTATCCCTCCCCCAAGCCAAGCCCCCAGACCTGTACATTCCAACTGGGGCTCTGGGGAGGTCGGTCCCTGTCCCTCCTAACAGAAATCAGGAGTGGTGAGGGGGTCATTGTCCACAGCTTTCCTGTGTAATATCTCCCCGCCTCTCTCATTTTTTGGATCAGAGGTCAGAAAGAAAAGCCTGTTCTATAAGATTTCTGAGTCAGGTATGGTGGCCTATGCCTTTGATCCTAACACCCAGGCAGCAGAGGCAGGTAGATCTCTAAGTTCGAGGCCACCTTTGGTCTATAGAGTGAGTTCAAGGACAGCCAGGACTACACAGAGAAACCTTGTCTAGAAAAGCAAAGGGAAATAAAAACGATTTCTGCCCTAGATCACTGGGATAGAGGAGCTCGGAGGGATGTGGAGTTAAGTGACTACTTCAATGACATAAATATTTTATCCAGTATAGTAAGTTACTATCTGAGTATAGTCATAACAGCAGTAGAAAGAAGCTGCTATTTCTTAGCCATTCCCATTTTATAGGTGAGCAAAGTGAGGCCAAGAGGCAAAGTGATTTCCTAGGGACCAGACATTTCTTAGACTAGTGAGGACACAGCATTTTTTGTTACTTAAAGAGTGAGACCCTTGAACACAGGGAGATTTTTTTTCAGATTCAAACTCAGCCCTGCCCTAGATACTCCCCATTACAATAACTGGCCAATTGGAGGACTGCTTAGTCCCTAACATTGGTGGTGATCGGTTTGGGGAAAAGATTAATTTCCTCCCTGTTCCCCTGGCTTTCCCAGACCCCATTTTACTCTGAGGAAGCCAAGGTCTGTAGATGGTCAGCATCTTGGAGACAAAAGTGAGGACAAGAGTCCAGGCTGGGGCTGTATATGTGCTCTCCTCCCTGCCTGGGGCCAGGGGGCCTCTGAAACCCTGAGCTGCTTGCAGAGACTGCCCACTGCCTTATCACAGGGCTCAGGTCCGTGTCCTCAACAAACCAAGAGCCAGTCCCTCTTAGGGGCCCTGGTATCGCTGCCATGTGGGGTATTGGTGACTGAACAAACCTGGGAAGGTTTCCAGAGTCAAGAGACCAAGACACAGAGGCCACCTGAGGTCACATGCATTGTGCTTAGGGCTCCAGTGGTCAGGGAGGGTGCAGAGATTAGAGATCCATTTTGTACCCCCTTCTATGTATCTAATCTTCTTTTCCCTCATTTTCATTTTGTGAGGACCTCTCAGGGTCATTCCTCTGTCGTCATCTGAGGGTAGAGAGCCAGAGCCCCATCTGGGATCTTAGTGGCCCAGGACTCCAGGGGAGTCTTGTCTGGCCAGGCCAGGCCAGGCCAGGCTGCAGTAGGTGGCTGCATCCCCGGGACAGGACACTTTAAGGTTGAAATGTTCTTGCTCTGTAACCTCCTGGGTGCCAGGGTCTCCCCCACTGGCATCCATTTCTCCAGACAGTCTTTTCTTTCCTCCTCTTCCCAGGTCTGCCTGTCCGGTATGTGGACAGCACCAGAGAGAAATCAATGGGACAGTCTAGGAGTCGATCTAGTGATAGTGGCTGGAAGGGAGGCCCCGCCCATCATCACTCCATCCCTCAACACACCTTAGCTGACTCATAAGATTCTGAATCTGCCACTCAAAGCATTAGAGACTTGAGGGGTTGGTTTATGTAGGTGTTCCCAGCTTTTAAATGTCAAAGTCCTAGGGGCCTACAAAGCTTGGATTTGGAGTGGGTCTCCTTGAAGTGAAACCTGTGCCACCCTTGTGAGCCACATTGTCATCAGACTGCGGCTTACAGAATGTGTGGATTACTCGGTGGTGTTGATCCCCTGCTGGCCTCCAGGATCATGAGACCACATGTGCCCTGCTCTGCTCCTTCTCTTTCTAGAGATCCACAGGGCCGGGCCTGTGACCCAGGGGTAGCACCTGGTACAGTAGTCTTGTAATGGAGAGTCTTGGGAGTGGGAGCGGGTGGGACCGTGACCACATTCACGAAAGTCAAGCCCCGAGGATAGGAGGGTGCGGTAGAGGAGGAACCCAGCCTAAGGGCTGGCAGGCTCACAGAACAAGGTCAAGGATTGCTCTGTGGACATCAGAAATAGCATGAGATGTGGCTCAGCAGACCCAGATCAAGTCTGCAAAGGATCATGGTCAGGCTGGAGGACTCTGCAGAGAGGGGTGGTGGGCAGAGGCTTGAGTCAAGGAGCCTGAGGAGACTTGTCATACCTTTGGGTGCAGAAAGCTGGACCTTGGCCAGTGCCCTTAGGTTTTTACCACACCAGCTGTGCGTCACCTGGGCTCTGCCCTTGTAGAAGGAGACCTGTTCCTTACAGAATGTGTGATGCTTCCCAGAAGGCTCCCTGGCTAGGAGGCTCCTTCATAGGGGTTGGGGTATACCTGCCAGTCCCTTCCTGTGCCATTCCCTCTGTAGAGAGTCCCTGAGATTGTATTCAGCATTTGATGTCCCAGGACTTGGGGCAGGTGGAGCCCCTCTGTACCCGTGGTGTGTGAGCTAGGCTAGGCTTTCAAACCCCCGAGTGTCAGCTCTTGGTCTCCTTAGTGAGGACCTTCAGTGGGCTGTGTGTAGTTTTGTAACTAAAATGCAGTGATTTCTCCCCCTCCCCAAGACCCCAGACCTGACAAGGAGAAAGGGGAGCCCCCTCCCTGAAGGGCAGAACCTGGGACAGATACTTTCCCAGAGAGCGGTCCCTCTTGCTTGGTGAAGAGGGGCCAGAGAATTAGCTAAGGTCTACCTTTACCATCAGTTGTGCCCCCAACACCCACTACCTCTTCCTCTGCCCTAAAGATGACTCGCTGAGCCTAGGGAGTCTGAACATCCAGGGACCTGACCTGGACACTTACCTGCTGTACTGCTTGTGGCCTGAAAACCCACATTTTCAGGTCTGGAGAGATAGATAGCTCAGTGGTTTAGAGCACAGACTGTTTTTCCAGAGGACCCAGGTCCAATTCCCAGCACTCAAATGGCAGCTCACAACTGTTCCAGGGGATCTAATGCCTTCTTCAGGCACTAGGCACACATGTGGTGCAGAGACCTACATACAAGCAAAACACCTGTAATATAAAATAAAATGAAAGTAAAGCCCACATTTTGGACTACGGTTGAACCAGCACCCACTAGTTTCTGGGTTCAATCCTCAGGATAGAACTGGGTATGGTGGTATTTCTGTAATCCCAGCACTTGGGAGGTGGAATCAGGAGATTCAGAAGTTTAAGGCTGGGATGAGGAGATGGATCGGGCGATAAAATACTTGTCATGCAAGTGGAGGGACCAGATAATGTACCACCAGAACCTTTGACAGTAGTACATTCATCTGTAATTCCTGCACTCCCATGGGAAGATGGGAGGCAGAGACAGAGGAGTCCTGAAGCTTGGAGGCTGGCTAGCCTGGTCTATGCAGCAGAGAGCAACCAGAGACCCTTTCTCAAGCAAGGTGGAAGATGAAGACCCTCATCAGAGGTTGCCCTGGTTAAGCTCTTGCTCTCCCTGGGACTCACTTCTCTTCTGGAAATGGGAAGAGTTGGATGAGGTGGTGCCCCGTGTGTTAGGAGCAGGTGGTTGGGGCCCGGGTAGTGCTGGGAAGTCAGGGCAGGAGGTGGAATTGTGTCAGGTGCAGTAGAATAAAAAGTCCCCAGGACGGGAAGGCTACTGACCTGTAGTTCCTGCTTCATGTGTCAACCAGGAAATGTCCACCCAGTTATCAGCTATTTACTGTGTGCCACCTTTGAGACACAGGGGAATCAGACCTGGCCTTGTCTGGGTTGGGTTGAGAGGAAGCACGTGATCCAACTGTGACCTTGGAGTCAGAGGCTGGAAAGGCTGGGTGGAGAAGAAGTAATCCAGGCAGAGGGAATTGTGTGAGCCCAGGCCTGGAAGGATGCGTGGCTATGAAGGAAATAGGGCCAGTGTCTGAGCTCCCTGGACAGTGAACAGTAGTGGAAGGTAGGCAGGCGGGGAGAGACGTGTGCGCTGTGTGAGAAGGGCGGCCTGGGCTCAGATTCCTGGGAACCAGGTGTCAGCTGCTCCGGGGACCCGTTAGGCTGTGGGGCAGCATAGATGGTGTGAGTCAGCATTTCTCCTCTGTGTAGACTCCCCAGAAGTGTTTATCGGGCTACCCGGCAGGAAGTGGCTGGGCCAGCCTCACTTGGGAAGACGGCTACAGAGGATTCCAGAGGACCCCAGAACCTTATGTCTGAGAGATTCCTAGACTTCTGCCTTGAACTTCACAGGTGCCTTGCCCAGCTCTACTGTCACACGGGGTGGCTGTTGTGTTTAGTCTAGCCATCTGTAGATCCTGTCCTGCCCACGCTGACCCACTGTGTGCGGTGTGTCTGCATTCTGGAGGCTGAGGGAGGATGGCTGCTGTCAGTTCTATACCAGCCCAGGATAAACAACAAACACTGGAACAAAAATAAAACAACCCCCCCCCAAACACCCCAAACACCTCCTCCCTTTGTGCCCACCCCCAAAGAAAGACAACGAAAAAATTCATAGCCCAGAAAGCAAGAACACAATGTCAGAGTAGCTGAGGATTCCCTAGGGGCTAGAGCGGAAGCGTGAGGGTAAAATGCCTTGGTGTGCTTTCATGCAAACCTGAGTTCAGATCTCCAGCACCCGTGTAAGGAGCGGGGCACAGTGCTGGAACCCCAGAGCTGGGAGGATGGAGACAAGTGGCTGGTTCTCTGCAGCTCAGTGCAGTCAGTCTAGCCAAATTGGTGAGCTTCAGGTCCACACATACACACATAAATACACAAAAAAAAGGAAAACAAGTGAATCCTCAAGTCTCGCAGCAGTAGGAGCTCCTCTGTCGCTGAGTGCTCTGTGTCCCTTCTGACCGTCTGTCACCATTGTCTGGACAGTATGGATGAGTGTCTTTTAAAACATTAATTAATCAATTAATTAATTAATTTTTTTTGTGTTTTTGTTTTTGTTTTTGTTTTTCGAGACAGGGTTTCTCTGTGTAGCCCTGGCTGTCCTGGAACTCACTTTGTAGACCAGGCTGGCCTCGAACTCAGAAATCCTCCTTCCTCTGCCTCCCAAGTGCTGGGATTAAAGGCGTGCGCCACCACCGCCCGGCAATTAATTAATTAATTAACTAATTAATTGGTTTTTTGAGACAGGGTTTCTCTGTGTAGCTATCCTGGAACTCACTTTGTAGACCGGGCTGTCCTGGGACTCAGATCTGCTTGCCTTTGCCTCCAGAGTGTGGGGATCAAAGGTGTGTCACCACTGCCCTACCTTGGACGAGTATCTTTTGGTCTAGGCCTTGCATAGCCCGCATTCCCCTCTTTCTCTCTTTCCTTCCTGTGTCTCCTTGGGCCTGCCCGTCTCCACATTCGTTCACCCTTTTGAGGAAATTAGAGTGGGCGGAGGGCTTGCTAGCCTCAGATCCTGGCTTTTGGGTCACCCTGAGTGAGCTACTTTACCTTCCTGAGGCTCCTTTCAGTCATCTGTGACACTGGTTACACCAGCTGCTCTCTAGGATGTGAGGGTTGTGGGTAGGGCGTGCAGTGTGGTGGTAGGGTTCTTGTTGGACAGTGTGTTCGTAAGTTCAGTCTTTGAGTGCTCTGTGCAGGAAGACTGATGAGGGATAGGCTAACACTCCTCCCCCTCCACACACATACACGAGCGCTGCCTAGGCGGGCTGGAGAGGGGAGGTGGAATGAGGAGTCTTCCTTCCCATTGTCTGGTTGTAGCCTGGGGGAAGCTGAGGTGACACTTTGGAGGCCAGTCTGCGGGGGCGCTCCCCACTGCTGTCTTCCATTCCCAGCACCTGTGCAGTTGCCATCAGGCCAGCCGACCCTCTTCAGCAGGGCAGCTTTCACTTTCAGGAGCCAGCAGCAAGGGACCTGCCTACTGTCTTCCTCCTCTCCATCCCGGGGGACTTCTAAGGAAATGGCAGGTTTTGCCTCTATTTCCTGGGGTCACTAGTTCTGAGGACAGAGAGCCAGAGTCCCTTCCTCATGGGCAGCTTTTGGCTGCCCGCTTTCTCTCCCCTCTCCAACCAGCCAGTGCTAGCCTTCAGCCTCTGAGTTCATGGTGAGGGTCCTACCACCCTCTGGTGACCCTGGTCTGTCCCTTCCTGCTGCCTGTGATCCTGTGGTCAGCCCTGTGCCCTCTCTCCCTCCTGTGGTCAGCGGCTTCCTGTTTCTACCCCATTTAGACTCTCGGTCCCCTGGGTGGAGGGTGCCTGCCACAGGAGGATCTTCCTGGAACCTTGCTGTGGCACCTTGGGCAGTGTATGGCCTCAGTCCCCAGGAAAGCACCGCTACAACAGGGGCAGGGGCCTAGGCCAATGCTCAGCTGTCCACTGTGGCACCAGGACCACCTTGGTGTACACAAATAGAGAGAGCTGGAGCAGAAAGGGGGGCTTGGGACCATGGCTGTGTAGAGGCAGTTAGGGGACCATCTCTGTCTGATAGCTGCAGGGGAGGGAAAGGCAAGGAACAGTATTCGGATAGGGTCCAGCTAGGGGCTGAGGCTGAGGCTCTGGTAGAGTTCTTGGCTCGAGTGTGTGTGTGTGTGTGTGTGTGTGTGTGTGTGTGTGGTGGGGTGCCAGGGGCTGGGTTCCATCTCTAGCAAAAACATAAAGGCCTGGGAAAATATTGAGGGGAGCATGAGTTAGAGGTATGCCTGTAAGGAATGGCAGGGACAGGCGCGGGCCCATTGAGGGGGTTCATGTTGGGATATGAGATGAACGGTTTGTAGCACTTTGTCAAATAGCCTAAAACCAACCCTTTGACTTTCATCTTTCTTGATTTGCAAGTGAGGGACTAAAGAGAGTCACACCTTCTCCCCATGTGACCTCCTTCTAGGGTGGAGCCTGGGCATGAGGGGGCCCTGGATGAGGTGTGATGGGTCACATGCTGTCTTGGGAGACAAAGCAAGGGTCCCTGAGTCTGGCGTTTGCTAAAAGGGCTCTGTGCTTCCTTGTGGAGACTTAGCAGGCCCAGCCTCACTATTCGGGATGGAGTGGGAGGGGCCCGTGAGTCTCCTTCTCTAGGCCAGATGGCCCAGGACTATAGCACTTTCATATGTGGTAGTTCTGCTAGTAATCTATATATATTGCTGGGCGTGGTGGCTCACTTCTGTAATTCCAATACTCAGGAAGCAAAGGTAGGAGAATTGTCACAAGTTTGGGATCAGCCTGCAAACATCGAATTCCAGGCCAGTCAGGGTCGTTTTATATAGGAGGACCTGTCTCAAAATAACAACTTAGGGGCTAGAGAAATGGCTCAGTGGTTAAGACCACTGGCTACTCTTTCAGAGAACCCCAGTTCAATTCTCAGTACCCACAATGGCAGCTTACCACTGCCTATAACTTCAGTTCTAAGAGATCCAACACCCTCACACAGACATACATGCAGGCAAAGCACCAATTAATACTCATAAAATTAAACAATAAAAAGATAACAGCAAAAATTAAAACAAACACAAACCAAGTCTATGTTATACTTAAAATCACAAGGATGAGGCTACCTTGTGTTTAGTTCTAAGAACAAGCTGCCTTGACTCTCATTTTGTGCTTTACTCTAAATCTATTTCTTTACTTATTATGGTGTGTGTACATGCATGATGACATGTGGGGAGGCACCGCAGGGCGCATGTGGAAGTCGGAGGACAGCGTTACAGAATCCAGTCTCTCTTTCCTCCTTTACACAGGGATGACACTGTGTCACCAGGCTTTGTGTGGCTTTGTGTACCTTTACCTGCTGAGCCATCTTGCCGACCTATGGGGTTTTACTTTAAAAATATTATTTTTGAAGTTGTGTGTGTGTGTGTGTGTGAGAGAGAGAGAGAGAGAAAGAGAGAGAGAGTGTATGTGTGTGTACAGTATTATGTGGAAGTTCAGAGACACGAGTGTCATCCCCTCTTTGAAGTTGTGTATGTGTGAGTGTGAGAATGTATATATGAGTGTGTGTATGTGAGTAGACAGCATTATGTGAAGGTTCAGAGACAACCCGAGTGTCATCCCTCTTTGTTGTTCACCACTGCATACACTGGGCTTAGCTGCTGGTTTTCCTGTCTCTGGCCGCATCTTGCTGGAGCCTTGATGGGTACTGCTACACTTAGCTTTACGTGGGCTTGGAGGATTTGAACTCAGGTCTTGCACTTATGTGATAAGTGCTTTACCCACCAAGCCATCTCCCAAACCCTCTTTCTTTGTCTATTTTTGAGACAAGGTAGCTGAGACTGGACTCTAGCTCAGGCTGTCCTCTTAGCTCTTGATTCTCCAGACTCAGTTTACGGAGCACTTGGCCACCAATGCCTCTCCCTGAAGTCAATTCTAGTGATTAAAAATATGTCATGGTTGGGGATGTAATTCTCCTGGTAGGATGCTTGCCTGGCGTGCATGAGGTCCAGGGTTTAATTTTCAGCTCCCTGTAAACTGGTCATGGTAGTGTGTGGTTGTGATCCAACCCTCAGGTGGTAGAGACAGGATTTGAAGTTCAAGGCAACATAGTGAGTTTAAGGCCAGCCTGGGATACACGAGACTCTGTCTCAAAAAAAAAAGGCATCTTCCTTTTGCCCTCCTCCTAATGGGAATCGAAACAAAGGCCTCAATGTGCCAGGCAATGTCCTACCGCTAAGCTCATCCCCAGTCTCCATTCTAATAATTGAAGTTGTAACACTCTTTAAAACTTTAAACAACACAGGCATGAGATGTATAGAAAGTCTCTCAAGATGTAACTTGTGTAGCTCAGTGGTAGAGCATTTGCCTAGTATGTGGGAGTTCCTGGGTTCCAATCCCAGCAGTTCTCAAATGTACACATACGCGTAAGCTGGGGATAGGCGTTAAGAGTCAGGCCTGAGATTATGACCAGGGACTGTCTGCTATCCTTTTGTCATTAGCATCCCCTGTTTATTAATAAACCTGTGGGTTAGCATTTTATTAGGGCGATGCTATACGAAGCTTGTTCAAGCCAGGCAGTGATGGCACACGCCTTTAATCCCAGCACTCAGGAAGCAGAGGCAAGTGGATCTTTGAATTTGAGGCCAGCCTGGTCTACAGAGAAAGGCCTAGGACAGCCAAGGCTATACAAAGAAACCTTTTCTTGAAAAACCAAAAAGGGGGCAAAAAAGGTGGTTAAAATGCTGTGCCCTTTGCCAGTTCCTCTATGTATGGATGCCCATGCTTTGTGCTGTCTAGGATTCCTGATGGAGGGTCGTGGTGAAAGCCAGAACACACAGGCTTGATTCCCCAGCCTGTCCTCTGTAGGCTGAGCTGCATCCTGTTGTGGGGTTCTGGTGGAAGAGGCACCTTTTTCCAATTTGTTTAAGGGCCCCACCTGGTTTAGGGACAGCAGTTCATTTAGAGAGGGGAGCATTGGGGACCCGTGGGGAGTTCTATGTGGGATGGAGTGTGGGGTACCTGAGTTATAGGTGTGTGTGTGTGTGTGTGTGTGTGTGTGTGTGTGTGTGTGGTGTGTGTGTGGGGGGGGGGTAAGTTCCATGTAGCGCAGGTGTCTGGAACAAAGCCAGCTAGAGAACATCACTAGAGCTGGGGTGACAGACTCATTGGTGACAGAAACCTGAGAACATTAGGTACTGGGACCTGGCTATAAGCCCAAAAACTAAGTCCAGTCAGGCCCTGTCATGGCTTTAGGACTGGGGACAGGAAGTGACTGCCTGAACTGAGGAGGAGTGAGCAGAAGATGAAAGTCTGGCCTATGCTATGCATGAGGTGACGTGTCACAGTCATCTGGGTTCCCGACTCTGTGGGCAAAGACCTCACTTTGTAGATGGGAAAATGTGGTCTAAGGTGGGGTGGGTATACCTAGGGTTTTAGGCAGGCGGGAGAGCCAGGTGGATTTAGGCTTGCCTTGCATCCCTGGTGGAGATGGGGGTCAAGCTTAGGGCCTAGTTTTATTCATGTAGGCCTGGCAGGCACAGCCATACTCAGGACACCGCCCCCCTCGAAAACAGGCCCCACCCCTGATGGGATAAACAGAATGCTCTGGGAGCCAGGGAGAGTCAGTAGGGCAGATGTAACTGGGAGTAGTGCAGGAAGCCTAGCAGGCCCTTTATGAGACCTGCATGCTGCAGCCTACAGTCCCTGAGAGATAGGAAGTAGCATTTTTGGTCTAGGGGTCCACTATGCTGTTCCCCACCCCTTTACCCTTGCTGCCTTGGCTCAGAGGGAGTTAGTGTGGCAGAGTTGGGGGTCACTTCTGCACCCTCTGAGCTGGGAGCCCAGCCCCCCACCTAGTTCCTCATAGCTACAGGAAGTATCTCCAAGGCTTCTTGCCTGCTAGTGGAGGCTCAGAGAGTCCTGTGGACGCACATGAGAGTCATTGGAGCCTAGGAGGGTGGCCGTGCCACAGGTATTACCTGGTTACTTGGACCAGACATATGTGGGGTGTGTGCTGGGCATATTGGAGTTTTAGGGAAGTTGTGTGGGACTCTTGGGCAGTCGTGTAGGGGTTCTGGGGCAGTGCTGTGCACTTGAGTTGTGGATAGGAACATGGGTTCTACTGGCCGGTGGCTAAAGGGCAGCTCTGCCCAGCAGCTGCTAGAGAGTCAAAGGCCCGAGGCCTTGCGAGTTTGGGAGGCAGTTCAGGTGTGCTTGTGTGGTGCTGTGGTGTGTGGTTTGTAGATCCAGGTAGGTGTGTGGTTGTGGGTTTTGTGGAGGTAGATCTGAGGGGTTTCCCGAGGGCTAGACACTGGAGTCCCTGTCCAGCAGTCGGACTTGGGAAACCTGCAATCCTGAGGCAGGGGTGGGACTTTGTAAGAAACCAAAGAAAGGAGAGCAAAGGCCACAGGTAGGCCTCGGGCTGCCTTCCCCTTCCTCTCTCTCTCCAGGTCTGGGTCTTTCCTTGAACTTGGAGCGGAGTCCTGTCAAGGGAAGACCTCGAGGGAGACCTCCTGGCCCGGGGGCCTCCAGAGCTCAGTGGGAGGAGCCAGGACCTTTAGGATCACTCTGAGTCAGTGTTGTAAATGCGAAAGCCAAGAAGACAAGGGGAGGTCTCCAGAGAGGCACACCCTCAGGGCCAGCAGGCTCTCAAGTGACCAAACCTCTGGGGTGGCCCGCCTTCCTTCCCCGCTGGACTGTCTCGTCTCCAGTGTACTCGACCCTTTGCTGTGCGCTGTGTGATCCTGAGCTGTGAACATTCAGTTCCCGTTGCGTGGAACAGTGTCCTTCCTGTCTCCACCCGTTGAGGCCCAGGGAGGCAGCCCGTTCTCCAAAGACTCGGGGCTACAGCAGGGAACTTGGTAAGTGTCCACCTTGGCCAGATGCCATGGGGATGTCCCCCAGGTCTTGGGCTCATTATAAGAGCTGAGGGGACTTAGATGGGAATCTGGGAGGGGCTAGGGGATGTGGCATTAAGGAGAGGAAAAGAAGTTGGGGCTGCGGCTACCTTGCTGGGTTGGTGAAACTGGCTTCACTGGTCAATAGCAGTAGGCATACCATGCAGGAAATGCTGAGCAGGGCCAGAAATGGGCAGTGGGTTCAAATTCTGCCTTGCGACTGGGCTGATCAAGTCATTTAAAGGGTGAAAGCTTTGGCTCCAGCAAGAGGGAGTCGAGCTGGACCTGAGGAAAGACTGGCTGGCAAGAATTAGAGATTTCACACGACTCTTCCTTCTAAAGTGGGACTGAATGCCCTGAGCTCTATGGATGGTGGGGTTGATGAGGCAGACTTAGGTCATCACAGAAGATGCTGAAGGCAGGATACAAGATACAAACAGAGAGAGACCAAGGAGAGCAAACAGAAACATGGAGGCCAATGGGCAGTCTTGGAGGACTTTCTGGAGGAGGTGGCTTGGAGTGGGGCCAGGGCGGTTGATCTACTCGTTGTCAGCTGACTCTTTTGGGGGCTTCCCTATGTCAGGCTTGTGCTGATGTAGGAAATGACACAGGAGTTGTGGATGGGGCCGGGGCTTGGGGTATGTCATTGAGCATTTGGGCAAGTCACTTCCTCTCTGTGGTGTTTAATTTCTTCATCCATAAGAGGCAGGGCCGGACTACAGCAAATGACAGGCTGAGGAGCCCTGGGGGCCACAGGGTACCCCATCAGTTGTGGCAGTTGGCGGGTCTGGCTGAGCAAATGTGAAGGAAGAGCAGGGTGGGTGTGGGTGGCTACGCAAGCCTGGCTGGCTGGGGTACCCCTCACCCCGATTGCAGCGTTGTTAAGTGAAGATACTTCCTCAGCTGGGTTTCTGCCTCCCAGAGAGGGAGAGCAGACCCCGGATGCTGAGGAGCACCCCCCCCCCCCCGACATCCAGGCACGCGATACGCTGGTGCCGTTTAAAGAGAGAAAGCCCATGTCAAACACCTATGGCTTTCAATAAAGACAGGATAGTGTTACCAGTACTTTCTGGCCTCCGCAGTGATGACCACGGGGACAGTCACCTCTGCGAAGCCACTCTGACCTAGCTTGGTGTGGGCTCCAGGCTGTGGTTCCTGGGTGGCAGCATCCAGCTCGAAGTTCCTGGAGGCTTCCAGCTCCTTTGAGTAGCATCGTCCCCAAGGCTGTTAGCACCCAGTCCCCAGGTCTCTGACCTTGGCCAGTGCCCTTTAGTGCAGGAATAGGAACTTGAGAGAGGCCAGGCTCTTCTCAGGGAGAGCAGTGTGTTCCTGTTTCCCAACCCCAGCCTATCCAGCAGTGAGGGCTGGGATGATACCCATTCCTGTCCGCTGCCTGGGCTCAGCGGGCCGTCCTTTATGCTTATGAGAGGCAGCAAGCGGCTTGACTAAGAAGAGCTGCCTTGCCCAGTAGACAGTGCAAGAGCAGGCTGGCAAGATGGCTCTGTGGTTAGAACGCTGGTCTGATGACCTGAATCCAGATCTGCAGAGCCCGGGTAAAAAGCTGGGGAGGCGGTTCAGTGAGTACAGGTTCCTGGGCCCTAGTCTGACGGCCTGAATTCAGGGTGCACATAGCGGAAGGAGAATGGTGTCCTCTGGTTCTGCATACACACACACATACATGCATGCGTGTGTGTGTGTGTGTGTGTGCACACATAGCATAAAAACAAAATCAAACCTGAATGCAGTAGTGTGTGTGTGTCCATGCTCCAGAAGATAAGAGATTCCAGAAGGTTGTGAAGAGTGAGAAGAAGTAGGGCGAAGCTGCCAGCCTGGTACACAGTGGTGAGCAGTGAGAGACGTTGTCTCAAGGGGATAGGTAAGGGACGCGTGCCCAGGGTTGCCCTCTGATCTAACACATGCATCATGACAGGTATGTGCACGTGCTCACACGTGTGCATGCACTCACAACATCACACACACACACACACACACACACACACACACACACACACACACACGAGTGTTAGCACACTCTCTTGTCCCAGCACCTCAGTAGGACAGGAGCCACAGTAGCAGAGGCCTTGCCCAGGCTAGGGTTTCATCCCAGACAGAACAAAACAAACAAGAGTAATGAATTTTAACATTTTTATTTATGATTTTAATGTTTACTTTTTGAGTGTGAATGTGTTTGCCTGTCTGTATGTACGTGCACTACATGTGTGCCTGGTACCTGAGGAGACCAGGAGAGACACTGAGTTCCCTGGAAGCAGTGTGGGGACAGGTGGTTGTGAGCTATCATTTGGGTACTGGAAATGGAACCTAGGTTCTCTGTAAGAGCAGCGAGTGCTCTAACTGCCGAGTCATCTCTCCAGCCCCTGCTTTTAAATTGTTAAATGTTATCATCACCATCATTGTTATTAGAATCAGGATGTTCTGTAGGCTGGCTTTAAACTTACTGTGTATCCAAAGTTGGTGAATTCTTGATCCTCCTGCCGCTATTTCCCAAGTGCTAGGATAATAGGTGTGTGCGACCATTCCTAGCTTTGTGTTGCTTTAGTAGTATTTTAAACCTAAATATCCCCAATATTATTACTCATCATGCAATCAGTAGCAGGACGGTGAGATATTTTACATTCTTTTTTTTTTCTTTCACTCTCTTCAAAACCCCGTATGTTCAAAATTCGGTGTTCCTCATTTTGGGTACTGTTTCAAGTGTTCAAAAGGCATATGGCTGTGCCAGCCACCATCTTGGACAGGGCAGGGCTAGATATGTTGAGACCGCTCCTTCCTAGCCATAGGACTTAGATAAGTCACTCAACTTCCCTCTACTCTAGTCTCTTTATCTTAAAATCTCCAGACGGTTCTTTGTACTTTACAGCTCATGGCGAGGATTAAGTGAAATTTTTTTAAAGATTTTTTAAGCTTTCTTTCTTTCTTTCTTTCTCTCTCTCTCTCTCTCTTTCTTTCTTTCTTTCTTTCTTTCATGCATATGAGTATACCACCATTGCTCTTTTCAGACACACCAGAAAAGGGCATTGGATTTCATTACAGATGGTTGTAAGCCACCATGTGGTTGCTAGGAATTGAACTCAGGACCTCTGGAAGAGCAGTAGATGCTCTTAACCACTGAGCCATCTCTCCAGCCAGATTAAGTGAATTTAAGTGTGGAAACACTTGGTGGAAGAAACGCTTGGTGTTTGTCTTTTTTCTTCCCAAGACAGGGTTTCTTTGTGTAGCCCTGGCTATCCTGGAGCTCACTCTGTAGACCAGGCTGGCCTCAAACTCATAGATTTTCCTGCCCCTGCCTCCCTAGTGCTGGGATTACAGGTGTGAGCCAGTTTGTCTTTTTAAAGCAGACATGTGATTCATTCGGGTCAACACTTCCTCCAGGGTACCAGTTACCTACCATGTGTTTTAGAGGCTGGGGAGATAGATGGCTCAGAGGTTAAGAGCATTGGCTGCTCTTCCAGGGGATCCAGACTTGATTCCCAGCAACCACACAGTGGCTCACAACTGTCTACAACTCCAGTCTCAGGAGATCTGATGCTCTCGTCTTGCCTACTTTGGTACCACATGTGTGCGGTGCACAGACATACATGTATGCAAAATACCTATACGCATAAAATGAAGTCTTAAAATTTTGTTTTAAAAATTCTCACTTTAAAATCCCATCCCTGGGGCCACCGCTGTCTGTAAAGTGCCACATAGGGATGGGGACCTTGTTTCTATCCCTTCATCTAAGAAGCTGGGCATAGTGCTGTACTCTTGGGGACACAGTACAGGGTTCCCAGGGGTCCTGACCAGCCAACATAGCCTAATTAGTGAGTTCCAGGTCCCAGTGAGAGACTTAAAAAACGAGGTGGATATGTCTTGAGGAATGACAGATCCCCGGCCTCCACACATTTGCAACAGCTCCCTCACAGGCCCTGCACCAGCACAAATACCCACAGGCACCCACGTGCACATAAAACACTATTTTGATTTGTTTTTGTTTTTGTGGGAGGTATTATTTTGTTTGTTTGTTTGTTGAGACAGGGTCTGACTATGTAGCCCAGGCTGACCTGGTACTTGTTTTGTTGTTCAGGGTAGCCCCCTCTTCATAACAGTTCTCCTGTCTAAGCCTCCCAAGTACTGGGATCCCAATGTGTACCACCATGCCTTGCTCCATGTCCCTGTTCTAACCCTGTTATAAGCAGCGGCAGCTGTAGTATACGTAACGTACCACACATAACGATCATGAGTGCCCCCAAAGCATTGTGCAGGGCCCGGCAGTTACTAGGACACTCCTGCCCTGGTTTTGCTCTTTTGCCCCAGGGAGGGGTCTGTCCATTCCACTGTGCTCATGACCCCCCACCTCACACAGCCTGGTCCTTCTGAGCAGCAGGAGCAGGGCCCGTCAGCTAGCCTGTTCTCTCTTCCTCTGGAAACCCCCTATTGGCTCATTCTCCTCAACCCTTCTCATGGCCTTGCCCCAGTTCGCCGCCCCTTTGTCTCAGCCTGCTCCACAGCCTCCAGATTAGTGCAGTCTTGTGTTTGTGTGTCCCCAGCTCTCCTGTCAGGAAGGCATCCTACCCTCTTGCCTTCCTCCCTGATGCAGTCTCTTTGCCAGACTCCCCTGTAGGCAGTCCACCACTGGGGTCCCAACCAAGGAGTCAGTAGCCATGAGCCTGTTAGTAACTGCATGTCTCATCTCTTAAAGGAACCTCACCATCCCAACCTCCCACCCCTTCTCCTAGAAGGAGGAGTTGTGTGGTCTTCCTCTCTCCCTCTCCCTCTCTCTCGTCTCTACTTTCTTCCCTGTCTTTTCTCTCTCTCTCTCTCTCTCTCTCTCTCTCTCTCTCTCTCTCTCTCTCTCTCTCTCTCTCTCTCTCTCTCCCTTGCTTTGCTTGCCTCATGGATTTTCTCCCCATCTCTGTCCCTGCAGCTTCCACCTCAGAGCACCATGAGGAGCCCTTGGGACTAGGAACAACCTCCTTGGAGTACCAGGTGTCCCTGGTGGCAGGTAAGTGAGGAGCTGGGATCCTGAGGTGGGAGTGTCTTGGAGGCTGAGACCTGGGGTTTCATATTCCGTTTGGGGAGCTGATGCTGTGGGCAGAAGATGAAGCCTGAAAGCCTGGTAAGGCCTCCCCGAGGGGCTCTGCGAGGAGAGGACGGCGTCCCAGGCTGGTTTGCCGGCTGCCGACTGATTGGTGTCTCCTCCTTGCTTGCTGAGTTTTGGTTTCTTTCTCGTTCCCAAGTGATCTTGATGATCATACCCCTCCCTTTTAAATGTGTGTGTGTGTGTGTGTGTGTGTGTGTGTGTGTGTGTTTGCTGTGCTCTTAGCATGTGTATGGAAGTCAGGGGACACCTAGTAGGAATCTGAAGGAGTGTTCCTTCCTTCCGCCCTAGGGATTGAACTCAGGTCATCATGCTTCGAGGCAAACTCCTTTACCCACTGAGCACCACAGTCTCTTGAAATTGAATTCATTTGAGGTCTTGTGGCAAAAAATCAAAAAGAAGGATCTAAAAGGATCCTGTCTCCTCAGTTGCCATTTCTCCCCAAACGTAGCTTTTGTTTTTGTTTGTTGTTTGTTTGTTTTTGGTTTTCCGAGACAAGGCTTTTCTGTGTAGCCCTGGCAGTCTTTGAACTCCCTCTGTAGACCAGGCTGACCTGGAACTCAGATCCGCCGGCCTCTGCCTTCTGAGTGCTGGGATTAGAGGTGTGGGCCGCTACCACCACCCAGCCCTAGTGTAGCTTCTTACGGATCTGCCCATGTGTGAGTTCACGGTTTTGTTGTTTGTTTGGTTTGCTTTTGTTTTTCTTTAGCTCAGATGTTTATACAGTGATGTTCTGCACCTTGCTTTTATGCTTGAAAATAGATCTTTAACATCAGTTTATATAAACTTTAGAGCCTTGCTCAGTTTCAGTTTGGAAATTGCTTTCAGGTTCAAGTTCAACCCTGGAAGATTTTCTTTTTTCTTTTTGTCTTTTTTTTTGGTTTTTCGAGACAGGGTTTCTCTGTATAGCCCTGGCTGTCCTGGAACTCACTCTGTAGACCAAGCTGGCCTCAAACTCAGAAATCCATCTGCCTCTGCCTCCCAAGTGCTGGGATTAAAGGCGTGTGCCACCACTGCCCAGCCCCTGGAAGATTTTCTTTCTGCTACTATGCGATTGAGGGACCGCGGTCCCCAAGAACACCAGAGGGCATTTGTTTCTTTCTACTGTGTAACTGTTCCTTTAAAACTCACATAATTGAACACTAGGTGGCAGAATATAAAAGGAACCTGCTTCCTCCACACCAAGGTAGTTTTCCAGGGAAGCTGAAGTTTTCATGTTCAAGGCCAGGCCTCAGCAATGCGTGTGCCAGGCTCTGTGTTTAGTTAATTTTTCAAAAATCAGATATTCTTGTGTTCTCTTCCCCCAAAAGATCATCTGTGTTTCTGTCCCTGTTCCCTCAGGACCTCGCAGCCCCTAACTTCCTTCCTTCAAGCAGCGTCCCCTGGTGTGGCCTTGCCTCCTGTCTCTGTGGAGATGCGTGGACCCTGGCACTCAGTGTGCCGTTACTGTTGTTAGCTCTTCTTGTATGGAAAAGGCGGAATGTTACAATCCTGTTCTGGTTCATGTGACAGGGAGTTCATTCATGCCAGTGTAAAAGGACCTTCCTCATTTTCTTTGCCACTTGGTATTTTATTGCATGATTGCCCTATAATTTAGTCATCCATTTCCTGGCTGATGGACATTTTGGTTATTTCCATCTTCTGTAAAACACACGGTTTGGTAGCTGATAATCTTCCATATATGTAGCTTTGGATGGGTGCCAGTAACACTGCAGGAGAAACACCTTCATTTGTGTTTTAACTCAGGGTGACTAGGTCAAAGGGCAGCAGCAGAGGGGCTCCTCTAGTACTGTGACATTGCCATTCCTGTAGGCACCCCTGCCACTCAGGGAGGACGTGCCTGCCCTGTGACCGTGACCGGTGCTGTGTATGCAGGCTACTGTGTTGGCAGCATGTGGGTGGAAGTCAGAGTTTTACCTCTGTGTGCCGTTGAGTGCCTTGTCCTGTGTGTAAAGGCTGTGTGTGCGTTTCTTCCTCTGAGCGTCTCTGTTCAGATTACTCCCCACTGCCCCCCACGTTCTCTCTCGGTTAGTTTGGCTGTTGCTGTAATAAGGACCATGACCAAGAGCAACTTGGGGAAGAAAAGGTTTGTTTCATCTAACAGCCTACATCATGAAGGGAAGTCACGGCAGGAACTCAAGGCAGCAACTGAAGCGGAGACCACGGAGGAGGGTGCTGGCTAGCTCGCTTCTGATTGGCTTGCTCAGCCTGCTTCCTTACAGAAGCCTTGACCACCTGCTCTGGAGTTGCAAGGCTCACAGTGGTCTGCGTTCTTGCACATCAATCATTAATCAAGAAAATGACCCACAGACTCGCCCACAGGCCAGTCTGATGGAGGCAACTCCTCAATTTGACGTCTCCTCTTCCCAGTAGCTCTAGCTTGTGTGGGGTTCTGACAAATTACAATGTGCTCACACTTGTGTGCTCCCTTACCCACTTGGGTTCTTGTTCTCTCCCCCTCTCCCCCTCCCCTCTTCCCTCTCCCCCTCCTTTTCATTTGTAATAGAGTTTCAAGTAGCCCAGGTTGACTTTATGAACACTGTCTTCCCACAGCCTCCTGAGCGCTGGAATTACAGGTCAGCTCTTCCAAGCCCAGCTAATGTCCTATTTCTAGGTGCTGCTAAGCTTTTGGGAAGTAAGGGGCTAGGGGACACCTCCTAGGTGGTTTGGTGCCTCCCACTTTGTTTATAGTGGGTTCTACCATGCAGAGTAGCTTAATTTTTATGTGCTGTGTCACGTGACATTTAATGACAAGGACACAGTCTGGGGAAAAAGGTAGGGAGCGAGCAGGGACGTGGCTGAGTTGGTAGAGTGCCCTGTTCACATACAGAAAGCTCTGGGTTCAATACTCAGTGATGCATAGCAGGGTGTGGTGGCTCAGGCCAGCACCTGGGAGGTGGAGGAGGAAGGCTTTGAAGGTCAAAGTCATCCTCAGCTACTCAGGGAGCTTGAGACGAGAGACTCAAACACTTCTGTGACGCCACGCCCATGCAGAAGTTATGCCTTCCTGTTCGCTCAGGCCGTCTTGTTTGTGTGTGGGTGTTTTCTCTGCCTGTCTGTCTGCCCATCACGTGTGCCTGGTGCTTGAGGGGCCTTGAGAAGAGGGTATTGGATGCCTAGGGACTGGAGTTACAGACTCCTGTGGGCCACCATGTGGGTGCTAGGGAATCAAACTTGGGTCCTTCGGAAGAGCAGCCAGTGTTCTTAACCATCAAGCAAGCTCCCTGTTCACCCCCCATCTCAGACATTTATCCATATAGCTTTTCTGCCTGCCTTCTTCTCCTGTGTAGGAACATTTTTAACTCTTCCTGTTCCCTTCTGTCCTTCATTCTCTTCCCCTCACTGGGAATCAGCCCATCAAGTGTCCTGGGGTGGAGCTTCATCGCCTCTCTTGGTATTTTCTGCTTTTTATTTTTTTAAAGATTTATTTATTTATTATATGTAAGTACACTGTAGCTATCTTTAGACACTCCAGAAGAGGGTGTCAGATCTTGTTACAGATGGTTGTGAGCCACCATGAGGTTGCTGGAATTTGGACTCAGGACTTCGGAAGAGCAGTTGGTGCTCTTAACCTCTGAGCCATCTCTCCAGTCCCCGTATTTTCTGTTTTGTGAGGCTGTTGTTGAGTAGGGTCTCGTCCTGGTTCTTACCTGGTTACTGCACAGAAATGCTGCCATCTGCTGTGTTAAGTCTGGACCCGGTGACCATGCTGAACTCTTCCCCTTGTGCTCATAGCAGTTTCTCAGATAAGGAGCTCAGGCTCCCATCTCAAAACTCCTATTGGCGACCGTGGATGGTTTATTCGTCCTGATCTATATTTTCAGCCGCTTGTTTATTGGTGGTCGCCTTGAACCTTCAGAGAGGCTGGATAATAAACACAGTGACGGAATCACTGTCTGCTTCCTCCCTGGAATAGGAATCTTTCTCAAACTTTATTTTTATTTATGTATGTACCTGTGTGTTCCTGCTTGTTGTATGTGTGCCACATGTATGCAGTTTCCTTTAGAGGCCAGAAGAGGGCACTGGATCCCTGGGAACTAAAGTTACAGGTGTTGTAAGCCATCCAATGTGGTTGCTGGTCCTCTGGAGGAAAAGCAAGTGCTCTGACTGTCAGCCATGTCTCCACGGCCCTGCAATTGGAATTTTCTATTAGTGTGAGGTTATATTAGGTTTGTTAAGTTAGCTCAGGGCTGAACGTTACCATCACCTCCTCAGTGTGGGGATGACAAGAGCCTCCACTTGTTGGAGCCTCGTTAGTTACCTCGTCCTGTCTTCCTTGGACTCTCAGCAGAAAGAGGCTCTCAAGTTCTTGATATGAGGGTGAGTTCCCACTGCCCAGTGCCTGGTGTGAGGGGTGAGTTCCCACTGCCCAGAGCCTGGTGTGAGGGGTGAGTTCCCACTGCCCAGTGCCTGGTGTGAGGGTGAGTTCCCACTGCCCAGTGCCTGGTGTGAGGGGGAGTTCCCACTGCCCAGTGCCTGGTGTGAGGGGGAGTTCCCACTGCCCAGTGCCTGGTGTGAGAGTGAGTTCCCACTGCCCAGTGCCTGGTGTGAGAGTGAGTTCCCACTGCCCAGTGCCTGGTGTGAGGGTGAGTTCCCACTGCCCAGTGCCTGGTGTGAGAGTGAGTTCCACTGCCCAGTGCCTGGTGTGAGGGTGAGTTCCCACTGCCCAGTGCCTGGTGTGAGGGTGAGTTCCCACTGCCCAGTGCCTGGTGTGAGGGGTGAGTTCCCACTGCCCAGTGCCTGGTGTGAGGGGGAGTTCCCACTGCCCAGAGCCTGGTGTGAGAGTGAGTTCCCACTGCCCAGTGCCTGGTGTGAGGGGGAGTTCCCACTGCCCAGTGCCTGGTGTGAGAGTGAGTTCCCACTGCCCAGTGCCTGGTGTGAGGGTGAGTTCCCACTGCCCAGTGCCTGGTGTGAGGGTGAGTTCCCACTGCCCAGTGCCTGGTGTGAGGGGTGAGTTCCCACTGCCCAGTGCCTGGTGTGAGGGGGAGTTCCCACTGCCCAGAGCCTGGTGTGAGAGTGAGTTCCCACTGCCCAGTGCCTGGTGTGAGGGGGAGTTCCCACTGCCCAGTGCCTGGTGTGAGAGTGAGTTCCCACTGCCCAGTGCCTGGTGTGAGGGGGAGTTCCCACTGCCCAGTGCCTGGTGTGAGGGGGGAGTTCCCACTGCCCAGTGCCTGGTGTGAGGGTGAGTTCCCACTGCCCAGTGCCTGGTGTGAGGGTGAGTTCCCACTGCCCAGTGCCTGGTGTGAAGGTGAGTTCCCACTGCCCAGAGCCTGGTGTGAGGAGGGAGTTCCCACTGCCCAGAGCCTGGTGTGAGGGTGAGTTCCCACTGCCCAGTGCCTGGTGTGAGGGGGAGTTCCCACTGCCCAGTGCCTGGTTGAGGGGGAGTTCCCACTGCCTAGTGCCAGGCTGCTTTGAAGACTGAGTCACTGAATAAATGGATGAACGCATGAACAAATGGGTGTGTTTTTTGTTTGTTTGTTTTTTAACTCTGCCTTGGTGGTTGAGGAGGGGATTGCACAGAAGGCCAGGATTCAGAGGCTGTGTGGCCTGGAACCTTCAGGGGTTCCTTTCAGAGGAGCCTTCCTGCCCTTCCCCAGAGCACTCCACTTAGGAGACACAGAAGCCAGCAGTGGGGTCCTTCGATCCCATGTGTGCTCACTGAGCCTCCAAACCTGACCCTCACCTGGGGGTAGGTGCCTCACAGGGATTGGGCCCTGGCCTGGGTCTTGCAGAGAAGAGTGGGTTCAGGGTGTCTTGCCCAGCACCGACCATACCATTTCTCATGGCAGTAGCTGAGCCTGTAGGTTGGGGGTGCGATGGCTGTAGAGATGATATGTGAAGAAACCTTGAGCTAGATGTGAGGAACACAGGGACTCACAGAGAGGGGAGACCAGGGTTATTCAGTCAGGCCTGGCTCTCAGCTCTCAGCTTTGCCCAGTATGTGGGCACAGCGTGGATCTACAAGGATGGAACTGGAGTTGGGCGTTATGGCACGTAACTATCATCTCAGTGCCCAGGAACCTGGCGGGAGGAGGATTGATGTAAGTTCAGGCTAGCCTGGGCTACATAGTGAGTTTAGGGCTAGTTCAAGGCCAGAGCCAAAGAGGCACATAGCAAAATCCTGTGTCAAACATGAAAGCCACTAACAGCAAGAGAGTAGACTTTGAGTTTGTGGCATGAGCAGGTCTGGGCAGTTCAGCTTTCAGCTTCCAAGGCTTTTGTCTTTTGGAATTGTAGTCTCTGGGATTTAGGCTTTAGATCTGCTGGAATTCTGCATTCAGGATTCTGACCAGCATAGAGTGGAGGCTCACAGAGGGACGCTGCCGGCCATGGTCCTGGGTTGCTGTGCCTCTCACCTGTGACCTTCTGTTTCAGGTCTGAGCCTAGCCCTGGGGCTCTGCTGCCAGGAGACATGGCGGCGGGCCACGATGCCGCCCTGTCAGTAGCCGAGTGGCTGAGGGCACTGCACCTGGAGCAGTACACGGCACTCTTTGAGCAGCATGGACTGGTATGGGCCACCGAATGCCAAGGCCTCAGCGATGCTAGCCTGGTGGACATGGGCATGCTCCTCCCTGGCCACCGCCGCCGTATCCTGGCTGGTCTGCACCGTGCCCATCCACCCCCAGTCCCTGTGCCCCGCCCCACCCCACGGCCCGTGCCCATGAAGCGACACATCTTCCGGTCACCACCTGGGCCCGTCACTCCACCTGAGCCGCCACCCACAGCTGGAGAGGATGAGGGTCTGCCTGCTGCTCCCCCAATCCCACCCCGCAGGAGCTGCCTCCCTCCTGCCTGCTTCACCCCACCAGCCACAGCTACCCCAGATCCTGTGCTGCCCCCACTGCCTGCCAAGAGACATTCGGTAGAACCGAGCATTCCTCCTGTACCTCCTAGAACCGGACCCCCCTACCCACAGGCCAGGTGAGTGACGTCACGGCTGGTGGGTGGAAGGATATACATTCTCTAGGATGTAGAGGACCCAGGGGTGGAGGAATGACTCTGTCTGCTGGTGGGGACACAGGTTTAGAGAAAAGAGAGCAGGGCCAGGCCAGGGCAGAGTGGGGTGAGGGGTGGACCTAAGGATAGCCAGGATTTAAGGATACCTGGATATGTGCAGAAAGAGCAGGGGAGCCACTGTGGCCCCCGGGGTGTCTATCCCAGCAAGTAGGTGGTGGTGCCATCATTGAGGGTGGCCCAGTTATGATAGAATGTTTGGGAGACATGTGAATTTGTTGGAGCACCTGGCCTGTGAGACACTGTGGAGATCAGGGTGTACCCTGGCACTAGGAGACGATGTGTGGAGAAAGACAGGGAGTACTGGGATGGAGGTTCAGGTATGGGGGCGGGGAGTGCTTCAGTCCCGCATACTACTCCCCACCCCCGATGCTGTACTTGACAAATCTCACCAAATTCCAAAACCTGTCGGAGCTGCAGCCTGCTTACTCCTGTCCTCTTCAGAATTCCTTCTCCTCTCCCTGGCTCCTCCCCTTGCTTCCCTGAGCTTTTCCCTCTTTCTATGGACACTCCACTTATTCTGTCCCCTGTCAGCCGTCTGCTCTGCTGCCAGCCAGAGACGCATCTGAAGATGGGTTGCCGCATATTTGGGGAATGACATTCTGTTGGGTTTTTGAGGGGATGTGCTGTCACAGGTCTCTTGTCCTTTCACTGCTGGACAGTGTTGGGGAGTTTCATTGATCTCTGCAGCAAGCCTTCGGTGGAAGGTGGGGATTGTGTTCTAGGAACCTGAGGCTTGGGCCGTGGAGGGAAGGGCTAGCTGGGGCCATGCAGGTATGTGGGGGTGATGGGAGGAGGGGGCCGGGAGCACTCATGTGGGGAAAGTCTGTGAGGTTTTCTCCATCTAGAGAGTAGCATTGAGTCAGGGGACCTTTTAGGCCGAGTCAGGTCTAAAGGTGTGAGATGTAATTGATGGAAAAAAGCACAAGATGTTTTTTTCCTGGATCTTCGGTACCCTGTTACCACAGTATAGATTCATGGTTCTTGGTGCTATTGCGCCCTCTAGTGGCCATTCTCCCGAGTGCGGGGGGGGGGCAAGTCATAGCAGATTCAGAGTTGCTGGAATTCAGATACCCTGAATTTACCACCCCACACCCCTTCTCTCCTTCCTTCTACCAACCCCAGGGTGTAAGTTCTAATTTTTAACCTTAATTTTAAATGTTTTAACCTCCCTTCAAGCCCATCATCTACCAGAGGTAGTGGAAAAGAAAGGTTATTAGTATATGGGAGCAGTGGACCTGTTTAGAAATTGTTTTTTGCAGCAAATCTCATCTGCATTGTTAGAAAACCAGCAGCTCAGTTTACAGAAATCATCAGCGGCAGCTCGATCTACTCGAGAACATTTTATGAATATCCTAGGAGTCTAGTTTGGAAGTGTCAGAACAGTAAACACGAATCAGCTGTGGTGGCAAGAACTGTCAGAGGCAGCCGGGTCTCAGCTGAATTGGCATGAGTCAGCAGGAGGTAGGTACCAGGACCATCGGGGAGAAATTCTTGGCTGTGCCTGGTGAAGCAGAGATCAAGAAACACTGTTAAAAGCAAGTCGAGCCTGTCACTGTCCCTCCACACGTCATCTCACCATGTGTCAGCATGTGAGTCTGTCTCAGCAAAACTTCATGTGAGTCTGTATCTGCTGACATCACTCTGTCAGTTGTCCTGAGTCTGTGGAAGGGTCAAAAAGCCGCAGGAACCTCTCAAGAAGTTTTTTGGTGTGTTTCTCTCTGTGGAGTCATGACAAATGGAGCTCAACAACGCAGTGTAAGGTGGATGAATTCATGAGTGTGGTTAGTGAAGAACCCTTCATCATGCTTGCTTTAGCAGAACATCCTTTCATCCGTGTCTGCTTCAGTGAAACATTCCTTTGTGTGTCTGTTTTAGCAAAACGTCTTTTTACCTGTGTCTGCCTCAGGAAAACCCACTCTTTCACGTGTGTGCCTCAGCAAAACATCTTCTGACACAACCGTTTTTCCAAAGAAACCATTAAGTTTCCACTTCACCAGGGTGACCCTCTGGAGATGTTTTGGGAAGGGAGAGGTCTTCAGAAGAGGACAATGGGAAGAATTCAGCTGGGATAAGATTTTAGGCTATAGACCAAGGTGTAAGCAAATCAGGAAAAAAAACCAAGGATAAAAATCATATCCGCAGCCCTGAGCCCCAGGATACGAGTCCCCGCTCTCAAAGTTACAGTTTGAACACAGGTACTTGGTTAGCATGTGCAGGAATCAAGGCTTCTAATTAAGACATCTGGCCCCTCAGTAGGCCTGGGGTTGGGGGGGGTTATAAAATGGTATAATACTTGCAAGAAATCTGTGTTCATTCTTCATGGTTTTTTTTTTTGCTTTGGTTTTTGTTTGTTTGTTTGTTTGTTTTTCTGTGTTTTAGGATCAAACTCAGGGCTATGCATATGCTAGGCAGGTTCTCTACCACTGGTCTGTGTTTCCAGCCCCATCTCGTGTTCTACAAATCATCTGGACATTACTTACAATGTCAAATACGCTGTAAATGCTCTGTAGATAACTGCCATACTGGATTGTTAGGGAATAGGGACAAGGAAAAATCTACATGTATTCAGGATAGATGTGGGTTTGCTTCACACATTTGGATCTGCAGTTTTGTTTACTCCATGGTTGTGGAGCTATTGGTTGCAAAGAGTCATCTTTGATCCCCACAGTTTGGGGCCATTCCTTAGGGCAATATGGTGCCCGGCCTGGTGTCTTTATCCTGGGGATGAGGCCTCAATAGTCATGGGCATCTGCAGTCCTCAACTCATGGGAATACAAAGAGTTTAGGGTTTTGTTTTGTTTTTTTTTTAAATAGTATTTATTTTATGTATATGAGTACACTGTTGCTGTCTTCAGACTCATCAGAAGAGGGCATCAGATCCTATTACAGATGGTTGTGAGCCACCATGTGCTTGCTGGGAATTGAACTCAGGACCTCTGGAAGAGCAGTCAGTAGTACTACTCTTAACTGCTGAGCGAGGCATCTCTCCAGCCCCTAGGGTTTGTTTTTTTTTTTAAATTTTATTTTATGTGTGTGGGTGTTTTGCCTGTCTGCATGTCTGTACACATGTATAGGTATACATATGCACATTTGGCCAGATGTCTGGGTGGTAGCATGTCTGTGCATTTGCATATTTGTGCTGGCCCTGCAGGTGGCCATGCTTGCACCTAATAGGTACAGAGATCTGCACCGTTTCGGTGGTGACAGGCCCATATATGTGGCTCTTCCAGGCTGAGTAGACATATACACTGGCCTGTGCGTATTGCCGCTATGGGGACTGCAGTGCTAGGCTGCATTGTGGATAGTGTGCAGATGCTGTTTGGGTAAGCGAATTGGCACATTCATTGTTTGTGTACTGTCAAGTGTGAGTCATTGTGTACATATGTGTGTGCATATGCTGCCAAGAGCCGTTAGAACGTCAGCTCTCCTAGGGCTGGGGGATCTCCGTCAGTTTCCTTTACCATCGAATCCCCAATGTCTGGCAAACAGCACCTAATAGGCCCTTTATACCGGCCATGGAGAGGAAAAGCCAGTGATGTCAGGAGCTTTCACCCTGCGGGTGCTGAGTGTGGGTGGCTGCAGATGGTGTGAGTGGGCCTCAGCCCATAGTGGCCATTGAGCTAAGGGGCTCTGAGCTCATCACTCCAAATCCTTCTCCTTAATTCATGTCATCGGCCGAGATGGTGGGAAGCAAGAAGCAGACAGGATTCTAGGCCACAGAAAAACTGTAAGCAAACCAGAAAACAAGGAAAGATGGGGCTCCCTCCCTCCTGCCTGGTCAGACTGAGGGCTTTTAGAAGCAGGCTCACACAGCAGCCTGAAGACCCCACTTCACCTCTGCGTCTGAAACACTGTTATTTCAGCCCATGGCCATGACCCGGCTGAGGGGAAACCAGCATTCAGGTCCGGCCTCCTGGCCCTGTCCACTCAGCTTCAGGTGTCAGAGACAAAATCCTCAGGACTTGCTTCTCTGCATCACAGAGGACCTAGAATCACCCCACACAGCCCCTTCCAACCCTCTGTGGGTCTCAGCTTCCTCCTCCTCCAGTACTTGGATACCTACAGGTATTTGAGGGAAAGGAAGTATCTGCCCAGACGGGCCAGCCACTGACTGGAGTCACACCTTGCGAGAGGTTTCCCTTCTGTGCCCCAGAATGCCTTGCCCCTCAGCCAATCCTTGGTCTTTCTGAAGACTGATCACCTGTTGCTGGGGCAGAAACTCTTCCCCTCAGGGAGCCTATTTTGCAGCCTCTTTGGGCCTCCTTCAGCAGGTTGGGATGGGAGACTCACCATAATCGCTAGCTAGAATCAGGGCTTCCTGGGCAGGTACCCTGTGAGGCCTCAGGGGACCTGCTAATTGCTCCATTTTAGTTTGGACGGTGCTAGCATGGCCTGAGGGGCGGGGAGGAAGTATCTGTCCCAGGGGATTATGGGTGATGTTTCTTTCTCTCTCAGTGTTTTCAGGAAGTGTGTTGGCCTAGGCTGAAGGGGGGCGGGGAGGGGGTAAAAGAGGCGGAGAGCAGGAAGCAAAGACCAGAGCTGGTTGGATATTCTCTCTCTCTCTCTCTCTCTCTCTCTCTCTCTCTCTCTCTCTCTCTCTCTCTCTCTCTCTCTCAATTTCTCTCTCCCTCCTCTCTCCGACATATTTATGATTATATTCAGATACACACACATTTACACACATTCAGAGACATCACCCATAGGTGTGCACAGACATACCTGGGGCTCACATATTCAAGGGAACAGGACTCAGACACAGCCAACAATAGGGACTTTGGCCACAAGACCAGGCAGAGCCCACACAGGCTTCTACGAGCAGACACAGGACACCTTGGCACACACTGGCCTACCTGGCTGAAGCCTTAGGAGTTCTTAGGCCCAGGACAGGATTCAGCAGGCCTCTGAGGGTGAGTGAGGGGCAGCTCCGGCTAGGGTGTTGGGCAGGTGGGAGGGCTGGGAGGACAAGAGTCTCTCTTTGTCTGTCACTTTCTGAACTGCTTTCCCAGGGTGCTGTGCTCTCTCTTGGTTTCTTCGACAGTTCCAGGACCCTTTCTCGACCTCTCCTGTTGTTTCGCTTTGTTTTGTTGTCTGCTCCTTTCTAACACTGCTCCCCTTCTCCTTCCTTCTCTGTGTCCACATCAGCCTCTTCCAGATCCACTAGTGACCCAAATACTTGTTTCCTGGTGCTTTGTCAGATTCTGCCCCACAGACTGTTGTCGTGTGTGTGTGTGTGTGTGTGTGTGTGTGTGTAGGGGGGTGTCTCTGCTCCTTGGGCCTCTCGTGCCCACCTGTTCCCTTCTGGCATTCATTTCCAGTTCCCTGCACCATCAAGCCGTTTCCTTGGGGAGATTTAGGTTAGCTTGTAGCACTGTCACATTTAAGATCGCTGTGTGTCTAAACCCCTTATCCCCAGCCCAAGGCGACAAAGACCTCCTTGTAGAGGGCTAGCATTTTGTCTGTATGGTTCCCCCCCCCATGGCCAGGGTGGGTGGTTGGTAGGTACATGTTGAGTGTGAGGTTGTCCTCCCCTCCTTCCAGTTACCAGGAATTCCTAATGAACCCAGCACCCCTTGGGTCACTGGGGTCACATTATGGCCTCTACTTTGGACTGGTCACCAGAAGTGGTGGGGGAGGGGTCCTGGAACTGTCCAAAAGCTTGCCAAGGGCTGACCTGTTCTTCTTGTCCTCATGGGGACAGTAATGCCAAACCCAGGAGGTGCACAGAGTAGAGGCTACCTGCCTCTTGCCTATCACAGCAGTATTGTTTATGGGGCTCAGGCCGTGGGTGGTGTGGGGTGCCCAGCAGGCTGTGTTAACTATAGGAGGGTGAAATCCATGTTTGAGTGGATTTCCTGGAGGGAGAAGTGAGTTTTAAGCAAAAGGGAATTGATGGTTTGGGGTCATTTTATGTAAAAGTTTCCAGCAGAAGCCTGGCTCACAGTAGTGCTTAGGAAGGGGAGCCCCTGGCCCAGGAAGAAGTGCCAGGGCTGGGGGGGCCTTGGTTGTATGCTGAACTCTAAGTGGGTGCTGTGGAGGGGTGGATGGGCTACAGCCTCTCTAGAGCAGGATGCTGGTGGGGGGCAGTACAGAGCATACTGGCTGCAGCCCCTTTGTGTTGAGTGGCATGCAGGCTGCAGACCTCTGTGCCTGCAAAGGAGGCCTGACAAGAGCTTTGCGCACAGTGGCCTGGGCAGAACTGAGTGAGACAGAGTCAGGGTGTGCAACAGCAGCCCGTGGTGGAGGAGGAAGGACAGACGTGACCTGGGGGAAGCTGGGAGTGCAGGACCCAGCTGTTGAGGAGGAAGTGGGCAGCTGGGAAAGTTTACCACTGGAAGGGGCATCAGGAAAGGTGGCAGTCCCCAGTTCACCGAGCCTGGCCTCTTCTTGCAGCTGTGCTGGTGAGAGCCTAGAGGAACTGGCCTGGGTCCCTCTAAGATCCATGGAACATTTTAGGGGGAAGGTTCCGACTCTGGGGTAAAATGTAGTTTGGGTCCTTTGTCCTCTGAGGTCATCACAGCAAACCAAACATTGAAGGATGTAGCGTGCAGAATGATAAGAAATACGGAGGTAGTCTGGAAAGGTGGTGCAGTTGTTAGGAGCACTGGCTGCTCTTCCTGAGAACCTGGCTACATAGTGGCTCTCAACCACTTGTGACTTCAGTTCCAGGGGGTCTGATGCCTCTTCTGACATCTGTGGGCATCTGCATGCAGGTGGTACACTTACATATATATTTACACAAATGCTTAAATAAATCTTAAAGATAGAGAAGTAGTGTGGAGGGTGGGGGAGCCCTAAGGAAGCCCCTAAGAAGCCTGAGGCGTGAGGGAAAGCCCGCAGTGGAGGTGGAGGATGTGGGGTATATGTCTTAGGGAAGTGTACAAATTTGGCTAGACAGGTACAGGTGTCTGAGGTAAAAGGAATGCTTTATGCAAAGGCTTTGAAGGATATGCTTATAGACTGCAGCTTGGGACTGTAGGGATGGCCCAGAAGTTAAGAATTCATACTGCTCTTGTAGAGGACCTGAGTTTGGTTCACAGTACCCACGTTGACTAGTTCACAACCATCTGGAACTCCAGCTCCCGGCATCCTCTGGCCTCTGTACTCATGTGCATATACTTATACACTAACATTTCGTATGTACAAACATACGAAATATTTATAGACTGCAGTGCAGATTAGCTTTTTGTTTGGTTGGTTTGTTTTTTGTTTTTCGAGACAGGGTTTCTCTGTGTACTCCTGGCTGTCCTTGGAACTTACTCTGTAGACCAGATTGGCCTCAAACTCACAAGAGATTCGCTTACCTCTGCCTCCTGAGTGCTGGGATTAAAGGTGTGCACCACCACTGCCTGTCCTCAGATTAACTTTTTGTAGAGTACTCTAAAGTGAATGGATAGGGGATGGGGAGTTCGTCCAACATCAGCTTGACATGTAGGCTGCCCCTCTCTGTAGTCCTCCTGTCCTCAAAGTGAGCCTTGGCTTCTCTGGCTGGAGGTGGATGTAGACAGAAGTACTGGGAGGGAGCCCAGGTCATCTGGAGAAGGAGAAGGCTATAATGCAGCTTGTGGCCTAGCCTCTGAGGCTGTGACTCTGCTGGCTACAGCCCCGCTAAGAAACCGTGCTATCCCATGTAAGAGCAGTGAGAATGAACTTGACAGTTCATCAGAGAGGAAACTGAGGCTCAGAGTTGCTGACTGAGCTCTGGGGCTCAAACTCAAATCTGCCTGCCTCCAAACAGGATCAGCCACATGCCATTGTGTCCAGGGCAAGCTGTTTGCTTGTACCTGTTGCCCTGTAATGGTCATTGGCCGAGCCTTAAGTTTCTGGTTCACACCATTAGTGACAGGTCACTCTAATCTTACCCATTTAGACTTGGGGTCCTCATATGTCTCCCAGCCCTGGGTACAAGGTCCTAGGGTATTTAATCTGTAAGGTCAGACTTCTTGGGCTGAGGGCCCAGGTGAAGTGGGTCACCCCCTGTCCCTGGTGTCCAGTCCTATTGTGAATGGAATAATAATTAGAATACAAGATCCATATGTCCCTTGGCTAGAGAAGGGCCTGAAGGACAACAGAGCTGGGGGTAAGTGGGAGGAGGGGTTTTCTTTGCCTTTCCATGGGGCTACATTTTGAGGTACTGGGACTGCTTCCCTAGGTTGGGAATGGGTAGAAATCAAAGGAGACAGAGAGGGGTGAATATAGGGATGATTCACCAATACTCAGGGGTAGGACTGTTTATAAAGGGTGGATGCCCAGGAGCTGCTCCAGGGGTGCTCCCTGCTCCTGGGGTTCTCCCCCTCCTGGGGTGCTTCCCCCTCCTGGGGTGCTCCCCCCTTCTGAGGTGCCCCCCTGGGCTCAGTTCTCGGTAGGGGATACTACCCCCTCCCCTGGGGATTTCCCACAGGCCGTGCCTTTCTGACCTCACTTCTCCTTTCTTGGCCCTGACTCAGCAGTACTAGATGCCCTGTGCTAGGCAGTCTGGCTGCCATAGACGTTCCTTGCTGCAAGGGTTATGAGAGGCTCCGTCGTCTGCCTTCCTAGGGCAGGTGATGAAGACAGAGGGCGGGCACCTGCAGTAGCAAGTCTCAGCGCAGGCTTGTGGAATATCCGGACAGTGGTGGAGGCAGATATGGCCAGGACGGCTTGTACTTGCTTGACACCTGAGGATGAGGAACAAGCGATCACCCGGTTGCCACGCTCCACCCCTCAGGACATTGAGGAGGAGAGTGACAGTAGGAATCCACACTTCCCCGTAGGCCACAGTCTGCTCTCAACTGACTCCTGAGATGGCCTCCGCAGCCCCTTCTTCCTGGTCTCCGGTAGCAACCGCATGGTGGGTTGATGTGTTCATCTGGAAGGTTAAGGACATCGGGCATCTGGGATCAGGCAGGCTGTTGGGCAGGTCTGTGCTCAGGTGCTTGGTCGCCATTGAATCATTTATTTGTTTCTCTTGCAACCAGAATGCTCAGTTTGTTGTGAGTCTGTCCACAGATCAGTCCTCCTGTCTACCACCCGCCCTTTATAGTACACTCTTGCGGTGGGGATGGAGAGTCAAATGCTTTCTTTCCCTCCTGCAAAGAGACTCAGGTCAACTCAGGGAGACAGCCTGGTGGTGTGCTCACGAGGGGTCATCATACTCTCTGAACCACTGCCCCTTAGAATCAGTTCCCAGAGAGGCAGGCGCAGCTTTCTCCCTTGGTAGAGGCGGGTCATGACAGCCATCAATCACAGCTGTCACCATCCACACAGCTGCCTAGCAGCCATTCCTTTTGACAACTCAGGTGACAGCTCAGAGGTGAGAAACTGAGGATCAGAGTAAGCAGTTGAGCCACTGGGAGCCAGCCTGGCTTAGAAACTTCTATTTCAAGGGGCCAGTGAGCCTTCTGGTGGCCCCGCAAACATGTGTGTTCTTAGTTGCCGGTCACTACAGCGTTTGCTGACGGTTTCTCCTGGTACCCCTGCAGTTCTCACACAGGCTGCTGTTGCCAAGGCAGTGCTGTGTGGGTAGCTGGGCTGCTGCAGCACCTCATGCAGGTCATGACTCCGTATCTGCATGGCTATAGCACAAGCTATTTGGAAGCAGACACATTCTAAGAAGCACCAGGGAGTAGAGCTCAGCTTCTGTTAGCTTAGATGCTAAATGGAGCCTGGGCAGGAGGGACATACTTTGAAGAATATTATTTGGAATGCTTTTCACTTACAGGGGAGAGCATCAGGGTTTAGGGAAACAGAAAGGCATAGCCGGGGAGATGTGGTGTGGAGGCAGGAATGCTTCTACAAGGAACAGGGAGAGGGGAACTGGTGAATTCAAGAGTGACCCAGTCATATCCTCCCAGGCCTCCTTGCGTTTCCGGCAGTCACATGCTGCTACCCACTTCTGGGAACACTGGGGAACAGACCAAACCAAAAGTGACCAAAGGGGAGGAAGCTGATGCCCCTCCTTAGCCCTTGGCAGATGTGGACAGAGATAGCTGGTGGGACCAGGCCAACAGGACTCGGCCGCCATTCTAACTGCTGGGCGCCGAGGATCCTGTGTGTTGGTATGTGACCTACTCTCTCTGCCCCTGAAAGCAGATCCTACTCTACAGAAGAGGAGACCCAGACCTGGAGAGGTTAGGCATTTAGTCCAGGGCACCCAGGAGTGAAGATACCATGGTGGGGCTCAAACCTGTGTCCTGGATGACAAAGCCCTTCAGGAGACTCTCATCACCAGAATAGGACAATAGGAACAATGGGGGAGGAGGGGGGAGGGAGAAGAGCTGGGTACCTGAAGAGACAGGCAGGCCCAAGAGACTGGCATCAGAGAGGAATAAAAGTGGAGGGTGAAGAGAGCTCGGGGGACTGAGGTCACCATTTCTGAATGTGGACAAAAAAAGAAGAGAGGTCCTTGCCCGAGACCGCAATCTGGGCGTTAGGAACCAGTTTCTGAGGCTCTGGTCAGTGGCCTCAGCGCTAGCCTTGGTGCCTGTTTCAATCCCATCCTGTCTGCCAGCAAACACCCCGTATCCTCCGTGGTACATGTCAAGACTTACCTCCCCCTTGCTCTATTTGGGTCTTTTCTCTGTGTCGGCGTGGAGGTCCAATGGGTGCGTAGCTAGAAGCTGAAGCACCGGGATTGGGCGGCCCAGCTATGGACCCAGAGGTGCTGGCCTGAGAATGTTGAGGCCTGTATGAGGCAGGCTGGTGTCTGGCTCAGGAAGATGCTTGCCTAGTGAGCGGGGCCTCAGTGGGTCGGAGCCCTGGGTGGTACCTGCTGACACCCAGCCTTGGTTCTTTTCTCAGCCTTCTCTCTAAGGAGGAGTCACCGCTGCCATCAGTGTCACCCCGGTCCCAACCAGAGCCTGCAGAGCCTCCGTCCACCCTCCTTCCTGCCTTTCCTCAGGGGCCCCTGCAGCCTCCGTCTCCTCCCCCCTGTCCTCCTGTGATCCCTCCCAAGCCTCCTCGCCTGCTCCCTGAGTTTGGTGAGTGCTACTGGGGAATTGGGCTCTGGGTGGGCTCCTGAGATCGGCCCTAGAGAGCAGGTCGTGGTTATACTCATGGCTAGTGGTTCCCTGGGGCGTCCTGGGCCTTCTCGAAGAGTATGCTCTTCCTCTCTTCTGTCTCCTGACGGCCAAGTATGAGCATGGCTGATCCTTGTGGGTAACGAATTTCCTGGGCTGAGTAACTCTTGGGGTCACCACTCCTGACTCATCTTGATTCTTGTTACCTTGTGTGCCTTGTTTGGACAGTCCCCACCCCAACTCCCAAGCTTGCCGCTTGGTCAGTCTCCTTGTGGTGGCCCTTCCTTTCCTTCAGTATAAATAGCACTTCCTGTCTCCTGTGCCTTTCTTTTAAAACTCAAGCCTGGGTGTGTGTGTTTGTGTGTGGTGGTGGTGGTGGTGGGGTGGGGGGTGGAGTTTATTCTAGCCTGGGAGTGGCCTTTGTGAAACCAAGACCCAAGAGGAGGTCAAGCTCCTGGCTTCTGAGCCACCCCCTCTCTTTTACCAGACGACTCTGACTATGATGATGTCCCAGAGGAGGGGCCGGGGGCCCCAGCCAGCGTGATGACCAAGGTAGGCAGGGCAAGTGCTTGGGGTTGCCTTGCTGCCTGTGTTATGGAGGGAGGGCTGCTCATTGGCCTTACAGACCCCGGGATCTCCTTCCCTAGCAGAGTGGATATCTAACCTGCTGTACTGACTGCCTCATAGGAGTCACCCCGGGGTCTGCAGCTCTTGGTCTGTGGCTTCTGTTCCAGGCTTGGGTGCTCTGGCTGGGTGTATGTAGTCTGTTGCTGCTTGTGTCTTGGAGTGGCTTCACTCTCTCTGTCCTCAGGTCACCTTCTCTCTTGAATGTATATTGTGACTCTAGCTCGGAGTCTTTCTCTGCTTTCCTGTCTTTCTCTCTTTCTCCCTGCCCTAGATCCAGGCTTGCCACCAGTTCTCCTGACCCTGTCACCCTGGTCCCTGTGTGGTCCCAGCTGCTGGGGGAGGGGTGCGCAAACAGAAGTAAAAGTGCTGAGTTGTGGCTGTGGAGTAGAGTGGTGGGCGTGGCAGCTGGGGGTGTGGTCTGGGATTTGAGGGGGAATATGTGACACTGGGTGATCCTTGGGGGGGCCAGGAGGAGCCCCTGCCAAGCCGAGTCCCACGGGCCGTGCGCGTGGCTAGTCTGCTGAGCGAGGGGGAGGAGCTGTCTGGGGATGATACGGAGGATGAGGATGACCATGCCTATGAGGGTATCACCAAGTGAGTATCCACTACTTAGCTGCCTTCCTTCCCAAAGTCCAACCTAGCCTACCCTTCTACCCTAGGCCTAGCCTGAGCAAACCCTCAGCTTCCCTCCCTGCCTTCCTTCCCTTCTCTTGTCCTAGTGGCGGGTGGCCAACCAGTGGCCTGAATCCCCCCTTACACAGCCTGATCCCTGATCTCCCACTGCACCCCATGGATGAGTTGCCTGGGGGTTCCGCCCCCATCACACCTGTCATCAAGGCTGGCTGGCTGGACAAGAGCCCACCACAGGGGTGAGTGAGGCCTGCCAGCTCCTTCTAGTATCTGCAAGGGGACACACCATACTCCAGGATCTGGTGTCATGGATTCAACAATCAGAGGGTCCAAGATTGTTGGATCCTCACACACTGTAACCATTGGTAACCACTGGATGATCTTAACTGTGATAGGAAAGGGGGGCTGGGTGTGATGGTGGGACCCCCTCCTCAGTCCCAGTCTTTGCTAAGCCCTGCCTCTGCCTGTTCAGGTCTTATATCTATCAGAAGCGATGGGTGAGACTGGATGCTGATTACCTGCGATACTTTGACAGTAACAAGGTGAGGGCTCCATCAATCCTCCCCTGACCCCTGCTCCTACCTAGGCCTAGGCTGAACCCCAGCACTACTTTAGTCAGAGTCCTTAGCTGACCTTCAGTGGGGATCCTGGTCTGTGGGCTGGTGAAGGTAGTGATCAGAGCCAGCACAAGGTCCAGCTGCAGAAGACAGGCTTGCGACCATCATTTCAGTGGAGCTGGGCAAGGGGCTCTGGGGTCCCCTTCTGAAATGCAGCTCTTCTCTCCTCCAGGATGCCTACTCGAAGCGCTTTGTTCCTGTGGCCTGCATCTGCCGAGTAGCTGCTATTGGAGATCAGAAGTTTGAAGTGATCACAAATAATCGGACCTTTGCCTTCCGGGCAGAGAGTGATGGTGGGAGTTCAGGAGTATATGTGTGTGTGTAAGTGTGTGTGTATGTGTGTGTGTGTGTGTGTGTGTGTGTGTGTGTAAGAGCATGTATAGGTATATGTATGTGTGTGTATATGAGTGTGTGAGTGTATGAGTGTGAGTGTATGAGTATGTGTAAGTATATGTGAGTGTGTGGGTATGAATGTATATAAGTGTGTGAGTGTGTAAGTGTATGTGAGTGTGTATGTATGTGAGTATGTGAGTATATGAGTTGTGTGTAAGTGTATATGAGAGTGTGTGAGTATGTGTGTGTGAGTGTATGAGTTGTAAGTGTATGTGTGTGTGTACGTGTGTGAGTTGTGATTGGGTGTAAATATATGTGAGTATGTGAGTGTGTGTGGGTGTATGAATGTGTGAGTGTGTATGAGTATGTGTAAGTATATGTGAATGTGTGAATGTGAATGTGTGTAAGTGTGAGTGTTTGTGTGTGTGTGTGTGTAAGTGTGAGTGTTTGTGTGTGTGTATGTGTGGGGGGGGGAGAAGGGCCTGGAAGTTGGACCACATTATAAAGAGTAGGAATGGAACAGTGTATGTCTGTTCTCTAACATGTTATACCCAGGGAAGTATTGTCCCTGTATGGTGTCCAGGAGGAGAAGGAAGGAGATGCTGACCATAACCAGTGCTCCTTTCCAGATACGCCCCAGTGCCATAGAGGCACACATCAGTGTGCACAAGGGATACAGTCTCCAATAGTTGGGGTGGCTTGCCCAGTGGAAGCCACACTAGGTGGCATTGTAAGCATTGTGGCACTGCAGCCTACGTTATCCAAGACAGAGAAGTCTAGCAATGGGACAGGTCACACCAGTGGGATTCCTAGCAGAGGTGACTTCTGAGCAGCCTAGAGCCAGGGTCTGAATTCACACGTTACCTTCACCCTTTTGCAGTGGAGCGGAATGAGTGGATGCAGGCCCTGCAGCAGGCGGTGGTTGAGTATCGAGCCCATTTTCGGCTCTCTAGTGCTTCTGTGTTGGGAGTTCGAGGCACCGAGCAGCCTGACCGTGCCGGCAGCCTGGAGCTACGAGGCTTCAAGAATAAGCTCTACGTGGCTGTGGCTGGGGACAGAGTACATCTCTATAAGAACCTGGAGGTACGAGGGCTCTGCCAGGCCCACACTCATCCCTGTCCCCTTACCTGTTCGACTCCTGTCTACCTGGTCTCTCCCTGGTCCTGCTGAGGACCCGAGCCCAGTACTTTCCCTTCCAACCTTTCCTGCACTGGGCCAGCATTTCCCCTCTTCCCCCTGCCTGCCTGTGCCTCATCTCCATCCTATCCCAGCGCCCTCCGGTTCTGTCCCACTCAGCTCCTATGCCTCCCCCATGTTCATCCCGGTTGCTCTAGTCCAGGCTTCTGTCCCGGCTCAGATCCCTGTCCTTCCTCCTTCCTAGGCTCTTTCTACTCCCTAGGGACCACTTTCCCTGTCCCTTGTCCTGCACCTAAGCCCACTGTCAGCCTTGCCTTCCTCCCTTCCCACCCACCCCTCAGGAGTTCCAACTGGGCATCGGCATCACCTTCATCGACATGAGCGTGGGTAACGTCAAGGAAGTGGACCGGCGCAGCTTCGACCTCACCACCCCCTACCGCATCTTCAGGTGAGCCCTGCCCCGCCTTCGGCTCATGAGCATCCTCTTGGTATTTCTTCTCCCTCCCCTTCCAGCCCCGCCCACCTGCAATGGAGCCGGTGCATTGCTCACCCGCCTGTCTGTCAGACGTCTTCACCCCTCTCCATCTGGCTGGCTCTGTTCTCTTTGCCCACCACGCTGTTTATGAGGTGTCCCACCAGCACCTGCAACCCTCCAAGGCCTGGGACCCAGGGGACCTCTGTGGTACCACACTGCCATCCCGACCCCGAGCCTGTGGGTTCTCCAGCAGAACCTGCTTATGCTCACAGCGCGTGTGCGGACATCTCCCCCATGGCCCTTCTCTGCCTCATGTGGCAGCCACCGTCTACCTCCTTTGCACTCCGCCTTGTCTGTCTCCTCTCTGTGTCTGTCACCATCCAGGCCCTGTCTCTGTCTCAGTACTCTGTGATTGCCAGTCTCAGGGCCTTCACTCTATCCATACTTATAGCAGGGTAGTGACCTTTGACCTCGAGAGCTAAGTGGGTGCTTGTCCATCCTCACATTTGAAATATCCAGTGGCACTGGCCCTATAATTCTTTGCCATAACCCTTAGTGACCACAAAAGCTGCAGCCAGCCACTGTAGAAGCTACTGCGCTTCCTGGCTACTGTCATTGTCACCAACTTTAAGGAGGCCAATAGATGTTCGGCAGAAAGGGTCTGCACCACCTGGGCCTGCGGGCTTACTGCAGTGGGCCTTGCGTGCTTGTTGCTGATCTGAGGCCCTGGCAGCTTTTGGGTTCTTCTACTGCCTGTCCTGGTGGAAGCCATCTTCAGCCCCTCTCTTACCTGTGGCCATTACCTCTTGGGCACTCCCATGTGACTTACAGTTGGCAGTGACAGCAGCAGAGAAAGAGCCCGGGGAGTTTTTTGTAGGAAGGACGACAATTCTGCGTTTGCTGCCTAGATAGAGATTCCCACCTGAAGAGCAGCAGGTCGTGGCTTTTTTTCTTTCTGTCAGAGTCTTTCTGCCTCTGCCTCCTGAGTGCTGTTAAAGGCATGTGCTACTGCACTGGGCGCTAATGGACTCCTTTCTGGGATGCAGTAAGAGCTGGGGCCGGGATGGGAAGGAGGTTGAGGGTGGAGACGGCACATACCTTATACTTTCTCTCCCGTCCTTATAAACACTTGACTGGTGCCCCACTGTCCTAAGGGTGCCCCGTCCCTGCTCTGCCTCTCAGGCCTGTCCCTACCTATCTCTCACCATCTCCTCTGCCAGTCTGCGTTCCTGTCCTCTGCCTATGTGACACACTGCCCCCTCTGTCCTAAACACCTACCCCAATTCATCACCTGCTTTAGCCTGTCTTCTCTGTTGCCATTTTCCAACTGCCCCCTTTCTCTCCAGTTTTCATGTTTCCTTTGTTTGTAGTTTCCCAACAGTCCTAAGATGACACTTCCTCCCCACCCTCAAGTCCCTCCAAGCCTGTTCCCACCAGTTCCCCTACTTATGTGCCCCTAGCTTCTCGGCTGATTCAGAGTTAGAGAAGGAACAGTGGCTGGAGGCCATGCAGGGAGCCATCGCGGAGGCCCTATCTACCTCAGAGGTGGCTGAGCGCATCTGGGCTGCAGCCCCCAACAGGTTCTGTGCCGACTGTGGGGCCGCCCAGCCTGACTGGGCCTCCATCAATCTCTGCGTTGTCATCTGCAAGCGCTGTGCAGGTAGGTATGTGTGCAGCAGGCTGGCCGTTGGGCAGCAGGCGGCCTATTGGGTGATCCCGCAGCCCTAGATCTAATGGTGTTCCAGTATTATTGGCTATTCTCCTGGGAATGACTTTTGGTCCTCAATTCATGGTTATACTCTTTCCACAGGGCTGGGGACACAGAAAAAGGGAAAAGGCATTTTTTTTTCAGGGCTACCTGGGGCAAGTAAGTGAGCTTAGATCAGAGCTCAGGCTGTTGGAATCTGATGTCCCTGTCACATCAGAACCATGCAGGAGGCCAGGCCCGAGAGAAGAGCCAGTGTTTTGTCCAGAGGGGATATAAGACAAGGAACCCAGGGACATGGTCAGCCCTGTGGGACAGACTCTGGCTTATGGGCAGAGGCTGAGATCTAGGAGGGGGAGAAGAAGGCCTGAGCCTTCTAGGGTGGTCTGAAAGTTACATATGAAAGCTTCCATGACAGCATGGCTGAGGAGGGCGGGAATGGAAAAACATGGGGCCCAAGGTGCATCCATCTGTTGACTAAAGCACTAAGGGCCCGGCATGTGCCGTCTGCTTACTGCATGCCGGGCATTCAATTATCTGAGAGCTGACAGTGTGCAGGTGGTAGTTTTGTGTGGCTGCAGGGGAAACATGGAATTTGATGTGGGAATCCAGGAGAAAGGACAGACCTGAGCAGTCCCTGAGCTTGGGGAAGAACCCCTAGGCCTGTGGGACTCGAAGGCAGATGTCAGGCCCTGGGGTCATGAGGTCTGTGTGCAGACAAGTGGCAGCTTCACTGGATGCGGAAAGTGTCAGCCTGCAGAGCTAACACAGGACAACGGTGCTTCTCTGTGGAAGATGGGTGCATTAATGCAGGCCAGGGCTTGAGTCAGGCATTCCTTGTGTCCCTAGCTCCCTTCTCATTCCCTGGGGTCCCTCCTGGGACCTGTGACTGAGCTAGCGTCATCCTCTATCTCCAACCTCAGTCTTTCCTTTCATTCCACTGACCTTTATTAAATGCTTGTTTGTTCTGGGCACTGAGGATGAAACCTAAAGCTGGGTCATCAGGATCTTATTCTTAGGCAGTTGCATTGCAATGGGAACAGCAAAAAACACAGGAACCAATCAAAATGGCTGTCAAGAGGTGGGAAGAGAAGGTGCTATTCAGACATCTTCTCTGAGGAGGTGACTTGTCAGCTGAGACCTGAATGACAGGAAGGCGTGGCCATGGAGAGGGGGAAGAGAGTTGAGGCAGGAAGTTGAAGATGACAGGGGAGAGATAAGGTATTTAAATCTACACTGGAACAGCTGACGTTGTGGAGCAGCTATTGGCACATCAAAGCAGTCTCTTGGTAGGGAAGGTGGCCTGGAGGGTCTACCGTGGCTGGAGGATGGCCTGGTGAGTAGTAGTGACAGGATTCTGGAGCCATGCCAAAATGGAGCTAGCTCCAGGCCTGCCTGAGGAGTGGTAGCGAGGGCTCACGAGGAGAGCTGTACCAGAGTAACTGTATCTGCCTCATCTCAGGGGAGCACCGTGGCCTGGGTGCAGGAGTGTCCAAGGTGCGGAGCCTGAAGATGGACAGGAAGGTGTGGACAGAAACACTCATCCAGGTGGGCGTGCCCTGCCGATCGTCCATGCTCAGGGTTGCCTCTCTCAGCTGCCCCCCTCCACCCCCCCCTCCCCACCCCTGTCTCACTGGCCTCAGAAGTTTGGAGCCATGGGGGGAGCTCTGTGATAATCTAGTGGGTAGGGATTTTGGAAAAGCCTGTTTTTAGCTTTTGTCAGCAAACTGGCCAGCATATTGAGAATGTTTTTTACAGTTTTAAAGGGTTGTTAAAAAACAAAACAAAACAAAACAAAACCTTTGACAGATTGTATGTGTTCCTTAAAACCTAAGCTACTTATTATTTGACCTTTTAGAGAATTGCTGACCCCTGATATAGTTCAGCTGTTGTCCTGATGTGGAAACTGAAGCCCTGGATTGGGCTGTAATGTGCCCGAGGTTACCTAGCCCCTGCATATTGACCACCCAGCCTGCTCCTTCCCACTCCATGTCCTAGCTGAGCTGGGGGCTCACCACTGTGCACAGCACTCAGGGCCTCTGAGCTTCCACGGCGCCTGAATTCATGTGCACGGTGTATGTATGTCATGCATGACTTGAGGCACGCACGTCTACAGCTATTTATACCTGTGCTTCAAATGTCTCTGGTGCCCGTGTGTGACTGTCGTTATGGGGACCCTGCAGCAGGAGGGACCAAGGGACCCGCCACCCAGGGCCTTGCTGCTAAGTTGGGAACTTCATAGCATAACCGATTCATACCCCCACACTGTGCTCAGGGCTGCTGAGGACATTGCTTTTGTTAATGACTTGTCTTTTAGAATAATCCTGAGTCAGGATTAGAATACCCAGGATACGGTTGAGAACACTGAGGCTGAGGCCCAGGGAGGAAAACAAAACAAAGCAAAACAGAGCCAACTCTGATCGGGTCCCTAGTGGCAGGGAAAGTTTCTGCTTTGTCCTCTGCTGAGACTCCAGCGCTCTGAATGAGTGGGTGGGGAGCCCAGGAAATGCCTGTGATAGTTTGAGCCTCAGAAGGGAAGAGCGAGCTTGCCCTAATGCTGCCCCCTCCCCATCTCCTAGAAACGGCCACCCCTCTCTCACGCAGAGAGGACTATTAGGAACAGATAGACCCCCAAATCCCTGCCTAGCCTGCTGGCTGACAGGTTAGACACCACCCCTCACTGGGCCAGCCTCAGGAATGCAGAGTTCCAGATGTGGGGCTGGGTGAGACAACAGGGAGGGCCCCGGAGACCAGGCCTCAAACATTCACCTATCAGACTGTCGGAGACAATCTGGGCTCAGAGCCCAGGCCTTGGGCTAGAGTACCGTGGCCACCAGCAGACCCAGCTGCTTCTGACCTTCCCTTGGGGAAAATGGGTGTATGGCCTGTCTGTCTGTCTCAGGACTTCTTATTGTCAGCTGCCCCTCTCACGCTTGCCCGTACCCACAGCTCTTCTTACAGCTGGGCAATGGCCCTGGGAACCACTTCTGGGCTGCCAACGTGCCCCCTAGTGAGGCCCTGGAGCCCGACAGCAGCCCTGGTGCCAGGCGGTATCACCTGGAGGCCAAGTACAGAGAGGGCAAGTACCGCCGCTACCACCCACTCTTTGGCAACCAAGAGGAGCTGGACAAGGTCAGCACATGGGGCCTCTGGGATTCCTGAGCCTTCTTGTCCCTGCATTATCCCTTGAACCCATCCCTTGCTTCCTGTGGCCCCATTCCTCTCTCTCAAAGCCTCTCTTCCATCAGCTTAGAGGGCTGTGAATATGTGGGGAGATTGAGGCCCAGAGGGCAGTAGGGCCTGCCTAAGGAAAGCTGGAACAATGTAGGGAGGAGTCAGGCTTGGTTCTTGGTCCAGTGCCATGTCTTCAGCATCTGGCTGCCTCCTCCCGATTCCTCTGTCTCCCGCACCCTGTCCTGTTCTTTCAGAATCCTGCCAAAGGAGTGAACTTGGTGGGGATGCTATTTCCTGTCAGGCTCATGAAAAACAGCTGGACCGCTCTGACCCACCCCATCCACACCCCATTCTACATGAGGCCCCATATGGGCCCCAGGCCCCAGAAGATTGGGAGCCAAGTCTTAGACCCTGATCTGCCTCAGACCACTTGCTCTGAGGCAGCAGGGTAGCATTTGTAACCGGTGGGCGGCCTTCAGCTCTTTCTCGAAGCAGCCCTATCCAGGCAGGCTGAGTCTAGCCCCAGAGCTCTGCAGAAACCAGGCCTCCACCTCCCCAGGACCCAGGCGTCCAACCCCCAGTTCAGCCCAGCCCAGTCTGGCCTAAAAGCCAGAAGGGTGGTGGCTCCCATTGGTCTGGAGGGCTGGGCCGGCAGTGAGGAATTCAAATGTGGGAGGAATTAGCTACAACCCCTCAGCCCCTCCCTCTGCCCCTGCCACAAGGCAGAGGGAGCCTGAGCTCCTCCAGGGGTTCCTTGTCCCCTGACCAGCAGCTGTGCTCCAGGATCCACAGGGTGAGGGCCTGTGGCTAGGACCCCAGCCTCAGCTGGGTAGCCTCTGCTCCGCCTCCCTGGCTTGCCCTCCCCTCTTTTTTCTGACTCACATGCCTTTCTCTTCTTCTCTTCTGGCTTCTCTAAACCCTGGTCTCTTTCAATCTGAGGATGGTCCAGTCGGGTTTGGGGGACTCCTTCCCCTTCCCTCCTCCCATCCCTGCCCCTCCACCTCCCCCTCCTCTAGGCCCTGTGTGCTGCAGTTACTACTACTGACCTGGCTGAGACCCAGGCACTCCTGGGCTGTGGGGCTGGGGTCAGCTGCTTCTCAGGGGACCCAGCCGCTCCCACACCCCTGACCCTTGCTGAGCAGGCCGGACAGACTCTGCAGATGGAGTTTCTACGGAATAACCAGAGCACAGGTGAGCGACCACTGGCTCTGTCCTCCTCCTCCGTAGCTGGAGGTCCCTGCTGGCGGGGTCTGCTCTTTTAGAGAGCAGGGGTGTCAACAGGAACCATGAATCAGCTGAGAACCTGGATTTGTAGGCCACTCCCAGGCTGTGATTGAAGTTCCTTGGTGGTCTCTGGGGTAGTAGCATGGTACTTGGGGAATGTTTGGGTTATGGGTCAGTGCTATGTGTGAGTGGCCTTTGGTGTCTGTATCTCTGTGACTGTTGTATGCTCTGTCCTGACTCAAATGTGGGTTCCTAGTGGAGCTATCTGCTCCAGGAAGAGCCTCGGAGCTGCCTAGGTTCTCTTTCCTCGTATTGGCAGTTAAGGCTTTGGGGTTTGTGTATGTGTAGTGGGTCTGTGTTGCCGTGGAGGAGGGTGTTGCCGTGTGTGTATGTGAACTGCACAGCAGCCTGGTCGTCTGTTTGCTCAGTCTGGGTGGAGTTCCATCACAGACCTGGGCTGCATCCCATTTGGCTCCTCTTCTTGGGGTGGGTGAGGAGGGGGTCGTGTTGGTTACGGCCCAGGCCGGGTCTCTTGAGGCCACATCCTAAGGCTGAGGGTGGGGCTCAGCGGCTGGGGCTCTGGGCCTTGGGCCATGTGTGGGTGGGGTGTGCTGGGCTGGAGAGAACCCAGGTGTCTAGGGAGGTGCAAGAGACCACCCAGCTGGCTTGGACTACGGGGACAGGCCCCCCTCGGCGCTGACCCAGCCTACTTCACTGGGCTTCGTGCTGTCTGGGACCAACCTCTCTCTAGGGACTAATATTGAGTTGGCTCAGAGCCCCCCTCATTCTAGCATGCTTGGCTCTATGCCTCCAACAAGGAGTGTGGGGTGGGCTTGGGAGTCATGGAGCCGTCCTAAGATGGGTAGGGCTGGAGCTGGGCCCTGAGAATGGAGTGACATTCCCACTGGTGGGCAGAGGTTGAGATGTGGCTTTTCAAACCCTAAAGGTAGTAGCAGTGGGAGCCTGAGGGTGCTGGGAGGGAGCTGAAGAAACAGGGCTGTGACCATGAACCTAGGTACTTTGCCCCAGGGGGCATCTGGGGAGGGTACCTCCTGGGCACCCAGCATGACCACTACCATTCTTTCTTCCACTCCAAAGAGGTCCCTCGGTTGGACTCAGTGAAGCCCTCAGAAAAGCACTACTCCATTACCCTGCCAACTGTGAGCCACAGTGGCTTCCTGTACAAAACGGCCTCTGCTGGCAAGCCTCTACAGGACCGCCGTGCCCGGGAAGGTAAGTGCGGCATCTTACCCATCCCGGCCCATGGCGTGTGTCAGCCTGGCTGCAGGGCCAGCAAACTAGGGCTGGTCCTGCTGGAGGACCTGAGGGTGCCAAGTGGACTCTGGCAGGGCAACCTGGAAAGTCTTGGACATGGCCTCTTGTATACAGTGAGTGCGTGAGAAATGGGCTGGTTGGAGTGGGGATGGGTGCGGTGCTGCAGAGAGTTTTTCTGAAGTCTGTATGGAGCCCCTGTTGGGTGTGGTCTTGTGCTGGGTGTCTGGCATAGTCCAGATGTGGATGGAAGGCAGTTTGAGGACTTGAACTTGAGCGCCATCCCTCTCAGATCTCAGATGCCTTCCATTTACTCCCTGGTTCCAAGTTCAACCTACAGTCCTTACACATCACCCAAGAGCTACCTACCCTCCTATCGCGCAGACACCCCTCCCTGGATTCTGCCCCAGCTCTGTGACTTCCGTCACACAAGCCAGATTTACCCCCACTGGGAATCTGCATTTGCTGTTCTCTGCCCCAAATGCTTTCCCCAAATATCCCTTAAAACATCATGTCTTCGGGGAGATCGTGTCTTTCCCAGCTACTCGATACTATGCCCCATGTCACCCCCAATATTATTTGTCCACTTACTGTTCCATCTGATTTTTATTCTTATTTTTTCCTCTAAGACAAATTCTTTTTGCTCCCCAGAGCCTGGCATTGGACACTTGGGCTCAAGTTTCCATCTTGTCTCTGCCTTTCCAAGTAGCTGACATTATAGGTAGTGCGCTATACCTGGCTCAGTTGTCCCTTATTGTATGCCTCTGTATACATGGTACCTGTTGCAGCCCTAGCACCTGGGGAGCGCTGATACCCACTGGTAACTTAACATACATCTGCGGAATGAAGAAGACCTCAGCAGGCTAGTGTGTTTCTCAGAGCATATCCCTGAACACATCCCTGCTTGGAGTCACATTGTTCTCAGAAGGCAGGTGTTGGGTTACACAGACAGGGTGAGGAACAGCGGGCTGGGGGAGCAGAGTGCCCATTGCTTACAGCCTCTCTTAGAACCCCTTCTTGGAGTACCCCAGATAAAGCTCTCTGACTCCCAGATGGTGTAACCCTCTGCTGCCCTCAGTCAGTTCCCTCTGCCTGATGATGTCATTTATGTAACCCCCGAGTCATCCTTTTCACCCTGAGTGCCAGGAAGCTCTACACCACCATGAGGCTAGTGCTGCAAGCTGTAGTTGCCTGCCTGGCCTTGGTGCTCTGCTCTCTTACCTTTCGTGGTCCAGATTCCCATTTCTGTTTCTCCTGGGAATCTTGTGCATCTTCAGAGCCATTGTAAGAGGAGGCAGACTATAGAATGAAGAGTGTATCTGGCAAAGGAGATGGGGCACAGGGTGGGCCCATGTCTTACTTAGGGTTTTACTGGTGTGAACAGATACCATGACCAAGACAACGCTTATAAGGACAACGTTAAATTGGGCTGGCTTATGAGTTCAGAGATTCAGTACCTTATCATCAAGGTGGGAAACATGGCAGCATCCAGGCAGGCATGGGGCAGGGAGGAGCTGAGAGTTCAACATCTTCCTCTGAAGGCTGCTAGCAGAATGCTGACTTCCAGGCAGCTAGGATGAAGGTCTTAAAGCCCACAGTGACACACCTACTCCAACAAGGCCACACCTCCTAATTGTGCCACTCCCTGGGCCAAGCATATACAAACCATCACAGCTCCCAAGGCTTCCTATGCAATTAGAGCTGTAGGTAGAAGGAGCAACAGGGGCAGAAGCTAGGAGTGGCCGAAGAGACAGACAGAGGCAGACCGAGGCTGAGAGACACAGGTTGCCCTGAAGATTGGGGACAGTGTGGGATCTAACGTTTAAAGAGAAGTGGGATCAAGACTCCATCATTCTTGGCCTCCAAGCTGGAGGCCAAAAGTTCATAGAGGCTATAGGAGAGAGTTGGGGACTAAGTATAGAGAGCTACAGCTGGGGAATAATCAGGCAAGTGGTGAGTTAAAATGAAGAGCCTATAGGTTGAGTAGAAGCAGAGACCCAGGGAAAAGGCTGGAGAGGCCTTTCTCTATGGTTCCTCTGTCTAACTTCTCCGCAGAGTTCAGCCGGCGTTGGTGTGTCCTGAGTGATGGGGTCCTGAGCTACTATGAGAACGAACGGGCAGTGACACCCAATGGGGAGATCCGGGCCAGCGAGATTGTATGCCTAGCAGTTTCCCCTCTGGACACCCATGGGTGAGTACCCCTGGTCATAACTACAAACTACCAGTGCTAGGAAGTCCAATGTCTGATTGAGGAGACAGGAAGGACATACCTCCTAATAGTGCCACTCCAATGTCTGATTGAGTCACAGAGAAGGATAGGACCTTCTCAGGTCCACACAACAAAGAGACTGTAAATACTCACCTTCTCTCATGAGGCTCCAGCCCAAGGCTGTTCGTCCACCTCTTGTGGGTCGGGGCAAGCGTACTGACAAGGGCAAGGAGTAGAGAGTGCCGGGTAATGGGGGGCAGGGTCGTGCTGCATGAGTGAATCCTGGTTTGTGTATTCGAAGCTTTGAGCACACCTTTGAGGTGTACACAGAGGGAGAACGGCTGTACCTGTTTGGGCTGGAGAACGCAGACCTGGCTCACGAGTGGGTCAAGTGCATTGCCAAGGTAGGCCTGGGCTAGTTGGGTAGGCGTGTGATCAAGGCAGGGTGTACCCTCTGATTTGTGAATCCCAGTTCTTCCATCTGTGATGGAGAAGGAGCTAGGTGTGGGTACAGTAGACTCGGGACAGACCTCTCAGGTCAAGGGCAGCTCAGATTGCAGCCCTCTGGTACCTAATGGACATTTGCTATGAGGAGCATGTTTTGGGGTCATCATTTACAGGGGTGCAATTAGACTAGAGGGGAAGGCAGGGAGGCTACAGAGGAGAGGTGTGCCTTAGAGACAAGAGCCAGGAGCCCTCCTGTGCCTTGAGAGCCTGGGGCTTCGTTCCTCATTAGCTCATTTGATAAGCTCTCTATGCCTTCTGAGGATCAGTGCCCAGGGCCCGGAGGACCCGGGTGTGCCAGTCCTCTGTTGTTCCTGTGGGGGTGGGGCAGACAGACTGAGTCCAGACGCTGTAGTCTAGCCAATGCTGTCACAGATGGTTAAGTATGTGGACGCTGGGAACACAGAGAAGGACACATCCAAATGGATGCAAAGAACATGATTCCCAAGTCCTGTCACTGTGCTGTGTTCTGCCTTGGGGAGGAGGAAGTAGTTAGAGGGAAAAGAGCCCGGGCAAGAAGCTCGGGTGTCTCTAGCAGGCTAGGCTGTGCTTACATTCTCTCTCCGCTATTTCCCCAACTAGGCGTTCGTGCCTCCCCTGGCTGAGGACCTGCTAGCCCGGGACTTTGAACGCCTTGGGCGCCTACCCTGTAAAGCTGGCCTGAGCCTTCAGCAGGCCCAGGAAGGCTGGTTTGCCTTGACTGGCTCTGAGCTCCGGGCTGTCTTCCCAGAGGGGGCCTGGGAAGAGCCGCTGCAGCTCCGGAAACTGCAAGAGCTTTGTATGTGGACCTTTGCCTGGTTCCCCAATCTCTAGGATCCCCTGTCCCAGCCCCCTATCCCCACACCCCTGCCCCTAGCCCTTGTCTGGAAGTCTGAATTCTATTATGGCCTGACCAGATGATCCAGCCCGCCCTCCATATCCTCTCCTGTCCTTAGAGTACATCTCAGCAGCCCTTTAGGTTGGTGGGTGGAATCTAAGGGTGAGACCCAGAGGGCCTCAGGAGGGAGCAGATTATGGGTCATGAATAAGGCCTGGGCCTCACCTTGACTGGCCCCTCCATAGCTATCCAAGGAGACAGCGAGAACCAAGTGCTGGTGCTGGTAGAGCGGAGGAGGTGAGCCTTGGCTTCCCTGAGGATCCTGGAGAAACCTGAGGGCAGGTGGGATACAGGGACAGGCAGGTGGGACAGTGACTATCTCTGGTACAGGACACTGTACATCCAGGGCGAGCGGCGACTGGACTTCATGGCTTGGCTAGGGGCCATCCAGAAAGCAGCAGCCAGCTTGGGAGATACCCTGTCAGAGCAACAGCTTGGGGACTCGGACATCCCAGTGATCGTGTACCGCTGTGTGGACTACATCACGCAGTGTGGTGAGCACAGCCTCCAAGACCCAGCCATTCCCCTTCTCTAGTGATACTCAGCCCCAGTGCCCAGGATTCTTCTAAAACATGATCTGACTCCCTCCCCAGGCTTGACCTCAGAGGGTATCTATCGAAAGTGTGGTCAGACCTCTAAGACGCAGAGACTGCTAGACAGCCTACGGCAGGACGCACGCTCTGTGCACCTAAAAGAGGGAGAACAGCACGTGGATGACGTCTCCTCTGCACTCAAACGCTTCCTCAGGGACCTGCCTGACGGGCTCTTCACTCGTGCGCAGCGCCTAGCCTGGCTGGAGGCCTCTGGTGGGTCCTGCTGCCTGTATCCAGCCTTGTCCACCGTCCCTTCCTCAGGATGTCCCCATCATACCCTGGACAAGGCTGGCCCCAGCTCCTCTGCCTACTCTGCTTCTGGGTCCTCCAGTCCCTCTGTGGAGAGGGAGTTGCTCAGAGGTGGAGAATGGAGCACTCCGCATCCCTGCTAGGTGCCTAGGAATGATGTCTCCATCACGAGAGGCAAAGCTTCTGGGAGGGGGGCTTGGTGGCCAGTTTCTAACCCAGTCCATCCCTCCCCACACACACCCAGAGATCGAGGATGAGGAAGAAAAGATCTCCAGGTACCGAGAGCTCTTGGTGCGTCTGCCCCCTGTCAACCGGGCCACCGTGAAGGCCCTTATCAGCCATCTGTACTGGTGAGGGCCATGCCAGTGTGAGGCTCTGGGGAGATGGGTGGGAAAGGTTCTACTCCAAACCTGGCTCACTGCCCTCTCCTGGGAAGCAGGTGGGTCTGGGGACCACCCAATGACTGCCCTGATATTGGACATTGTATCTTAGCTTACATCCTTCAGGATAAAGGGGGGATGGGGTAATTGTCAGTTTGGGGCCAGGTTACTAAGGCCAAATTACGGTCCCCAGCTTTATACAGAATGTGAAATGTGTCCCTTTCACTCCTTAAGTGCGGTCTACCCTGTCTGTCCTCTTTGACCTCAGTCCCTTGGCCAGTCTTGTGCCTGATGGGAACTGGGAAGGTGGCTGGGAAGCTCTGGGCCAGGCTCTTTAATTATCAGGTACTTGTCTTTCCAGTGTACAGTGCTTCTCAGACACAAACCAAATGAACACACACAACCTGGCTATTGTGTTCGGGCCTACGCTCTTCCAGACGGACGGGCAGGACTACAAGGCTGGCAAGGTGGTGGAAGACCTCGTCAACCACTATGTGGTGGTGTTCAGTGTGCGTCCCAGATGGGATTGGCGAGGGAAGGGGTGGACAAGGCTAAGCCTCTCAGATGGCAGTGACATCTGACCCTCCCCAGGTGGACGAGGAGGAGCTGAGGAAGCAGAGGGAGGAAGTCACAGCCATCGTGAAGATGCGAGTGGCAGGGACTGCCAGTGGAACCCAGGTGCAGGCCAGGGTTTGGGGAGGCTTGGGCTGGTGGCCAGCTTCGCTCCCCAGCTCTCTAGCTGAGCCCCATCTCTCCTGCAGCATGCTGGTGACTTCATCTGCACCGTGTACCTGGAGGAGAAGAAGGTGGAGACTGAACACCATGTTAAGGTGGGGGCTGTTGAGCCAGGCTGGGCCAGGCACTTAGAGATGGTAGAGGATCCCCAAAGACACCCCTCTTTGCATCTCGGGGCTCAGAGGACCCAATGAGGAATGGGTTTGGAGACCGAATTACAGGAGATTGTGGCCAAACAGAAGCTGGTGGTGCATTTGGGACTGGCTGATCTTCTGGGTCTGTGCAGATCCCAGCATCCATGACAGCAGAGGAGCTCACACTGGAGATCCTCGACCGCCGCAATGTGAGCATCAGGGAAAAGGACTACTGGACTTGCTTTGAGGTCAGCGAGAAGGAGGAGGCAGGTGAGCCGCCGTGGACCACCTTTAGCCCCAACCTTCACTTCTGCTCCCCGCAGTTTGGGAGCCAGAGGTTCTAGATGACGCTTTTTGCTGGCACATGGATGAAAAGTGTGGTCTCTATGCCGGTGGTGACAGGCAGCTAGCCGGTCCTGGTGATGGTGCCAGCCATGATGATGCTCTCCCAGCTGTCAGAATGGTGACAATGACAGGATTGTAAGGTGATACTTTTGGGGTGAAGAGGATGGTGGATGGTGATCATATAAGCAGGTGGCTGTGATGGGGGAGCCTGACTGTGGTGGCGAGTGGCCAATTGGAGCCTTTTATGGTGAAGGGAGCGATGTTGACATGAGAGGTGGGGGTGTTGCTGATGTAAGCAAGCATCAACTGTTTTTGTTGAGTGACAGTTGCTAGGCTGAGGACCCAGGTAGTGGTTAGTCTAGTAAGGGACAGAGATGTTAATACCATGACCACTCCAAGAAATAGACAACTTCTGTGGTGTTAGCTAACTGCTTTAAAGGAAAGGCCCAGGCTGTCGGCAGAGCCTATGTTGTGGTCCTGGGTTCTGCCTTTTCTCTCAGGGTGTCCAGATGCCAACAGTACATTGTCTCGGAGAGGACAAGGTGAAGTCCAGAACGGATGGGGTCTGCAGTCTCCCTCTTCCCTTCGGGGGGTGTTAGACGACTGGGATGAGCAGGATCTTGGTCTGGTTGGGAGTGAGTGAGGAGGGAGTTTCTTGGAAGGTCTTAATGTAAAGTCTCTTTTGGATGAAGGCCTTCTCTGACCATCCTCAATGAAGCAGCTCTCTGAGATGATCTTAGCTTGTTCGTATTTCTTTATTGGGGGTGCATTTGAACTTTACTTGGGAGTGAACCAAGGGTTCTATAGGTTTTGGGGTGAGAATATCCAGGGTGAGGAAAAAGTCATTGGCTGAAAGCTAAGGTACTGAGATGCCTCATTAGTATGGAGAAGTGGTCCAGGTGCTGCTATGTGCCTGGCTGACTGCCTGTGACCACCTGAGTAGGGGTCGCTTGGTTATATGCTCTGAGGCAGGCTCAAAAACAGGGAAGGAGTTAGCCAGTCTCAGGATGAGATTCTAATACCAGCTTTTGAGATTTCTGGGGTTTGGACATGCATGGCCTCACCCAGTCCATGCCAATTCCTCTGGTGACACGTTCCACATGCCTGCCCTACACTATGACAGGGCTGATGGCTTTGGAGTACCTTAGTCTGCTATGAGGAGGAGTAAGGGCTATGTGGTAAGGACAGGACAAGTGCTCCCAGAAACAAGACCAACTCCAGCACCAGGCTGGGCCTTCTAAGATGTGAGGAAACCCAGGCTGGGATTGGAGGTGTAGTCAGCCACCCAGGCCTAGTAGGGCTGTGGGGCCATGGGAAGGCTAGTAACAGGGCTTTGAGAAGATGCTGTTTGCTGCTAGATTGGGAGAGCCTGACAGGTAGCTATAGTACATGCTAGAGGCCATTTGAAGGTCAGACCATGTGAGACAAGTACAGAAGGACATACCAGATTTGACCCATGAGGGTGGAAGGAGCGGGAGTATTTCTGATCTGAACAGAGGCAGTGCTTGTTGGGGACACATGGGTGACCATACAGCCTTGGTTTTGGCTGTTGGTAGGTGTGACAAGTCAGAAGCTAGCTTATAGGAAGGGTGATCATGATGGTGGTGTGTCATGATGCTAGTGGACGCTGAGCTGTGTAGGTGACATGTGTTCATTTGCTTGCCCTTGGTGGCACTAAGCGGTGTGGACTCAGTGACAGTGGTGTGGCCTCTCCACAGAGCGCCCGCTGCACTTTGCGGAGAAGGTGCTGCCCATTGTGCATGGGCTGGGCATAGACAGTCATCTGGTGGTGAAGAAGTACCAGTCTATGGAGGCCATGCTGTTGTACTTGGGTAAGTGGTGTCTGCAGGGGATGTGGGGTGGATGGGTACCTCCATCTAGAAGCAGGGTGAGACCTGGTAGCACCAGGGCAGAGCAGGGCAGATGGAGGAAACTGGGGGACTTCCATGGGGAGGCTGGGACATGAGGTGGGGCACTGGAGTCGGAAGATGGGGCGGCGTAGCCCGTGCCCACTCTCATCCTCTCCTAGCCAGCCGTGTGGGCGACACCAAGCATGGTATGATGAAGTTCCGTGAAGACCGCAGCCTCCTGGGTCTGGGGCTGCCTTCGGGTGGCTTCCACGATCGCTACTTCATTCTCAACAGCAGCTGCCTACGGCTCTACAAGGAGGTCCGGGTAAGCCCTGTGATGGACATTTGTATCCCATATGTGCTCAGACACTCATACACAAGCATTGCCCTCGGTCTGCAAGAGTGGGGTCCCTGTCTGAGGGTCTTGGCAGTACAATGGCTGACAATAACTTTACATTCTCCTGCTATGACCCTGAGTAGCCCTCAGAGCCTCTATCCACATGAGGCCTTACAATGAATACGATTGCCAGGACACGTGTACTTGCTCCCATGTTTCCCTGGGCCTGTGGTTTATCACTCTCTCAAGAATGTGTCTGTTCCATGGCCGCCGTCCTGAGCTATGCCCAAGCCTGCTCTGCCCCTTCCTAGGACACAGCCCTCCTGACCTACTCCACCCCCATGCTGAGTGGTCTCCTAGACCAGACTCCTTGGCACCCCATTCTTCTGCACACAGATGCCCTGCCATCCCCCTCTCCCTTGCCCTTCACACCACTACACAATCTGTCCTGGCTCTGAACTGGGATGCTGCCCTCCATAACCCTGCTCCTCTATCAAACAGAGCCAGAGGCCGTGGAGCGGGGCCCCTGAGACCGTGAGTAGCTGTGGGCCAGCTGCCAACTGCCTTGCCTTACACCAACCTGGGGCCAGACGAGCAGGGTAGAGCTTGAGGACACAGTCAGGGCTCCCGGTTCTCTCCAGGCATGGCTCCCCTGTCTTCTTACCAAGTCACTGGCCCCTACCCTGACCCCAGACCAAGATCTTTTCTTCGAGATAGGGTCTCTTGTTGGTGTGATGCTAGATAGTATTCAGAGAAGTTTTGGAGGCAGTGTTAGAGACCCAAGTGCGGGTTAGGACTGGTTCATCTCCTCTTACGGTCAGAGCTCCCCACCTTCCAAACCTAGTCAGAGTCCTTGACCCTGCTGACCCTGAGGTGCCAAACTGGACACAAGGCCGTGAGACATTCTCTGTCAGGGTTGGCTGCGCTTTCCCAGCCTCCCTCACGGGTGGCCCAGCTTCCCTTTGCCACCCACTAGAGCCCCTCCAGGTTCCTCTTAGGGCTGCCCAGCCTGTGGCTTCTGTCTGGAGGTTGCCTCTGGCTCAGGTTCAGCTGAGAAGCACTGTGGTACCCTGCGGGTACCACCTTTGCCTCAGGGCCCACAGAGTGTAAATGGTTCTGCAGAAGCGCTGTGGAGACTGCTGTCTCCCCTGGCCCTCTGGAGGCGCTTCCTTAGACTCATGGAGCAGAGTAAGGCCATCTGTATGGGCAGAAGGGAAGGAGGGCACCCGAGGCACCCCAAAAGGCAGGTGCTGACCTCTAAGCATGGAGAGAAGGTCTGATGGTTACTGAGCAGAGCTTAGCACTTGTCCCTACTCTCCTCAGAGCAGAAAGTTACCTTTTCCAAGGTGAGAAAGGGCCAAGGGACCTTCCCAAGGCGACTTCGCTCATGGCAGGCTAGGGTGAAGGCCACTGTGTTAGGGTTTGCACTCTGGCTCGCGTCCTGGCAGTTTAGAACTCCGGGGTACAACAGGAAAGCTGTCAAATGTTAACAGGCAAAGCTGTCATCTCGAGGCCACTGAAGTGTTGATGATTCTGACATTAGCTGGCTTTTGAAATTAGGAGAGTTTCATACCAAGGATGCTCTGTGGCCTCTCAGTCCCCATCCCAAGACCTCCTGCTGTTTAAGACTCTGGAACATGTGAGAAAGACATATTCTAGAAAAATCGTGATACCAGCATAAGGTACCATGAACACTGAGCATAAATTTTATTCCTTGCCCATGACCTTGGACTGCATGGTGCCAGAACCCTGAGCTCCTCGAAAGTCCCGTTCCAATAGGAGTTAGTCTCTGAAGGGAGAATCTTCTCTGTGTGTCTGCCTCCCTCCCCTCCCACTGTCCACCGGTCTCCTGCCCTGACAGGAACTGCTCAGTACCTTCTGCCTGACTTCTTCCGGCCATTCCCCCATCCCACCGTCTGCAGAGGCCTCTGTTCTCCCAGCCTCTACCCTGTCTCCATCTCCCATCCCTTCTCCTGTGTCCTAGTGTGCAGGCTGACTCTTTCAGTGCCTCAGGCTTGCCTCTGCCTGGTGCGTGCGTGCGTGCGTGCGTGCGTGCGTGCGTGCGTGTGTGTGTGTGTGTGCGCGCGCGCGTGCCTGTGCGTGTGCGTGTGTGTGAGGTCTTCCTCCCGGTGTTCCGCCCACACCATTCCCCCCCCCCCCAGCCTTAGCTTTATTGTCCATCCCACATCTTGATCCCCCTTCTGCAGCCAGTGGTCCAGGCTGTTTGGGACATGTTGTGATTGTTGGGTGAGGTACTCTCTATTTGAAGAGTTGGGGTTCCTTCATCCATCAGGCCTTAGATCTTTAGATTCTCTGGCCCGCATCCCTGAAGTGACACAGAAGATCCTTCAGCTCTGAGACAGATTATCCTTTCTTCTCCTGCTGAGGAGTCATGCCTGGGGTGGCTGGCAGCAGTGGTGGGGACCAAGGTGGGGATGGCTCGGTTTTAGAGCCTCAGTTGCAGATGTAAATACATCTCCCTCCCCTACCATCCTTTCTGGTACCTCTGATGGGTCCGGGGGTGCCTGGTAAGGGGAGGAAGCTAAGCAAATGGCTCCCGGAACTGGAGGAAGTTCATTAACCTTCAAACAGTCTCTTCCTTGAGGGTCACTGCTCGAGCTCCCTCTGCCTTCGAGCCGGCCTGCTCCCTCCAAGCCCAGACCCATATACACAGAGGCGAGGGCCAGGCCAACACGTCAATAATCTGGCTCCCCACCCTGGTATATGGGTCTCTTGCTTCCTGCCTTAGACCACTGGGAGTGTCTCCCTCTGGCCTATCATGCAGAACATCGTGTGAGCTTCGGCTTGAGTCATGGGCCTTCTGACGGGGCCAAAATGCTAGTGATTGCTGGTCCCCAAGCTTCTGTTCACACAGTCAACCCTGGAGCCTCCACAGGCAGGGGACAGGAGAGTGATGAGTGACTGAGACAAATACAGCCCTAGAGGTCAGCCTTCAAGGCTCTCTCACAGCCTGGACCTGCCGCGGTGTGTTATGGGGGATGGCATCCAGAAGATTCCCTCCAGCTGCAGTCAGGCCTGTGCAGCAGGAGGAGTCTCCAGTCTGACAGGCAGCAGGGACTGGGACTCATGGCCCTGGAGAGCTGTCTTTGGGGACTGAGGGTTGACTGTCTGATGCTACTGCAGAGAGCATCATCTTTGGCTGGACAATGAACAGGGAGGGCTTTGGTGAGAAGGCTTCCTGGAGGAGGAGCCCTGTTCCAGAATGCCTAGGTGTTGGGGATGGGGGAGGGCAGTATGCCAGCTACTTCTGACTCTACCCACCTGACTGATGGAAGTGTTCCCCCAGAGTCACCGGCCTGAGAAGGAGTGGCCTGTCAAGAGCCTCAGAGTCTACCTGGGTGTAAAGAAGAAACTGCGGCCACCTACTTGGTGAGTCAGGACTGAGGTGCTGGGCCTATGGCTAAGACCTGTGGGGTCAAGAACTGAGAGGAAGGCACAGCCGGGTTCGGCCTTTATAGGGGATAGTTAGTGGTTTTGTAGTCTGGGTCCTCTTGGCCAATAGCATCACTGAGACATACCTTAGAAGTACAGTTTTTCGGGTAACCCCTGAGCCTCCTGAGTTTGGAGTTCTGTAGTAGGGTGTAGGGCTCAAGACTCAGTGTCTCCTCAGGCTGTCCAGGTAACAGTGAGAGCGAGTTTATGGTTTGGGGGGGTTGGTGTGTTTTATGTGTGTGGTGTATGCCAGTGGGTGTCTGGGTGCATGGACCTGTATATGTTCATGTGGAAGCCAGAGCAGGACTTGGGGTACCTGCCTCTGTCACTCTCTACCTTATTCTCTTGAGACGGGGTGTCACTGAAGCTCACTGTTTCAGCTAGGGTGTCTGGTCAGTGTGCTCTTGGGGTCCACCTGCCTGCCTCTGCTCTCCAGTGCTGGGGTTACAGGCACCCACAGTTATGCCCGACTTTTTATGTGGTTGCTAGGGATTTGAACTCAGATCCTCATGCTTGCAGAGCAAGCACTCTTATTAAGCAGTGTCTCCAACCCCGAGGATATGTTTTAGCAAATCGAAAAGCAATGCATGTACCACTGTGGCCGTTAGGCACTGTGGACACACGACTTGATTTTCTAACTTTCTCATCTGCTGGCTGTACCAGGCTGACCTCTGGCTCTTGGGTAGGCTTGGGCGGACATCAGCACGTTTGGATGGTTTTTTGTTTTTCAGTGGTGAGGGTAGAACTAAGTATCTCAGGCATGTTAGACACACGTACCATCCCCAGCTCAGGCCCTGCGTTTGGGTGGGGAGAGAGAAAGACACTGGCCTTAGTGTACTGTACTGGGGGAAGCCTTGGCTCTGCTCTGCCCAGGCTTCTGGGCTCTGTCCCACAAGTGTTGGCAAATACCAAGTGACACCCTTCTCTGGCTCTTCCTGCAGCTGGGGCTTCACGGTGGTGCATGAGACAGAAAAGCATGAGAAGCAGCAGTGGTAAGCCAGGGCCCCATTCTAAGGCCTGGGCTGAGGGAGACGGGTGGGATCGGGGCTCCCCTCTCTGCCCAGCTCTATGGCCTGTGAGGAGGCAGGGAGGCAGAATGCTCACTCTCTGAGGTCCTCAGCATCAACCTGTGCCTTCTGCAGGTACCTCTGCTGTGACACTCAGATGGAACTTCGAGAGTGGTTTGCCACCTTCCTCTCTGTACAGGTACCAGCTGCAGGGGGAGCTTCTCCAGAGGCTCCACAATGGAGAATGGGACAGCAGCAGAGAAATGGTGTCATAGGAGTTAGGTGTCTAGGCATGTTCACCTGAAGAGGAGTGGCTTCCAGGCAGAGGAAACAGTGCATCCAAAGGCCTTGGGGTGAAAAAGGAAAGGAAGACTGCTCATGAAAGAAAGCATTTAATTTGGGGTTCATGGTTCTACAGGGTTAGAGTCCGTGATCATCATGATGGGGAGTGTGGCAGCAATCAGGCAGCCATGGTGCTGGAGGAGCTGAGACCTTATACCTCATCCATAGAAGGAAGGAAGGAGGGAGGGGAAGAGGGAGGGAGGGAGGAAGGGAAGGATGGAGGGAGGGAGGGAGAGAGAGAGAGAGAGAGAGAGAGAGAGAGAGAGAGAGAGAGAATTGAAAATGACAAGGGCTTTTGAAACTTAAAAGCCTCATTCCCCAGTGACACACCTCCTCCAACAAGGCCACACTCCCTAATCCTTCCCAAACAGTTCCACCAAGTAGGGACCAAGTGTTCAAACACATGAGCCTATGTGTGTCATTCCTATTCAAACCATCACATTTTACCACTTGCAATGGGAGAAGCCATCAATGCTGGAGGTTGGCCCTGATTGTAAGAATCTTGAGACCATGGCCAAGTGGCTGAACTAGATCTTGAGTTTCAAGTGAGTTCCAGTGGTGTGTAGGGTTGAGCCCGAAGGGGATCTCTCAGCTCCCTCAGCACCTGTGTACAGGGAACAGAGCCTGAAGGGCCACACCCATGGAGAAGTCACACCAGAGGCTGGTTAGACATGAAACACATGAGTTAGAACAGAGTTCAGAACTGTGTAGGGAGAAGGAAGTCAAAGTTACCAGGACTCTGGGCTGAGTTCCTGCTGCTGTTATATTCTTTTAACACTGAGCTTCCTGGTAGTCACAGCCTAGATGAAAACAGAGTAGATTCTGTAACTCTTGGTTGCCGGGAAGAGGAGGCACAGTGTCTTTCATTTTCTTTATGCTGCATTCTCAGGGAGGCTTGTGGATCTTGAGTAATCTAGCTGGCTGGGTTGCGCTGGGATATGGTCATCTGCCAACAGCTGCTTCTCATATCAGCCTCGATCAAAGCTGAAGGCGTCAGCTCAGATCCTAGCTGGAGGCTTTTCTGAGAAGGGGCGGGTGGAACTTGAGCCTGCAAGCTGAGGTGTGGCCCGGACCCTAGCACTCGTTTCCTGGTTGTTCTCTAGCACGATGGCCTGGTGTGGCCCTCAGAGCCCTCTCGAGTGTCCCGGGCAGTGCCTGAGGTCCGGATGGGCAGTGTATCTCTGATCCCTCTCCGTGGCAGTGAAAACGAAATGCGCCGGAGCGTGGCGGCCTTCACTGCTGACCCTCTTTCCGTAAGTGACTCTGGTCCCCGTGGACAAGGCTGGGTGGGACCTGGCTGGGTGCCTGCCTGAACTTCACTGATTTCTCTCAGAGCCCATCTAGTACCTTCCCTAGGTTTCTGGGACCCCCTCTGTCTGGCCCTGAGAACCCCAGCTGCTGATATTTCTGCATCTACTCCATTGCTAGCTGCTACCTTTTACTATCACAAAGCACTTAGAGGATCTGGGCTTCTGTGCTCCCTACAGCTCCTCCGTCATGTCTGAGCACAGGAGTCACTCTGACTCTGGGACGCCATCACTGCCACCAGGAAGCATTCCTGTTCAGACACCCTCGTGGTCTTTGTGTTTGGTGTGAGCCAACAGAACACACAGGGAAGCCATACCCGCATCCCACATCCTGACTGCAGCCCAGGCTCCTTGGCTGGGCAGGAATGGGCTGGCAGTGGAGGATTTCCCAGGAGGGGTCCTTCCTTGTTCTCCAGGCAAGCAATGCTCTTGACCTAGCCTGATTACCCAGGGCCACTCTCCTTGAATCTGTGGGATTGGAAAGATGGACAGAAATCAGGAGCTGAACAGGAGAGGCTCAAGGGTTCGGGGCCCCGCTGGGAGGGAGCCCGCCCCCACCTCCTTCCCACAGACTCCTAAATGGTGAAGGTGATACTCTGAAAGAACTCCTAGGGGGTCTACAAGGGAGCTCGTGGGAGCTTCCCCAGGATGAAATCGGGACTTGGGGATGTCAGCCCTCTTCTGGTGTGTGCTGGCAGGGAGGCCCAGGCTGTGACTGTCCACTATCCCTCCCCACTTTGGATACTTTTTGATAATATAAATATATCTGTATATTTTACCCTACGGTGCTGAGGCCTGCAATTGTTTATGGGGATTGGTGTCCTAGGCTAAGGGTACAGTTGACTGTGAAGCTCAGAACTGAATGCTGGTGCTTTGAAGCCAGAAACCTGAATCTACCCTCTGCATGTTTACTGAGCTGTTTACCCTTCGCTGTCCTGGCAGAGGCCTGGCCTGGCCCTGTACCTATTGTGCCACTGTACAGCCAGGCTATGGAATTCCTGATTCAGGACAAGGCAGACCCCAGCTAGTCTGAGACCCGGATCCTGCAATCGTCTGAACTGGGGCCTAGATCTGTGTTAGTGACCTGGCACAGCTACTCCCAGCCCCTTCTGGAGACACAAGGCCACAATGCATACCACAAGCTTCGGTGGACTGTGATGGGGGCCTTCACCCTGGGCGCCATGCTTCCAGAGTGGAGCCTGCCTCTCACTTCACAGGGCATTGCCTTCAGAGGGAAGTGTTGACCTACAGAGGTCACCAGCTATTCAAAGACAGACTGGAGACTTCTGGGAAAGTGCCAAGCATTCTGCCTTCTCTGGAGTCTCATTACCACCCTGTCTCAAAGGCCTAGTGAGCAGACTTGCTGGGGTCCTGTCCCTGGCCTCAAGAGGGGCTGAACAGAGCTGGACAAGGCTGGGATATCTGTGCTGTTTGTGATCCCCCTCAGGGAACCTGGATGTACACCTGGACGTGTGTCCCTTGCCCCATTTCTCAGGATGGGATGGGGTGTTTGCCAGGAGACGACTCTACCAACCTGTTGCACAAGCTGGCCTGGGGTCCCCATCACTTTGTCCTATCTTTAGGGAGCTGCTCCAAGCCAAATTATCGTGTCCTCCAGACAGGACATGACTAGAGGGCTTATGTGCCCAAGATCTGCTTAGAATTCCTCCCTGAACTTGATCTACTGTCCACCAACCCCAGAGGCCCAAGAAGAGGGTGCAGCTAGAGGTGCCCTCTGCTGGGCTGGCGCTGTCATTACTCTGGTTTAGGGATTAGCTAAAGGGGAGCAGCATGTGGCCACTAGGGGGCAGTCATGGACCACTCATAGTTGCTAATTTTGAGCAGGCTCTATGTAACACCTCCTAACCCTCCCTACACCAACAACCCTTCCTCCCTCCCTACCCTCCCTACCCTCCCAGTGGTGTTCCTGGATCTGGCTTTGTTATGCTGCCATCTGGACCACTCAGCCCTGCCTCTGGCCAGCAACCAGTGGCATGTTGTGAAATAGCACAGTCCAGGTACCTTGCTTTGGTCTCCTGGGCTCTAGGACATGAGAGGAGCCCTTCACCCACTGCCCACTGAATTCACACCTAAGTCTGCTCTCTGCTTTCCACGACTGACATTAGAGTCTCCTCAGCTTTCTTCAAGCTCTCCGCACTGTTCTCTCTTGTGAGTACTCCCTGAGAGGAGGACGGTAGCCAGTACTGTCAGCAGCACTGTAGAAATCTTTCCCTTGGGGTGAGGTCGCATCCCTGAAGAACTGAGACTCAGCCTTTGTGAAAAATGCCTGTGACTACAGTGTTGGGGGACCAGGGCAGAAGGCTCTATTGACTCAAGGATCCCTAAAACTGGAGCCATTGCCAGAAGGGAAGGATACACTTGGTACTTTAGGTTGCTTGCGGTGGGAGAAGCCTAGAGTTAGGGGTAGGGAGCCTGGAAGAGGAAGGACTTCCTGGAGGAGTGTGGTTGGGGAGGACAGGGGGGGAACTCTGAGAGAGAAGGCTGCAGCAGGGCACAGCCTGGGCACTGAGGCATTGCAGGTGAAGTGTTGGGGAAAAGTGGGCAGGGACGGATATGGGGCAGAAGAGGGCTTGGGACTCTGCCTTTCTCTCTCTGCCTCCCTCAGTTCTACGCTCCTGCTCTGCATGGTATCCAACCATGAGGCCTGAGGAACCCTTGGCTCCAGGAGGCTCTGGGCACACAGGCTGTAGTGTGGCAGGTGGGGGAAGAGCTGGACCCTGCCACCACTGTGCTAACCCTGGGGCTGGAGGGGACATGGAACCTCGTCCCTACTTCCTTGCTTGTGTGGCTGCCTGCTCACAGTTCTGTTTTGGAAAGCATGGGTGTGTAGGCAGATGTCCTTTATAGTCCGCGTGGCTTTGGCAGTGGCTTAGGTCTCTGATCTTCTGTGTTCTCTCTGTCCTTTGGAGCTGAGCTGCCTCCTGATAGACTCCTGGGAAGACTGAATGGGCAGGTAAGTGTGGAGAGCTAGCAAGGGCTAGCCTTCCTAGATATATCTGTAGTGATTTCCAGAAGAGCTGGAGAGGCTCCGCCAGCACTTATTGAATACTTACTGTGTTCAGTTCTCATTCACCAAGCACTTGTTGAATACCTGCTGTGTGCAGAGCTTTGTCGAACACGTGGGGCAGATGAGTAAGTGGTGTGGGGGAGGAGGAAACCCTTGAGGAGAGAGGATGCTGATCAAAGAGGATTCATGGAGAACTCAAGTCCAGAAGACAGGAGTGTAGGGGGTGCTGAGGAGACGCCTATCCAGGAGAGGGAATGGCCTTAAGCCAGACAAATGCATATGGCCTGCAGTAAGGGCCTGTTGTAGCTGGAGCCTAGCACCCATGCAATCCCAGGGCCTCACACCCTCGGCCCCAGACACCCTAGGGCTTCCCCTCCACGCCCTAGCTGTCAGGTCTTAGCTCTACTGGCTACCCAGGAGGCATGACCACATCCCTATCTAATGAGCCCTTTAGGATCTTGTCCCTACCAGAAAACAGCATCTTTTCTACCACTTAAGTACTTAGTGACCTGAATGACCCAGATCCTACTCTGGGACTGTGTGACTGTTTCTGTCTCACTGATACACATGCACACATGTTCATGTGTGCACAACACTCATGCATGCGCATGCACGCGCGCGCGCACACACACACACACACACACACACACACACACACAAAGAGCTGGTCAGAATCTCCCTGTCTCTTCTGTTAGGAAATGCCTTTGGATTATTCTTCCCAATGTCCATGTTCTATGAAAACATGGGGAGGATTTGTACCCAGCTAGCCAACCAGGGGCTGACCCTGTGAAGAGCTCACTGGCCCTGGCACGTCCCCTCTTCTATGCTACTTTCAGCCTGTGGAAATTTCCACACTTTCTCTGCCCTGGTTACAGCTCCTACTGCTGTATTTATCACCCTGGAGACACAGTGACACAGGCGCACATAGGCCACATGCATACACTCATGCTCCGCACACACGTGCCTGCACACCTCAGCTTGCACTGCCATAACTCAAGTGTGGCGCGCGCGCGCGCGCACACACACACACACACACACACACACACACACACACACACACACGCAGAGCGGCACGTGGAGGAGGAACACACCCACACAAAGAGCTCTCTAGGAAAATTGTTCTCCCTCCTGCTGCTGCTCCTCCCCCACCTCCTCCTCCTCTGTTCCGTCTGCCCACTGCCACCCACAGACCAAAGAGCTGGGCTTAAGGACTGCACCTCCCACCCCTTATCATCTGGGAGGCACTCTGCCTGGTGACTTGAGTGTGCCCTCCCTCTTGCCATCCCACCCTCCCTTCCCCCTCTGCTACTCCCCTGCAATCTTGTCTGTCTTCTCTGCATAAGTCCCCCCTTTGTCACTCTTTTGACTCTGAAGTGGAAACTGTCATTCTTCTCTGCTTTGTCTCCCGGAGGTTCAAGTTGAGGAACTCCAAGGATCCAGGCAGAGGGATAGACTAGGAGGGGGTGCCAGGAACCCGCATCTCCTCAGCTCCTGTCACCTTCAGCCCTCCTCTTGATGAGGAGAGGGCTGTGTGCCTGGCACCATGGAGACCAGCGAGCGTCATGGCAACACAGTCTGGGTGGGCACAGCCTTCCTCCTCCGGGGTTTGGGGGGGCATAGGAGGAGCCCCATAGGCCTGATGGCTGTGGGCCTTGTGCTGGTGCCCAGTGCTGGTCACCACATCTGCCTGCAGCCTGTTCTAGTCCTGCCCCTCCTTGACTCACTGCACTGCAGCTGCAGGGCTCGGAGGCTCTGATGCTCCCTGGACACTGCAGGAGGACCCTGCAGGAGGATCCTGCAACACCAGCAGTGCTCAGGGGCTCTCCAGGTCCCACAGCACCTCCTATCCTCACCCTTGACTTGTGGTCGGCCACCCATGTCGGTTTACTCGGGGCAGAGAAGTCAGTTCAGTGTGAGTTTGGGCTCCCCGTGGAAACTCCAGCCAGCCCTTTGCCAGCGAGAATACGAAATACCTGCTGTGCCAAGGCTTCGTGTGTCCTCTTACTTCACCCTTGGGAGACCCAGGGTGGCCAGGAAGTGGCCTAGCAAGGACAGAACAGGCTTGGGACAAGGCACCCATCTGGCAGGTGATCTTTTCTCATTTGTGTCTTTCTCGCTGGAGAGGGGTCCCTGGCAGGTTCTGCAGGTTCGTCAGGATCTGGCCTTAGGGTGTCTAGAAACCTGAGAGCTAGTTTTGGGGGGTCGGGTGGGGTAGACCCTTCCTTAAGTGTCTGGACGTAGGGAAGACTTTGCAGCCCCACAGTGATTGGTTTCTGGCCCTGTAAAGAGTTGTGTCTGCCGTAGACTAGAATACAGAGTCCACAGATTCCAGGAGGAGACCCCTCGGTGCAACCCAGACTTGACTTGTCTCCTGGCCTCTCTGCAATCACGTTGCAGCTGCCTTCCTCCTGGCTTATGTAATCACTCAAATATAACAGCTGCCTTTACCCACTGAGTCACACCCCTCCCTCCCTCCTCAGGTGTGGGGAGTTGCACAAAAGAGGTATAGCAAGGCTGAGTGGGAGGCTGGGGGACTCCGGGAAAGGGGGGTCCCGGTGTGCTGGATTGGAGGGAGATGAGGACAGCAAAACCTTCCTCAGAAGAGGAACGAACTCAGGGATTGCCTCTGCTCTGACCCATCCTGTAAAATGCCGCATTCTTATTGGGGGAGGGGTCCAAGTGTTAAACTCTGTCCATGGCCTCTTGTTGAGCCTCTGTCCTTACCAGAGGAGAGGCAGAGAGTATGAAGAGGAGAAAGTAATTTGGGACACAATGGCCAGGAGTCTCTGATGTGGTCCAGCTCTACCCTGTATGTCCTTTGGTCCTGGGTATCTATGTCCCTAGCCTGTTTGCCCATCTGTGTAACGGGGAGTTGGGCTTTCTGGCCCTGACCTTTTATGCTCCATGATATCAGCCTCTAGTAGAGGCACCCAAAGTTGGCCTCCCTCATCTGCCTTTTCCCAGCTCAGCCTCAGTCTTCCTCTGAGCCACATCTGCTTAGCTCTGCCCATGGCACTGGGTAGGAAGCAGGGCCACTGGGTTTTGGGTTGAAGGACACAGAAGCCTTTGGCTCTCCTCTGATTTGATATCTGTCCTGGTGACTGGAGATCACTACCGCCACCTAAGGTCGCCAGCTTCACCCCTCATAGGAAGCTGACCCATGTCTCCTCCTCCGTGGATTCTGGACAGACAAAGCCACCTTCCTGAGATGTTGAAGAAGTTGCTCTACCCTAAAGTTGTTCTAAAAACCATGGTGGCTTTCCATGTCCTTGTCAAAGCAAAAGCTTTGTCCTTAGTGGTGTGATGAGGTCCCTGCTCAGTGTTACCTGTGCCTGGCACCAAGGGTACATGCCAGGCTTTTCACAGTGGCATGATTCTGGTAAGAACCTGCATCTGGCAAGATGCAGGTTCCTGGCCATGGGGTGGGGGGGGGAGGCACTGTGAGATGACTTTCTTAACTACCAATTCATCTCTCCCCTCTCCTCATGGGTGCTTGTTACCAAGACCCAGGGTGGACCCCTGATCTATATCCCTGGCCCCAGGCAGAGTCATCCAGGGTGTCCCAGTCCCCCATGAAGTCCATGGCCTGCCAGTTACTCCCCATCCCCAGGGGAAGACACTGTACATTGCAGCATCAGCTTGCCCCAGGAAGTAGGGGACAGCACCCTCCCCACTGCAGCATGGTCCTGGACTGAACTTGGCTCTGATCAGCACTATCCTTTTCCACCTTCTTTTGTCTCTCTCTGGACTTCTCCATCAGCATTCTTCCCTTGCACCCTTGGGCTGGGCTGGGAGTCAAAGCCTATCTGGGGAGGCGGGGCTCAGCAGATGAAATGAGAAGACCCCAGACAGGCAGAAGGAGGGGTGGGGCAAATGCAAGAAGTGGAGGAAAAGCCAAAAGCAGATTAGCTCCAGGCCCAGAATCCCAGGGGGCCTGGGTTGAGCATTGCTGAGATGGCACAGGAAGGGTGGACCAGGATTTGGGATGGTCATTTAAAAAAAAAAGGGAAGTCAGTATCCTGGAGGATAAATATTGTACAAAGAAAGGAACAGAAGGGGACTGGAAAGTGATAGGGATTCCCCCTCCCACACACACACCTGTAGCAGAAGAGGATATAGAGAGATCAGTCAGGACCAGATTGGAGACCCTGAGCCAGGGGTGGAGGAGTTGGGGGTGGAGAAGGGTTTTGAGGGGCCACAATGTGATCACATATCTGTCACTAGGTGCAGCATGGATGTGGAATACAGAGGTTGAACTGGAATTGGGGGCTGGGAAGAGGCCAGAATAAAAGGGAGGAGTCAGGGACATGTGAATAAGTATGGATAGATGTGAGAATCCACTGACTTCTGGAGATGGGGGATGCGGGGAGCAGAGGGGAGGAGAGAGATCAAGCTGTGAAGTTCAGTCTAGGGATTGGAAATTTTGCTGGTACTTCACACACAATCAACAGTCAAGTTGGTTCTCCACTCTTTGGGTTTTGGGTCAGCCGGATGTCCCCAGAGGAGACGCTCAGAGACATCCTATACTGGCCTTTGGCGCCCCAGAAGAGGGCCGCATGAGTTGACGTGTGTTGGGAGAAGGATCTCTGCTCAGTGGGACAAAGAGAATGGGGAATTTTGTTAGAAGCGTCCACATTGTGGAGGCAAAGATGGGATGTGCCCCAGGAGGGAGACAGAGGAGGGGCCGTCTGGAAGGTAGGAGGGAAACAGCAGCGCAGGAGGAGGCGCAGGCTGGCGCTGAGAAGTCGCGGTCTTGGGCAAAGAGAAGATAGCTGGAACCCGCATCTTGCAGTCCTCTGGAGGCAAGGAATGACAGCCAACGTGGAGGCCGATCCCAGAAAGACACTCTCTCATCACTTTCGGCAGCCACCCTCATTTCCATAAGCATCCTTCCTCCTCCCACTTGCTTCTTCCTCGACCCAGTTAGAAAAACAAAAAAACAAAACAATGAATGCTGACCCTCATGTGGAGAGCAAGGGCCTTAGTACGCGGCCGGCTTGGCTCAGTACCCTGGAGAGCGTCCTTGGGCGGGGTCTTGGGTGGGCGGAGTCTGCAGCCGGGCGGAAGATCTAAGCGGTTGAGGGGTTGGGGGGGATGATGAGGAGAGACTTGAACTATTTCAATCCCTCACCCCTTTCCGCACCTCCCCCATCAGATACCGTCCTGGGGGAGCCCCTGACCCAGCAGGTGGGACTATTACATCTTGGGCTCCATCCATCCATCCAGTCAGCTTCTCCCTTCCTGAGATAGGCAACTGTTTACTGAGAAATTAGAGTTGTTCCCCCAAATTTTACAACTCTTTATGTTTTGAGTCTGTGACGTTGTTTTTCCTGTGAGGAAATGAAATTGGAGTTCAAGGAGGTGAAATGACTTCCTTAGGTGTGTGGCCGAGCTGGAATTCCAATCCCATCTGAGCCCTGGAGCCTACTTCACCTTCGTTGTTCGAGAGCCTGACCTTGTTCCAGCAGATCCTGCTACGGGGGAACAGTGAGGTGTGGGCTGGTATTTGGATAAGGAGCAGAGCACCCTACTTTGTTCCCTGGAGATTTCTGAGCAGGAAGCCACACTACCATTTCCAGGTGGGAGAGCAGAAAGGGGGCCAGTCAAGGCTTCGAGCACCCACACCCAGGAGGCACCCTCATTTGAACTCTTCTGGCCTAGGTCCACTGACCAGCTCCTCAGGTCTGTGAGAAAATTCTGGGTCCAAGGGGGAGCTGTGAGAGGCAGCCATGGTCCAGGACCTTGGGGAACATCTCAGCTCACAGGCCTGGAGCAGGGAGGTCCCAGACAGAGTGTCAGGCTAAGTAAAAAGACATCAGTTCCTCAACTGGCTCAGTTGGCTTTCAACCAGCCTGGCCCTTGTTTCCTCTGAGTGAGATGCATTTTCCCCAGAGCTTTCCGTGATTTTCAGGTCCATATTTGGGGTTCCAGAGGGGAAGCAAAAGCTCCCATGAAACTTGTCACATCTGAGGCTACGGGCCTACTGTGTCTGTAATATTCCGCTTGGATAGGCTGCCTGCACAAACTGGCTCATTCCTGTTCATCACGCCCTTCAGCTTGTGTCAGGTTTCCATTAAATCTCAGGGGCTTCTCTGCCTGGAGCCTAGTGTGGGGCGAGGGGAGTGGCACTCTCTTCACGACTTGGAGAGATGAGGTCACCCGTGAGACTCACCAAAGCATCTCCTTGGATTAGTTCTCCCTTCTGCCTTTAAAGACACAACTTAGAACCTCCTCTAGAAACATTGCCAACTTCCTGCTTGGGTCAGGGTGGGCAGAGGGGCAAGAAACAGTTTGAGTCATAGCTGATGGGGCTGACCAATGATAGGTGTTTGCAAATGTATGAATATATCAATGGTAGAGTCAGAACTCTATTTCCTTACCCTAACTGTCTCCCGCCCACCACCACGCCTGTTTCTTGGTGTGGCACTTTCTCTCCCACACACAACAATTGTGTACTGAGACAACTGCCTACCTGTTCCTTTGCTAAATGCTCCCGTTCTGTTAGGTTAAAGCTTTGTCCTGAGGAGCCCTCCATGAGGGCAGGAGATCGATGCAGTAGACTTCCCCATGCCTAGAGCCTGTGGCCACTGAAGGTGGGGGAGGGGCAGGCTGTAGCCTGGGTACCCCCAACTCCTAGTAGTTCAAGAATCAGCTCCCACAGTGGCCCTGGGAAGCAGTCACCAAAGGTAGGCTCTGTGACAAGGCTGAGTCTGCTATGTGACAGACAGCTCACACTGGTATGTGCCCTAGGACATGACACAAAGACAGTCAGAGTGCCTAGAGGGGATGACAGCTAGTTCTGCATGAGGCTTTGCCGTCCCAGATTCAGAGGATAATGGTGTGTGTGTTCCCACCCTGAGGGACTTTGTGGTGGGGCCTCAGAGAATCTGGGTTGTGTCCTCCTGTCCCTGGGATCCCCAGCCTCATCCCTATTCTCATAGTTGTGTCTCTGCACCCCTTTCTGGTCTCGAATTTCCATCTTTATCTCTCTGAGATGCAGCTATCTCTCTCTTCATGTTTCTCTCTGTGTCTGTATATCTCTCAGTCTCTCCCTCTGTGTGTCTTTTCCCTCCTCCCTCCTCTCTCTCTCTCTGTCTGGGCCTCTCTCTGTTCCTCCTCCACGCTCCCTCCCCCTTCTGCATTATCAGACTTGCTCTAGCCTCCTCCCAGAGCCAGCCTAGCAGCAGAGGCAGTAGCAGCCGGAGAGGCAGGCGGAGCGGCTCAGGCAGCAGAGCTGGATCGGGTGTTGAGTACAGGCTGAGTTAAGAACCAGCCATTGCTCTTGGTTCCTATGCCTGCTGGGAGTGCCCCAGCCAGAACTCCAGGCAGTGGGGGTAGGGGGGACGGGGCGAGGTGCCACCTTAGTCTGTCTGGGGAGGCAGATGATGAGGAGTGATGGGGCAGGCATGCGGCCACTCCATCCTCTGCAGGAGCCAGCAGTACCCGGCAGCGCGACCGGCTGAGCCGTGAGTACTAGCAAGGGGGTCTGGGGGCTGGATAAGCAGCAGTGAGCGATACCACAGACAGGGGCCGGGGAGACCCTCTAGGAACTGGGCTTGACATGGAGCTCAGCCACATGGGAGGTTCAATCCTGCTGGGGACAGCTGCAAGACTGCAACCTAGTTAGGGATCTCTGTGTAGGGGAGGGATGCCTGGCATCCATCCAGGAGGTGATGAAACTGGGGTCCTAAAGAAGGGCTCCTGGCTGGGGGATGGGTGGCAAGAAGCCTGAACTATCCTTAGGGTGGGGTGAGGAGTTTGGCCAAGGAGTTTCTAGGAGCTCTGGTGGCTGAGCAGTGGTTCAGCACCCTGGAGAAGGACAATCTTTGCCAGGAGTGTGTGTAGAGGGGTCTAGGGTGTATGTGTAAGAGAGAATAAGGGTACATATAAGTAAGAGTGATCCTAGAACGAGAGAGTATTGGAGTAACACATTCCATAGAATTAGGAATTAAGCATTTGGGACATTACTTTACACAACTTTCACCTCAAAGCTTCCGTCCCAGGATAGTGTAGTGAGCCACGGAGAGCCCGTTTTGTTCAGGAGCTGCATGAGTGGATGAAGGAGCCACTGTGAGAGGTTCCAAGGTGGCAAGCAGGTGATGGTGGTGTGTGTGTGTGTGCACGCGCACAAGCACACACATGCACACACCTGTGGAATATAAGGGACATCCTGGGTGTAGGGGTCTTGACGGTTCTGGGGTTCCTGGGGTTGGATGTGAAGCAACCCGTGTGAGTTTGTGAAAATCAGTGTGTGGCAGTGGGAGGGTACTGCGTGTGTCTGAGTGACAGCAGGCTGCCTTGGATAGGAGGAGGTAGGCATGGCAGGTCATTTGCATATTGCCCTGCATGCTAAGGTGTGTGCTCGGTCACAGCAACTCAGTATGCATGTTGTTTGCTTGGGTGTACATTCACAGTCGTGTGTTATTAGCGCTTGAATAACTGCTTTCTATGTGTGTGTAGGTGGACCTGTGTGTTTGCCTAAAGTGTTCTGGTGTGGGTGTGTGATCACGGGGCTTGTGTGAGAATATGTGTACATCTTGGTCTTTGTGTAATCGGTGTACATGTGTGTGCCCATTGGTGCCTATTTATGTGTGTGGGTTTCTTTTCTTTCATGGTTGAATACACAGTTGGGACACTTTGACCTGCCCAGGGAGTGAGGAGGTGACTGAATTGTGACCACCTCTGTGAGCCCAGGACAATTCATTCTATACCCTGTGGAGAGATGCAGAAAAGAAATAGGCAGTAATGGCCCTGTCCTCTGGAGCTCCCTGAGCTGCAAAGACACAAAATAGCTCGAGAATAAGGAAGCGGCAATAAGCGGCGATAAAGAGCGGCACAAGCTAACAGGTGGTGCATCCTGGGAATGGCCTAAGCCAAAGCTGAGAGGTGGGATTGGGCGGAAGGACATGGAGGAAGCTGTAGAGACGTGCGGTGGGAAGTAGCTGCAGCCTGGGCAGGAGCTGCGTCTTGCAGAACTTTGAACTCCAGATCCCCCGGGTCTTGTACAGAGGTCCCAAGGGAATCTTGGAGAGTTTCCTGCAAGGAAGGGATATGAATATTTGGGCAGAGGAAGGATGGGATTATATTTGTGTGAGAAACCTGCTTCAGCGACACTGTCAAGGTTGTTCAGAGAGCTGGGCCCAGAAAAGGAGAACATGGGCCAGACCAGTTCAAGGAACAATAAGGTCTGGGGCCAAGTTGGACAGGTCAGCCAAGGGGCAGATAGAGTAGAACTTTCTGCAGAGAGAGAGAGAGAGAGAGAGAGAGAGAGAGAGAGAGAGAGAGAGAGAGAGAGAATGAATATCTTAACTGAGGTGCATTGTGACAGAGTTACCTTTTGTTAGCCTCCCCTGACTGCCAGTCTCAAGCTGGACCTTATCCACAGCCTGGTCCTTAGCAGTCAGTCAGGTCGTCTTCTCCGTTGGGCTCCTGGGCTCTCTGGGTCAGCTCACTGGGAGTTAACTGCCCATGTTCTCTGCAGCTCCAATCCCAGCTCCCCCTACCCACCAAGAAGCTCCTGCCACTTTTCCTGCTTCCCACACCAGCTCTTGTCCCCAGAGGCTGCTGATGGCTTGTCTGGGATCTAGCCAAATGGTGATGGCGGTGGGGGGGGGGATGTACTCCCATCAGTACCCCTCTCTGTCTTAATGGACTGGAGTATCACTCTCGGCTATACTGCTGCCAGCCCTGCATTTCTCTGCCTTCTGCTGCCAGGGCTTTAAAATATAACCCCTCAGCCTGACTCCTTTACTCACTTACTCATTCATTACTTCATTCAGTTGTTCATCAACAGGGCCTCCCTAGAGCCTGCTTGGTACCCATGACTTGGTTATTAGAGGCACTAACCCAGTCTTCACACTCGAAGCATGCTCAGTATGAAAGAGACAGGGATGGAAACTGATACCACACAGTGTCATGGGGCTGTATAGAAAAGATTCTGAAGAAGAGATGTTTGGCTGGGCCCTGAAGGATGCTCCCAGGCAAGGAGCCGCAGAAACAACATGTAAAGATAGGAAGGTATGGACATTCAACTGTCATCAAGGTAGAGAAAGAACCCAGGCAAGGAGCCAGAAAGGATGTGGAAAGAGGCAGACAAGGCCAAAGGGACCAGCACTTGTAGGGTCTCCAATGTCACCCCCAGGAGTGTGGCCCCTTTCTCAGGAAGCAGAGATGGGTAAAGATTTTTGGATAGATTGCCTCTGCTAGAAGTCCTCACAGATTGTCTCTTCTCTCTAACCCCATAATCCACCCTGCAGTTTTGATCCCTCATGGGTCAGGGTTGATAAAGTGGCTCAAACGTATCCCTGTGATGTCTCCTGTATTTACCCACACAGCCAAGGAGTTTCTCGGTGGCTGCCTCATCTTCCCACCCCAGAGTAGTACAAGGTTTCTTTTCCAAATCTTGGTTGTCAGAGCCATCCTGTGGCCCTTGTCCCCTTTCTCTGTGGTGTGCTGGCTGCCCAGTCCAGTTTCCCTTAAGCAGCCCAAGGCTGCTTACCCCACGTACCTGGCTTGACTTTATGTCCTCTCTCCGTGCTAGGTCCTTGTCCTTGTCCTAAGCTGTTGCATTCATGGGAATAAATGGTCTGGGGGTAGACAGCATCCCAGGTCCAGGCAGAGTGAGGGAAATGAACAGCTTCTAGTGAAAGTGCATAGTGAGCTGAGTGGGGGCGGGGAACTGACTCTTCTTTCAAAACCGTGACAAAGAAGCAAGCATGGCCTGAAGGGGAAATGAAGACAGATTATAAGAACTTTCCACCACCATAGAAGGGCTGTGGAATCTGCTGACTTGGTGACTGGGCTGATGGAGGAAAGTGTCTCAGGATGGGAAAGAGTTGGAAGCCAGTCTTTATTCATCCTTGATTCTCCTGCAGGTGACCAACATCAGCCAGGGACAGGGAGATGGGATTCAGTGATGGAGGGTCATTCATCCAGTCCGCAGTCTTTCCTGGTGCTGCTGCTGCCCAGCTGAGTACTGCATTCCTAAAGGACATAGGTGGAGCCAGTGAAGGCAATGGAGGAAGGAGCCACCGTCCTTTCTTGTGCTTGGACCACTGGTGCAGCCTTCGAAGGAAGAGTCACTTCTAGCCAAATTGAGAGCACACAATGTACAAAGGCCAGGCAGGGCTAGCATGGCTTTGCTTATGCCAGGATTAGCAGAATTAGATTGAAGTGTATGCTGGGAGGGAAGCACTGAAAAAGGAGCAAGGAATCAAGGTTAGACAACAGGTAGCACTTCCAGCCAAGAAGGTGTCTCTGAGAGCTCAGACATGTAAATAGTCTTGTAAATGTGCAACAATTTTGGTTGCTTCTAGTGCCCTTGCTCAGGGCCTGCCAAAGGACCCCATACTGGCTGAGAATGGTTCAGTGAAATAAGCAGAGACCCTGGAAATGAGGAGAAGACAGTATTGGAAGAATGGGAGCCCTTCCAGAAAGTATCATGCAAATGAATGCAAAACAATATTCAAATCAGTGCGTTAAGCCTGGCAGGTTAGGGCTGAGGACAAGACATCCCCTGCTTCAACGCTGGCTTCCTGCTCCCTTCACCCCAGGCCCCGGCAACCAAGATGGCCTCATCTGCTGCTCCAAGTGCCCTGGCTTATCTGACCCACAGACTATGGCCTTCAGGGTGGGGACCACGAGCTCCCTGTCAGTACCTCAATCCTCTTGGGATGTCGATCTATTTAGTAACAGGGATTTTTTTTTCACACGTGTATCTCTCATTGTTCAGCTGCCCGCTCCCTGGGAAAGGCCAGTTCCCTAGTGATGTGACCCACTTCTTGAAGTCCCTGAAGTGATAGCCTCACTGCCCTTTTTGAGGCAGCTAGAGCTTGGTGCAACAGAAGGAGTTGGTGTCCGACATCTGGGAGGACTTCCCACTAGTGTTGCTGAGATGAATGAACCTTAGGACTTCTGGGGTGTTCCTCCTGGTTCAGAAGAAGCTTTGAAGATGGGGGTGGGGGTGGCGAACAGACATAGGTTCTTCCCAGAGTCACGTGGTCCTGGGAAAGTTGCTCCACTTCACTGTGAACCTTGAACAAAAAGTGTGCAGTGGCAATAAGCCTTCTGTCCTCACAGAATAATTGTGAAGAATCTGGAAGCCCAGATCGTAGCACTAGGAATTCAGTGAGTGCTCATATAGAGGCTAGCTGCTGTCACTGTAAACACCCACATGCACCTACACTTTTAGACCACGGCTAGGAGCCCAGAGAGCGTCCGTGTGTGGGAAAGACAGGAGGGGGTGGGTGTGGTGAGAGGCACAGATGCTCTGTGGGCAGAAGGAGGGAGGTGTCTGATGGACATAAGACCACCTTTCTAGGCTGCACCTGCCTGACCTGAGACCAACCCCCAGAGGGTACAGTGGAAGGAAGAGCTCTCCGAGGAAGGGGTTAAACTCGTGGCCACACCCAACAGCAGCTTGAGTCATTCTGGGAATTGTAGTTTGGTGTTGAGTTTGCAGTAAGTACACTTGGTCTAGCCTCTTTCCAGCCAAATCTACACCCTGCCGCTGAGGCTGGTGGTTGACAGACCCTAGTAGCATAGGGGTTGGGGGCTGGGGAGCTCATAGATGAAGCAGCCTTGAACCTTTCTCTGCTCCCTGCCAACTTGCTGTGTGCTTGAGTTTGGAGGTAGGAGCAGGGATCAAAGGATTAAGTCATAATGAGAACTCTTGCACATGCACAGGGAAGTTTGCAGCTGCCTGAGCCTGATTTCCACAGCTATGATCTTCTTTAATCCCCTCCACAAACCCAAGAGGCTGCTGTTTTCTAGATGAAGGAGCAGAGGATTCAAGAAGGGACTGACTTGCCCGCTGGGATGAGTGGGACCAGGCTTGGAGCACAGGGTGCTCAGGCCCCCAAAGCTCCCACTATGTTCATGAATTATTGGTCCAGATGGTGAAGCACTAGCCTTGAAGAACAGGAAAGAAATGGACGATTCAAGCTGGGGATGAGGTTTCTCAATTGAGGAGCAAGAGCTGCCTGAGGCAATGAAAGCAAGAGCTGCATTCTGTGGGATATAAGGTCAAGGGGAGAGGGAGAGCTAGCCCAGGCTAAAGACCCGAACTCAAGTTGAGAGTTTGGATGTGCGGCTGTGATCGGCCAGAACTCCCATCCCAAGGGCTTGGAGTCATGGGGCTTTGGGAAGGTTAACCTTAAGTCTGGGGACTTAAGGTTAACCTTAAAGTCTGGGGATCACTGATTGATGTGGACAGACCAAAGGCTGTCTGAAGCTCAACACCATCCTTGGAGCACCCAGCACTTGGGTTCTCTTCCTCTTCTTCCTTTTTGCTGCCCATGCTGGACATTGGTACTCTATAACGGAGCTGTGATGTAATATCACATAAGACCAGCAGGGGTCGCTACACACTCCATTCCAGTCCCAATCCGGGAGGTTAGCGTGAGCAAGGAGCTTAGATGGTGGAGAGGGGTAACACATTGCTCCGCACCTCCTTGGAGCCCCATTGTAAAGGCATACATGGTGGGAAGTGAGGATGGAGGACAGTTGGGACCTCAAATAGCAGGGGCAGACATACTGGAGGAATGAAGCTCATAGATAAGAGGTTTCCACCTCACAGTTCAGGGACTAATTGGAAAATAGACTTAGGAACATCTTGCATTTAGGTTTAGTTTTTTATTTTATTTTATTTATTTTATATTGTTTGAAATTTGTCTGATGCTGAAATTCAGAATAATATTTGTTGGTGTGGTGGTGGTGGTGGGGTGTGTGTGTGTGTGTGTTTGTACCTGAGTGTGATCTTCTAGTCGTAGGTATGTGTATACTGGGTCAGAGAGGGGAAGAATGTGTGGACTTGTGTTTGTGAAAAAATGTGTATATATTTGTGTGTGTGTGCTTGTGTGTTCATTCCTATATCTGAAATCTTGGTAGATGGCTGTGTATGCAAGTGTGACTTGGTGCATATGTGTACATCTGTAGAGTGTTGTGCTCACGTGTTCTAGTGACACTGTGGGTATCTGTGTCTGCAGGTGCATGTGTGTGAAGGGTCTCAGGCCTGTACTGCTGATGCAGTAAGGGCTCACTGAGGTCTGGCCCCTCATCACTCTCCCTCTTGGGTCCTGCCTGCCTGAGGGTAGAGAGGGCTACGAGAAGTTCAGCTTTGGTGATGGACAGGCTGCTCAAGCACATGAGATCTGAGTGCCCTTGGGGGACTCTGGACTCCTCTGCAGTTCATGAAGACCTTAAGGAACAGTCTCATTGTCTGCGTGCTCAGGTTGGGTGACTGGAATCTTTGGCCATTGATTGAGAGGCTAGATGTGGCTGGGGAGGGGGAGAGGGTTGCACTCCCCCCAGGATGACTACACCTTCATGGTGCTCAGAGGGCTTTAGGGCTCCCAGCCCAATCCTCTTACACAGAAGCAACTATCAAAGCCCAGAGAGGAACAGTGAAATCACCCAATGAGATCAGAGAGAGAGAGAGAGAGAGAGAGAGAGAGAGAGAGAGAGAGAGAGAGAGAGAGAGAGGGAGAGAGAGAGCTTGGAGTGGAGAGAAGGGTGTGTCTGCCCTGGAAGGCCTCTCCCTCAGCCCCTTAGGCAGTTGGGGCACCCCGAGGAGATCCAAGGCTGTGCTTGTGCTCCCCTCCACCTGGGTGTCTCCACTCCTCTTGGCCTCTGCCTTTGAAGTCTCTACCAGAGCTTCTGCACGCTGCGAGTTGCCTTCCGGGGTCTTGTGAAGTCTGTCATCCCACAGAACACAGGGACTCCGTGACAGGAGGTTAGTGATAGGTGTGTGAGTGTGTGTGTGAGTGTGTGTGTGTGTGGGGGCTCCTTTTAGAGCCTCATCTGTGTCATTTTGAGCAGAAGGCCTTTATTTTAGACTTCTCCTGTTCTGATATTGAAGGGTTCCCTACCATCTCTCCATGAGCTCTGGGTGCTGAGACAGTGCTGGGCTATGTATGAGGAGGTCCAGAAAGTCAGCTCTGTCCCATGGCAGGATACAGGGCAGAGTGGGGGCTACTTTAGGAAGAAGTTTCAGCTCCCTGCCCGCTGGGATAGACTGTGTTCCACTCACGGGTCAGGAGGCTACACGTGGGTTCCACCTGCCAAGAACTTTGTTGCGAACTAAAGTGAACTTCAGGCAGTAGCTGCGTGGAGGGATCACAGGAAGCTGCGTGGGGAGGCAGGGCTCTGCTGGGCTCCTTAGAAGCCAAGTTAGTTAGTGCAAGAATGGGAGGTTACTTGGCCTGAGGAAAGACTGAACCGGAGAAAACCTTCCCTGGCACTTGAGAGAACTCTCTTCTCCTGAGCTTTGGGACTAGAAGCCCCAGTGTCTTCTACCTGTGCTCATTCGACCCCCGTCATCCAAGGGGGAGGCTTGGAACAGAGAGGGGGCAGTGTTGAGGGAGCGACATAAGTTCTGGCTGGACAGGACTGGGTCGGAGAGGTGAGGAACAGGCAGGAGTACCAATGCACTTACCATGTCAGAGAATTCAGAATGGCTTTCAAGCTCTGAGTGGCAGCCCAAACGGAGAAAAGAAATGTTTTTGAAATGTTTTTTCTTTATTTACTTTAAACATTAGGTTTATATGAATTTTATTTTTGCCCCTTTGAGACAAGGTCTCATTGTAGCTCAGAGTAGCCTGGAACTTACTAGATAGTTAGGATAGCCTTGGTCTCTTGGGCTCTTTGCTGCTCCCCCTGGATTGCTGGGAATTCCGGCATTCAACACCACAGCCTGAGGAGGGAAGGGATGTCTCCAGAGTGTACTCTATAAAATCTTAGAAATTTCTTGTTTAATCACCTCAACAACTCTTCAAGAAGCCAGTACCATTGTGTAGAGAACAACCCAAATGCCTCTCAAGCAGTTTCCCTGTAGGCTGTGCTGAGGCGGGACTTCCTGTTGAGGCACCTAGATTGGCAGTATGAAGGCCTAGAGGCAAGAGGAACAACACTGGACCTGAGAGCTAGAGTCTAGGTCTGGAGAAGGGGCTGCCAGTGACAGTGTGGTCACCCACCACCTGACAATAGGACTGGGTGCTGAGGGGCAAACACCCGAGCTCTGTCCCTTTCCACGCTCTGTTCTCCTGCAGCAACCCATCTACATCGGCAGAACTCATCTGGAAGTGGTCTATGTGGCATGGTGTGGTGTGTGTGTGTGTGTGTGTGTGTGTGTGTGTGTGTGTGCGCACATGTGTGGTGTGTGTGTGTGATAAGCCAAGATGAAGCAACCGCTAGAGGCCAGCCTCCCAGCAGAAAGAATTGAACTTGAATCTGAAAGGACAAATGGATGATGGGAAGACAAATCCAGAGAGGGTAGAGGCTGGCCAACAGTCACACAGCTGGTTGATCCTCAGAGTTAATACCAAAGCCAGGTCTAGGCTTCAAACCCCTGCTCTCACATTGACTTTGATCTGGTGGGTGCTTCCTGAGGGCCCCCATATGCACATACGTGGTTGCTGTCAGCCTGGGGATGTCTTCCTGCCCTGTCTGCTGCTCCTCCTACCTGTGCATCATCAGGTAGGGGGTGCTGCTAAGGAATGTCCTTCTGTACTCTACTCTGCCACCTCCTCGGGCATTTCAGCTGTCTTTGATGGTGCCCAGGGTGCCCTACCTGTGCTCATCACATGAAGATGAGCCCATGGAGATAGACTAGATGGTCCTTGCCCTGCTGTGTTAAAAAACAGGTGTACCCAGATGTGAGTACTGGAGTGGCTTACTAAGATGCTTCCCAATGATGTTGGAGTTGACCTACCTGAGCGATGGGGTGATGGGTACAGGGCTCTGGGGCAGGAGGAAGAACCTGGAGATAGAGAGGCAGATAGGAATCTCAGTTCCCATCAGGAAGTAGAGGGCTTCAGTGGAGTCAGGCTGCAGTTATGCTCGGGTTATGTGGATGAAGTAATCTGAGAGGGGAAGCTGTGTTGACCCAGATGAGAGGTCAGAAGTTCCCCTGAGGGGTGGCTGAAGACGTGTAAGTTGCCTTGATGGGTCAGAGGGGTCATGACTGCTCTACTCTGACTTACTGACCTGAGTTGTGGTCAGTTTTCTTTGATGCTCCGGATCCTCCTTCAGGGACAGCCTTCCCTTACCCAGGCTGTCTTCAGGGACAGCCCTCCCTTACCCAGGCTGTCTGCAGGGACAGCCCTCCCTTACCCAGGCTGTCTGCAGGGACAGCCCTCCCTTACCCAGGCTGTCTGCAGGGACAGCCCTCCCTTACCCAGGCTGTCTGCAGGGACAGCCTCCCTGCCTCCTGCTGCCTGTGCTGTACACTTTTGGAACACCCATCAATTTTAACCATAGGCCACACTTCCCAACTCCCTCCCCTGAAGAGCAAAGTTGGGCCATGCTCTTCATCTCCTGGTTATATTTGTGACCTTAGCAATACCAAGTCCACACCAAGCTCTCTCTTGAAGAGCTTCCTCCTGGCTGAAGTGTCCATCCTTACTGCTGTCCTGAGCCCTGGCTCTGGGCCTTCTTGGGAGATGAGTCAGAGGGGTAGCTCCCTCGTGATACTGAAGGGTTAGGGACTCTGGCCCAGCCACCTCATCACTGCCACACACCAGCGGGAACTTTTTCAGCTTCCAGTGGGCTTTGAGCCTTGACTCATTCTCAGGGATAATTAGCTACCTTCAGCCCCACTCAGCGTGTGGTGATCATTAGGTGCTACTGTGGGCAGCTGGGTCCTTTAGGGGCGGCACCTCCTGCTCAGCCTGTTCCTCTGGCTCCAAATGCCTGACCTCATGAATTAGGTGTCAGGGCCACAAACACGCAAGGCACCGAGAATCTAGACTTAGGGACACAAACACCCACACAGGTTCTCAGAGAGAAACAAACTCAAAAGGTCCATTTCTCCCTACACGAAGAAGCTCACAGCACACGAAGAGGCACCATGCCCATGACAGTCATCAGTGTGTATTGAACAACAGATACCAGCTCATCTAAGACTAATCTAGAAACAGGAGAGAGAACAACTAGACAGCCAAACACACAGAGAGGGCTCACTGACCCAAGCAGACAGCTTGGGTGGGATTCAACTCATGCATGTTGCATCCCAGGAAATCACTTGTGATTGACCATGGGCACAGTGCTACCAAAGTCAAACTCAAACACTGTTTGGGTCTGTTTCTATTAGAGGAAAATCCTTCCTTGAAAATCCCTGCCTTTTACTCTGATCTAAGTGTCTCCTCTTTCAGGGGACTTTCCAGATCCCAACACACTATAGATGTATTTCTATCTATCTATCTATCTATCTATCTATCTATCTATCTAAATTTATAGATAAAGATTTAGGGCTGAGCAGTCACAGCACTTGTGTTTGGCACTCTAAGCAGTTATGTGTCTGCATTAACAGCAGCCCACTGCAAAAAGAAGCTTCTCTGACCAAGGTCGAGAGCAGCATAATCTATAGGTATAAACATAAATATTTAGAAAGCACTTTGACAATATGCCCATCTAACAAAACAACCATAGAGGGTTGTCCCCTATGGTCTATGACCTCCGCAGCCATGGGGTTCTGGCTAAGTTTATACAGTACCAGGCATGAATGCTTTACTGTAGAGTAGGCCTCAGATCCAATCAGAAAGCAGGTGGTTACTTGTGACACTCATGCACCAGTGGCCACATCTTACCTGGTAGGTTAGTGTGGTAGCATGCAGGGTCCAGGGCTGAGTTAGCTATAGATGTCTTTTCTCCTTCAGTATAATGATACAGTAGCTTGTCTAATGATACAGTAGCCTGTCTAATGATACAATAGCCTGTCTAATGGATACATACTGGTGCTATGAGAGCTGGCCAGCTGGGAGAAAGTTTCCCAGCGTGTTCTAGGTTAATTTTTCTATGCCCTGCAACCAAAAGATGTGGTGTCTTTGGCAATAGGATTTTAACTTCTAGTTATGATAGGCAACCAAGAGCAATGGTGATAATTTGTGGTTCTGGGGGCTTCTGGGTACTTCCTGACCAATAAATCAAGGCCAGCTACCCCATGCCTGGTACTGAGATTTTAACTTAATTATAACTGTCTCCAGGGGACAGCATTGTTCACCAATTCAGAGTCCCTCCTTTCAAAGGCCCCTCTTTTTGAGATAGGCTCCTACTATGTAGCCCTGACCAGTCTGGAACTAGCTATGTAGACTAGGCTGGCCTTGTACTCACAGAGATCTGCATGCCTCTGCCTCCTGAGAGCTGGGATTAAAGGCACGCAACATCATGACTGATTTCAAACTCCTTCTCAAAAACACAGAGGGTAGGAGAGATGGCTCAGCAGTTAAGAACACTCACTGCTCTTGTAGAGGACCTGGGTTGTTCCCAGCACCCACATGATAACCTATAACCATATTCCAGTTCCAGGGGATCTCTTACTTCTTTTGGCCTCTGTGGGCATCAGGCAGGCACACAGTACCTATTCATATATACAAGCAAAACAGGCACATATACATAAAATAAAAAATGTTCCAAAAGTATATATTTTAATTAACTTAGACAGTACTGGGTTTCTGTAATGCTTTTTCATAGGTCTTTAGGTTTAGTTAGCCCAACCCCACCTTGTCCTCATCCTTGCTACCCATCTCTCATACCCACCTAAACCTTTAGTCCCCAGTATTCCCCTCTTCAGTATGAAATGTGTTTTTTAACCCTTTCCTCCATCAAGGTCTATTCCCCACTTATGGTCCCTGGCCTGATAGGACCTTTTTCATGTCCCCCATCAACCTTGAAGGTATCATTAACTATTTTTCACATGGCTTTTGTCAAATCTGGGGTGATGAATTTTGGTTTTTGTTCTCCTATATCCAGTGAGATTGTGGCAGTAGGTGTGAACGGGCCATTAAACCGAGAAACTGGACAGAGGCTAATGTGAAGGGGATGAGTCACCAGCAGCATGGAAGGACCCTGCAGCTCAGGGCCCAGAAGGCACTGAAGCCACTGCTGCTGCCTTCTCACCAACTCTCTTATACACGATCATTTACTTTACGTGGAGTGTGCCTCTCCCCCCTCCCCCTCCCCTCTCCTCCCCTCCCCTTCCCTCCTCTGCACTCCTCTCCCCTGCTCCTCTCCCCTCCCCTTCCTTCTCCTCTCCCCTCCCCTCCCCTCCCCTCCCCTCCTCTCCTCTCCTCTCCTCTCCTCTCCTCTCCCTGCTGTTCTCTCCTCTCCTCTGCAATCCTGGGCTCTGCTTTCCTCTCCTTTACTCTGCTCTCTTCTCCCCTCCCCTCTCCTCTCCTCTCCTCTCCTCTCCTCTCCTCTCCTCTCCTCTCCTCTCCTCTCCTCTCCTCTCCTCTCCCCTCTCCTCTCCCTGGCTGTCCTTTCCTCTCCTTCGTGTCCTCCCCCCCCTTCTCTCCTATCTCCTTCTCTTCTCCCTTCCCCTCACCATTTGCTCATGCGTTTCCTTCTTTTGTTTTATTTGTGGTCTGGGTCAGAGTTTTCCTATATAGCCCAGGCTGGCCTTGAGCTCTCAATTCTTTCTCCATTTCCTTCAGTTCTGGGATTACATGTAGGCACCACCACCTTCAGCTTATGCTTCTACTTCTAAGCACTCTTCAGTCAAGCCATGGGCTCAGAGGGCATGGCCTCCACATACAGCTTCCTAAGCTGTGTAATTTAGAGCCATCAGGGGAAGCAGTGGGAGGTGCTAATGAATGAAAGCCTGCCACATCCCAGGGGCAGGACCTGTGAGTCCTGCTACCTTTGTTCCTGCCTCTGTGGGTGGGCATGATCTTGGCACCCACTTCATTAGGGCTGCTGCGAGGATGAACTGAGACCACGTGGGTAATGCGCCTGGCATGCACCGGGGCTCTCTTAGGGGCTGTGGAGAGTGGGAAACGAGCTAATGAGACGGAGGATGTGCAGGTGCACACAGGAGATGCCTATTGACACCTTGCTAATTGGCACTGAGCAAACCAAACATCTGCACAATGAGCGCCTACTAAGCACACACTATTGCTACTCAGTTCCTCCTGAGTCTCAGCACAGCTGTTCCTGCCGTGAGGGCCTAGAGGGTAGGAGTGGGGCTTCTCTTTTCAAGTGTTTTATTGAGGAGTAACTTACATATAATAAAACCTCTAATGAAAGAATATAATTAATTTTCGTAAATCTATAGTCATGTAATCACCATTGAAATTAAGGAAGGCATTTTAAAAAAGATTTATTTTTATGTTAGGTATATGAGTGTCTGCCTGCACATTATAAGTGCACTACATATTCGTCTGGTGCTTGCAGAAGTCAAAAGACAGTTGTGAGTCCCCTGGAACTGGAGTTATAGGTGGTTGTGAGCCACTGTGTAAGTACTGGGAACCAAACTCTGGTCCTTTGCAAGAGCAGTGAACACTTTCACTTACAGAGCCATCTTATCATCCTCAGAATGCTCTCTTGTGCCCTTTGTAGTGAATCGTGTGTACATGTGAGTGCGTGTGTGGTGTGTGAGTGTGTGTGTGTGTCTGTATATGTATCTGTGTCTCTGTGTGTCTCTGTGCATGTCTCTGTGTCTGTGTGTACCTTTATCTATCTGTGTGTGCACATGTGTATCTTTCTGTATATGTGTATGAATATCTCTCTGTGTGTGTCTTTCTCTGTGTCTCTGTGTGTGTTTGTCTGTTTGTGTGTATGTTGGTATCTCTGTGTGTGCATGTGCATCTTCATATGTGTGTCTCTGTGTGTACATGTCTCTGTGTGTGTCTATATGTGTGTGTGCCTGTATCTCTCTCTCTCTCTCTCTCTCTCTCTCTCTCTCTCTCTGTAGACTGGAGTAGGACTGTGAGAGGTGCCAGGTTTTCCTTGCGCTGACGACTTAGTCACATATAGTAAGACTGCTTTCTATGTGCTGGGTGGTGCTTGGGAACTGGTCACCCTCTCTGGGCTTTAATTTCTGCCGCTGTCAAGGTGACAAGGACAGCCAGTATAAAGAATATTTAAGATGTGGCTCATGATCACAAACCCTGGATATGAGACTGGAGAGGTGTCCTCAGAAAGGCACAGATTGGGGGACGGGTCTACACTTCCACAAATCTGCTCCTCCAGGTGTTCTCTGGGGGCCCTGATGGCCACATATGGGTCCAGATTAGAACAGAGGCCTGGCCGAGATGACTCCACTCTGCCCCCTCCAGGGGCCACCAACCCCATTCTTTGGATTACCAATTCCCTGAAAAGAAGGGGGCCACTCTTGTTCCCCAGTTCTAGAACCAAATATTAAAGCAATTATGTAACTAGCAATAAATTACTTAAAGTAGTGACTCACTCAGCTTAATTAGAGCGAGAGCAGGGAGGGATTAAGGTATTTTTAGAGCACACACCTCACTCCCTCATGCTGGGTAGGGGGAGGCCTCTGTGCAAGGTGGGGGTAGATTAAGGGCTAGGAGGCATGGAAGCACCCCAGCTGATGAAAGCGGATCTTCCATCCTGCTGAGTCCCTAACAAAGTCAGAGCTGCAGCAGGCAGGAGGCATTCTGGTCAAATTGGAGCATTCTTTGCTGTGGGCTTGTTGACTACAGGGCAGGGACAATAGATTGTAAACTTTGATGGACAAGGACTACGTCTGTGATCTCCTTTCCACTTAGGAGGCAGACATATTTTGAGTTTAAGACCTACCTTTGATGGTCAGTAGTTCTGTGACCTTGGGCTAGCTCCCTTGTCACCCCAATGTTTTCCATTTCCCACTGTAAAGTGGACATACATTTTCTACTTGGCTTGAGTGCACATTGTAAGGTCAGTATGTGTCAGTGAGTGTGTGTGTGTGTGTGTGTGTGTGTGTGTGTGTGGAGAGAGAGAGAGAGGAGAGAGGCAGACCCCAGTGTTGTCTCTATCAGAAAGGGCAGAATCAGATATGTTTTGTTACTGCTGTGTTCTGAGCTTCATTATAGGACTGTACATTGTACATTCTACTCAATAAAAAGCCTCGTGTGACTGCATTCTAGGTTTGTACCCATTCTTCTCTTGCAAATAGTTTCTTTCTTCCAAGTCTTATTTTAGTGATTTATGTTATTATTGCATGCGTGTTGGGGTGGGGAGGGCAGGTGCGCCGTAGTTGGCGTGTATAGGTTAGATGGTAACTATGGAGCATTTGTTCTGTCTTGTACCTTTTAGGGAGGTTCCAAGGATCAATTTTGGGTCATCAGGCTTGAGCAACAAGTACCTTTACCTGCCAAGCCATCTCTCTGGCCCCTTCCTGAAGTTTTGTGAATGCAAGAAATGGAGGGCACTTGAGGTATCTGATGTGTGGGAGTCTGGCCTTGCCTCTCTGTGCCCAGGAGCTGATGGGTTCCCATAAGAAAAGGTGGGCTTCCTGGGAGAACAGGCTAGGGGGGTTCAGCACTGCGGACAGCTCCCATCCTGGGACTGACACTTTTCTTCTGGTGGTCCCCAGCATATGGTGATCTGCCTATTGTGATTGCCACCATTCAGGGCAGAATAAAGAGAAACTCCAGTCCAGTACCCTGCAATAGGGTATTAGACTTTCTCAAACTTTGAAGAGATGTAAGAGTGAAGTAGGTAGGTGATGTTCAGAGCCTAAGGGTTAGGGTGGTGTGTGGATAAGGATTGGTGAGGAGGATCAGGCAGAGGGGACATCCAGGCTTCCGTAATGGGTAATAATTCTGACCCTGTATGTTCTCTGAACTAAATGAGTAACCTGTAGAGGTCACCCATTGGTACCCAGGCATGACATATGAGCTTCTCCTGTCTCTTCCCTTCCTCGGCCCCAGTGGCATACTGAGAACAGCTCCTCTGCCTTATTATTGTCTAGGTGCCCGATCACAGAAGCTGGGGCAGCAAGTTTCCACCATAAGTTCTACTAAATTAAGTTAGACTGAGCTGAATACACAGTAGGTGCTACTGTAGACTGTAGCATCTCACTTGGATGGCAGAGGGTGAGAGGAGGGCACAGCTGGACTGGGTAGAGTTTAGTTCATGCCCTCCCCAAAGCCCAGTAGTTCTGATCAGCTTGGACCAGAACTCCTCGAACCTTGCTGGCCTTGCAGAGCTCAGGTGATGAATTTGTGATGACAGCAACCAGCGTCACTATGACAACTCTATACTGATCTTAGACTCCATTGGTATGGGGGCAGATGCCAAAGACCCCGCTGGGCCCCCAGACCTTTGTATTTTCATGCTTGACAGGGCTTAGAGCCTAAGGGATAACAGAGGCGGGGGATAGAGTCTGGGCCAGGGCATGGGGCTTTACGAAAGTAAATGAAGGTCATGAGAACCGGAGGGACCTTTGCCACAGTTATGCCTCTCATCTCCTTTTTCATTTCTTCCTCATCTACCTTCTTTCTCTGCCTTCTACTTTCTTTGAGCCCCTGCAGTACACACCTTGACCTTTTCTGCATCCTGGGGAGCTGAGTGAGACAGAGGGACAGACACATCCTGTCTGAGAGCTCTGGTGTGCGGGAGGTCAGAGGGGGGTCTGGTTTAACTGTGCCAGCAGCCTTTCTGGGAAAGGGGTACTTCTGGCCCCTCTTGAGCGAGGAGAGCTTCTGAAAGGAAAACCAAGGTCCAGAGGTGAAACACGGAGGGATGGGGAGCAGCCTGAAGGGAGGGTGTGTAGTAGAGAGTGCGAGGGAGTCGACATCTGCAGGAGGGGGGTAGTGAGGGATATCCAGTCTATAGCACGCAAAGGGACCATGGAAGTTTTCATTGTTGCTTGCTTGACTTTTAAATGGGAGAGCTTGTTTTAGAGATGGAAAAATAATTCCTAGAGGCAGAAGTGACTTGTCCAAGCTTGCTTAGGTTACTAGTGATAGACAGGAAACCTTTAGACGCTGCTAGGTTCCAGCTCGGCGCTCTGGCCCTGGTCTTGCTGGCCAGAGTCCTCCCAGGTAACTGTCTCCTCAGGCATGGCAGGGGCCACAGGTTGCTTTGCTCTTGGTTTGAATGAAATTTGCATGGATTAGGTCTGGGTTGAGGACTTTCCCTGCCTGGGTCAGCCCATTGTCAGTCTGAAGCTGGCATGCAGAGCGTCCAGGGCAAGGTCTGGGAATTGGAGCATTTGACAGTGGTCAGGAAGGGATGGGGGCCAGAAATGGATTCAGATTGGGTATTTGGAGCCTAGTGTGGTGGTGCATGTTTTTGTCCTAGCACTTGAGAGGCAGAAGCAGGAGGATCTCTGTGAATTTGAGGCTAGCCTGGTTTAACACAGGGAGTTCCAAAATAGCCAGGGCTACACAGAGAAACACTATCTCAAAACAAACAAACAAACAAACAAACAACAAAAACATCCCAAACCACACTTTAGGTCTTTGGGCTCCCTACTCAGGACCTATTCTTCCTCTTCTTCTTCCTCCCCTACCCCCAGGACCTTTGACTAAACTGGTAACTTGTTGGAGATAAAGGTGTCCCTGTACCCCTTACAATCTCCTTAGGACTCTTTCTGGACCCTAGCCTGGTATTGAGCCTGAGAAAGTAAAGAAAGAGTCCTTTAGCCCCATTTTCTTGATGAAGAAACTGAGGTCTCAAGCCATCATTGACTCTTTCAGGGTTGCAGCATGGCAGGAAGGGACTGGCTTGGCTGCCTTGCCCTAGCTCGTCTACACTTCCTGATCTTAAAGCTCTCTTTCCTCTTCCCCATCCCGCTGTGCAGCATTACTGGGCCTGCCAGCCTTGATGGATGGCCCCACAACTCAGCCTCCCTCCCATGCCTCTCCGGATGCTGGGCTGTGAGCCTCCTAATCACCCATCCTGCCTGGTGGCTGCCGAGTCGTTCATCTCTTAGAGCCTTGCTTATTTAGCACAGGTATTTTCTTTTCCAGGGGATGCACAGTAAGTTCTCCTTTGTAGCTGAGCCCCAGTTTAGGGGGCCTAGTAGTTAAGGAACATTTGCCACACCTTTGTTAGTGTGTTTGAAGTCTTTCCTGGGCCTCTCAAGGACACCTACACAGCATACCAACCCACAGATACAGTTACACTAATAAAGCTTTTGTGTATCAAAACTATTCTGTGGGAAACATTGTGGCTGAACTTCACATGTGTCCTCTCATTCATCCAACTGTTTAATGTTATTGTTATCCTTTCTGTACAAATAAGGAAACTGAGGCTCAGACAAGGCTAGGCGATGCACACATATGTACAAAATGGAGGAGGTAGGATTTGAACCTAGACCTGTACTGCTCACATCTTGGGTTCACAATTCCTGCTCTATCAACTTGCCTGTGTACGCATGTACGTGTGCGTATGTGAACGTGATGGACCACACTGGCTCTCACAGCATCCGTCCACCTAGTCCAGATGCCGGGGCAATGGCCATGTCAGCTGTAGAGGAGAATGATAGTCACTGCTCTTTATTCCCCGGGGTGACCCTAGGCGCTCACCTGGGCTGTAACACTGGCTGGCTAGGAGGGAGGGGTCTTCATGGAAGAGGCTACCTTCAAGGCAGCAGAAGAGGAGGTTGGGAGACAGATCAATCATCCCTTCAGCATCGCCTTCCAGGAACTGGGGCCCAGGGGAGGATGGCGCCATGGGTCGATTTTCTGGATTGTGGCCCAGACCCAGTGTATAGTGTGTCGGGTAGAGCTAGTGTGTAACAGTCCACCTTCCACTACCAACCCACACCGTCCCCTGCTCCCCCATGCACCTTCACTGCAGAAGGGAGAAATAACCTCTCAGTTCCCGGGTACCCTTGGCCCTGGCTGCTCCACAGCTCACTCTACCTCAAAGGCAGTCTTGGGGGACATAGTTAGGCTATGAAGACTGCCTGGATGTGGTAACTATGGGAGTGGGAGCCTTAGGGAGATGGGCCAGCACAGACAGTGGCCTCCAGAGACCTCTGTGGGTAACTTAATGAAATGATAAATGTCAAGTGTTCCACACCACAGGGCACATAGTAGGCACTTAATTAGTCTTTATCTTGGACCTCCTCCAAGAGCCTGAAAAGAGAGAGGCAGATGAGGCAGATGGGTACCTCTGAGTGCACTGTGCTCCCAGGACAGTGCAGTCTACAGTGCTAGTTAGAGAAACAATTACCACAGGTCCAGCAAAGGCTAGCATCTGATAGGGTCTAGCTCATTACTGTCACATCCTGACATGGGGAGATGGGACTCTCCCCATGAAAGAGTAGTGGCCTCCAGCAGGGCTTGATCTTCCCAGGCTACTCCACGTCCTTCCTGGGAGGCACCTTGAGCAGACTTGGGTCACCCCCTTCCTAGATGTCCCTAGGCCCTTCCATTCACATTGGCTTTAGAAGACTAGGGTTTAAGACCTGGCTCAGTGCCTGCTGGCTACTGAGAAGGTTAAGGCAAATGGCTTCCCTCTAGGGGATCAGTCACCTATACCTATACCCCAGGCACAAGGAGGATTAAATGAGATGCTGCCTGCCAGGCACCTGCCACACCTGCCACTTCCTCATCCCCGGAGGCCAAGCTGCTCTGCCTTCCCTGCCACAGTCTGAGATGGGAAGTTGGGTTTGTTTCTCTACTAGCTGCCTGCCTTGTCCTCAGTCCCCAGTGAGTCCCCAGTGCCCTGAAAAAGCCCGTTGTAGAGGAAGACAGCAGGGACTCTCCAGGGCAGGAGGTCTGCCTCCATCTCAGACCATGTCATCTTGTTCCGTCTGTAGGGAGACAAATATGGTTCGTATGAAAAGCCCCCAGAGCCTTCATGGGCAGCCGGAATGGGCTGACAGAGGCTGGGTGGGGAGTTTTGCTTCTTATTCCGAAAGCCTGGCTACCCAGTGTTTCTGACACTGCTTTGCTTTGTCCCGATGGTGGTAGGACAGACAAAAGGCCCCCAGTCAGTCTCTTTGCTGAGGGTTTGTGTCTAGATGACTCTGTGTTTAGGGAGAGATGATAGTGAAGGGGCAGAGAGAGCCTGTTGATGTCTGTGTGACCTATGGGCAGATGGAGGAGGAAACACCCAGGACTGGGGCCAGCTCAGGACACTGGTGGCCTCAGTGCCCTTATCCTCATATTTCTGCCATCTTGTCCCCACTGTCGTCTGCTCTGCCTCCCAGTCTGGTCCTCGCTGGCGGGCTCGCCCCCTCTGTCCCCTGTTCTCTCTTCCTTTATTACTGTCACTATATTGCCTCCTGCCTCTGGCTTATCTCCTGTCACGAATCCATCCATCTCTGTCACTCCTCAGAGACTCTTCCTTCTCTCTCTGGCACCCAGGCCCAGAGCTAGGAGAAGGGTCTCTGTGAGATCCTGTATGGCTCTGCCTCTGTGTCTGGCTGGCTCATCTGCTCCTACCGCCCCGCCCCACACCTGTCTTCCTGATTGTGCCTCTGCCTTTTAGTCCCCAGATTCCCTTTGTCCAGCTCCACTCGTTTTTTACTTCTGATCTTTGGGTCTCGTCTCTCGGGTGCTGTATGGACTTAACTTCTCTGCCTCCTTCTCTGTACAAGCCCTGCACAGTAGCGGGTCCAAGCCTCCAGCCTGAGAGTGAATGTAGTCTGCTCTCTTGTTGGCTGTCTCCAAAGCCCTCTGACAATGCCCTCCGCCCTGCATTATGCATGGTTGCTAGGCCTTGAGCTTGCAGCACCTGGCTTCCATAGCGACGGGTGCTTAGAAACCAAACACCACATCTCCTGGTCCCAGTATGGGAGTCTGCTGATCGAGTGACTTTGGATCAATCAGGGAATGTGACTGCTTCCAGTGCAGAAAGCAAGAGAAGAAAGGACCGTGGTCTTGGCCTCCTAGAGCCTGGGGACCACTGGGGTAGGAAAAGGAGACTACCAGGAGGGCGGCCCCTATCTCTCCTGCTGGAAGACAGTCTACTATAAGGAACAGGGGCTTGGGGACGGGAGGCAGCTGGTTGTTCCACTATTCCTAGCTGTGTACATTTAGACAGTGATTTCAATCTCACCAATTGTAAAATGGCACCAGTATCACAAGACAAATGGAGGGTGAGAACGGTCCCCGCTGTTCCTTTTTTCCCCTGTTTAACTGGCAGAGAAGAGCAAAGATTCCCAGACATGGGAGATGGTGCAAAGAGGGAAGGCTGGAGAGCCTCACATATGCAAGGTGCTCAGAAAGGACCAAGAGCCATATCTAGAGATGGTTCTGCCATGGAGTATCACAAAGGAGGGACTTGGTCTCCTGGTGTTGGTAGTGGTGATACTTGAACAAACTTGAAAGGGTAGCTTGAACAAACTCTCTTTTCAGCCTTCAAGGCTACCAGAGTAGAGAACCAGGTGGGGTCCTTTAGTCTATTCTCAGCCCCTCCTTATCACCAAACCCTATGAATATGGCATCGGCTGGTTCTTCCTGCTAAGGTCTTCTTGTAGAGATCACTGTGACCACAATCACCTGAATCCTGGCCTCACTTTCTAAGGGACCATGGGATGGGGAGAGAGGAGCCAGGATGAGCCTCGAGGAAGCCAAGACCAGCAGTAACATGTCACTTGGATGTTAGGTTAAACATTTTGTGCCTAAACTACGGACACCCATCCTTCCAGGGACCACAAGGCTTGCTGGGGTGGGGAACAGCAAATGCTGTTTTTCCCTGAGCTCCTGTGCATGCCTGGCTCTGAGCTGTTGCTCATGGATTCTCTCATTTATCCATCATGACCCGAGGAAGGTCAGCTGATCCCGCAGCTGAGACACGAGAATGGACTGTGTTGGTGCTTATTAGGATGGTGACATTGGACTGAGTCACTTGCACTGGCCCAGTTCCTTCCCTGTCCTCACAATCTGGGGCTCCCCATGGCTGCTGGCACTGCCCAGGAGAGGGGTGTTATTTCTAAAGGCCTTTCCAGTTGCTCCTTCCCTGGTATTCAGAGACTCAACCCACGGCTAGCAATTTCCAAAGACCATAGAAACCGAGATGTGAGAGTCTTACCTATGTCATGGTGTTAGTGTAAAAAAATATTAAAATTCATGGCTCTTGCACTCTGAGGACTCCAGGAGGACTTTGAATTCATTGAGTGTGAGCAGTACAAACTTTGAAAATTTCTTAGAACATGAAGCTATACAAGTTTCTTGGAGCCTTGAAGGCACAGACTGAGGACTCCCTGAAAGGTTTGTGAGTATGGGGCTTTGGATCCCTGTGGCTTATACTGTCTTACCTCAGTTTCCCAAACAGGCCCTGCTCTGAAAATCCCAGGGAGGAGTGTGTGTCCAGGAAGGACAAGTTAGTGGCTGGTTTTAGTCTGAGACACCCCTGGGAGCCCTTCCAGTTCATGAATAGCAGCTGCTCAGGTAGGGTTGTGCCGGGCTGTGGGCAGCCACCCCAGCTGAGGACCAGTCCGCCCATCCAGTATTCTTGTAGCGTAGACTCAGGAGGGCTGCATCTTATGTGGTCCTTTCCCAGTGAGAATAGTTTCCTCCCCTGTTCTTGTAGGAGATGTCAAGAGGGGAGGAACAGGGTATCAGGAGGGAAGCAGGCCTTTATCTGAATGGATAGGGCTGTGGGGATGAGCTTGGTAGGGCTCAGTGATGGGCAGAAGATGTGATAAAGGGGACTCAGTGGTGACTGGGTGAAGCAGGAAGGTAATGAAGTCCAGGAGAGACTGTACTTTGATCAGGTTCTTGAGATAATAGGTGGTGTTGAGTATCTGAACACCTTGAACTCACCTGCTGACCTGAGACAGGCCAGAGGTGAGAGCCCTTCTTCCCAAGGCTGCCCAAGGCTGTACAGAAGATAGCCAGGACTGCTCTGAAGGGACCTGACTCTCTCCTCCTGCCTGGCTACTTCCTGCTTCCCATGGGAAGCTGGACCTCAGGAAAGACAAGCTGACAGGCTGCTGCTATAAGGGAGAAGGTGCTAGCTGGGAAGAGGGAAGCTCCCTGTCCCTGGGAGTGTGCAGGCAGGGATGAAGTGTCTAGGAAGGGCGATGTTAGGCTTCTGATGGGAGGATAAGGCAGCCTAGAGGGCTCTTTGCTGGGGCAGTTGGACTTTGAGTGGTTTATTCAAGCAATCCTATCTTCCAGCTGTGCCTGAACATCATAGAGTGGCTGGCACATCCTGGGATCCGCTGTGCCCTAGGCCTCAGGTTTTACTCTCTGTGCCCAGCCTGTGCTTGGGCATGAGTCTTTGTAGCTTGCTGCAGACTCAGTCTCTGCCTTAAGGAGCTGTATCTGGTGGGGGAGGGACATGGGAGAAATGCACTGTTAAGCGAGTCCCACTGAGGGAGGCTGAACAGACTGGGGAAAATCCTACCCAATTCCTGGATGTGATTTTAAGCAATAGTAGGCCAAGCCTTGTTCTGGAAGCTGAGATCATTATAATGAGCAAAGCAAAAATGTTCCATCACAGGGGATGACAGCATAGTGGAGGTGGGGACAGCGCCTCCAGACAGCTAAAGGAGTGTTAGAAGGCAGGGGCACCACAGGGCAGAGCTTCACCTGGGCTCAAGGGCTTGACAGGATCCCACTCAAAACCAGGGCATCCTCTATGTCCTATGGACAGCACAGATTCATGTAGGCTGAGTGAGACCAAGGTTGAGTTGGGTAGGAGAGATGATCATGGTAGGAGAGAGTGCTGGGGCGATGATAGAGTGCCTACAGAACATGTGTGTGTGTGTGTACATGTGAGTGCATGTGTGTGTGCATGTGTGTGTGCTGTTAGTGTTTGGGGGTATAAGGTGTGAGTGTGTGGGGCTCAGGGCAACTTTGTGTACAGGAAGGATTGTGTTGTCTGTGGATGATGGAGAGAAGATGTTAAGGTTTCAGGGGTCTCCTCTGCAGGGATGATATAAGCCAGAAGATTCTGAACTCAACCTCATGGGTTCTCTTCCTCCTGGAGGTTCATGGCATTAACCACCTGCTGCATACAAAATAAATGTGGATGCAAATGACATGGCAATGGGTGACCCACCCCAAGCGGCAAACAGAAGAGGTTGGGCAAAGACCGAAAGTCTGTGGAGACGCCACAAACTCTGGATGGGCTGAGGAGTGTGAGTGGCAAAGGAGGAGCCTTGGGTGCCATGCCACTTTGGATTCTGGAAGCCTAGGGAAGCGTATGTGTAGGCATGTGTGGGTATGTGTAGGCATGTGTGGGTATGTGTAGGCATGGTTAGAGTGGCTACACTTGGGGCCTTGTTCTGCAGGCACAGATGTTCATTCAAAATAATAAGAACACAAAATATGGAGCTCAGAAAACTGCTTGGCCAACTGTTTGAACCCAGGCAAGGACTATGCATCTGGGAGCTCTATTTATATTTATTTATTTTTTACTGTATAGCATGGGGCTTAATCAAGACCTCATGAATAGTCCTGGGTATGCACAGGTCCTAGACCCTGCAGACACAGGTGCAGGTCCTAAGAGAGACTGGAGGTCAGGAGAGCACAGTATCCAGAGTGACAAGGTCTCAGTGGAGTCACCTTTCCTTAAATATCTTGTCTAGGGCAGCGATTTGGGGGAACACCTAGTATGGGCCAAGCAAACTCTAAGGTAGGGAGACAAGAAGAGGTCTAAAGTGACTTTGGAGGACATCTGGGGATGGGCTTCCTGGTGTCAGAAATGAGCAGAGGGCGGAAGGGACTGGGCATAGGATCCCCAGTCACTGCTTTGTTGGGGATAAAACAGTATACCAAGTCCATTTTTCTTACCTGCCTTTTCTTAAGCATCAGGCATGAACTTAAGCTACAGATGATGAGTGACCAGGGTCTGAATTCTGGGTCTGTTGTTTACTAGCTGTGTGAGCATGGACAATTTACTTAGTTTTCTGTTCCTTCCTTGTCTATACACTGTGGTTGATAGGACCGGGGAGATAGTTCAGTCTGTGAAATGTTAGCCTTGCCGGATCAGGACCCAGTCTGGTCCCAGAACATATGTGAAAAGTCTGGTTGTGTGGTGTTCCTGTGATCCCAGTACTGGAGAGGCAAGCGACTGGAGGATTCTGGGAGCTTTGCTGGTCAACCAGGAATCCAGCCTAATTGATGATCCCCATGCTAATTCGAGAGACTAATCTCAAAGTGTGGACAGCATTCTCGAGAATAACCCCTGAGGCTGTCCTGCAGCTTCTACAGGCAAGCAGTCACCTGTGTATATGTATACACATAAAAACACACACACATGTATACTCACATACATGCACACACATCAGTTCTACTTTATGATGGAGAGAGGGGGGTGGCTCGCTAGGTGTTGAAGCGTTCCAGGTCTAGACGTGCAGCTCAAATCTTAGCAGTCAGGCTCCACTCTTGCCTTCACAGGACAGGGATCATCTAGAATCTAATTCTGGGCTTTCAGACCAGGAAGTACTTTCAAATCATGGGGAATAGCGCATCACAGACCGCAGAGATAAGGAGCCCTGGGATCTATAGGGAGCTCAGGGGAACCAGACTTAACCTCGGGGTGGAAATACTTCCTAGCCATGAGAGTTTGGCAGGGTCCTTCCCTTTGTGATTTGGCAGAGCCTTGGTTGCCCCAACTGTGAGAGGACTGGCCTAGGAAATTCAAGGACTTCAGGTAAAGATGAAGCCTACCAAATGCTGTAAGGGATCAGGTTGCTTATTTATTGAGTCTAGATGTGTTAACATTTCACAGATGTGGCAGCGGAGGCCCAGACAGATCCATTGGCCACAATCATGCAGCAGCCCTCTAACTGAGGGAGGACTCATGCAGTCCTCCTGATGAATGCTTGACTCAGAGCAAATAATGCACAAAAACCTAAGGGAGACAGAATGCACATCTGGGACTGTAGCTACCAAAGCAGGAGAGACTCAAGTAGGACTTAAAAATAACTTCTCAGGAGGCAAGTGCTGTGGAGGTCCTACCTAAAGATGGGGTCTTTGCCAGGTTGGGACTTACTCTTGACTGCAGAGCTAAGATGAGGTTCCTTGAAGACCCAGTAGCTAGGGCCAGTAACCATGCCAACACCTCTTGGGAACCTGTGTCCTAGAGTATCTGAAAGCCCGGGACCAAGTCAGTGACATGTGACCAGGATTACCAAGAGGTTTGTGTACTGGACCTGGGAGCAGTCATCATCATATTGGCCATCCCTCCCTCCCTTTTTTTTTTTTACACAGGAGGAAACTGAGGCCAGAGAAGAGAGTCTCACTGAAGGAGAAGGTGTAACCTTTACACATCTTAGCCCATGTCATGTTTTTCAGTGTTAATATGTAGGACAAACTGCTTTATTATGAAGATGCAATAAAAACACATTGACTTGGCCTAGATCCAGTCCTCATCTCCCCAGACCTGACTCCTAGGAAGGATACAAAAGGGCTCCTTAGGCCATTGAGGTAGCATCCAGAGAGAAGCAGATGGCTTCTGAGTTGCTCCTGAATGGTTAGCAGGGGACAGGGTGGCACCAGGACTGAACAGGAGGCAAGAATGAGGCAGTTGCTATCTGAAAGAAAAGGGCTGTATAAAAACAAGGGATGGGGGTTGTCAGAGCTGGTTGACAATCAGGGTTGAACTGTGGGGGGTCTGTAATACCAAGTGAGAGATTTAGGTTTTATGGTGCTTGTGGTAGGAACCCACTAAGGGTGTTTAAGCACAGCGAGCTGTAAGGTCAGCTAGGAGGGGGAAAAATCCTTGTATGGAAGATCACCCCTTGAGCTACTGGAACAGCCAGGACACTTCTAAGCCTGTGCCAGGTGCTGGGACTGTGTCCAGCGCTGGGCTCAGTGACTCAACACTGGGGAAATTTCTCCCCAGGGGGAAAGGGCCCAAATGAATCACATCTATGAGGTGGGGAGCAGGGGGCTCACTGAGTCACCTCCCAAAGGCTGGGGGAGAAGGAAGTACAGAAAAGGGGCAGTAGCGCAGAAAGGAGAACCAGGGAAGGTTACAGTGAGGACTGACAGGAGTCTGTCTGTCTCACCATCATTCCAAGAGTGAGTCTTCTGGCAGCCCTGTGGGACAACTGAGGCCCAATGGGAAGGGGACACAGTGGCAAAATCCAGGAAGACCCAAATTCACCCTTCGATATAGACACATCCCGTGCCTTAGCCCGTCTTATAGCAAGCAGAGGCTAGAAAACAGGTTGGTCCAGGTAAGGAGTTTGACCCAAGTTGCACAGATGTCCCCTCATCTCTCCAGACAACCCCTACTGGGGTCGGGGTGCACCTCTGCGATAGAACACGAGGGGGCGCAGGAGCGTCACAGCTGCTGCAAGCACCTGAGCACAGAGGCCGCTCTGCGGAGAAATGCGCTCCCCGCTTTCAGGGTCCCACCGCAGAATTGCGGACTAGATGGCCCTGGGGCTTGCACCCTCTTCAGCCTCCTGGAACTCCGATGCAGACCTACCTGGTAGCCTTAGGGACCCAGTGCTCTCACCCCACACTTGGGAACGGTGCGCCTGTGTGTGTCAGGGCGCACGTGTCTCCTTTACAGATCTGCTACTGCTTCAGGGCTCGTCCCATTTTGGAGCGACCTCTAAATTTCTCCCTCACTTTCCTCCACCCTCTGCACTGGAAGGAGAAAAGGGACCTCGGGGCTCCCGGACTGTGGCCGCGGCCCCTCTCCCCGCACTGCGCTGGACTCGGCCTCGGGGTTCTGGCCGGGCTACTGAAGTCCAAGTGATGGGGAGAGACTGTGGTGGTGCGACAGTGCGCGGGACTCTGGGAGGGGCCCTACCACCCCAGAGTAGTGACGATGGGCTAAGCGGAGGGCAGCGAAGGCTGAGAGGCGACCGAAGAGAAGGAACCCTCGTAGTCGACCCGCTGCAGTAGACTTGGGAGGGTGAAGGCCTGGCAGAGAGCAAGCCGGCCGGGATCGGGTGGGGTCCGATCTTTGAAAGGCCTTGAAGTGCTGTACCCGGTAGCAGAGACGTAGGCGGGGCCTGGAGGCCTGGGGCGGGGCGGGGGCGGGGGCGGGGCGGGACCAGGGCGGACCCTCGCGCGGACCGGCGAAGCTGTTGCGGACGCGCTGACCGAGTGCGGCGGGCCGGGCTGGAGGGGCGGGCGGGCGGCTGCGAGCATGGTCCTGGTGTTGCACCACATCCTCATCGCTGTTGTCCAATTCCTCAGGCGGGGCCAGCAGGTCTTCCTCAAGCCGGACGAGCCGCCACCGCAGCCATGCGCCGACAGCCTGCAGGTAGGAGGGCCCCCCCCCATTCTGGGTAACGGGGAGAAGCGGGTGTCCGGGGAGAGCGGTCAGGGCCCGGTCCTCTGAAGAGCTTGCAGTCGTCTGCCCCACGATCCACTCTCTCCTGAACCTTCCTTTAAGAGCGGACCCTTCCCTTAGTTCAGAACCCGTCTTGTACTGAATGGGACTGCAGCCATACCCAGAGGGGGTCCTTGATTCTTCAGCACACCGCTCAAAAGCCACTCCAGATTCTGACTCCTCTTCGCATCTGGAACTCCTCCATCCCAAACCCTGAACTCTTAATCCTTGTTGGTTCCCTCAGCCACATGGACAGCTCTGTATAAGCCTGGAGTTCCCTCCTCCCAGGTTAACCCCACTCCCTTCCCAAACCTCTGACCCTCTACTGTACATATCAGATTCCAGGCGCACCCATATCCCCTAAGCTCCTGGCAGCAGGGAACTTTACCTCATAAGTAGGACCTCACCCCCAAACCTCTAGCTTCTATTCTGTAGTCTTACTCCCCATTCTTACTAATCATCTAGATTCTAGTCCCCATCTTCCGCCCAACCCAAGGGTCCAACCCTCTTTTGAAATCCCAGCTTCTCTCTTCTCCTCTGCCAGACTGCCCCCTGCCAGTCCTCATCTTTTACACAGACCTCTATTCTCGTCCTGTTGCCTCCCAGCCTCTAGTTTCTCTAGGTGTGATAGTCCCACATAATTCTTCAGTTCCCCAATTCCCGAGTGCATCGTCCTTTGGCCCCTCTGCTGTTCTCTTGTTTAGTGTGTTGCTCCAGGCTGTCCACCTCTCTTGGTCTGTTCAGCCTTTCCGTTTCTGTAGGTCTCTATCTTTGTGCTAGGGTATTTCTGTGACCTTACCTTCCCTACATGTCTGCTTCTACTTTGAGTTGTGGGGTAACAGGCTTGCAAGAGAGGGCTGGGGCATCTAGGACCTCCACCCCTGCCTGTGTTCTCAGGCAAGGCACAGGATGGACTCAAGTCCAAGGGCTTAAACATGGAGAATGTTGTCCCCAGGGTGCCCAAAATATGTCGTGGGTAGGGATCATGAGGTGGGACACTGGTATTTATAACTTATAAATTATATCCCCTTATCCCAGCTGTCCTGGTGGTGACTGGGGCAGTTGGGTTTGGGGATGGAGAGAAGGGATAAATTGCAAGCTAATGTCCTTCACCTGTGGTGAAGGGTGGATGAGTGGGGCGTATGTGTTTGTATGAGGGTTCCTACGTGCATAGCATGTGTTGAGTGTGCCTTGTGTGTAATCATATATGTTGTGCTATGTATAATCACATCATTTGAGCGAGATTCTTCATGGGGAGATGACAGTATAGTATGGAGTTCATGAGTCTATGGTGTTACATGCTATGTGTGACTACAGAGGAAGGATTGTGGGTGGGAGTCGTAGCACAGCGAGTGACTCTGGTGTGTGTGTGTGTGTGGTTGTGTCTGTCATGGCATTGTGATGTTGTAGGGACAACTTGCATGTTGAAGACTGAATAAGTGACTATGCATGCTATTTGGCTGCAGTGTGTAGCCAGGAAGAGTCCTAGTACCATCCTGTTGGCTTTGAACAGATGTCTTGGGAGAAGGGAGTGAAGGTTTGTGTCTGTGTGTGCTTCTAGTCTCCTTGGTAGCTGAGGGTCACTATGGTACATCCTGGGTTGGCTTGGGGAAAATATTCGGACCCCTGTGTGTTAGTATTTGTGTGCCATGTGTCTGTAGTGACTGTCCACACAACTACGGACATGACCGGGTGCAGCCAAGACCCAGGGTTCCGTTCACCCCGCACCAGGTTGGAGGGTGGGCAGGAGAAAGCAGTTTCCAGACTGGAAGACTTTGTGTGTCTACAAATGGGTGATATTTTAGTCTGACATTAAGCATGCAAATTATGCAGAATATGTCTGCACACGTGCTTCTGTGTCTGAGTAGTTTTGTGTGTGTGTGTGTGCGTGTGTGTGTGTGTGTGTGTGTGTGTGATTTAATTGGATGCATGCATCTGTGGCTAGGAAGGTGAGTGTGAGGTGTGTGAGCTGCATGGTGGGAGATGGAGTCTGAGTGTGGTATATGGAGTGTGGGTGGGTGTGAGCCGTGTGACTTTTCCAGTGTGAGGTGTGGGTTCTGTGATCTTTTCTCCCTGGGAGCTGTTTGCATGTGATGAGGAGAGTGTGGGGCATGTACAGTGAGTTAGGATGGATTAGGGATGCCTTGGGGCAGGGCTGAGGTCTGGGCAATGAAGTGTGTGCATAAGGTGTGTGGTGTGAGGAAAGAGGTATATTATGTTTAGCCATGCGTGAATATAGCAGGTGCCCCATAAATGTTTGTGGAGTGACGTATGTGTGCAAGGCAGACTTGGCTGCCTTCCTGTCCTTGCTTTCCTTCTAATCGAGTCCCTAGAGATGCCCTCGCTTGCCCCCTCCAACCCAGGCTGTCCCTAGCCTTTGCCCTTCATCCTCCTCACTTTGACCGAAGCCTTTGTCTTGAGTTTCCTGCTGAGCAGACGCTGGACAGGCGGGTGGCGGGTGATATTGTGGTCAGGGAACCTTTGTTCTTTTCCTCTTAGCTTGCCCGCATTTGGGGCCAGGTTTTAGAGGGTGGGGAGAGGATACACGTGTCAGCAATCTACTGTGTTTACTACAACCTCGGCAGAAGGGAGGGTCTAGCACTGACCAAGAGGTTGGGTGGTGTCTCTGGAGGTGCCCCTCTAGGCCAGAGCAGACTGCGCCTGGAGTTGACCAAGCCTGACAGTGGTATACTGTTCAAACTGGGATGATTCAGTTGTCTTTCTAGGTCATTATCATCTCAGTGATACTATACCCACCCCCTCTCTATGTTCCCCTCTCCTCTGCCCTTCTCTGTGTCACCAGGCTGGGAGACAACCAGAAAGACTTCAGTGTGTGTCTGCATTTATTGACCCCACATCAAATGGAGAGATAGACACTGTTCTCACAGAAACCATTACCAGAAAGGGTTGACCTGGTCCATCTTTGGGGATCCTTTAGTCTGATGGCAGAGGTCCCAGGTCTCCAGAGAATGCTCTGAGAAAGTCTTTCCCGGCACTCTCAACAGGTGCTGTTAGAGAACATTCAGGACTCTAAGGTTGGAGGCACAGAGCCATCCCAGTTAACTAGAAAGGGGCTGGGGCTTAGTCAGCATTGCCTTCTAGAAGATTCCTCAGGTGAGTTGTGCATAAACTGGGCCTTGAAACTGTGCGAGGCAGGCATGGAACTGCAGTGGGAAATCATGCTGCTTCTGCCCAACGACGACAGCAGCGCTGCCTGGCTTCTAGTCGCCAACCCTGGTCTCCAGCTTTTTGCTCCCTTTTTCTATCCCTTGTCTTGGGCTGAGTCACTGTCATAATTGTGGTTGTCAACATTGTTTAGCCAGTTCTTTCTAACTTCTGGGGTCCTTTGATGACATCTTGCCCAATGACTGAACTCATGCAAATGCCTACAAGCGTTGGTGGGGACCCTGCTCGGCCTCACGGTACAGGTCAAAGCATTAGGATCTTTTGGTGGGCTTCTGACCTTCTGTGTGCAGCAGCCCCTCCTCATGCCTGGGGCAGCTGGCCCATCTCTCAGCAGCTCCCCAGCCTAAATTGCACTTGGTTCTATGGAGCCTTCCATGTCTGCCCCATGGGGGTCTGGCTTCCTGTGTCCCAAGCTAGGTCTGTCTCCTACTTGCCATTGGATGGTCATAACTGCCCTGATTGGCAACCCAAGCCATCAGCTAGAGGAACTGAAGCCCTGAGCAGGGAGTTCCTTCCAGAACCTCATCCCTCTAACATTCCCAGAGAGGAAGAGAGAGGAGATGGCCTGGGCCAGGACTCACAGCGTGTGGCAGGGCTGAGACCGCTGTCCAGCTCTCCTGGTCACCAGGCTGGGCTCTGGCCCCAGCACCATGCCGTTCCTTGGCTGGCCTCTGTGCTGCCTGTGGCGGGTAAATGATTATTAATGACCCCCCTGGCAAAGAGACAGGAAATGCTTCCCAGCCACAGCTGGGGCACTCTTGCCTGCCAGCCTGCCGCCCTGGCCATGGGGTGAGCCTCATGCTATCTGTGTCCGTTCTTTCCTGCATCCTAAGTCCTCCAGCCCCTCTCACTCCTCTGACTTTGACCTCCCAGGAATACGGAACAAACAGAGCTTGGGCTTTCTCATCCATGTCCTTGCTCCCAACCTCTCATTTCTACCGTCTTCCTTGTCTCCATCAAGAAAGAAGTAGCCCCTCTTCCAGGAAGCCTTCCCTGTATGTTCAGCCAGTTCCTCTGGTACCTGCTCTCACGGGCTTGAGAACACTATGCCTCTGCCATGGGTATTCTGTCCTTACGCTCACGGCTGCTCTGGTGGCTCTAGGACTGGGCTGAATGCTTTCTGTAGTCTGTCTTCTCCTCCTGGAAGTCTTTAGCCCAGCTTCCTAGGGTTCTCACACCCCTTGTTCTGCCCATCCTAACTATACTCTGTATACAGCAGGCCTTCCTAGGTGGATGCTATGTCAATAGGAAGGTGAGAGATGAGCGTCCCCAAGTCTGCACAATACTAGCCTGTCACAGGTAGCTCAGACTCAGGTGCCCGGGGTGAGGAGGGAGGGAACCCAGACAGAGGCTGATGTGTGTGACTGGGGCCCTCAGTCAGCCCAGTGTTAGAGGAAAAGCAAGCTGGGAAGCTTTCAGAAAGAAACAAATCTGAGAGCCGAGGATGAGCCTGGAGAATGCTCTGGAGAACAGAGGGTGGCAACTGTTGGTGGCAGACAGAGGGAAGAAGACTGGCACTCTCACGTCCCATGTTTCTGTGTATGGGTCTGGACCCCGGACTGCCAGGGTGAGCAAGCTGAACAGTTGCAAGGCAGGGGAGGGGCATCAGGAGACAGGAGACTGGTGAGGCTGGCAGGACCCAACATTTTCAGGACTTACAAACCATGTTGAGGATTCTGGATGTTTTCCAGGGAGGGGGAGGAGTTGGACGTCAGGCCTGTGGAACGTGTGCAGCTCCTTGGAGTAGAAACTGAGGCTCAGGCTGCTGTGGTCCATGCTGGGGATGATGGGACCTGGTCAGAAAAAGGATGGAAGAGAGAGGACTCCATGCTGGGAGGGGGAGCCCAGCAACAGAGGTGGGAGGAGAGGAGAAGGGGCTGCTTGAGGTGACTGGGTGGGCTCTGTGCGGCCTCTGAGAGCCCAAGTAGGGAGATGGTGTGGGGATGAAAGCCTAGGCTTTCAAGGAGCACCTTGGTTCCTCCAAGAAGCACCTCCCAGGAGGTTGCCAGCCTCACGACTAACGGGGAACTTGGATTCTACTCAGGGCTGCTGTGCTGTCACCAATATGTATGTGGGCAACTGGTGTTCTGCCCTGGACAGTGTGTTCAGAGCTGGAAAAACTGAAACAAGCTGCAAAAATTAGTAGGCTTCAAATCCAAAAATGTATGAGAAGAAATGTAAATTTATGAAAACGATCAATGTACCTGACCCTTCTCATGTAAATTGTTAACTGTGCTTCCCTGGACTTTATAGCTCGGGCTTCTGTGAACTGTCTCTGATGTGGCCACCCCCCAGGGCCCCAGCCTTCCTGTTTTGAGGAGCCTGCCCTTCCTTTCCAGCTGGTGCCTGGGGTGAAGGAAGACATTTTGCTTTTCCTGTCCCTTGCTCTGAGGGAATTAGCCCTTTGCAACCCCCATGCACGGTTGGCATACCAGGGTGGATGGCGGGAGAGACCTTCTGAAGGTATTGACGAGAAAAGAAAGAGAAGAATCTGAAAGGACACATGAGAGGGGTGGGGAGTCGGGCAGTAGCTGACCCAGCCCAAGCATGGGATCTTCAGAATTTGAAAGTTTTCCAGTTGTCAGAAATACCAACCTGTATAGGCCCAATTGTGCAATCTCGAGTCTGGGCACTGCTGGGTTCCTTGCTTTGTGGTACACTCTTGCACCGCCTTCTGAGCTGTATTTTCTCACTTGTTAAACAAGGAAGTTGGTGGCCCATAGCTCTGAGGGCTGTATGAGTACCAGCTCCTAAGGGACTGTCAGCTTGGGGTTCTCACTGGGAGGACAATAACCTGCCGTGACTCTCAGCTCTCAGCCCAGGGCCTGGTGGGTGTGTGGCTGTGTGAATCCTACATTCTGTGACTTTAAGATGCTGGGACTCTGGGAGCCCAAGATGTGGACATTCTGTGCATGCAGGATTCTAGAATTTGATGATTTGATGATTCAATGATGCTAAATGGGGCTGCTGGGAAGAGCTGCAGCCACCTGCCTTGTTAATGTCAATGCTCAGTTAATAAAAACATAACAAGACACAATGGAGACAGATAGCTTCGGGTGCGATGGCAGCTCCACCCCCAAGTGAAGGAGGGAAGGAGGGGTACCTTGACATCAGAGGAGATGGGAGACCCTTTTAGCCTGGTCACATGGGCTTTCCCCTGCCACAGCAGACTTGGAACGTGTTCATGTGAGGGACCTGCCACTTTCTAAGCTTGTATGGCACGGCAGTCAGTTCCGTCACCCACTACCTGCATCCCCCAGCCATCTTAGACTATGACCAGAGAGCACCTTTCTTCCCAGCCCTCGAGGTGTCTTCATAGAGCTGTAGATGGATGTAGACATAGAAGGAGGGGCCTGCGCACCCCCTTTCTCAACAGCTGCCCGAGGGGAAAACAGGACATGAGTACTTCCTGGACACGGGTGTGGAGATGCAGGATCTTTGCCAGTGAGGGCTGAGGACCCAGAGGCTAACCAGAGGACAGTCTCTGTGCTCCCTACAGTCTTGGCTCCCATTCTGAGGCTTAGAGAGTCTCAGGCACACCATGCAGTTCTCATGAAACCAGCCCTGTTGTCTCATACCTCGCTACCTCTTGGGTCCTGCTTGTACCTTATTACCCAGGCCAGAGTTGCAAAGGAACCCTGGCTCAAAGAGAAGATCTTGCCTTTTAGAGCCTAACCTTGGTGGTCCCGCAGAAGCCTGTCAAGGCTGCATGTCCAGAATTCCCCAGCCTAGTGGGCTGCCAGGTCAAAACTAGTCTAGGTCTCATTCATTGCCTAGCAGGTCTGAAATGCAGCTCTCTGATTCCCTGGGTGCACCTCATTGCCGCCCAGCCTTTCCCTTCCCCTGGGATCCCTGTGAGGCAGGACTCAAGTTCAAGGGCAGAGTCCCTGCCTGCTACCCTCCAGCTTTCTCTTCCCACAGGCTAGGAAGCAGGTGGGAGACAGCTGTTCTTGTCATCCACAAGGCTCCATTGTATACACCCTCCTGTCTGGGTCTCAAGAGTAGGGTCCCCTGCAGGGAACCCTCTGCAGCTGACTGGCTCTCAGAGAGCCTTCCTGTGGTTCCCTAGCATGGCTTTCCTCTCTGCTCTTCTACCCAGTTCCCTCACACTCTTTCTTGGCCGCCAGCCCCAGGCTCTCTCCCATCCCCATAGGTCTCCATTTCTGGTTGTACAGGTGTGACTCTCTCAAAAGTCAACCTAGGAAATGTCCTAGAAGATCAAGTCGAACTCTTCTGATGAAGGCGCTGCCTCAGAGAGGGGAATGTCCTGACTAAAGTTACACAGTAGGCTGTGGCAGAGCTCTGTGCTGTGCCCCTTCTCCTCTGGGTCATAGGCACACCCTGCCCTTGGCCTCTGGTGTCCACGGTTTGAGAATTGACCATAATAGACACAGAATACACAGGGACCTCCTGAGGCCCAGCTAGCCTCTCTTAACCTTACACCCCAGCCCCAAACTGCTGTCTCTCTTCTTTGTTCAGTTTCTTGTCTTCTCTACTGTCTCTGATGTCTAGATAGCCATTCCATTTGGCAAACCCTGACCTTGGGACTCAACTTGGGCCTCCATGTCTGGTATGGGCACCCATGCATATAGACACACAGACATGTGCAAAGAGATCACCAGCACAAACAAATCCCATCAAGGTTAAAATTGGACCAGCTATAGAGGAGGTCACTCTGGTTGCTTCTGTCTTCTCTTTGCTGTAAACCCCCATGCATCTCGTGTGAAGCCCTTCAGGGTCCTGCAGATGGGCTCCTCTAGTTCCTTAGTGATAGCTGGGGACATGAGTCTCTATTCCTCTCCAAGCCCATGTCCACAGTGAGATCCCGCCCTTCTGTCTTCAGGAGCAACTCAGCTTCCTGTGACTGGGTGGGAAAGCCAAGAGGTTCCCCAGAGGACAGTGTGACAATGAGGAGGAACTAACAGATAAGACTTTGCATCTTCTCAAAGCAGGGGCCCACCCCACCCTGACCACCCCACCTGGCAACTTGGGCACAGCCCTGTCCTGTTGCTCTTTAGAACTAAGGGTTTTGGGTGCCCTCTGGCACGTAGGTCAGATTATCGAGAGCTTTGATACCTCATGGTAGTCTTTTGACTGAATCCCGAGAGGTCAGGTTCTTAGGTTACTGGCGGCACATGGGCAGGTGAATGAGTATTCCCAGGCATGGGGGCAGGGAAGTGTGTGATGTGCTGTGTTGGCAAGTAGGGCAGTGATCAGCATTACAACTGGGGAAGGCCTGTGAATGCCCAACTGAGATTCTCCACCCCCACCACACACACACACACACACACATCTAGTCCCTATACTTGGGGTTGAATAGAGGGGATCAGAAGGGAGAGAGAGATGAGGTGTCTGAACAGGAACAACCCTCTTTAGGAGTCTCTGAGGGTGGTAGAGGCTCACTTCCACCCTGTGTTCTCCTGGGAGAGAGGGCATTCAGGACTGTGGGGAAGAAGAGGCAGATGTTTTGTGCATAAAAGGGATGTCCTCTAGAGTCAGGCACTTATCTCAGCCCTCGTCATTTCCTCTGCAGGACAAGGCAGGGTTAGCGGGGTCACTGCACATAAGGAAGGGACAGGCTGGAGCCAACAAATGACAGACCCTATAGCAGCCAGCACAGATGACCTTGTCATGCCCTGGGTTATAATCGGTCCCCTGTGGAGGTCTAGCCACTCAGCCACACTGGTCTGGGGAGAAGAACACTCCTAGACTGTCACTCTTCACACAGACACCTGAGTGGCATCAGCACTAGCTGAATACGTAGCAAAGCAGAAAACCCCACGGGACATAGGGGACATGAGACAGACAGGCACCTGACCCAGTCACTCCACAAGCATCCACACACCCGGTGCAGCCACTGTCACCTCCCCATTACCCCTGAGAGGGACGGAGACTCCTATAGCCATAGGCAGGTGTCCATGCCTGGGTGGGGAAGAGAGGGATGCCAGGCAGGGAACTTAGCTCTCCCCAGGCCAGACTGTGTCTCCCCCATCCTGCTGAGCAAGCCCGAGGCTGTTTATTTCCTTTCGGGGATGGGTGTTTTGTCCCCCTCCCCCCTCCCCACCCTGTCCCCACCACACGCTTCCGAAGCTGCCAAATCAAATCAGTCCCTGCACCCTCGCCAGGCTGGCATGGAGGCCAGCAGCTGACGGGAACGAAGCCAGGCTCAGAATATCCCACCGCCTGTCCGATGCTGGGGCATGCTTGGGGGTGGGGGTGGGGGTGGGGGGGGGAGGAGCAGGAGCCCGCAGCTGGCCCAGGACAGTGCTTGTCAGAGAAGCTGGGGCTTCTCCAAGTTGCCTGAGTGGTAGACCTCTGAGAACAAGTGAGCAGGTCCCCAACTGTGCCTGCCTCCAGCCACTGTTAGCAGCACTCTGAGAGCGGTGGAGGGGGCTCTGGGAGAATTGGGTGGAGGTCCAGTTGAGGCCCAGAAGTCTCACTGCCAGACTGGTGATAGCTGCTTACGCACAAGACACAGCTCTTGGGATTTTCAGTATCTCTGGACTTTGAGCGCCAAGGCCCAGCCCACTCTGGAGAGTCACTGACTACTTCAGGTGGGTGTTCTGATCCCATTTTACAGATAAGGAAACTGAGGTTTAGGAAGGCCTGAAGGAGGTTTCCCGGAGAGAAGTAGAAGTGGAGGGACCTCAGGATGAGTAGAACTGTGTTCATTTCTATAACTTGGGAACACTAGGCAAAAACGCAAAATATGTCTCTGTTCTCAGAGTTGAGAGAAAGCAGAGACAGAGGTGCCCAGGGATGAAGAAGGGTGTCGCAGGGAGAGCAGGGCACAAGCAGGAGGGCTGCCTGGAGGAGACAGCTACGTGTAGGCTTACTAAGGTCTGATGGGAGGGCAGGCTGGGGAGAATGGGGGAAGGCCTGGTAGGCCTCAGCCCTTGGCCTTCTTGTCTCTGCAGCCAGCCAGGACCCCCTTGCACAGAAGCCAGAACCCCCAGGGAGTAGAGACGACCGACTGGAGGTGAGAGCTCAGTGGATGGAAGAGTGGGTGGGCGTTGGGGGTGGGGCGCAGGATTTGGAGGCTGGAGCTGCATACCTTGCCCACCCTCTCCAGCCTAAGGGCACACACACACCAAGACCCCTCTTCTTACTCCATGGCCAGCCTGGAGGGCGGGCTTCCTGCCCATTGCAGAGTTCCTCTCCCAGCCCCATCCCTGCACTGGCTATCCCCCTGACACTCACTGGCTGCTTGCTCTCAGTCGTCCCCTCCTTCCCTGTGATTGTCAAAAGGATCTTTCTAACACCCAAATTCGAACCCGCCTACTCACACATTCTCCATGGTCCCCATCCTCTTGACCTCCTGAAGCTCTGGTCTATCACAATCTCCCCTGTCCGCTCTTGCTTCACCAAACACCTGCTGCTGACATCCTGAACAGTCCTGGGCTCGGCAGTAGCCCCCTCCTCCAGGATGGCCTCCTCCCACTCTCCATCAACTCCAGCTCCAGCCGGCTGGCTCTCGCCTCCTTCTCTGAGCTCTCCCACCTGACGGTTGGGTGCTAGGGCATTCTGTTGGCTGCCCACCGTGTGCCATAAGAACCCTGCTTTCCTCATTCTGGGACTCTGTATGTATGCCTGGCTTGCCTCCTGCACTATGAGCTCCTAAGCCTGGGATCTGTGTTTCTCTCATTCTCTACCCCCACTGATGGGAGGGCCACCAGCCCAGTTCTGACTGCCTTTTGGGGTTGCCTTGAGTTAACCATCTATGTTCAATGGGTAACAAAAATGGGGGTAGACTGTGGATATTGAAGATTGAAACAGAGTGGTGTGTGCGCGCGTGTGTGCATGTGTACTGGTTCCTGTGTCTGCAGCGTGCCCAAGAGAACTGAGAGGAAGAAGTTGTTGCCAATGTCAGCCCCATGGTGCCAAACCCTTTGAGCATATACCCTGCACAACTCTTAGCATAAGCTAAGGACAGCTGTGTTTGGGGGAAGTCAAGACTCAAAGCAGATGCTGGGGGCGGGTCAGGGTAGAGCTGAGGGTAGATGCCTCTGTGTCCATTCATTAAGTGAGAAAGAGATGTCTAACAGGGTCTGAGGCAGGGGCTCAGCATAGCTTTCCTACTGTAGCATGAGGCCAGGGCTGAGATTGTCCCTTGAAAGTGGGACTGGGTCCTGATGCTAGGCGCTGGCCGAGGGAAGGGGAGGGACTGGAGCGTCATTATTAATTTATTTATTGCCGTAGCATTCCCCATGGGTGGGAGCTCCCCCCAGAGCTGGGACAGATGGTGTTCCTGGGAGCCAACAGTGTCTCAGCAGCCTCGGCCACCCGCCAGGAAAGACTGCATTTGTCACCAACCCAGGAAGTCACAAGGGGAGGGATTTGGAGAAGCTGAGACCCTCTAGGGTTGTGGGAGCTGAGGGAGCCTGGCTCTGGGTTCCGTGTCTCTGGGTGCAGACTCTGTTCCTCACCCATTAGCTCTCCTGTCTGCAGTTCACATCCGGTCCCTTCTCCATTCCACCAGCAGCATCCTCTCCAAGAGGCCCCCCTGGATCAAACCTTTGTTCTCTGCTGCAGTTTCTCTCCCTTTCCTGTTGGGTCCTGTTATCCTCTCACTCTGATTAAGGATCTCAGGCTGGGACTGTCTCAGCTCTGTTCTACCCACAACCCTTCACTCATCTCAAAGGATGGTCATTATCAGCTTTGCCTTTTGGGAGAACCTGCTCTTGTCTGGGTCTGTCACGCAGCCATCATGAACCCATCTTTCTCATCCATAAGTGGAGATGAAATCGCCCAATGGATGTAGTTCAGGTTGGCGGAGTGCTTGGTAGAACAAAGGCCCTGGGTTCTATCCTGAGCACTGCAAACATCAGGCACAGTGGTCAGCTTGGGATACAAAGTACTTTGTCTTCAAAATCCAAAAATAACACAAAACAAGCAAGCAATGACAAAAAGTCCAAACAAACAAAAAAGATCTCCCACCGTCACTGCGACAGAAATGCACTGGTGTTACCATTAGAGTCCTGAGCAACTGAGAGAAGCCGCAGAGTTCATGTAAGGCCCAGGCCTGTGCCACAGCAGGTTGTGGGAAGAGCTTTCTCGCTCAGTGATCCTTGTACTCAGGACTAAACTACCCCTCAGCCCGAGCACACCCACAAGGTAGTGCACGCAGTAGGGCTGGAATGAGGCTTGCAAAGTTCTGTGGGCTCAGGACATTCTTCTGGCACTGGCTTGACAGCAGCGATGGGCACCATGCTGTCAGCAACCCTCCCTACCCAGCAGACACCGGTTCAGCATACTCTTTAGGGATGGCTCCCTGGGCTCTGGCCAGCTGGAGGGAGGGGGCCCTTCTGGCTAATCCTGGGATCCAGGCCCCAGTGACATCATCATTCTCAGCAGGGACAGTTTAGGTTGGCGAACTGAGCACACCAAGCTAACATCTCCGAGCTGGGACCGGGGGCCAGGTGGGATGAAGGCTGCAGCAGGTGCTGAGACAAGGCCGGCGTGGAGCACACGCACACGTCCTGTACCAAGTTCCCCAGTGCACGGTCCGGCCGCCGCCACACCTCCATGACTGCCTGTGGAGAAAATAAAGACTATATCCCTTGGCAGGGCACTGCTCCCTAGGCCCATTGGGTTCTCTCACATCCACTTCTTGTTCTTGAACAGTCAGTGCTTCTGTCTGGTGGCTTTGTTTCATCTTCAGCACACACTAGTTTTAGCCCCACACCACACTTGCTCATACTGGCCCCTCCAGGTTAAATGTGTGAAGTTTCCCAGCTCAGGTGAACTCGATCTTCTCCCCTCCCTGGGCACTCACAGCTCTAAGTCTCCCTGCACGAACCATTGGGCAAGTTGTTACGCCACACAGTTACTGGGTTGTGTATCTCCTCTCTAGTTACTGAAAACACCTGACTCCCTTTCATCGCTCTTGGGTTCAGTGGGGCCTGGCATACAGTAGATGCTTAACCAAGACTTCTCTCATGAATGAGCACACCTGCGCATAGGGTTGGAGTAGGTAAGAAGGAAGCTCAGTTGGTGAATTAGGGCAGTCATGGAGGCTTCCGAGAGACTTCACGAAGACATGAAGAATGGAGGGGGTCGAGACCAGAGATCAGCTGGGCTGTCAGAATGCACGGGGTCAGCTCCCAACAGAACCGCTGAAGGGTGCCAAGGACCAGGAACACCCAGATAGACGTGTCTGAAACTCAGCACTAAGAGGGCATCCCCAGGAGGTGGGAAGGTGTGGTTTGAGGGCTAGGGAGTGAGGTAGAGACTCTAGCAGTGGAGGAAGGGCCCACGCACCGGTCTGGGAGCCATGCAAAGCAAGATGGGTGCTGTGGAGGAGAGAGGCTTGAGTGAGCACAGGTGAGCAATGCGACAGGACCACAGGTCAGTGGAGCACAGGTCCTGGGCCCTGCAGTGAGCTGGAAGGGAGCCTCACAGTGGAGGCCATTTGCCAGGCCTACTTGAACATTCCCGATCAAACACTCCTCCTGCCAGCTGTTCCTGCTTTGTCCTGAATTCTCACATCAGTAGCAAGTGGCCTCAGTGCTGCCCTGTGGCCCCTGAGGGAAGTTGACTGAAGCATCTGGCATCCATGGGGGGCCCCCGAGGCCCTGCCATCTGTCTGTGCCCACCTGTCAGGCTGCACAGGCCGGGGGCATGTAGAGCCTTGGGACCAGAGAAGAGGTTTCAGCTGTCACCCTAGCCTGTCTCTCTGTCTGCCCATCCATCTGTCCACACCCCGACTGATGAGAGAACAGTGGGAACGGCTTCACCGGCAGGTCCTTCCGTCAGAAAAGCACAGTCAGAAGGGAGAAGTGTCAGGGATGAAAGCCAAGATAAGGCCGGGCTGTGGGCAAGCTCAGGCTCAGAGAAATCCAGGCTCCGTGAGAACCGGACTCAGCTCAGAGAAACAAGGGGGATGGCTGAGAGACGCACAGCAGGTCCACAGGGGTGTTGGGGCAGAAGCTGGGGGCCCAGGCATGAGCATGAGAGCATAACACCCTCCCCTCCCCCACCCTGCCCTGCTTGGCCCTTGGCTGTAAACACTCAGAGAACAAGTTCCGTTTCCCGGGAAATATTTATCTCAGGCCGTGTGGGGAGCGTGTGCATTGGCCTCCTCATGTCCTTCCTGCAGGTTGGCCTGGGCAAGAGGTGAGGGGCCCTGGCAGCCAGAAGGGACAATTTGTAGGGCCACAGGACAAGCCAGGAAGGAGTGGGTGTACCCTGAGTTCCCCGACTGGAGCCTGCCTCAGAACCATGCTGGCCTGGGAGGGAGGACCCTGTTTTCCCTAAATTCCACAGACCGACCTCTGCTCTCTCATCCTGTCTTCATCCTTGTCAGCCCTAGCGCTGCCAGGTTCCCGTCTGACTCTAAGACACTTTGCTCCTGTCTGGTTCCCCAACTCTAAGCCTTTTCTCTCTCTTCCTATTTCCCAGATCTCGGGGCCTTCCTCAGCGGTGGCTTCCTCTGGGACAGCTTTTCTAACTCTCTGATCTTCTGACCTTTTGTCATCTGCCCTCCTTCTCCTTCCTCTGTCAGGCTTCCAGACTGAGGCCTGCTGGTCTCGTCCAAAGTCAGACCATGTTTGTTGTAGCCTGTCAGGAGTCTCACTAGGAAGCGCAGGGCTAGGTACTCCATCAGTGGTGCCTATGTGGTACCTAGTGGGTATCTCCTGTGCCCATCTCATGGGACCAGGCACTTGGACAATTTGAGTATGTTAAGGGGAGACGGAGAAAAGCCCCATGAGCCCATATAGAATGAGCAGGAGCCCAAAGTGTTTGCTGACTGGCTACGGTCTGTATGTCCCAGACAGGGCCCAGCCCGACTGGACCCTGACAACAGGAAGCCTCTGAAGGAACATGCCTCAGCTGAGGTCTCTGAGCACAACAACAGGAAACAACAGTGTTGACACTAGGCAGCAGCTCTGTGACTATGCCCAGTAAGGGGTGGGTGTGGGTGCTGCCTCGGTCACACTGAGACATGGGTGGTGGGACAATGGGTATTCTAAGGGGCAGGGACATTGGACCTGTGACATGTGATACTACAAAGTAAAAGACCTTGATCGTGGGATTCTGTGCAGAGAGCGAATGAATTACTGAATACTGGTTGTGTGACACTCTGAGATACTAAGTGTGTGAGACAGTAGGGACCTTGTGTGTGACTCTGAGGATAATGATGGGTACATAACAGGTGTGACGTCATGAGAATCGAATACATATACATGGGGAAATGACACTGTGTAGTAATAGGTCTGGTCCTGGTTACACTGAACCGTGAGGCCCAGCGTGTGCCCCAAAGACATGATATGGTGAAGCGGAATGTATGAACAAGGATGTGACAGGAGGTGACATCGAGTGTGTGAAAATAGTTATGATGCACGCAGCCCTCAGCCTGGCGTTGCACATGTGATATGTAACACGGTCATGACAAAATGAAACGTGAACCCCCAATGCTGAGTGTGACCGTGTTGTGGGAGGAGGAGGGGAAGCAGCACAGCCCAAGAGGCAGTTGGAAAGATGCCCGAGGGCTGCGTGCAGCCCGGTGGGAGCCGGGCGGACCCGTCTCTCAGGGAGCCTCCTGAGAACTGAACAAGCCTTTGAGAGGGTTGCAGGCTGAAATGATTGAACTTGTTGATGACTTTGAAGGTGGGAGAGAAGGCAGAGACTGTGACATCATGTGGGCGTGAGAGTCTAATAAGAACCCCTGAAGTGGGCTGGCAAGACAGCGTAGCTTGCCCAGTAAGCGGATCTACATTTGATCCTTCCAGCTGGGCCTTGCTCACCAGGCAGCCAGGCTGAATGAGGGCCATGGTCAGTGAGAGACCCTGTTGAACGAGCTAATGTGGAGAGCGGTTGGTGAAGACACCTGAGGCTGCCCTCTGGCTTCCATGCAGACTCTGCTTGCCGACCTGGACGCTATGCAGAGGAGGGTAGGGTTGCTAGACAGAAGGCGGGGCCAAGGAAGGTGAGACATTTTTACTGTAGAACTTTTTATTTTATTCTTTTTTGAAACAATCTCATTATGTAGCCATGGCTGGCCTGGAACTCACTGTGTCTCAAACATACATGGATTTCTCCTGCCTCTGTCTCTTCTTCCTGATTGCTGGGATTAAGTGTATTCACCACTATACCTGCCCCCAAATAAAAATGCTTTAAGCACAATACCATAAAGAACACAATACACTGTCCAGTCACCCAGACTGGATGCTGGTCACCACTTAGTCATGTGCAGCTCACATTTCTTCTCATTAACTTTGTAGTCCCTCTTCATTTTGTTTTCAATTTTCTTTGGTTAAGTTTTTTAAAACAACTATTTCATTGCAGTAAAATATACACAGGGGAGTTTTCTGTCCTTAAATACATTCACACTAGAGAGGCAAAGGTGGGCAGATTTCTGTGTTTGAGGCCAGCCTGGTCTACAGAGCTAGTTCCAGTGCAGTCAGGGCCACACAGAGAAACCCTGTCTCAATAAACAAACAAACAAAAACAAACAAACAAAATTGTTCACGTTTCTGAACCAAACTCCAAACTCTTTCCATCTCCCACACAAAATCTACCTTTGGAAAACCTTCTGCCAGCCCCTGCCAGCCCCAGCCCCCAGCCCCAGCCCCAGCCCCCAGCCCCCAGCCCCCAGCCCCTGCCCCCAGCCCCAGCCCCAGCCCCCAGCCCCCAGCCCCCAGCCCCCAGCCCCAGCCCCAGCCCCCAGCCCCCAGCCCCTGCCCCCAGCCCCAGCCCCCAGCCCCCAGCCCCTGTGCCCTCAGCCCCTGTGCCCCCAGCCCCAGCCACTGCGCCCCCAGCCCCAGCCCCCAGCCCCAGCCCCTGCGCCCCTGTGCCCCTGCACCCCTGCACCCCAGCCCCCAGCCCCAGCCCCTGCGCCCCCAGCCCCAGCCCCCAGCCCCTGCGCCCCCAGCCCCAACCCCCAGCCCCAGCCCCTGTGCCCCCAGCCCCCAGCCCCAACCCCCAGCCCCCAGCCCCCAGCCCCAGCCCCTGTGCCCCCAGCCCCAGCCCCCAGCCCCAGCCCCTGCGCCCCCAGCCCCAGCCCCAACCCCCAGCCCCTGCGCCCCCAGCCCTAACCCCCAGCCCCAGCCCCTGCGCCCCCAGCCCCAGCCCCCAGCCCCCAGCCCTTGAGCCCCCAGCCCCTGACAAGCTCCTCCCCACTTCCTAGTCTCTAGGGGCCTCATCTAATCAGAATCATGCAGTGTTTGTCTTTTGAGGATTGGCTTTCTGTCACTGAACATATTGTCCTAGAAGTCCATCCGTGTTGGAACACGTGGCAGGGCTTGCTTCCTCCTGTGGCTGACTGATTCCAGTGCACACATTCTTGCTCATCTCTTTGCCCACTAATGTCCACTCGTGTCATTCCCACTGTTTAGCTGTTGTGGGTATGGCTCCTCTGAACATGGGTGTATAGAGATCCCTTCAATACTCTGCCCTCAATGATCTTGGGTGTATATCCATAATCACTTTTGCTGGATCATATGGTAATGATCTACATTTGATTTTTTTTATGCTTTTTTCCATTTTTTTAGTTTCTTAAAAAAATTAATTACCTTTTATTTAGTGTGTGTACACGTGTACTTGTGCTTGTATGTGCGCATACACACCATGGCACGCACGTGGAGGTCAGAAGACAGCTTTCTTCTCTCCTCTGCCGAGTGGATGCCGGGAACCAACTCAGGGCTGGTGGCAAGCACCAACCTGTTCGCAGGCCTGTTTGTGTCGCCATTTGTCCCAACATGACCTTGAATGCATGATCTTCTTGCCTCGGCCCACTGAGTCCTGGAGTTACAGGTGTGCACTAGCACACTTGCCCGTGTTTTAGTTGTTATTGGTTTTAGAAGTGGCCGTACAGTGTCTCCCAGCATCTGCATCGTTTTCTAGTCCTACCCACGGCGTGTAAGGGCTTCTGTCTCTCCACACCTTAGCCAGCCCTTGCTGTTTTCTGGATTTTTCAGACATCAGCCTTCAGGATGGGTGATGTGGCCTCTCGCTGTGGTTTTGATTTTCTTTTCTTAATGATTAGAACGCACATCCTTCCACACGGCCATCCTCTGTGTATCCTGTGTGTGTCTTCTCTAGGAAAGCATCTACTCAAGTCCTTTGTTCATGCTTTAGGTTGGATTGTTTGCTTTCTGTGGCTGTTGGGTCATAGGATTTCCTTATGTGTTAAACCTTTATTAGACACAAGATTTGCAAGTATTTTCCTCTCATTCTGTGGGTCATTTTACTGAAACAGTTTCATTTTGTTTCATTTAACTAAGAGGCTGTCTTGCCCTCCTCAACCCTTCTACCCAGTGTTCCACCTGCTACTTCCAAATCACATTTATTCCTTTATTTACTTATCTGGGGGGGGGCAGGATGAGAAATCCCGAGGTGGCATCGAAATGAAACAGTATAACACAGCCAGCATGGGAGCCGATCCTAGAGCGGTGACAGGGTGCAACACTGGCCCCATGTGATATGTGTGTGATACAGAGAATGTGAGACATCCCGAGTGGAGGTGACAGGAATGAATCACTGTGTGACAGTCAAGGTGGGACACTGTGGACACTGGAGCGACCTGTGTCATCGACTGTGTGGGACCTGCTGTGAGAAGGTCACAGTGATTGTGTCTACGTGTGATATCTTGGGGTGATGTGTGTGGCACAGGGCATAACCTCTGTGTGGGAGTAAGAGGGACTGAAGATGCTTTGTGAGTGACTGTGTCTGGGGTCGGTCACAGTCATACTTGCTGACATCAGAGAGGGGGATGGGATGGACATTGTAACATGGACAAGAGACATTCTCAACTGGGATAGAAATAGTGTCTGTGACCAGGTGTGAGGAGCCCTCCCTGCCCCGGATACCTGGGAAGGATTCGCAGGGAAGGCTGCCTGACCCTGGTAGAGGCTTCAGAAGCTGACCACGCCGACCAAGGGCAGTGTTGTAGGCTCTGACTGAAGCTCATCATTTTATTGGTTGCGTCTCAGTTTCCCCAAGTACCACATAAGGCTGTTGATGGGATTATAGGAATCAGTCTCCCATACTGGGTCAAGGTTCTTCCTCTTGTGGTACTTCCCCCTCAACCCTGGACCTTCATGGGAGCTGATGGGAGCACCCATGGGAGCACCTGTGAGAGATGTGCTCTCATACCCTCAGCCCTTTTGTCTTCCCTGTTCACTGTCTCCTGTCCCTGGCTCTGTTGTGGCTTCTGTTTGTTCCTGCATTCCTTTCTCCCAGACTCCCGTTGTACTCACCAGCCCATGAGCCTCCAGCACAGGGGCCTCATTCAATTAAGACCGATGCAATTTGCTCATGGAAGGAAAAAAAAAACCCATAATTTTGTTAATCACACCAGTAGGGGATCTGGGCCTGCTGGGGAAATAGGGGAAACGTTGGAGGCCCATACAGACAGCTGAGGACATGGGTGTCTGCTGCCTGTCCCAGGACCCTAACCACTCCCTCAGGTTCTTTCAGGAGTCAAGAGTCCAAAGCTTGGGTCACCCAAAACCCAGCTAGAGGCTATGATATAGGAGTCTGCCCTGCCCCGCCCCCAATGTTGTCCCTCGTTGAGTTTCTACCTGAATCTGGACCTGTTTCCTAATACATGAGAGTTGGATTAGGGGGTCTCAGAGCCCCCAGACTAGGTTACCTGGGTCCAGTTTGTGCCCCTCATGGCTTCTGTAGGACATTCTTCCTGGGCTGTGGAGATGGAGAGTTCAATGGTGGGTCAAGGCAGAAGAGACCTAGAAGTTAGGAAATGGGGGGATGGGAGGTTGTCCTGCAAAGCCTCATCTGAAATGTGACATTCTAATTCCAGAGTCAGAGTCCCTCTAGTCCTAGGCTGTCCTGAAGGTGGGACAGGAAGAAGGGGATCTGCAATTTGCTTGTTATCTCCAAGGCCAGTGCATCTTAGACATACATATTATCTCTTAGACAAGAACTGCCCAGGAGCTGAGCCTGGAACTGGGTCCTCTGTCCTCAGGAAGACTTGCCTTTCTCAACTTGCCCAAAGGTGGTCCCAGGCACCTGCAGTCCACTGAGGCAAACCTTGGTCGATTCAACCTCTGGGGAAGGTATTATTTTCTGATCAGATCACTGAAACCAGGAAGGTTGCTTGTTTGTTTGGTTGGTTGTTTTGTTGTTGTTTTTTAAGATTTGTTGGGCATGTGTGGCATGTGCTGGAGCAGAGAGGTGGGTCCTGATCTCAGAGGGCAATGGAGGAGATGAGCAGTGCATGTGGAGGAGACTCTGACTCTGGAGATGCCAACACTCAGCTACAGACTCATTTGCTCATTTAGACACCAGACCAGCCACCAGGCCATTCATGACCTCCCAGACAGCCACACACTCACAAACATATCAGACCCAGTCAGCCTTAATGACCGTATTCATACCTGCCTGGACACTCATAAATACCTATGGCCACATGGATGCAGGAGATACATGGATACATACACTTTGCTTTTCTACAGTCTTCCATGGAAGCACAGACCACATACTTTCACACCACAGATGTTTCTCTCATGACCCAAGGGACATATTCAGCTATGGTCATGTGATGGTCCTTAGGGACACACCATTATGGATGGCATGTGCTTAGGTCACCAGTAAAGTAAGAGCTCCCAGTTCCCCAAAGAGTGAGGGAAAAAAAAGCCAGATGAATATACCCAGAGTTTCGCAACCAAATAGTCTCAAATGCTTAACAGAGTCTCCTTTGCAAAATAAAATTTGTTTTGCTTCAACCAGAGGGTCTGAGGTTCTGGGAGGAGGGCATTGTCTTTCAGAGACCCCTGGTTCACAATCACCCAGCCCTGGTGTGTGTGGAACTGTGTGAGTGAGTGAGTAAGTGTGTGTGTATGTGTGTGTGTGTGTCTCTGTGTGTGTGAACATGTATGTGCTGGCCCCAGCTCCCAGGCCCTGAGGATATGAGGAAGCAGAGTGGGAGAATTTCTGCAGAATCCGGATGTTTGTTCTCTAGCTTCTGGGCCCTCCAAAGGCAAATAGTTTTGGATGCCAGCCTGCTGCTGGGTGGGGCTGCATGAAGAGCCTGCTTTTGTCCCTGGAGCCCCACCAGCTGGGACCCTGTACATCAATGCACAGTGACGAAGGTCCTGGCCAGTTTCTGCTGTGCCTCTCTCTGGGGATTTGTTCTCTCAGCTGAAAAATGGAGGTAGGGAGGAGGTGAGTCTCTTGGAGATTGAGAGAGACAGTGACACCTGGGACCTAGAACAAATGAGAATAGACTGGGGGGGGGACCTGGAGGGGCAATAAGAGTACAGACAGAAGACATGGGGCCCCAGAGCCTACAAGGTCTCCCCAGCAACTCCATGGTTCCCGGGAGGATGTGCTAGTCCCTAAGGCCTAACCCCTGCCGTGCTATATGTAAGGAGCAGGGAGAGGAGAGCCAGGGAACCAGACTGGGGCTCCTGGAGGACCAGACCAGGACTGGGCCTGGAAGGTCACAAGAGAAGAGAGGATGCTGGGGTGTAGGAAATGGGGGAACAAAGGTACCAATATAGGAGGGATAAAGAGGGTCAGAGGTGAAAGTCACCCACTGAGCAAAGGCCTGAGTTCGAAGAGACTGGGCAGAGAAGGAACTCAAGCGTCAGGGTCCCCTGTCCTGGGTGCCCCTGTGGAGCCACTGTGGGAACTTTGCCAACAGCTCCTCCCAGCCCAGGAACCCAGACCCCAAAGGGATCTGAGGGAACAGGGCCACTCCACAGGGGGGTGGGAACTCGTGGGTCACACTTATGTCTTAGCAAAGTGCTGCACAGGCTGAGGGAGCCCAGAGAGAAACACAAAGGCAGGGGCATGCCTGAGATGAACCCTGTCCAGAAGATTCCTCACACCAGCCACAGTAAAGAAGGGCTATTTTTAGGAACAATAAAAGTGCTCACACATTCCAGCAGGGGCAGGGAGAGCGAAAGGAAGGGCAGGAGTCAGTGAAGCAGAGGGGAGCCTCTCCTCCCTAGGCTTCCTTAAAGGGTTTCCTTGCGTGTTGGGGGGTCTTCCCCGGCTGATCCTGGCCTCTCCAGTCCTGTCTCCTGTCCCCTTTTGGCCCTCACATGTTTCTGAATTGGTCTCTGCCCCTGAATGTCTCATACTTCCATTCTCCTGGGATTTGGGGAACAGTTGGGATGAGCCAAGTTGTGAGGATGGAGCCAAATTCAGTCAGAGGAGGAAGCAGTGTGAGGCTGTGGAATCGACATACACCAAAGAGACACACCGAGACAAGCAGACACAGAGGTCCCTGGGGAGGTACTGGGAGGACTGGAGACAGAATCAGGACCATCCACCAGGCAGGTACCATAGGACAGCCAGTTCTCTGCCCAGCACCCCTGGTCAGCCCTTCCTTCCTGCCCCTCTGCAAGTCATACATCACCCTGTGTCAAGCTAGTGTCATTTAACATTTATCATCTATTGTGGGTACAGCAGGGAAGGGGACTCTGGAATAGTGGGAGACAAGAGACTCCACCCAGGCCTAGAGAGAGACACCCAGTCCCATTCCAAAATTGGAGAGATGACAAGACAATCCCTGGGGCACAGCAGGACTTGTGAAGTTCAAAGCCACAGGAGAGAAGGCCTTGTCCATGCCTCTGGGGGAGAACCCAGCGAGTCTTTTTTTTTTTTTGTCTCCTTTGACCTTTCATATGGCCGATACCAAACTGGGCATCCAATTCCATGACACCTGAGGTCTAAAGACTCTGGTCCCATAGGGATTCCCAGGAGGACTGGAGTGGAGACAGGTGTCCCTGTGTAGATGACTTCCTTGAATAGGAGATGCTGTACTCACTTGCTCTCCCTGGGACCCTAGGCTTTTTCCCACTGGGAGAAGATCCTGAAGAGTGGAAGGTCTCCTGGCATGCCAAGATAACTTGAAAACGCTGTCAAAACTTCTCAGGAAAAAGTACTTTCTCATTCCATAGGCTCTTTGTTTAAGACTCTCATCAGGACAGACTTGGGATACAGAGGCTGCTATTGTCTCCCTGTCCGGGGTCTCCAGGAGCTCCAGCTCTCTGCTCAGGAGTTCACAGGCCTCCACCATTTCTAGACTCTTGTTGGAGACTGGATGATGCTAAGAAAAGAAGAGCTATGGGACAATCAGGAAGCAGTCTTCTTCCCCCAAAATCTCCCAGCTGGTTGGGGAGCCAGAGAGTGCCGAGTAGCAAGGTGAAGATGCACGGCGCTGGGAGGGAGCATCCGTCATGTTGTGAGGGTCCCAGCAGACCGTCACTGGCTCTCACCTACCCACCCACTCTTGTCCAACCATTTCTTTGGCCATCATTTCCTTTGACTTATGTCCCTTCCTGACACTCATCCAACTAGTCACTCGGCATTCCTTTCTCCTGAGTGGGCTATTATGTCTGACTTTTGGAGGCTTCTGGGCTTGCTGTGTCAAGCTCTGGTCCTACCTTCAAGGCCACATGAGAGGTTGGGCCACAGATATTGAGGCTCATAGAACCCAGAGCAGGAGGCCAGCCAGTTCACTGAGACCCTTTCCCAGGGTATTGATTCCCTTGGGTCTCTTCTTTCTTGTATACCCTAGGGGGGGGGGGGGTTAGTGTACTGAACTTCCTTGATGCCTAGACATCTCCCCAGGCACAACTCTGAGTCACTGCTACTTACCATAGACTCCAGTAACTGTCCCCCTGTGCTCAATTCAACTCTCATGGTCACAGAGACAGGAAGGTTAGAGACGACAGGAAACCAAGATGACTGGGTAATTGTGAGGAGACTATGGCGATGTGCTTGGGAGATGGACTTTGCTGGTGAGACACCTAAGGGCTATAGGGACAGAGTAGTCCTACAGTGTGGAGGAGGCAACTGAAGGCAGGGAGAATGAGAAGTCAAAGCCTGACCCAACTTGACATGGTCTTAAATCTTCCAGACAGGGCCATCACCTCCTTCTGATACTGGGCTCTTGTCTCCATCCTCTTCCCATTTCCCTAATCCTTCCCATCTACACTGAAGAGTATGTCAGACTGAGAGGACTAACAACCCTTGCCTTCCCACCCGGCTTCTTCTTCTTCCCACTCTCCATCACCACACTTGGCCCTGGATGGCTCTAAAGGGGTCAGTACAGTGGGAAGACCTGGGATAGAAGTTCATCCTGGTTGGGATGTAGTAGGAGGTCCAGGAGGGACTGACTATGGTATGGGATGAGAGAAGCCAACAGTTGGCCCAAGCTCCCCCCGTGAGGGAGTGGAGGTTCCCCCGGGAGGCGCCAGGACAGGCGCAGGTGTATTCTACAGTGCACGTGTCTCCAGTGTGGCTCGGAGGCTGGAGACGCGGCCCTGTTGGAGTAACAACTGAAGCCAGAGTCTTCAAAGGGTGGTGGGCTAAGGGAGAAGAGGGTATGGTGGGCAAAAGAAAGGGGGTGGGGGGAGAGAGAGAAGGAGGACAAGGGAGGCCCTTCCTGTAGTGCTTGGCTCTTGAGCTGCAGGTGGCTCCTTCCACGTGCCCCTTTGTCACCAACTCAACTATGGCCACAGTTCCATCTCTCCTTCCTTACTCTTATGTCTCTTCCCCTTGGGGACATTTCTTGTGGAGTCTCTCCACGTAGGAGTAGCATCCAGTTGTTCCCACGGCTACCCTTACTGGAGCAAGGATCTACCTCCCACACATCCTGGTCTTTACACCCCTGCGCCTCTAAAGTGGGGAGATTGAAAGACACTTGTCAGTCCAGCAGCAACAGCAGCTAGAAATTAGGGGATGGGGGATGCAAATTCATCAACCTCTCCCCAGACCAGCTGATGCAGAAGTTCTGGGGGTGGGGACAGCACAGCCCTCCAGGTGATTCTGGGGCATACCGAAGTTTGGGAACCACTGAGGGACATCTATAACCCCAATCAGTGCCTGAGAAAGGTACCTTCCCTTCCCCATAGCCAGAATGACTCAGGGCATTGACATCTAAGGTGAATTCGCTTGGCATCTGGGTTGCCCAACGTCACCTAGCCTCTTTCCTTTCCTTTCCTTTTGCTTCTGGCCCAGCTCAGTCTTGCTATGGGGAGGTCTGTGGATGCAAGCGTTGGCACACACAGGCAGTTCTTGTAATATTTTCAGGTGACAGGTCTGCTAGAGGCAGCTCTTTGGGCAGGTGGCAGGCGTGGGTGGTGGGGAGGGAGAGGAGCCACCTTCTCCTGCTTCCTCTGTTTTCTGCCTTGTGTCTGGGCAGCTGCGAGGAACCAGAGAGGAAAACTGGGGTTCTGGGCTTGGGCTGGGGCTGGGGCCTTTCCTATTCTGAGTTTCAAGGAGTCCTCTTAACTAGTTATACCAAGCACCCTAGGTCTGGCTAGTGGAGGCATGCACTGGGCATGGAGGTAGATGCACTTCCCCATTCTCCAGGAAAGATTAGGAAATGTGTGTATTGCTCCCCAGAACAAGAGGATGGAGACAAAGAGGGGTGGGTGGCGCCTGCCCCAGACTCCTGGTTTTCCCTACCGTGATCGCTTTCTGGAGCCTCTATTCACAGATGTGCTCTGTTTGTTGGTGTTCTCTCCCCATGTTCTCAGGATGGTTTCTTGGAGATCTGGGGGAGGAGTGGGCAGGAGAGACAGGAGTGGTGGGGGTGGGGAATATGCAGGAAAGAGAAGGAGGGTGGGTGGAGAAGCCTTCCCAGAGAGAGAGCCAGGATGTGGAGGTGGAAACAACACAGCAAGACAGGAGAGCAGTATGTGACAGATGGACATTGACTGGGGTATGATGGGGAGAGGCAGAGAAGCACTCAGAGGGACCAGAAGAGCCTGGTCCAGAGGATGGAAAGAGGCAGACAGGCAGAGGAGCTCCCCGGGAATCTCCCTTTGGAGGAGAATATCAGATTCCAATCTGTGAGGACAGACCCTAACCTCAGGCCAGGAGGAGACAGAGGCATCAAGATGGATCGGCCCAGATGTTTCTGGAGTTTGGGGTCTTACTCTGGAGTTTGATGTTGTTACTTTCTTGTAGGGAGTCCAGGTGCCAGCAGCAGGAGAGCAGATGGCAGGTGTGTGAGGTAGGAAAGACATGGAGGGTTATAGACGTGAAATAGGACAGCATCTTCTGTCAGTGACCCCTGACTCAAGGCCATCTGTCCCTAAGGATGGCCCCAAAAGGGAGAGAACCAAAGTTTCTGGTTTCATATGTTCTTAGGCTTTATGAAAGAGTTAGAAGCAATTCAGTCTGGACCCTCTGCTCTCCCCAATCAAACACACAAATATGATTCAGGCCCAGGTTTCAGAGAAACCCTGGTTCCAACAGAATTCCCTTTCAAGATACCTAGGGAGAAAGACCAGCACACAGGAATGGTGGTGTCTGCGGTGCTAATGGTGGTCTCAGACCACAGCAGCAGGTAGAGAACCATAGGTAAGGGGGCTGCAGAGAGCAAAAGTGCTCTGTCCATCCTTCCACCTACTGTCCACAGACTACCACTGACTATCCTCCTACCCACCCACTCATCTACCTACCTCCCGTCCATTTTCCTATCTCTTCACCCATTTGTCCACCCACCCGCCCATTTCCCTTTTCCCTACCTATCTATCCACCTATCTCCCATCTAACCGCTCTATTTATCCATCCATCCATCCATTAACTTTTCTCATCTGCTCATCTGTTCACATACCCACCATCTCCCCATTTTTCCACAGAGTCATCTATCTACTCATTTTCCACCCACTTGCCCATCTACCCATTCATCCACTCATCCTTTCATCCATCCATCCAGCCACCCCCCCCACTTTCCCATCTACCCATCAGTCCATCTACCCATCCATCCACCCACCCTCCCATCCATCCATCCATCCATCCATCCATCCATTCATCTACCCATCCACCCACTTCCCATCCATCCACCCATCCACCCACCCATCCATACATACATACATACATCTACTCATCCATCCATCCACCCATCTTTCCACCCACCCATCCATCCACCCACCCACCCACCTATTTTCCTAATCACTCACTCATCTACCCATCCACCCATTCCATGCATCCCTCTATCCACCTACCCACTCACCCACTCACTGTCATCAAATTAGACCATAAAACCACAGAACTAGAGATGCAGCAGAGTGAAAAGACCCTTTTACATTAAGGAAACCAAGGTTCAGAAGAGGAAAGGGGTGTGTTCAAGGCCACATGGAGTTTCTGTCGTCAATCTGGGACAGGACTGGAAATCATTGCTCTTGTCTATACACCACAGGTTCTCCCCTGGGGTCTGGGAAATTGCCTGGTTGTTATACTGATATTTACTCTGATATTTGTTCACAAAAGCTGCAAGGACAGGAAATGTGACTGTCTCCACCCACCCTGAGCCAGGGCTCTTGTGTATGTGCACTCGTGCTATGCCCCCCCCCCCCGTGTGTGTGTGTGTGTGTGTGTGTGTGTGTGTGTGTGTGTGTTTGCTTACTCCTAAGTATTAGTCCTGACTGTACTCACTGGATGTATGGCTGCATTTCCCTGTGTGTGCATATGTGTGCCATCTACATGGAGGTGTGAGCTAAGGTGTATACTTGACAGCATGTATTTGTGGCACATGGTGGGAGGGGGTCTGAGGGGGGATGGATAGACAAGTGCGTAGAAATGACTATGTTTTTCCCTCCCTCATCTTTTGAGAGTCCTGGGGTGCTAGCCCTGTTTGAGACTGGCTCCCCACCGTGCCTCCATTTCAGGAATTGCCCCATTTCCTATTCACAGCTGCTCCCTCCCTGAAGGCTGCAGCTTTGTCCTGTGCCCAGGCAGGATTCGAATGTAACCTGGCAGGAGGGGAGTTATATTTGAATCCTGCCTGGGCACATATTCTGAGTTACTCTCAGACCCTGGTGGTGGGAAGGGGGTGGATATTCATTTGTGCAATTGACATTTGAGTGAGCTGTGCAGCCCCTCAGAGTGCCAGGTCTGAGGGGGGCTGTTTCCCTCAGTGGTTCCTGCAGAGAACACCTCATTCTTGGGCAGGTCAGACTCCAAAGCAGATGGAGAGATGGCTGCCAGGCCTGGAGCCTCAACTCTACTAGTCTGCATCCTACTTACTCAGCCAAGGATGGAGAACCCCTCCTTGCTGGTGCCCCAACTCTTCCCAAGTTATTTTACCTCATTCCCCCTACCCCCACCGCCATTTTCCTGCCCTTGGCCTAAAAAGCCACAGAAAACTGATCAATCAGAACAAAGGCCAGACAAGTAGCAACCAAATGGAGTAAAGGACAGCTCAAGGCATCCACCAATCAAAGCAAAGGGCAGGTTGGGGAACTAGCCAATCAGAACAAAGGACACACTGACTTCTCTAAGCCCTTGGGGTGGGAGATGGGAATTGGGTGCTGAATAGGCTCAGATAGGGTGGGAGATGTGGAGGTTTGGGTAATCTCTGACCCACCACAGATGGGCCATTGTTTTTCTTTGAGCCTCAGTTTCTTCATCTCTCAAATGGGGAGACAGATACTGCAGCCTGTGGCTTCAGAAATTTCTCTTGCGGGTAAGGCTTGCTTCGTTGCATTGGCTGCACTCCCGTTTCCCTAGCACACACATGACACATGCCACCAAAGTCAGGCCCTCTCTGGGTCCCTCTTAGTGATCCTCCTGCCTCCAGGCAGGAGTAGGTCTTCATGGACACCAAGACCTGGAACCTTGTCCTTTAAGCTCCATTCTGGAGAGTGTGGGTCAAGAAAAAAACTTTTTCTTTTGAGATTTTCTGGGTATGGGATCTTCCCTCTGTGGGACAGTGCTGTGTGAGCAGGTGATACGGGAGTCTTTGGTCTGTACTACACGAGGAAGTAGCTGTTGCCACGAGAACCTAGAAGGTCTGACATCATGCTGGGTGTCTTCAAGGGTGTGGGGCTCTATGTAGAGGTAGCTCCAATGCCCAAGGGTGGCGAGCAAGTAGACTTAGGGATTGTATTGTCTGGAATTTACTGCTTCCAGTGTCCCAGAGTGTATAGACGTCAACCGTGACCAAGGTGTGGTACACCCCGACAGTGGGAGAGACCAAAGCAAGGCCTGGGCAGGGAAGGCAGAGACTGCTACTGCCCCGCCCACTGGGAAAACTGTGTGTGTGTGTGTGTGGCCAGAGACTTGTCAGTGGCATTTGGAGTTGACACCTGGACGGGCCCCAAGCTTCACGCCGACCCCAGCTCAGGACTGTCCTCAGCAGGCTTTCTGTCAGGTAGCATTTGGCTCATTCTTGACCACCCTTGGGGAAGGGGAGTCAGTACCCTCACCCCTTCACCTAGTGGCCTCAGCCTTTGCAGTGAGGCTGTGCTGGGAAGAGGCCTCTAATATCCCATTGAATGGTGCCAGCTTCCTGTACAGTCCTTTGGGCCCCCTGCCCATTCAGTGACCACAGAGTTTAATGCTCCATTGAGGGGTGTCGAGGATGTGAAGTTGGTGACAGAGAAGCTGAGCCTCCCTGAGCTATCCAGTCTTAGCCACATGCTGGATTTGGTTTTCTAACTCCTACCTTGAAAGGGTCATATCATTTGGATAAATTTCATCTTGCTCATATCTGGGTCACAAGGAATTGAGGATGGCCTAACCACATTACAAAAGTGAGGAATTTGCACACCCTCTATTTGGGCTGGCAACTTCCTATGACTGTAACTCTGGTATTTCAGCATTTTAGTCTTTACCAGCTACATACATTCCATGGGGTCCTCCAGGAGCTCCAGCTCGACATTGTTTTCATAGGAATGGGGCACACACAGACCCACAGGGAAGACATCAGGAAGGACTTCCAAGGGTTGGGGAGAGGGCACAGCTGAGTGGATGGTGTGAGTCACCATTCTGCCTTGGCCTTGCTCCCCTGTTCCGTTACCTTTCTCTTTGATCCCCTGTGGCTCTGGCCAAGTTAGTAGAGCAAGAAGAAGAGACCTTTGTTGTTTCAGTTCCGGCTCTCCAAGGACGAGGCCTATTCCTGGGAGGGGAAGGCTAGGAGGCAGTCAAGGCTGACTCTGTCTTCCCTGCCTGCAGTGGCGAAAGTCTGTGGTGCCTACCTTTGGTGCCCAGCTGACCCCAACCCCCTTGCTTGCTGCTTTCTACCTGGTCCTAACTCATCTGAAACTAGGGTATAGTCACAGTTCCTCCAACATAGAGATGCCAGAGTTGCTGCTTTCCTAAGGCAGGAAACCTGCGTTGACTCTTAACTTGACTTCATAACTTGCTGTGAGGCCTTCACTATGCCTCTGGCCCATCTCCAAGCCTCAGTCTCCCCACATGCAAGGTGAGGGGACTTGGGCGGTCTTTGGCCTTAATTCTGCTGGAGTCTGATGCACTAAGCTCAGGTGTCTAAGTCTCACCTCACAGTCCCTGGGCCCAGGACTCTGCCTGGGCCAACAGGCAGAAAGAACCATTTATACTCTTTCTTCTCTTCTAGGATGCTTTGCTGAGCCTAGGCGCTGTTCTCGACATTGCTGGCCTGCGACAGGCTGCCAAGGATGCCCTCTCAGCCGTGCTCCCCAAAGTGGTAGGTGTTTTCCCTTCCTGCCCTCCCCTCTCAGTCTTTGTCCAGCTCTGAGCTCACCGTGACAGACCTATGTATAGCAAGAGAGAATGAGGATAGACATAAAGAACTTCCTGGATATCAGATCTTGGAGGTCCTACAGGACTCACTCATCATGCATGAATCTAGTACTGGATAAAGGAGGAGGCTGGGGGCTGGAAAGATGGCCCAGCAGCTAAGAGCACTGACTGCTGTCTCTCAAGTTGTGAGTTCAATTCCCAGCAACCACATGGTGGCTTACATCCAATGTCCTCTTCTGTCTGGCATGCAGGTGTACGTGCAGACAGAGCACTCATACATAAAATAAGTAAATCTTTTTTAAAAAGTAAAGGGCTGGAGAGGAAGCAGGCTTTAAGCCTCTCTTTGTCCCATTACAACACTATGGTTGGGATGATAGGTCAAGGGGCAACCAAGGTCGCCTGAACCCCAGGCCTTGCTGGGGGCATTATACACCGCTTTTGCCCCTGGCACTTCTGGCTCCAACCGTCATGGCTCATTCTTTCAGCAGGAGGCTGATGGACCAACTCCCAGGAGTCAGAGCAGCAGGGCCACAACTGTGCCAGATGGAGGGATACAGGGAACTTTGAAGAATAGGTATCAACATAAGGAGCATGGAAGACTTCCTGGAGGAGGAAATGTCTAAACTAAGTCCCCCTGAAATCCTCCCCCTGCTTTACACACCAGCTGAGGCAGCTTTGGCTTCAGGAAACATGACCAACTCAGGATGCAGCCTTCCCACCCCACTAGAGCCTATTGTCCCTGGCTCTAAGTGATGGATGAACCTCCAGAGGCCCAGAGAGGGAGGGTATTTCACCAAGGACACACAGCATGACAGGGACAAATGGGGCTTGGCATGTATGCCTATCCCCTGTCTTCAGCTCTGTCTTCCCCAAACCTCCTAGAAGTTCAGCGCCCAGGAGGAGGGCTAATGACTGAGCTTTATTGAGCGTGAAATTGGTAGGAAGTGGGTGGTGTGTTGGCGCCCAAAAATAAATCCTTTGGGAGAGGGTTGTGACTGAGACAACATCTGCCCTGGGGTGGAGGAACATCTGGATGGTGAGGGTGAAGGAAGCTGGCCGGTCAGAGACTGTGGACCTGCCTTGCAAGTCTTGAGGGGTGTGTGTGTGTGTGTGTGTGTGTGTGTGTGTGTGTGTGTGTGTGTGTGTTGAAGGGAGGGGGTGAGTGACTGGCTTGGTGCCCAGCTAACTACAGCCTAAAGCCAGCGCTGAGATGACAGCTGAGGTCCAAGAGGCAGTGAGATGCTACTCAAGAGGCCAACGATGGGCTGGGGGAGCCCAGGCCTGGGGAGCCTCCTCTTGACTGTTGGGAGGACTGGGCCCTGGGAGGGGGGTTGGCAGAGGAGGAGAGCTGCAGCACCTGGCTTCCTCATCAGCACCCATTGTGGCAGGCAGCCCCAGTGCAGATGGTGCTGATGTGTACGAAACGAAAAGCAACCCTCCTACCCAGTAAACTCGGCTAAATTTAACCAGGATGGCTGAGTGTGAGGGTGGAAGGCGCGGACATGCGGAAGTGAAGGGTGGCTCCCGCCCCCGCCACCCTACGACTGCCCACCTTTCGGAGTGGGGAGGATGGACTTTTGGACCCTGAGTGCTCTGCTAGGCTCTGAATGTATTTGAGTCAAAAAAAAAAAACCAAAACAAACAAACAAACAAACAAAAAACCCAACAACAGCAACAAAAAACCCTCCAGAGCTCTTGATTGGTTAATGAGGAGGGGGCAGGGTAGGGATGAGGGGTAGCAGCCTCTCCAAGTGGCTTTGTTCCTGGATTTTGGCTTAGAGGCTGGGCATAGTGGCTCTCACGTATGATCCAAAGCAGGACTGTCACAAGTCCTCAGCCAGCCTTAGCCACACAGTGAGTCTGAGACCAGCCTGAGCAACATGAGAAAGCTTGTCTCAAAAAAACAAAAACAAAACAACTTCAAACAAAACCCAATTCAAGCTTAGACCCCTTTCACCAGGGCCAAAGGGCTCTGGGTCTTCCCAGAGGCCTGCTCTTACCTTCCTTGGTCCTGTAGTCCCTACCTCATGTCAGGACAACTGAACCCAGTTTAGTGTCACAGGAGGTCATGGTAGGGAATCCCCTGTGCAATATCCAAAGGCCACAAAAGCAGCTGGCAGGGTTTTGGCTTTTCAGTCTGCTAAGGATCCCGAACTTCCTGAGAAGAGCCTTCAACAGCTCCCCTGCCCTCAGCAGAGAGGTTCGCCAGCCTCCCGGGAGAGTGCAGCCAACCTTCATGGGGATTGGCCAGGATCTCTAAGAGTCCCCATGTGGGGAAGTAGATCTTTGCCAGGACAAGGCCTGCAACTGAGACTGATCTAGGGAGGGAAGATTGCTGAACCAAAGACCCAACAAGCTTCCAGCCAGTGCTTGATCTAAAATGTGAACTTACTCTGCCTCTGCTCCCAGCTGTTTCTAAGGCCCTCCAGCCTCAGCCCTGCTCACTCGCAGTCCTGTGCCCCTTCACCCCATTGTCAGTTCTGAAATGCTCTTCGCTCTCTCTGTGCCACTTAGCCTACATGTGCTGGTCAGTTCTGAGTCTCACCCACACCCCAAGTGGGGCCAGTCATAGCTAAAAGGCTACTTCTTCTGGGAAGCCCTCCAGAGTCTCACAGAATACAGGCGCAGTGCCCTGGCTATAGCTCTTGGCTTGGATCACTGGGGTATTGGAAGGAGGGAGCATCCTAAGCCAGTGTAGCCTGCATGCCACACCAAGTATGGTTTGCCAATTGCCTGAGGCTGGAGTTCAAGGTTTAGGTGTGATTGGCTCACACCTTGGATTGAGGTGATCGGTAAGGAAAGTAATAGATTCATGGATCTCTGCTTGCCCAGAACCCCTTCCCAAACCATTAAACTCTGGCTCTCAGGCCCCCATGGCCTTGCTGTGGACAGACTAGGGCTGGACAGCCTCTCTACAGGGTCTCACAAGTACCTTTGGTTCTAGGAGACTGTCTACACCTACCTGCTGGATGGGGAGTCCAGGCTGGTGTGTGAGGACCCCCCTCATGAGCTGCCACAGGAAGGAAAAATTCGGTAAGCCATTCTCTGCCTGTCCTTTGCCGTCTGGCATCGCCAAGAGGTCTCAGGGCTGAGACACCTTCCAAGATCATCTGGTCCACTCCCAACTTCAGTCTCTCTGCTCGGGTGGGTCCCCTGGGAAGTAGTATCTCCTCCTATGTTGGGGATGTATCGAGTGGGAATGGTTCTCTCTTCATAGAGTCTTTTACGTAGAATCTTTTTTCTTTTAATACTAAGTCTCACAGTGTAGTCCAGGTTGATTCTGAACTTACAGTGATCCTCCTGCTTCAGCTTCCCAAGTGCTGGAATTATAGATGGGATCCACCATGTCCAGCTCCCATAGAGTTCTTCTGGGTGGTTGTAGCTTCTCAGAGTGGAGTGGAGGGGTGGGTGGAAGGGGGCTGCAGCGTCTCTCAGTTCCAACTCCAGGAGGCCGTGAGCATTATGTGAGGCTTGGGCTTAGGATCCTAGTGTACCTGGGCTTCAGGAACACACAGTGACAACTTCCTGTACATAAGGTTAGAAGTTTCTGGACCTCTACCACCTAAGTTCAAATCCCACCTCCTCCCTGAATACCAGCTGTGTAACCTTAGGAAAATCAGACATCCTCTGTCGTGTGATTCCATTTCACTTTGCTTTTTGGTGACAGTGGTGTTTATGGGGATGTTGGGAGGATTAAATGATTGTGTGTGGTCTGCTATGGCTATCAGAACTCAGAGCTCAGCGCCTGATGGTCCCTGATACCTCTGAGCCCAGTGAGTTCAGCCGCCTCATTTTCCCAGTAAGGATACATTGAGGGACGTGTTCCAGACCACGAGGCAGCTGTGAGGCCAATCTGGGCCCGAGACACAGTTCTCAGTGGGAGTGGGGAGGTGACAGACTCTGGGTGAGCCATCCTTGTTATCTAAAGACAATGGGAGCAGAGGGCATTGTGGGTACAGTGCAGTGAAGCCAATTTCACAAAGCTGGGCTGTTTCGGTCCAACCTGCAGCTCTTTTGGTAGTGCCCAGGCTGCCGCCCTGGCAACTCTTAATCATAGAAGTACTGGGAGAAGTCTGCCTGGAGATGCCAGCCTCAAGGTCCTGGATCCTTTCTGGTCCCTGATGCCCTGGGTTCTAGGATGGTGGACTCACCACCAGCACAGAGCCCTTCCTTCCCCTTGTTCTGCCACAGAGCTGGGGACTGGGGGAGGGCCCACACTTTCCCTTTCAGATTCTGCTTACAACTTCTCCCTTAGAGGACTGCAGTGAACAGAGCCACAGTCCCCTTAGCCTGGGTCCTATCTAGGGGTTTTTTTGCTTTGGACATGGTGACAGTAGTGGTACTTCCATCATCATTTGGAGGCAGAACCACTTCCTACTTTTTAGCAATACTGGCAATCGAACCCAGGGCCTCATGCATGCTTGGCTCTACTGAGCTACATCCTCCAATACACAGGCTTATATGTTTATTTCTTGACAGGGTCTCACTAAGTTGTCCAGGCTAGCCTGGAATTCACTCTGTGGCCCAAGCTAGCCTCGCACTTTTTCTTCTCCTGCCTTAGCCTCTTGAGTAGCTATACCACCACTAGGCCAGATCTTCTGAATCTTAAACATAAAAAAAAGCTGCACTGGGCAGTGTTGGCATGTGCCTTTAATCCCAGCACTCGGGAGGCAGAAGCAGGCAAATTTCTGTGAGTTTGAGGCCTGGTTCTAGAACAGCCAAGACTACACAGAGAAATCAAACCAAACCAAACCAAAAAAAGTTGTAATGCGTGTTCCTTTTCTTCTCTGAGCCAATTCCTCCCACCCAGAGTTCTTCATTTGTTATTAGCCTGCCTCCTCCAGGAAATCTCCCCGCAGTCAGGGAAGCATTCCTGGGGGTTGGGAAGAATGTGCAGAATGGCAGGCTCAAGGGACAGGTTGGAGCCTCCTGTGGAGCTCTCTCTCTCTCTCTCTCTCTCTCTCTCTCTCTCTCTCTCTCTCTCTCTGTGTCTGTCTGTCTCTGTCTCTCTCTCTGTCTCTGTCTCTCTGTCTCTCTCTCTCTCTCTCTGGCGCCCCAGGCCCTGATCCCTTGGGCAGTTGGTGGTATCTGCAGTGTGGGCAGCTGGGAAAGGCTCTGACCCTGCATCAGAGGTCAGGTCAGCGTCCTCTCCATATCCAGGAAAGCCTTTGGAAAAGACAATTAAAAGTAAACGTTCAAATGCACTTAGCCCAGAACTACATGGAGATGGGCATGCCTACTGGGACAGAAAAGCAAACAATCAAAAACAATCCCCCCTCCCCCAAAAAACAAAAAACCCAGAGATTCCAGAAGGCAAAAAGAGCAAGAGGGAGGGGGTGGAGGGCATTGGCCTCTCAGAGCACAGAATTTAGAGCACAGTCAGACCAGTAAGGACTAGGGTAGGGTCTCAGGCTGGCACTCTCTTCTCGAATCTGTTCTATCTGTGTCTGATGTATGGGCTCACTCAGGTCCACCTGAGTTGGGCTGATGGGCCCAAGGGTGGTTGGTATGAGCCTTGTTCTCAAGTTTCCCCAGCAGAATGAAGTGTGAGAGCCAGGTATGTGGAAGGCAGTAGGCCTGGATTCTAGCCTAGCCGCATGCCTGTCTACTCCTCAGCCCAAATGAAGACTAGCCTTGGTTGACCTTGAGGGAATGAGTTTTCTTTTGACCTCAGTCTCTTTTTCTGTGAGATGGATGGGATTGGGGACAGGCTTCTCTCAAGTGTGGCCATCAAGACATAGCAAAGGCACCTGCCTGTGTGCAGCTACGTGGGCAGGGGTGGGGGAGGGGTGATCCAGCAGGAAACAGCTTTGGGAGGCTGCTGGCAGCTGCTGGCTGGCAAATAGCAGCAGGTGTGACTGGAGGCTGGATCGTAAAGGCAGATAAGGCTGAGGTGATGGACAGAAAATGAGCTAAGGTGGTGTTAGGGAGGCAGGGTGGAGCTCTGCCCGCTCCGAGGCACTCACAGCATGCCCGGTTAAGGAGCTCAAGTGTGGTTCACCTTTGTGTGTCTCCCTGGGCTTGTTCTCTTTGCTCCCCAGATTAATCCTTCCCTGCTTGTCTTCCGGTTGGGCCAGCAGCACCCATTTCATGAGACAGGCACAAGGGATTCCCTGCCGACAAGAAAGAGCCAAACTTCACAAAAAGAGGCTGGTTGTCGCCATGGCATCCCCAGGGAGACTCTGTCCACAGAAGAGTTGGGGACTGGCAAGCAGGATGCTTGGGCTTCAGGGCATTGTCGCTGTGATGACAATCCTATTGCTTTCTCCCGGGCCTCTATTTTCCCCTTTGTAAGATGACGAAGTTGGTCCAGTCCTGAATTCTACTGGCTTTAACAGGAACTCTGGCCTGGAAAGGAGAGAACCCCTTGAGAATCTCCATCTGATCTCCTAGCCTGTCTGAGACCCCGACCAGGTATCCTCTTGGCATCCCCAAACCTCAGAATACCCACTGCCAAGGGTAGGAGCTTTAGGCTTCCCAGCTGTCACTTGGGCATAGCCTTGGCTACCATTTGCAAGGCACTTCCTCAAGGCAAACCTGGTCTTTTCTCATGGCAGAATCTGATTGTCCATCTGGTTTGTCTTGGAGAACACAGTGACTGTCCATTCCCATTTCTGGAGTCTCATTCTGGCCGAGGAGAGCCAGGTGCTGGCCTAGATCATTTTGTCTTCAAGAGAGAGATGAAAAGTCATAGAAATTAGTGCAAGGTTCAGGGAGAAATGGAGGGAGAGTGAAGAAATGGAGAATCAGTGAGGTGATGGGGTTCAGTAAGGGGGTCCAGTGAGGTGATGGGGTTCAGTTAGGGGTGTCAGTGAGGTGATGGGGTTCAGTTAGGGGTGTCAGTGAGGTGATGGGGTTCAGTTAGGGGTCCAGTGAGATGATGGGGTTCAGTTAGGGGGTTCAGTGAGATGATAGGGTTTAGTTAGGGGTTCAGTGAGATGATGGGGTTCAGTAAGGGGATTCAGTGAGATGATGGGGTTAAGTAAGTGGGATTTAGCGAGGGACTGGGGTTCAGTGAGGGGATTAAATTCAGTGAGGAGATGAGTTTTGATGAGATAGTCAAGGGGATAGTCTATCACGGCAGAGAAGGCATGGCAGCAGGAACAGGAGGCAGCGGGTCATACCGTATCCACCGTCAGTAACCAGAGAAGAGCAAAGACTTGAGCCCAGCTAGCTTTCTCCTTTGTATTCAGCATGAGATCTCAGCCCACAGAATGTGCCACCCACATTTAGAATAAATCTTCCTATATTAATTAACCCAATCCAGAAAATGCCTCACATGCATGCCCAGAGATTTGTCTCCAAGGTGATTCCAGACCCTGTCAAGCTGACAATCAATATATACCCTGACACAGAGGCTGAGTGAGGGGGCGGAAACTGAGTGATGGCATAGAGAACAAGTGGGGCTCAGTGGGGTGGGGCGGGGTAAGGTGACAGAGACTCAGCAAGGACCACAGCGAGGGGGTGGGGCCCAGTGGGGGTGAAGGGTCAATAGGAGAAGGGATCAGGGAGTTGAGTGGGTCAGGGAGAAGTTGGGATTTGTAGGGAAGGGCTGAGAGTGAGCTCAGTAAGAGGCTGGGGTGTTGGTTAGGGCTGGGGCTTAGCGGGGCTTGGGAAAGGGTGGTGTTCAGTGAGGGAGCGGGTGTGGGCAGGTCTCAGTAAAGGAGGAGACCAGAGAAGGATGCAGGAGCTCCAGGAGGTGGAAAGGGCTGGACACGCGGCCCTTTCCAGGCATTGACCTTGCCCACACACAGCTTTCCCCTCTATTCTCTGTCCATTAAACAAATAGTTGTTAAAGGAACGGAACTGTCATAAAGTCCACGCCCGTTCCTCTCTGTGCTCTGGGCCCATCTGTCTTTTCCTTCAGTGGGGCAGGCCATAACCACCTTGGCACCAAGACTGAGTCATTGGCATTCAGTCTGGGAACAGGGGGCTTGGGGGGAGTTGAGTCCCTTGTCCCTGCCCTCAGCATCAGCCTGGAAGATATCTCTGGGGTCTAGCCATAGTTAGGCCTTTCCCAGGCTGGTGGGGAGCCCCCATCTCAGCTCCCTTATTTACAGTCTGTGGGCATTTGTGGATCATTCAGGCAGTGCACACTCTGGGAAGGATGTGACCAAGAAAATAGGCACCATGAGAGTGCGTGTAGCACGCCCTTATCTGAGGCTGTGTGCTGTGACGGGACCAGGGAAGGACAGAACTCAGAGCGAGGTGCCAAAACTTCCTAAGAGTTCTGGATTTGGGGAGGCCCTGGTGCTTGCTGAGGGCCTGGTTCTAGTCAGGACTGCACTGTACTGTCTCAGCCTGTCTCTCCTCTGGTCCCAAGGCCACTGAGACTAGATTTCCAGTGTCAAATATTCTTTCTCTAGTGAGAATTCTACCCAGGTAGACAGCTCGAAGGATCTAAAACAAAGGATTCAACCAGGTCTTTTCCTGCTCAAATTCCTGTTTCCTCTATCTCAGAATCAAACCCACCTCCCCACTGCCCTGGGCTCTCCTTGGTTTTGCCTTGCTCCGTCCAGCCATACCTGCTTTCTTGTGGCTATACGTTCCAGCAGGCATATGTTGCTCTCCCCTCTGAGCCTTCATGAATTCAGTTCCCTCTGCCTGCTCCTCTAGCCCGTCTGTCTGTCTGTCTGACCTCTGTGTGTCCTTCAGGACACAGGCATCTCCTTCGGGAAACCTTTTCTGACCCCGCTTCCGTCCCAATGAGGATGGGTTGGGCATGCTCTTCATCCTTTTGTCTTGGCTCTGGTACCTGACTCCACTGTGGATCTGTGTGTCTGTCTCTACATGATGCTCGGGTCCCTGAGTCAGGTATGAGTCCCACCCCTCATGTCAGCTCCCTCCGCTGAAGCTGACCCAGGAGGGCCATATTGGAGACAGCAGTGTTTATCCGTGAGGCCTCTTGTCTAGGAAGTCGATTCTTGTTCTGCTGAGGAGGGCAGTTGGAAACCCAGGTAGGGGGCCAGTGGCTGGGGTAGAGGATCTCCACTGAGGCTGGGCTGTAGCTCGGGAATAGAGAGCAGGGTACAGCTGTGAGTGGCACACGGGAAACAGCTCATCAGCTACTGAGGGGAGTAAGGAAAGAGGCAGCTAGGACAGTCTACAGATGAGTCACAGGAGTTTTGACAGGGAAGGAGCTAGAGAGATACATCCAGGCTGAAATATCTTTACTGCACTTCAGGGACACCCAGGGTGTCCCTGGTACCTCCAGGTGGCCATGGAGTTTTTTGGGCTGTGAACCAGAACCAGAGACTTATGAGGCCGCGTGCACAGGATCCTGGGGGCAAGTGCAGCTGGGTCTGGGGGTAGGAAGTGGGATAGATAGTATGGGTTTCAGAGTTTACTGACCATCATCAGTGTAGGGACCATCATCCCATTGTAGCTTCCAGCATGTCAAGGCCAACTAGCATGGTGGAGTTGGAGACTCAAAAGCCCCCAGCCTTCCTCAATTTGGTCAAGGGGAAAGACGGCTCCCATTGCCCTTCTGCCACTCTGATTTCAAGCAGTTGCAACAGCCCAGGCTCTAGATGTGAAGGGCAACAGATGAGAGGCAGTCCTGGTTCTTGTAGATTCTGAATTGGTCAGAGGGCAGGGAAGGAATGACTTCTGTGAGGTTCAGAATGCTCTGTGACCTTGAAAGAGATGCTCAACCTCTTTGGTCCTTTATTTTCTCCAGCAGATGTGACCTCCTGTCTTGGTGACTTGCAGGCCACCCCTCCCTTTTCCTCATCTAATCTGTGCTGTATTCCTCCAATGACCCTGATTGCACGCTCCAGAGTCCCAGCTTGTCTTCTATCCAGGCCAGGCAGTTCTTATAAACACAATAAGTGGAAGTTGCGTGAGAGTTGAGGAACCCAGGGCAATTAATCATCAGGGAGTGACATTTGGTGAAAAACCAGGTGCTTAATTAGGCAGGAAGAGCCAGAGGCCTGGGGGAAGATGGTGTTTGTGGAGGGCAGAGAGAAGTCGTCTTCACAGAACCAACCTCTTCTGCCTCAGTTTCTAGCCTCCACATGTGCCCGTGCCCTGCTTGAGGCTCACACGCCACATGCATCTGGCATTGTCCAAGCATAGTGATTAAACCTGAATCTGGTACCAGCTGCCTGGGTTCGAAGCTCCACTCTACCACTTATTAGCTGTGTGATCACAGATAGGTGGCTTAACCTGTCTGTACTTCAGCTTCTGCTTCAAAATGGAGATGGCAATGGTTTTTAACGCCTAGAGATGTTAAGGATTCTGAGTCAATATGTGATGATTAATCTTCATTGCCAAATTGTTTGGAGTTGGAATCACCTAGGAAACACTGGTCGATGTCTCTGTGCAGATGTTTCCAGAGAGGTTTAGTAGGAAGCCAAAGTCTACTCAGAATGTGTGTGCTGGGCCCCAGCATCCGACTTTCTCTGCTCCCTGACTATGGATGCAATGTGACCAGTTACCTCGAGTTCCTCCTGTAACAAATAGAGCTGCTTTCACCACTGCACCTGCCCCAGCCATGACAGCTATGCCGCCATGCTGTGTGCCCAGACAAACCCTTCCTTCTTAAAGTTGGTTTTTTTTAATGTATATTTTGTTACAGAAAGGAAAAAGGTTAATATAGAAATTGGTACTAGCAGTGGGGTCATTGCTGTAATAAACCTGACTATGTGGTTTGTAGGGCTTTAGAACTAAGTGCCTTGTGGGAGGAATGTTGATATTTTGGGGCTGGAGGTTAGGGAAGCTCTAGAGTGCTACAAAAGGAGCTTAACGGGCCATTCTCATGAATGCGCGGAAGACCAGAATTCCAGTATAAATGTTACCAGTTCAGTTCTGTCTCACAAGATTTCAAATAGGAATGAGGAATCTGTTGGGAACGGGGCAAGAAAGCATTTGTTTTATTATACTGCAAATAATCTGAAAACATTCAGGTTGTGTCATAGTTACTGCTTCTTGCATTTATAGAGATTTATAGTGAAATTTCAAAGCAAAAAGATGTGGAAATGTGCAGCTTACCAAGGGAAGGAATGTGAACGCAGTTGAAGTTGTAGACATAGTAGATGTCAACAGGTGTCTCTATGTTTAAGAGATTTGCATCATTAAACAGAAGCGTGCTTTGCACTGAGCCAGTAGGAAATGTGGTCTGAGGACTGAGCCATATCTGTTGAAAGCTCTAGCTTTTAAAAATGCAGATTCATTTGATGGGAAAGTAATTGAACTGAGACTGCCACTGGGGGTTCTCAGCTCAAAACAACTGACCAGGGAACCATTTTTTTTTCTAGCTGCATCACCAAAATGCACAGAGGTTAGTTAGCACAGCTATGGTAGCAGTGGGCCAGATGATGTCATCAGCTGATATCAGAGCTTCAAAGTGTCATTCCTACTTGTATCTGTTTGGCGCATGTAAAATATGCGAGTCATAGGACTGTGTAGGCTTGAGCCAAGACTCCAGAAAGCCTCTGGGTTCAGGAAATGCTTTTCAGGGTCAGATTCCCTGCAAGGAGGTCCGGGGAAGGCACTGCATGAAATTTGAAAGTAAAGCCCACATTTTAAGGAGACCTCAGGATGTTGAGGATGTAAGGATTATCCACCAAGAAAAGCCCCAGGCATGAAGTTGAGCCAGTGCAAGAAAGAGGTTGTGCTTGCTACAGTGGCCGAGCTGGAGGAGTGTGCACCAAGATAGTACACCAATAGCCACAGATGCTACAGCGTTGAGGTTCGTGGCTGGCTTTGCTGAGCATCCGGTCTCAGTTTGATCTGACCTTTCTTTGCTCTGTGCCCTTAGGCCTTCCTTTTAGAATGGGAAGGCTTATTCAGTGTCACTGTATATTGGAAGTATGTGAGCTGCTTTTTGATTTTTACATTGGTATACAGTTCAGAGGTTGCCTTGAACCTTGGGTGAGAGTTCATAGTTTGAACTCTTGAATGATTTTTTTTTTGAGGACTCTTACATATAAAGTACACACACTTTCCATTGTGAGGTGGCCTTTGAGGACCAGAGGAAGAATGTTATGATTTACAATGATGTGTTTGGGTAGCTGGTGGGCTTTTGATGGCTAATCTTCATTGTCAGCATCACCTAGGAGATTCGGCAGCACCCGGGAGCCCACACGGTGATGTGTCTGTGAGATGTTTAATTAGAGGGAAGGTCTGCCCCCTGGACTAGGGTCTGAAGTCAGTTTAAGGAAGGAGCAAATGAGAAGCCAAGATGACCACCAGTTTCATCCCTCTGCTTCCTGACTGTGGATGCACCATGACCAAGTGCCTCTCACTTCCATGGCCACACCCAGAGCTGCTCTCACTGCCATGCCTTCCCTCTCACAATGGACTAGACCCTCAAACCGTGAATCTTCCTTCCTTGAGTTGCCTTTGTCAGGGGTTTCCCTACATCATCAAGATAAGTAACTCACGCATCATCTATGGAAGTTGCGTGGTGCATGTGACTGTGTTGGTGCAGGGAATGCCCAGTGACTATAACTAGGCTGGTTCCCGCCATGTCTCCCTCTCATGCTTAGCACTAAAACTTGTTGAACAAATGGGAGACTTGTCCTCTCCTCAGTTCCAGTTCCTCCTGGGATGCTCAGAGAAGGTAGATTGCTCACCTAAGGTCTGTGTTTCTCTGCTTTCTATTTCCAGAGGATCTGCCCTGGGCTGTGTGCATATGTCTTTCCCATATCTACCAGCAAGAGGCATGGAAGGCTAGGCTGTGACTCCTTGCCTTTTTACACGGGACATGGGCAAGGCAGGCACGGGGAGGGCCCAGCTCTCATTTTGATCTTCCTCATGTCTGTCTCCAGGCAAATCATCTAGAACAGTAGTTCTCAACCTTCCTAATGTTGAAGCTTTTTAACAGAGTTCCTCATGTTGTGGTGACTCCCAACCATAAAATTATTTTCATTGCTACTTCATAACTGTAATTTTGCTACTGTTATGAAGCATAATGTAAATGTCTGTGTTTTCTGATGCTCTTAGGGGACCTCTGTGAAAGGGTCATTTGAGCTCTGAAAGGAGTCTCCACCCACAGGTTGAGAACTTCTAATCTAGACTCTAACATGTATACAGGATTCAGCCTGTTTGTATCTCCAGGCTGATGGGAGTGGGCCCAACCCCTCTTTGATCCAGAGATGAGAGATGAGACCATGCCTTATTTTCAGAGAAGCTGTGATCTCCCGGAAGCGGCTGAGTTGCAATGGGCTGGGACCTTCAGACCTATTGGGAAAGCCCTTGGCCAGGCTGGCGGCTCCGCAGGCTCCTGACACACAAGGTAAGGGTTAGAGACTAGACGGGAACAGGGAGGCTGTGCTTCTGTTTCCAGGTCATGTCTGCTTTCTGTCCATTCTCCTCTGTCTCCTCCTTGTGCTCTCCATCTCCAGCTGTCTCTCCTCTAATTTTCTCTCTAACTTGCTACTAATGTCCCTAAGCCAAATTTCCTAACTGTAAAATGGGATAACAGTGCCTTTCTTGAGGGGTGTTTTTGAGGTACAAATGAGATGGCTGTGTAAAGGGTCTCAGTGACGGCTGGCTGCTGTAGCTGTGTGCTTGTGCCTATTGTCAGATGGGGCTGGAGTTGTTGTCATGTTCTCTGTCATTGTCTGTGTCTCTTTCTTGCCCTCTCCATGCCCCCTGTCCTCCACGTCTCTCTCTGCCTCGTGTCTCAGTCTCTCCAGGTCTCTGTCCTCTGTCTCGATGTGGAAAGTGCACAAGACTGGGAGTCAGGAGACCTGACTTGCTGAGTGATCTTGGGCAAGTCACTACACCTTTCTGGACCTCAGCTTCCTACCTGTAGAAGCAGGATGCTCAGATTTCCCTGCCTCCTTCCTTCCCTCCCTTCCTCCTTCCCTCCCTCTCTCCCTTCCTCCCTCCTTCCCTCCCAGGGTTTCTGGGAGAATCAAGAGAATGTTGTCAAGTGAGGGGACTTCCTTTTGTCTAGGGGTTGTCGCTGTGGTTGTTTCTGTCACTGACTCAGTTCTGCTCTCTGTCTCACTGGGCCTCTGGGTCTCTCAGTCTTTGTCCTGGCCTCTCTGTCTGCAGCTTTGTCTCCTTCCCTGGGTCCTTACTCAGTAGCTTGGTCTCACTGGGCCTTCAGGACCACCTCATTGCCCTCTCCTCCCCTCAGTGCTGGTCATACCCCTGCTGGACAAGGAGACTGGAACTGTGGCAGCCGTCATCTTGGTAAGAGCCTACCCAAGTACCTGGGTTGTGGTAGGACGGGGGAGAAGAAAACAGGGGGGAAAGACTGTGGTTGGAGTGTGTGTGTGTGTGTGTGTGTGTGTGTGTGTGTGTCTGCCTGCCTGTCTGTCTGTTTGTCTGGGGAGTGTGAAGTTGCAATACCACTGGGATAGATTGGAGGCAAATGAGGGCTTGACCAGAGCCTGGGCCATCTTCATAGTCCACTTCATAGTCCTCATCCTGGCAGGAGGAAGACACTGGTCCACTGGGTAAACCAAGCTTCGTCTGAACTCAGCCTTCATCAGTTTCCTCTTGGAAAACTCTGGATGGGTTAATGGTACAGGGACACATTGAGGTGATTGTGACCAACAGACACTGAAAGGGCACAGAAAGGGACATGAGGTTGTCCCCACTAGAGACATCTAGGCAGTTTAGGTATCAGAGATGCTGGAGCTAGGGACTTAAGGAAAGTTAAGGTGTCCCCAGTGGAGCTGCCTGGGTGACAAGCAGCAATCAGAGGGAAGAGAAGGGGTCTTCATCAGAAGTGAGACACATGGGAACTCAGGAGGTTGTTTTCCGTGGGTTCCTGGATGCTCTCTGCTGCCCCTCATGGGGTCCCTGCGGCTTCTGCTTCACAGCTCCGTACAGGGGCGGCTGAACCTTGCCAGCAAAGGTTCTGTTCCTATTCTAATCTTTTTCCCATATGGAGATGGAAGTCAAAATCCTTGTCCTGTCCCAGGAAAGGGCTTGTACCCCAAGCCACAGTAATGGTGATCTGCCAGCATCAGAGTGGCTTCCCCAGACAAATAAATTAGGCTCCAAGGGACTCCTCCTGATCTCATTAGCAAGGAATTAGAGGTTTCCGAGGAGCCTGACCTTTCCTGAGCTGCAGGGCAGGCAGCGGGATTGGAGGGGGCAGCCACCCACTGGGGTGAGGTGCCAGGCTTGACTCCCTGACACCAGGCCCCATCTGCCTGAGGTAGGAAGCCTGGAATCATCCTTACTGATCCCCAGTCCCAGTTGTTCCCCTGGTGAGGGGATCTGCTATGGACAGAACTCTCATACCCGACTTCTTGCCCTGCTTCTTGGGTAACCTGTCCTGGAGTTGGCAGACTGAGGACAGACCAGGGCAGGTGTAAAAGCTGGGGTGTGGAACAGTGGTTCAGCCCACCTTCTCTGTAGACAGAACAGACATAGACGTGCCAGGCTCCTCGAGAGCCCTGTCCTCACTTTGAGACAGTGAAGATTTGGACGGGAAGGAAAGCCATTCCCCCAAGGTGAAGACATTTGGGAAGTTGTTCGTCTTGGCAACAGACTGATGGCTGCCATGCTTGCCTTGGCTAGTGTCAAGCCAGGGCTCTGGGCTTCCGCTTTCTGGAGAGAGGAGACTCCAGTGTAGTCGGAATTCAGCCAGCTGCCATCTGGGTGCTGGAGCCAGTCATTTCTACTTCTTGGAGCTTTCATTCTGGGGACAGGCAGGGACACCTTCAGGCCACCAGGAGCCAGCAGGTGTTCTGATGGCAGCTGGAGCAGCAAGGGGTGCCCCCCCCAGTAGAGAGAGCCTTTGAGTGAGGCTTTGGGGGTAGGTAGGAGGTGGGAAGGCTGAGGAAGGAAAGGGCAGTGGGAATCGCATGAGCAAAGGCAGAGGAGCAGAGGTGTGAGTTGGGGGTGGGGTGGGAGAGGAGCGTGATCCAGTGAGGCTTAAGTGGGAGATGTGTACTACCAAGGAAGTTTCTGACAGACATTCTCTCATCTCCTCAAAGATCCTGACAGCGAAGACCTCTTGAAAGGACTTTAGAACATCTCACTGTCCAGTTCTCTAAGCTTGAATCTTCCCAGTCAGGTAGAAACACACTTCTTAGGATGCCTGCTCCCCAAGACACACACATCTGACAGCTGCTCCCTGGGTCACAAGATCTTTCATCCTCCCAGGGGCAGCACAGGCAGCCATGGGGTACCCAGCTGCTACCCAACCCCGAAGGTAGAAGGGACAGAGGAAGAGGGAGGACCATAAATCATCAGCTCCTTTCTTGATAACTCCAAACTTTTATCTGGGTCTCTATTGTTGGTATCTATCGTCTACTCATGCATGCACGCACGCACGTACGCGCACACGCGCGCACACGCACACACATCCATCCATCTGTCCAAGATACTAGGTATCGAGCACTGCACTATGTTCTGGGAAACACAGAAATGACCAGGATAGGTCATCAGCTCCCGCCTTCAGACCATTAGTCTGTAAGGCATGAAACAGGTGGCAAAAGTAAGGGAGGATTGCAGACACTCACAAGCTCTAGCCAGGAGACCAGGGAGTCTTGCGAGGAGCATTGGGTTAGATGGAGCTGCAGTCAGCAAAAGAACTCCTAAGAAATGTGCCGTCCAGGTGCACAGCTGTGTGCCTGAGTTCTGAGCTTTCCCGCTCAGTTCAAGGCTCCTTGATTGCAAAGTCTTTGTGTGGAACGTCTCTCACTCTGTTTTCCAGTTCTGGGATAATAAATCTCTTTGAGGAGTAGGCGGCTCTTGGTCTCTGGCATATGATGCATGATTTGTGCCTGCTCCCCGTCCCCTAGCTCTGCCTGTTAGCTCCTTGCATGAGAGTAGGATGTTCATGCCATCAGTCATGTTGAACTTGATGAGGATGGGCCTGGTAGCCTGGCCAAGTTTTTACTTCTTTCTAAACACTAGTGCCTACTGATTAGCATTTCCCACCGATCCCCAGACACCCACCTTAACATTAACATTTACAAGGGTAAATGTTACCACATGCAAGTGCACTGGGGGGATGAACTGGTTTGTGTTATGGAATGTTGGAAGTATGGGTGTGGCTCTTGGGTGTAGAAACTAATTCCTTGAGTGTGTACATGTGGATGGTATAGGCACTGGAGGTGTGTGTGTGTGTGTGTGTGTGTGTGTGTGTGTGTGTGTGTATTTCCATGGGGAAGTGAATGCAAGTGTGTACATGTGAAGGGGTCTGAGGTTCTTCCAGTGAGTACCTGTGTGTGTCTCAAGTGGGTAGACTGAGGCAGCCCAGCAATGCATGCTGGGATGAGGGAACGTCACAATTTCTTCTTTTCCCTTAGCATTTTCAACCACACAGCTCTGCATCTGGGTCCAGACCTTTGGAAAACCAAGGAACTGGTTTCCCCCTGCTCCCAGCTCTCGAGGGGTCCCATCTGCCCCTCTTCCTGAGAGATAGGTCCAGGCGTAGAAGGAGCTCTCTTCTACATACTAACCATACAAGGCCGGCACAGTTATGTAAACAGCATGCAGCCTGCTTCAGACGCCCTCAGGCCCATCATTCCCAGCTTAGCTTCAACTCAGTCTTTAGTCCCCCGCCCCAAGTCACCTCCAGGTCTTCCTGGGTCTAGTCTTGCTTCCTGTCATTTACCCTCCATCTCACAGATGACAGTCGTCAGATACTAAAGTTTACCATAGCATCCTAAATCCCAAGTTGTATGCCCTTCCATCTATGGCTCCATGGACTTCACTCCCTACCCCAGGGACCTCATCTTCCCATAAACCTGTAAACCTCCCACTTGGTGCTTTACCAGGGCAGCCTTCTTTCTACAGCACCCCCCCCCCCCCCACACACACACACTTCTGCTTCTACTTCCAGTGCAGGAAGCCTTCCAGATCCCATTCCCTCTAAGATTCACAGTCTGTCTATGCAGCCCGATCCCCTCAGGTATAAGGTCCCACACCCCCTCCCAAGTGCACCCCGACTCATCATGCTCCTGGCCAGACTGTGAGCTTCCCGCTGGTCTCCTCCACTCCATCTGTTCCTGGCAGGGGACCCAGCAGGGAAGCAGGCAGGGGCTGCTGGGTGAGGGGAGGAAGCAGGATGAAGCCCACACCCCCTGTGAGCACTGTGGGGGCCCCACAGGTGGCGAACAGCTTTGAGTAAGCTAAGGAAGTTGAGACAGCAGGCGGGGAGGGAGCCTTGCTAGCAGGCCACCGTGGGTCCCTAGACTGTCATCTCCCTCTTCAACACCCAAGAGTGCTGGAGGAAGAGAAATTTCCAGAGCATGAAAGATGGCTGAAGGGAGTCATGGTGACTAACTAGCACAGGGACACAGGACAGGGGAGGATAACCGGGTGGTAAGAATGAATCTAGAAAGTCAACATGGAGGCAGGAAGGGGCGGAATGGTGTAAGGGGAAGACTGCATCTCACCAAAGCGAGAAACAAAGCAAAAAAAAAAAACCCCACTCCCTCCCTCAGTCCATTCATCTCCTCTCAAACCCCACCCAGAAGCGATGGAGCTGGAGGCTAAAGGCAATTCCACAAATCCTCTAATCAGGGCCTGAGGCGCTCCATGTGTGGGCGGTGGAGAAGGGTCTAAGGTCCGCCTTCCTGACACTGTAGGCCTGGACTGTGCTCTCTATGGCACAGTCTGCTCCAGGAACGGGACAATAAGCATGGAAAGTGATGGGACAGAGACAGGGAAGTTCCACCCTTTTCACCTGCCCTGGATGTCTTCCTTGGGAAAGTGACCCCCAGAGCTAGCTGCGTGGCCTGAAGAATGGGCTTACATGGAGGTCATAGACTGTGTTGGTGGCAACTGGTGTGTACCGGTTGTGGGAGGACATGCTAGTGAAGACAGGCTGGGGAAGGTCACAGCTGGTCCCTTCTCTCCAGGTGCACTGTGGCCAGCTGAGTGACAGCGAGGAGCAGAGCCTACAGGCGGTGGAGAAGCATGTGAGTCGGGTGGGACTGTGGTAGCACAGGGGCTGCTCAGGACCCTTACCAGAGCTTGTAGGAAAGACGACCTGGCCAGAGAGCTGGGCAGGCCTGGCTTCTGGTTCCAGCGAGACCACCTTGAGCAAGTCAGTTTCACATCTGAAGATGGGGTAGCGATAGCACTGACTTACCTGGGTTAGTGAAGAGTCAAAAACCCTGTGTATAACTGAGGCTCTTTTCTGCCTAAGGTTTCAGGGGTCTGCGATATTTATCAGGGTGGTGTTAGACAGAAAAATCTGACCCTCTTTTGGAAGAGTCTGTGAGCAGGGGCTGGAGACAGTTATACTTGGCCGTGGTGGAAGGAGTGAGGCTCTAAGGGCAGTGGGAACTCCTAGGAAGTGGAGGGACCAGTCGGTTGAAGTATTTGGGACCAGAACGGAACAATAGGCACTATGTGGCCCAAAGAGGGATCTATTTGAGCTAAGGAGGGGAGTCATGTAGTGGCACTGGTAAAGTGACAAGGGCATGCTCACTACTCGGCCTGCCCTAGGCTCTAGTGGCCCTGCAGAGGGTGCAGGCCCTGCAGCAGCGCAGGCCTGAAGCTGTTCAGAACACCTCAACGGATGCCTCTGAAGATCAGAAGGATGAGAAGGAGTACACCGACCATGACCGAAAGATCCTGCAACTGTGTGGTAAGGGCCAAACTTGGGCAGGACAGTAGGACCTGATAGGGTGGATCCTAGAGGGGCAGGGCCAGACTCTGGAGTAGGCGGGACCTGAGAGGTGAGGTGTACCAGATAACACCTGGAAAGCATGTGGGTCTCCTGGGTGGTCTTGTGGAGCCTGGAAGCAGACCCCAGGCAAGGCAGAGCCCTCTCTGATTTGAGCCTCACCCTTGCAGGGGAACTCTATGACTTGGATGCCACTTCTCTGCAGCTCAAAGTCCTTCAATATGTGAGTCCCTGAGCATCTTCTCTTCCACCCGATCTCTCTCCAAAGACCCACAGACCCTTGACCCTGTCATCTCAGTTCAGATTGGACACCCCCTCCTCTCTTCTCTTCTACAATCCTGAAAAACCCAGGGAGGCTAGAGGGTGGCCCAGCCCCACCCTCAGCCTGGCTCTGTCTGTCCCCTTGCAGCTGCAGCAGGAGACACAGGCCACTCACTGCTGCCTCCTGCTGGTGTCAGAGGACAATCTGCAGTTTTCCTGCAAGGTGAGGGTCCAAGTCCACTGTGAGGAGGTGGGGCAACCTGTATCTATCTGCCTTTCCTCCCATAAACCTGTCTCCGTTACTGGGTCCCACAGGTCATTGGAGATAAAGTTCTGGGAGAAGAGATCAGCTTTCCAGTGAGTTCTACCTCCATCCTCGGCATTGGAGCCTGCAGGGACCAGGAAGTCCTAGCTGGACTGGGGCCACCTGGAATGTCTTGGTGGGAGTAGCCCAGATCGTGAGATCTACTTAGAAGTATTACGACGGAGCACTGTCTCTCATGATCAGGCTCTAGTAGAAGCAAGCTCTGAGAGGAAGCCTTAGATGAGACCAGCTCTCTCTTGCTTGAGTGTTTCTAGACCTGAACCTGTTAGAATCTCTTGAAATCAGTGAGACTCTTTGGGGTCTGCTTATCACTCTCTACTCAGGGAAAACCTTCAAGTCCACTCTTGGTTACCCAACTCTCCCTACGCCTCTCTCCTCTGCTCCTCAATATCATCTCCATCCATTCTCTGAACTGTTCAAAGAGTTTATTGAAACTTCTAGTCTTGGAAGGCAAGGATGGGTTGACACAGGGAGAGCTGGGTCGACTGGGTCTCTCTTCACGTTCCAGTTGACCATGGGACGCCTGGGCCAGGTGGTGGAAGACAAGCAGTGCATCCAGTTGAAGGACCTAACCCCTGTAAGCCATGGCCATGCTGAGCCAAGGGAGAGGGAGGGGGAACCCTTTGCTCAGGCCCCAGTGTCTTTGGAATAGGGGGTAGCCTAGAGATGGGGAGACCAGACCCAGAGACTTTGTGGCACCCTGCCCTCATGCCATAGCGGGCTACAGAGTGTGGTGAGAGCTGCCCCTCCTTACTGTTCATCTCTGCAGGACGACGTGCAACAGCTGCAAACCATGCTGGGCTGTGAGCTGCAGGCTATGTTATGTGTCCCTGTCATCAGCCGCGCCACTGACCAGGTGGTGGCCCTGGCTTGCGCCTTCAACAAGCTTGGAGGAGACTTGTGAGTTTGGGGTGGGGTGTCAATAAGGAGTTGGAGCTGAGAGGCAGGGCATAGTGTGAGAAGGAAACCAGCAGTGGTAGGGCCTCTGTTAATGCAAAATTGCTGATGCTCCGTCACCTGTTGTTTTGGTGTTTTATGTTGCTGTCCCTCCATGACATGGGGGTGTCAGGGAAGAGCAGGAGGACAGCCAGCTCTAGTCTTGGCAAGTCTCTAGTCTGAGGGGGGAGACTAGCCTTGATCTGAATGACTCTTATCAGAGAAGGGAGATGTGGCTTTTGTTTCAAGAAGCAATAACTCTCTTGAAACATGTTGGGCTGTGAGCCTCAGGCTATGTGTCCCTGTCATCAGTCGAGCCACGGACCAGGTGGTGGCCCTGGCTTGTGCTTTCAACAAGCTTGGAGGAGACTTGTAAGTTTGAGGGCGGGGGTGTCATGGTGCCATGGCCCCAGGTTCTAGGGAGTCTGAAGTGGGCAGATCACGTGAACCTAGCAGTTCCAGGCCAGCCTGGCGACATGCTTATAAGCCTGCCTCAAACCAGCGAAAACAAGCAGTAGCCTGAGGAGGAACCCACATTTTGGTCTGAAGACAAGTAGAGCATTCCCTTGAGAGAGCTCTGAGCCTGAAGGGGGAGGCATGGTGTGTAGTCCCAGTGTGAAGAGTTCTATTAGCTGGTAGATAGGAGCTTCCTGGTAGCCTGCAGGAGAAGAGAAAAGGGCTGAGAAGCCCATCTTCCCCATCCTCTCTGGTGACTCCCAGCCCTCCTTCCAGCTTCACAGATGAGGACGAACGTGTGATCCAACACTGCTTCCACTACACGGGCACAGTGCTCACCAGCACCTTGGCCTTCCAGAAGGAGCAGAAGCTCAAGTGCGAGTGCCAGGTGAGTACCTGTCGTGAGCTTTTCCTGGGAAGCAGTACCAGCCCCGGGAGGCTAGCCCCACGGCTGGCTGATGCTGCCTGTGCTATCTAGGCCAGTGGCAGCACTGGAGCTAGGTAACCTAGTGACCTGGAAGTCGCTTAAAGAGGGGGGTCAGTAGTTCCCTGGGCTCTAGGCATTGTCTGTGATTGCCCTCTAGTGTCTAACACGGGCACTACCACAACATCTGGGCAGCAAGAGGCAAAGGTAGCAGATGTCTGAGACCCAAGGGTCATTCCCCAGGTCTTTCACTTAGTAGCCAAAGGGTTTCATTAGGCACGTCAGTTTCCATCCTGCTCAGGGAGCACTTGGGAAGGGAGGAGAACGTCCTGGGCCCTCTTTATGATCTTCACTTCCTCCTTCCTAGGCTCTTCTTCAAGTGGCAAAGAACCTCTTCACCCACCTGGGTGAGTGACTGTCTCCCACACAGGCAGGTTGGGGAGGAGATGTGGAGGGCTTGCCTGGCATTCTTCAGGTCTTACGTGCTTCTCCCCCCTCCCCCCCAGATGACGTCTCTGTCCTGCTACAGGAGATCATCACAGAGGCCAGAAACCTCAGCAATGCGGAGATGTGAGCAGAAGTGGGGTGGTGGGGGAGGGGAAGCCCCAGCCCTCACCACCTCTGCCCACTCCCTGTCTTCTTGTCCTGCATTGCCTTCTGCCTGGGTCCTTGTTGTAGTCAGGATAGCATTAGCTTTGCTTGCCCTGGGTTTCTATGACACATAGTAGGAACTAAAAACAATACAATACAAAACAAAACAAATAAAACGCAGATGGAGGAATGCTTGGGCATGGCCAGCCCTGAGGAGAGTGTCACACTTTAGGACACTTTCCAGGGTCTCAGAAATCGCTACTTTAGCCATACGTGGTTCGAGGGACTTCAGAACCCCACGAGCCAACCTCTTCTCTCCACAGCTGCTCCGTGTTTCTGCTAGATCAGAACGAGCTGGTGGCCAAGGTGTTCGATGGCGGCGTTGTGGACGATGAGGTGAGGGAGTATGGAGGGTATTCAAGAGTAAGCAAGGGTTCCTGGGGAAAAGGCCACATTTGAAAGTTGTCTATACGCAGGCTAACCTTTGGCTTTCAATTCCATCCCTGTCTGGGCAGAGTTATGAGATCCGCATCCCGGCGGACCAAGGCATCGCAGGCCACGTGGCGACTACAGGCCAGATCCTGAACATCCCAGATGCATACGCCCATCCGCTTTTCTATCGCGGTGTAGATGACAGCACTGGCTTCCGCACGCGCAACATTCTCTGCTTCCCTATCAAGAATGAGAACCAGGGTGCCGACTTGTTGCCGCCAGGGGCGGGGCCTGAAGGGGCTGGAAGGGGTGGGGCCGGGGCGGAGCCTAGGGGAAAGTCTTAGTTTCTTCAGATCTGCTAGCTAGAGCTTGGGATTGTCTGGTCTTGAGCCATTCCTTCAAGAGGAGTTAAGGGAAGGGAAGTCTCACTGGACCCCTTCACCAGCGATTTCTATTCTCTCTCTTCATAGAGGTCATCGGTGTGGCTGAGCTAGTGAACAAGATCAATGGGCCATGGTTCAGCAAGTTTGATGAGGACCTGGCCACAGCCTTCTCCATCTACTGTGGCATCAGCATCGCCCACGTGAGGGAGCGCTACTGGGGTGGGGAGGGTGTCCTTCTTCTAGTCCCCACATCTGCTCTCTTTGCTCTGGCCTGTCTATGCTCAAGGCTCAGATATAGGGTGCTATACAGCTTGCCACACATGCCGGCTGCCTCCAGTCGTTCAGCATGAAAAGTTGGGGATACTATTTCCCATCCTGTCCAACCAGCTTCTGAGGATCATGAAAAAGAAAGGAAAAGAAACAAAACAAAACCCCACCTGGTTTTGCTGGGCTATATGGATATAGATAGGTAGATAGATAGATAGATAGATAGATAGATAGATAGATAGATAGATAGATAGATAGATAGAATGGGCCTATAACTTCAGAATCTGAGAGGGAGTAGCAGGAAGGTGGAGTTCAAAACCTTGACTACGTGGCAAATTGGAGACCAGCCTGAGCTACATGAGACACTGTCTCCACACAAAAAAAACCCTAACACACACATACAAAACCCTATTGGTAAGATTCCATGCCCACGCCAGCAACTCCAAACCAATCTACTAGTCAGTATCTTTTAAGCAAACATCTTTCTCTCCATGCTTTTGGCAGCTGTAGCCTGCAAATCCAACCTAGGTTCCCGAGTTGCTCCCTCCTTTCTTATCTTTTCCTCCAAGGGCTGCCAGGTTCAGGGGACAAAGTGCCTCAGATGTTAAGAAAATGGGGAAGCCAGTAAGAGAGCTCCGATTAGGGTGGGGCCTGAACACTGAGTATTGCTAATGGCTTATACTGGGCCCCAATGGGACAGGAGGGAGAACTTCGGCAGTCTGACCCATTTGTCCAGTTCTGGGTATTCTGAGGATGTCACAGCCCCATCTTTTCCATTTTTTCCTCTCAGTCTCTCCTATACAAAAAGGTGAATGAAGCTCAGTACCGCAGCCACCTGGCCAATGAGATGATGATGTATCATATGAAGGTAAGGCTTGCTTGGAGCTTCTGCACATCTCAGGGTCTGGGAGTACCTACTCCACGTGTCTTCTCTGACTCCCAGAATCCTCTGCGACCCAGGTCCAGGCTGAGCTTGACCTCTGCTGCCTCTTGAGAATGGGGAAACAGACCCACACCAGTACCCAGCCTCAGCTCTGCCTAGGGGGCCTCCCCACTTACCCATACTCCTCTCCCAAGCTTTTTTCTTAGCCCAATCTGAAGGCAGCCAGCAGGCTTCCTCCCAGGAGAAAATTTGGTTGGGACAGCTACCCCCACCCCACGTCCAGAGAGAATGTCCAACTTGGGGAACCCCTGAAGGCTGAAAACCTTGCTCAGAGCTTTCCCCTGCCACTGTCGGACTGCAGTGGCCGTGCACCCCTGCGTGATCTTAATTGCTGATACTCCAGTCCCATTACCAGGCCTGTTTCAGAAGAGCTACCTCAAGCCTTAGCTTAGAGTGTATGCACTCATTGGGTGTCCTCTCGTCTGTGCCCCAAACTTTGGGAATAGGCACAAATCAGTAGCACATGGGACTCTGATTAGATACTAGAAGGCTCTCCCTGAGAGACAAACTGATAGACTTGGAGTCTGCGAAAGGCCACCAGGGGTTGGAGTGTCACAAATGGTCATTCTTTATCTTTGCCTGGAATTGTCAGTCATGGATGTGGTCACAGACGTGGTCATCTGGGCATAGGCAGGGGCCACAGGCATATGAGCTGCAGTGCTGTGGTGATCTTTCCAGTGACATATAGAGTTGGTATCCAACTTGGTGCACGCTGGACAAGGGATCCCACATCTGCATGGGAATTTGATGGGAGACACTGGAGAGGGAAGAGGCCATCTTCTAATGCCTGGCTTGTCTGCTCTAGGTCTCTGACGATGAATACACCAAGCTTCTCCATGATGGCATCCAACCTGTGTCTGCCATTGACTCCAACTTCGCCAACTTTACCTACACTCCTCGGTCTCTGCCTGAGGACGACACTTCTATGGTGAGCTGGCCCTTCCCAGTCTAGCTGGGACATGGGGTTGGAGGGTGGGAAGTATAGATATCAGTTAGATGTGCATAAGGACTTCAGGTGAGGCAGGAACTCCAAGGAAGGCTATGGAGTCTCTTTCAGAGTTAGGCTAGGCATGCCTTTTGCCATTATGGGGCCATGGGGAGGCTTAGGGGACAGCAGTGGGCTGGAGAGTGCCCCAGAGCTGCCCTAGGTATGTGGTCTCGAGGCTTGCAATACTGCCTGTTCCTCTAAGATTATATGTGGGCTTGCCCCCAAGAAGTCTTAGGTCTCGGGCCCCTTAAATTTTGGATAGTTCACAATTTTCTGTGTGCCCATTCATCTACTCAATTGTCCTTTAGTTTAGCTTTAGAATTTTAAGACGCTAAATTTTTGGGTGTGAGGCTTCAAGAGGGAGACAGGAGCCATGTCTCGATAGTGACAACCTCTCTGACATCCTCTCTTTCTCTGCTTTACAGGCCATCCTGAGCATGCTGCAAGACATGAACTTCATCAATAACTACAAAATTGACTGTCCAACCCTGGCCCGGTATGGGCCCCAGCACTGCCCTCGGAACAGAGCCCCAGTTTCCCCTTCCCATTGTCCTCCAACCTCATGTCCATTGCCCCAAGCATTCTTGGGAGGGGAGGATTGGGTTTGTGGGGATGGGGAGGGCTCTGTGAAGAAGGATCCGTTCTCAGACACTGGATCACGAATAAAGAAAGGCAAGAAAATGTAATGGGCAGTTTGGAGGGCTTCCCGAAGGAGAAGAGGCTGAGGCCCCTCTGCTGCTTTGGCTCCTCCCCCAGATTCTGCCTGATGGTGAAGAAAGGCTACCGGGATCCACCCTACCACAACTGGATGCATGCCTTCTCTGTCTCTCACTTTTGCTACCTGCTCTACAAGAATCTGGAGCTCTCCAACTACCTCGAGTTAGTGGCTACCTTTCCCACATCTTCCAATAACGAGGCCCCTCTTGTGTGGCAGGTCCTTTACCTGGTCACTCAGCCTGTCCTTTCCACTGGGGGAAATGCTGTACGGCCCCACCTTCCACAAGGGATCTGCTCAGTCACAGAGGATGACGGACCTGATTCTCCCAGGGCCGCCACACTCCAAAGGAGAGCTGCTGCTTCCCGGAACCTTTGGAGGGGGTGGCCCCTGGGCATCTCATCCAGCTGTCTGTCCCCTGACACACCCAGGGAGGAAGCCCTGGGTGACATTTCTCTTTTCTGCTCCCCACCTAGGGACATCGAGATCTTTGCGTTGTTTATTTCCTGCATGTGTCACGACCTGGACCACAGAGGCACAAACAACTCCTTCCAGGTGGCCTCGGTGAGAGCCTGCCCTCCTCACAGTGGGGACCCAAGGCCTTGCCCTTCTCAGCCTGAGAAGAGACAGCCCTGAGACCAGCAGCCGGGGGGGGGGGGGGGGGGGGGGGGGAGAAGGGAGCAATACCCTCAGGGGGAGGTGCTCCCTCTGATCCTCACAGGAGGGGTAACCAGAGCTTTTATGGACTTTTCTAGAAATCTGTGCTGGCCGCTCTCTACAGTTCGGAGGGCTCTGTCATGGAGGTAAATTGCCATTCTGCCCAACTCCTGTTCTGAATCCCCTGAGCCAGTGACTTACGAGCTAGACTGTTCTCAAAACATGCTCTCTAGCCAGGCTGCAGGAGTTGTGCCTCGTGGGCTTCATTTTCCTGAAACAGGCACAGATTTGGGGTGAGACTAGGCCCACTGGGTCAGCCTGAGCCAGGTTTGCAAAACCGGTGGGAACAGGGCAGGCCCAGCCCCTCAAACCTGCTCCTTCAGGCCAGAGCCAATTCTAATCCCCTCAGTGTAGCCTTAGATTGTGGGATTGTGGTTTGGGGTTGAGGGCCACTGGTGCTCTCCATCGGCCTCTTGGGTCAGGAACGAGATCCAAGACATCTGAATCTCCTGTGCCGCGTGCAGGTCTTCATTCAGGGTGGGAGCCACATCTTCAAGGTCACCTTGCCCCAGGCTGTCTCCCATAGCTCCCCTCCAGAGGTTGCCCCTAATAGCACACCCATAGAGACATGCCTGTGTCAGTGTCTCCCAGGAGGCCTGGTGGCAGCTGTGGTCCTGCCCTTTGTCCCTTGGGATGAGCTCGCTCCTCCTCCAAATGACAGCCCTTCACTCTCAGGAGACAGGGCCTTGCCCTTGCCCCCTCACTGCCTTCCCTTGTCAGCAAACAAATATTTTCTGCATGAATTAGTGTCCAGAACATCAGGGGATCCTTTCAGAATTTTCTTCCAGCCTGTGAAGTCCTCTGAGCGTACCTTATCGGGTCCCTTCTTGTGACAGCTAAGGGCTCTGAGTCCTGGAGCTGACTGGGGACTTGCCTAGGGCCATAGAAGGCTCAAATAGAGCACTCTCAAAGGGAGTAGGACCCTTAACTCTCCCTTCTAGCTGCTTGACTGAGCTTGGGGGCCAGGCCCTGCCTGTCTCTCCTGCCTCTCTGGGAGCCTCTGGTGAGGGGGCACTTTGACCCAGTGGGACCCACCTGTCATCTCCCTACAGAGGCACCATTTTGCTCAGGCCATCGCCATCCTCAACACCCATGGCTGCAATATCTTTGACCACTTCTCTCGGAAGGTGATGGGGCCGTTCGTGTGGGGGCATGCTTGGTGGGAGCTGGGAACTGGCTAGACAGAGGGAGCTGGGAACCCCTCGGAGTGGATCGGATGTGTGCATCAGGGACCATGACGGTCCTCCCCTGACAACTCTCCAGGACTATCAGCGCATGCTGGACCTGATGAGGGACATCATCCTGGCCACAGACCTGGCACACCACCTCCGCATCTTCAAGGACCTGCAGAAGATGGCTGAAGGTGCCGCACCTCACTGCTGGGGAGGGGTGGGTGGTTCAGAATGGAGATCTGCCCCCCTGAACATCTGGAGTGGTTCTGTCCTGTGCTTAGCCCATTCCTGGCTATGGTGTCCCTCCAATACTAGCCACCTTCCATTAGGTGTGCTTTGTTCCCCATGGGATGCTGTAGACCCACTTTGGGACAGGCTGTGGGACCCTTGTTCTCAGAAGGGACAAGGAACCTGGACCCTCCTGCTTGACTCCATTGTTCCCCCCAACAGTGGGTTATGACCGAAACAACAAGCAGCACCACAGGCTTCTTCTATGCCTTCTCATGACCTCCTGTGACCTCTCTGACCAGACAAAGGGCTGGAAGACCACCAGAAAGATTGCGGTAAGAACCAGCTCTTCTAACCTGAGGATGCCCAAGCTATACCCTCTGCCCAGCTCCGTGTGTCTCCACAGTAGCCTGAACACCTCTCTGTGCTGGATTTAGCCCAGTTGTATTTTGGGGAGTCAGAAACACAGAGCGCCTCAGAGCAACAGATGAAATGACCCAGATATGCACTGAACTCACCCGGGGTCACATAACAAATTAGAGGCTACTGGGAAGTGAGCAGAAGGCAGACACTGCTGTACCGTCTCCTGTTAAGCTAGCGAGGGCAGACCCTGGGTGGGACTGAGACATCGGGCCTCAGTTTGTCATCTTGGGAATGGGCTTTGGTGGACAGATGCCACTTGCAGGAAGGAGGTGATGACATTGTTGCCTTCTAGGAGCTGATCTACAAAGAGTTCTTCTCCCAAGGAGACTTGGTATGTGTCAGGTGACCTCAGGGTAATGGTGTGTGCAGAGGGAGGGGTGTTCCTGACATGAGGCTGGGAAGATTTGGGTTAGCTGGTTCTACCTGGTACCTGATGGAGGAGCAGGAGGGGAGGGCCTGATTATCTGGTGTCTGTAGGAGAAGGCCATGGGCAACCGGCCAATGGAGATGATGGACCGGGAGAAGGCCTACATTCCTGAGCTTCAGATCAGCTTTATGGAGCACATCGCCATGCCTATCTACAAGTGAGCTTGTGCAAGGGGCACAGCTAGGACTGGGGAGAGAGAGAGCAGGCAGCCTGTATCTGCCTCAGCGTTAGTAAGAAGGCTCTCTCTTCACCCTCAGACCCTGGTGGGAAGGGGTCTTCACACTGTGCCAGTCCCCAGGCTTTATACCCTTACAGAAGTGTTATCTGGGGGGGGGGGACCATCATCTTTCTTACTGTCTGTGATGTTTTCTGGCCTCTGACCCCACCCCCTCCTACCCCTAGGCTGTTACAAGATCTGTTCCCCAAGGCAGCAGAGCTGTATGAACGTGTGGCCTCCAACCGTGAGCACTGGACCAAGGTGTCCCACAAGTTCACCATCCGAGGCCTCCCGAGTAACAACTCGCTGGATTTCCTAGATGAGGAATATGAGGTCCCTGATTTGGACAGCACCAGGGCTCCTGTCAATGGCTGCTGCAGCCTTGAGGGCTGAGTGATCCCCCCCTGGGGACCCTCCCTGCCCGGCCCTCCTTTCACAACTCTCTACCAGTCTGTCTGATGCATTGGGAACCAGAGCCATGGGTCCTGGGTTCTAGACCAGGATGTCCCCTGTGACCTGGCACATGCCACCCTTCCTGGGCTTCATCTTTCTCATCTGCAGAAGGAAAGCAAGATTCCCAGTGTCACACAGACTTGGCCATTTGTTCTTCAAGAGCACAGTAGTGACCAGTGGCAGTGGGCTCCCTTCTGCACCTCTGACTATCCCGTGCCCAGTCCTGCCCAAGCCGCTCCATCTCTAGGCAGCGTCATGGAACCTTCTGTGACCCCGTTAGAGCCCTACTAGGTCAGTATCCTTGTTTTCCTGGAGGAATCCCAGGTCTCTGGAGATGTCAAGATCCTCGTGGAAGGAGGAGAGACCGCTGAGTGAGCAGAGGGTATAAAACAGTCACCAGCTAGAAGTAGCCATAGGGTGAAGGTACCCCGAGGGTGCCTCTGTGCTTCTGCTAGGGTTGGGACCCTTGGAGGAAGCTGACAGCCAGGTTGCTCAGTGCTCTGTGGGAGGAAGAACTCCAGCAGAGAGGTCGGGAATAATGGGCAGGAAGGATCCTCAGGCTGGGAGACAGTCGTACACACCCATGTCCTTCAGGCAGTGTGACCCGAAGCAGGTTCCTTCCCCTAGCTAGGCAAGACAGGATCATTAGACAGCCTATTCTCTCTTTAGATCCAAGTCTCCATAGTTCTGCGGAGTCCAGGAGTGGCTGTGGCATGCTCTGCCACCCTAAGGCACAGAGAGCCTAACCTTTCTTTCCTCTGAGTGTATCCCCTTGGTCTGAGCCCCTCTCCCATTCCTGCCACCAGAGAGGGGCCTGGCCTCTCCCCACAGGGCTTCTCTCCTCTTCAAGGCCATATCCACACATGCCCCTGGGGGCTCAGGAGACTCTCCCAGGGCTGGGCCTCTTGGGTGAGTGGCCACTAGCTTCTCTAATGTTTTGTTCTGTATGTGTTGTGGGTGGGGGAGGGGGCCACCTGCCTTACCTACTCTGAGTTGCCTTTAGAGAGATGCGTTTTTCTAGGACTCTGTGCACCTGTTGTATGTGGTCCCGTGGGCTGAGTGCTTTGTACATGAGAATAAATCTATTTCTTTCTACCAACCCTCCCGCAGGAGGTTGTTTGTGGACTCTGTCTGTACACTAGGTGGAGGGGAAACAGTTGGCACAGGCAAGTGTCTCTAGAATCTCTCTGACTACCAAAGCCTTTGTCCCTAGTCCCGACTCCCTCTTCTGTGACACCCCTGTTCTGGGGGCAGGGTGTGTCATAGGCCTGTTGAGATCATTCCTGGGCCATGTATGGGGGTGGTCAGCACACAGGAGGCTCAGGCATGAAACGGTGAACAAGTTGACAGATTGTGGACTGGAGAGAGAGACCTGAGAGCCAGAAGCAACCAGGGAAGCTGCTTGGAGGAGGTGACTGTTGGCTCCTTCTACACCTCTGCATGCTGGTCTGCCATAGCCGTGATAGCCAGATGGCCAGCACTTTGACTTCAGAGCCTCTTTAGCTGTGGGGTTGCCTGGTAACCATCAGTCTCACATCCTTTTTTCTCCCGAGTGTTGTGGAAGGGGTCCCCATGTGTATGAATCTCCACGCCAGATTTGACAATGGTTTGTGTCTGTGGACCTTGCTGGATGAAGAGTGGACCTGAGAGATGCTGGCTTGCAGGACAGTGGCTTGTGGTTGCACAGAGGTCTGGAAAACTCACTGGCTACTGGGATCCCTGTATCCCTTGAATGTTGACTCATCCCTACCCTAATCCTAGTATGAGGATGGAGCTCTGGTATGACTGTCATGGTAGTCAGGGCATCTGCCTGAGGATGTCAGGGATGAAGACCAGGGGAAAGGCTTTCTCTGCATGGAGGCTGCAGGCATTCCTCATAAAGTCACGCAGCACAAAGCCAGCCCCATTGGCCTCTTGTAGCTGTCCTGTCTTGCAGACATAATGATTCCGATTGGCATTTTATCCGAACATCACAAGATTCCTTGGCATAGATTCCACTGGTCCACTATGTAGCTGAGTGGTCCAAGGTTTGGAAAAGTGATTAGCCGAGGCTAGGCTGTAAGCCAGACCAGCATGTCTGGCTCCTCTCCAAGGCCTCTCCTTCTATAGAATAGAAGGCTATCCTGGAGGACAGAAGCTCCATCTGCAGTTGGGGCAGTATTGTCATGATGCATAAGGGTGACAAGCAAGTAGGCTGGGCCCCAGAGACGGAGCTGGGATTGGAGGAGTGTGTGTGCATGCATCCTGAGAGTGAGTTTATTCATCAGTGAGTCTCCGAAGCAACAATTACATCTGGTAATAAAAGCCACTTTTAGAGCTGAGCCCCTCAGGGCTCAGACTTTTAAAAAGGGGATTGGGATGAGTGTGGCATCCTGGGTAGGTGACCCAAGGATGGTGTGAGGGGGTCAAATGGAGTGAAGGTAATAGAGTGAGAGGGGGCAAAGAGAGGCTGTTTTACAGTCATCTTGCAACCTTCTGGTGGTGGCAAGGAGATAGGGGTAGTGGTGGCACCAGATCCAGGGAGGCAAAGGAGTGAGAGGAGCTGGGTCCCCAGGGAGATCCAGGAGGCCATTGCTCCAGAGGCCTGACTCTGGCAGGTTCAGGAAGATGGGAAGGCAGCATGGGTGTGGGGAGCAGGAAGGGATATTAATGGGATAGGCTTTGCCAAATAGAAGTTCACACTGGTGGGTCATCTCCTGAAGCACAAAACCGAGAGTTGCCACCACATAGGGGCACCGGCCTCCTTGTAGTACTCACCCCCCCCCGGGCTTTCCCTTCTCTTGGGGCAAGATTCCTCCCTGGTGTCAGTTCTCTCCAGAATCAGAAAGGAGGAGCCTTGCTGGAATGGAAGGGAACTAGAAAGGAGACTGTTCCACATCACAGGGGAGCCAACGTGTGAGTGTAGTCTCAGTGCACACAGTACAGCTAGGGTGTTCCACAGGGAGAGTCCCTGTGGGAAGCAGAGGGCATCATGATGTTTGGAGATTGGTGGGTCAGGTGTGACCACCAATGGAATGGCTGCTTCTGTCAACATGGCTGCCCTTCTCAATCCCTAAGTCACCTGTGGAGAAACTACAGAAACAGGAGAGAAGGACTGAGATTCCACCTCACACCAGTCAGAATGGCTAAGATGAAAAACTCAGGGGACAGCAGATGCTGATGATGTGGAGAAGGAAGAACACTCCTTCATGCTGGCGAGGATGTGGAGAAGGAAGAACACTCCTCCATTGCTGGTGGGATTACCAGCTGGTACTCTAGAAATCAGTCTGGTGGTTCCTCAGAAAATTGTACATAGCACTACCTGAGGACCCAGCTATACCACTCCTGGGCATATACTCAGAAGATGCTCCAACATGTAATAAGGCGACATACTCCACTATGTTCATAGCAGCCTTATTTATAATAGCCAGAAGCTGGAAAGAACCTAGATGTCCCTCAACAGAGGAATGGATACAGAAAATGTGGTACATTTACACAATGGAGTACTACTCAGCTATAAAAAAACAACTTCATGACATTCACAGGCAAATGGATGGAACTTGAGAATGTCATTCTAAGTGAAATGACTCAGTCACAAAGGAACAAACACGGTATGTACTCACTGATAAGTGGATATTATCCCAGAAGTTTGGAATACCCAAGATTCAATTCACAGACCATATGAAGCCTAAAAAGAAGGAAGACCAAAGTGTGGATGCTTCAGTGCTTCTTAGAAGGGTGAACAGAATATAGGAGGAAATATGGAGACAAAGTGTGGAGCAAAGACTGAAGGAAAGGCCATCCAGAGTCTGCCCCACCTGAGGATCCATTCCATATACAGCCACCAAACCCAGACGTTATGGTGGATGCCAGGAAGTGTTTGCTGATGGAAGCCTGATATGGCTGTCTCCTGAGAGGCTCTGCCAGAGTCTGGCGAATACAGAGGCAGAAGCTCACAGCCAACCATTGGACTGAGCATGGGGGTCCCAGATGGAGGAGTTGGAGAAGGGGCTGAAGGAGCTGAGGGGGTTTGCAGCCCCATGGGGGGAGCAGCAGTGTCAACTGACCAGACCCCCCAGAGCTCCTGGGAACTGAACCACCAACCAAACAATATACATGGAGGGACCCATGGCTCTGGCCGCATATATGGCAGAGGATGGACTTGTTGGACATCAGTGGGAGGAGAGGCCCTTGGGCCTGAGGGTGTTCGATGCCCCACTGTAGGGGAATGCCAGGGCAGGAGGATGGGAGTGGGGGGGTGGGTGAGGGAGCACCCTCATAGAGGCAGGGGGAGGGAGGATGGGATAGGGGGTTTCCAAAGGGGAGACCTAGAAAGGGGAAAACATTTGAAATGTAAATAAAGAAAATATCCAATCCAAAAACAAACAAACAAAAAAAACCCATCAGCTCAACAACAACAAAGAAAATATGCTTTATTTATAAAAAGAATTGCTGTGTGTTTCTTTTTCTTGAAAAAATAATAAAATAAAATAAAGCCTCCCTACCCCCACCCCTCAAAAAGAGAGAGAAGTGTGGGATTCTAGGACACAAGGACAGTAGCCAGGATGTAGAGGGTGTGAGGAGAGAACAAGGAGAAGCCGGGATGGAGGAGAATGCTCGCCTGCTCCTGGCCGCCTGCACCATTACTGCCTCCTCTGACAGCTGTGTGCACACATCCCAGGAGAGGCCTCCTCATGGCCTGGAGAACTCCAGACTGGAAATCCACAGCATACGAACTGTGGCTGTGGGGAGCTTAGAGCTCAGCTCTACCACCTCCCCGACTTAAGGTCAAGACCCCAACATGCACAGAATACAGCTTAACACCCCCCACCCCTGGGGACTCTTCTCTTCCACAGGTGCCCCCAAGGCAAACACTGGCTCACAGGTCAAAAGAGTACACGGTTCAAAGAAAGATGGAAAACCAGACAACAGAGAAATGAGAGGCAGACTTGCTGGAACAGATGGGTCCTGCTCTAAAATAAATGCTTTAAATTTACTTAAGGAGATAAGGGAAGATAATAGCAACATCAAGTTAGAGCAAGAAATCATTATAAATGAGCCAAGCAGAAATGTCAGGCATAAAAAAAAATGGTTGGATTAGAGAAAGCTATAGCTGAGAAGGCTATGGTGGAGAGGACAGTGAAGTTTGCCATCAGCTAGACCAGTTTGTGTCAAAGGCGGTGTGTGGGAGGGACCAGGAGCTAGTGTGACAGCTACTGTAGGAGCTGTAGGAGTTGAAAGTCCCTGGGGAGAGGGAATGTCTGTAGAAAGTCGGTGGTGGAACTGGGCTTTGGGGCTCATGCCTTCAATCCCGGAGGCCAAGACAGGAGAACTGTGGGTTCAAGGCAAACCTAGGATACAAAATAAGTTCCAGGCCAGTGTGAATGGCATACAAGAGCTTCTCTAAAAAACATGAGTAAAAAAGAGTGGATGCAAATATACTTTATTAAAAAAAAAAAAGACCCAAGGGAAGCGAAGACCTAAGATTAAAGGGCGCATCCACCAGGGGACGTGGAGAGAAAAACTGAACAACCAGGTACTTCAGTTCAGGATTTTCAGATCACTAATACAGAGAAAATCAAGAAAATGTCCAGAAGCAAGAATTCTCAACACCGTTCGCTATTGGTTGGAATGCAGAATGGCACAGCCAAAGAGCGGCTGCGCACAGCCTGCACAGTCTCTGGGGAATGCTCCAGCTTCCTGCACACACAGAGTGTCTGACGAAGAGACCAGGAAGCCACACAGTACCAAAGAGGATCCATAGGCCACAATGTTCTCTGATCACAAAATAATAAATGTAAACATTAATAGGTGTGATAATAAAAAATGAATAATACATTTCTGTAGGTTTGGGAGCTAAATGCCATGTTATTAAGTTTCTTGTTAGTTAAGAAAAAGGATTCTTTATTTTTATTCTTTATACTGTAAGGTTGTTAGCATTAGACGGTAAAAATCCTTCACTACATCGCAATATGGCTGAAGCTGTGTTTAGTGAAATTTACATCTTTAAGGTCATTTATTAAAAAAGAGAAATATTTTTTTAAAAATCAGCTAAGCCTTCAACTCAAGAGGCTGGGCCTAAAGGAAGTAAGTAAACACTGGGCAGAAACATCAACAGTGACAGAGAAGATTGCCAAAGCTATCAGCTTGGTCCTTTGAAAAAAATTAGTAAGGGACTGGAGAGATGGCTCAGCGGTTAACAGCACTGACTGCTCTTCCAGAGATCCTGAGTTCAAATCCCAGCAACCACATGGTGGTTCACAATCATCTGTAGTAGGATCTGATGCCCTTTTCTGGTGTGTCTGAGGACAGCGACAGTGTACTCACACAAAATAAATAAATAAATAAACAAATAAACAAACAAATAAATCTTTGAAAAGGAAATTAGTAAGACTGATGTTTGGTAAGAACAATAAAGAAGACGGTGGCTGGAGATGGCTCTGCGGGGAAGGCCAGTAGTTGCTCCTGCAGAGGACCCACGTTTGACTCCCAGCATCCCAGTCACTCACAACTCTAGGTCCAGGGGGACATAATGCCCTTTTCTGGCCTCTGTGGGTATTGCATGTATGTGGTGCATAGCTGTACATGCAGGCAAAACACCCATACATATAAAATAGAAATAATTAAATCTTAGAAGAAAGAAAGATGAAAATATACTAAGTATAGGGGAAAACCCAGAAAACAGTTACAGATACAAAAGAATCAAGAATCATAATAAAAGATGGGAACAAATAATCATAACTTTAGAACCTGGATGAGACAGAACTTTCTTTTGCTCTCTACTCACAATTTCACAGGTACATTTGTTTACTGTTGGCCTTACTTCCTGGTGGACTGAAATATTATTCATGAAGTTTGCACTTATGCTGATATCATGAACTCTTTTCCTTCTAAGTATTTAATGGTTTGTTTTGTTTTATTTTTTTATTTTTTATTTTTTTGGTAGGGTTGCACTATATAGCCCTGGCTACCCTTGAACTCACTGTGTAGACCAATGGTCTTAAACTCCTAGAGATCTGCCTGCCTCTTCCTCCTGAGTGCTGGGACTAAAGACATATGCTGCCACAGAGCTTCATGTTCCAGTTGAGTCCCTTGGTCCCCTTGACACTGGCTTTTATGAAGTCATGAGGTGGGGACTCAGACCTGCACGTGTTGGCCTATCCTTTTACTTCTGGAGTGAAAGCAACTTGACTGTGGTTTAAAACAAAACCTAGGTGAAGTGAATACATTTCTAGAAGAATATATAACTCACCAAATGTCTGTCTCTGTCTCTCATAATTCTCATAATACACACATAAGTACAAATACATACGAGAGAGAGAGAGAGAGAGGAGAGGACAGACTGTGAAGACAGAGGAGTCAGCAGGAGGGGGAGGGGAGGGAAGGGGAGAGGAGGGGAGGGGAGGGGTAAATATGACCAGAATACACTGCACATTACGAAACCAGCAAAACAACAATAACAACAGTAAAACTAAAACACTCCCACCCCATTATAGATGCATTCACTAGGGTTTAAAAGAATTGTTAGTTTCCAATTCATAAAAACCACTCCTAAGCCGGGTGGCGGCAGCACATGTCTTTAATCCCAGCACTTGGAAGGCAGTGGCAGGCAGATTTCTGTGAGTTCCAGGCCAGCCTGGTCTACAGAGTGAGTTCTAGGATAGACAGGGCCGTTATACAGAGAAACCTTGTCTCCAAAAACAAAAACAAGACCAATAACAAACACAAATCTTGAAAAGAGGTACAGGTCATTTATGAAACTGGCCTAGTTTTTAATTTCCAAATGAGACAGTCCCAACTCAAGAGATGATAACAGATATATACAGGGAGAAACAGCTCAGGGAGCACGGTGACACACAGTGGTCACTTCAGTTTTGTCTATGAACTGCCAAACTTCTATGTAAAAATGGAGATGCAATGGAATGTTTTAAAATGCATCATAACCAGATGGAAAAATTTTCCCTATGGGATGAAAGAATGTTTTCACCCCAGAAAGCCCAGAAAAGTAATTCACCATATCAATGGGACTTATTGAGAAAAACCATGATTACTCCAATCAGTACAGAAAGAAGTGTTTGATCTAGATGATGCCTATTTGTGATTGAAATGGCTTCAACATCATGGGATGAGATGGGAAACTGGCTTGGAAAAATATTTCAAAAATCTTCAGCAAACATTTGAGTCATTTTCAGGGCCAACACATTCTGTTTATGAAAAAATATAAGACAGAGATGCCTGACATCACTTGGTTGATGATCTTGATTGTCAACTTGACAAACATCTGGGGGAAAGAACCCAGATTGAAGGTCTGCTTCCATCCTTCTGTCCTGTGGTCATGTCTGTCTTCATTGATGATTGATGTGGAAAGGCCAGTCCGCTGTGGGTGGTGCCACCCCTGAGCTGGCGGTCCTGGGTGTATTAGAAAGCTTACTGATCACTGGAGGAAGCAAGCCAAGAAACAGCATTCTTCCATGGCTTCTGCTTTAAGCTCCTGCCTTAAAGGCCTGCCCTGGCTCCTATTGTAGTTCCTTTTCTATTGCTGCACTAAGAGACCGTGACTGAGATAACTTAGAGAAGGAAGTGTTTAATGGGAGCTCACAGTTTGGGAGAGCGAGTTCTTCATGGCAAGGAGCCCAGCAGCAGGTAGGCATGGTGTCAGAGCAATAGCTAGGAGCTTACATCTGGTCCACAGCAGGCAGAGAGAGAGGGGGGGGCACTAACTGACAATGGTGTACTATAGAAACCTCAGTCATAAATCCCCCCCAAGAAGGGCACACCTCCCAATCCTTCCCAAATATGTCCACCAACTGGTAGCCAAGCATTCAGACCTCTGACCTTGTAGGAGCCATTCTTGTTCAAACCACCACAGCTTTTCTTAATAATGGACTGTCACCCATAAGCCAAATAAACCTTTTCTTCCTCCAAGTTGATTTTGGTCATGGTGTTAATCACAGCCACAGAAATGCAAAATAGAACAATCAGCAATATTGTGTAACTCAGAAAGCCTAGATAGTGCTGTAATGAAAAGATATGTGTACATCTGGGCTGGGAAGGAAAATTTGTTCTTCAAAGGTTATGCTACTGTTTAAATAGAAAGCAAACAGGTCGATAGATGAGAGGTAGATCTAAAAGAGCTCATTGGTGTTTCTGAAATGCAAGCATTGATAGCACCACCATAGCAAGAACATTAGTGTTTCCAGAGCCCAGCATGGTGGAGCACACTTGTGATTTCAGCACTTGGGAAACCGAGGTATGAGAATCATGAGTTCAAGGCTAGCGTGCACAGCTCAGTGAGATCCAGTTCAAAGTGTTCCCTCTTCCTTTCCCTCTCTCTCTCCCTCTTCCCTTCCCTCTGGGAAATCCTAATGAAATTCACTGGTTATTTAAAAGAGAGAGAGGGAGAGAGGGAGGGAGGGGGAGAGAGAGAGAGAGAGAGAGAGAGAGAGAGAAAGAGAGAAGAGCAATGGATGCTGAATATATATATATATATATATATATATATATATATATATATATATAGTATATATTGGAGAAGAAACTTAGCCATAGAGTACTTGTCTACCACACGTAGTACCTGGGTTTTATGCTCTGCACTGTAAAAGAAATGGCCAATTATGTCTGGAGGGTCATAGGCCCTAGTGGGGAAGCAGTCAGTTGTTTTGCTAAATGGGCAGGCACAATATGCCCATCAAATTGCCTTCTGGATAAGTGTTTATGCCCATGGGTGAGTGCTGCTGTCGGCTTTGGTCAGAGAAGCTTCGTTTTGCAGTGGGCAGCCATAAATGCAGAAGCTCATAACTGGTGGAAGCAATGAGAATAAATGATGGCTGAATGCTCAGCAGTAAATGGGACATCTATATCATCTCTGATGCCCAAAGAACATGGCAGGAGAGGGAGCAGAAAGTGTATTCCAGCCAGAGGAAGTGTGGGGACAGGGGAATGCCATTGCACTCTTGAATCTGTAGCAGCTGTTGTTACCTACACTAGATTGAACCCACTAACATCATGAAGGCAGGGGCTCTCCAGGCCCTACCCTGCCCTGAGGATTTATAAGAAGTTCCTGGTTGCTTGAGGAAGAGATGCTTTCTGCATGGGGTAGCCACTGGTAAGGTGCCCATGTGCCTGTGAACAGCTCCTCCTCATACTCCTCTGGGAAATCCTAAAATTTCTGAATTCTGAAATTCACTGGTCATTTAAGAGAGAGAGAGAGAGAGCGAGAGAGAGACAGAGAGGAGAGCAATGGGTACTGAATATGATTGATATATATCACATACATGTATGCAAATATCACAATTCAATCCATTATGTACAATTAATGGGTATTCATAAAATGATGAAAAACAAAAAAGCGAAGTCCATGAGTACAAAAATAGGCTTGAAAGATGAAAATGAAGAGGGATGTCATCTTAAATGATATCAATGTAAGAAGAGCTACTGGGCCAAGAGAACAGGAATAGGGTGCTCAGAGGAGAGCATGTGGCAATTAGGAATGCCACGGTGCTACACAACAAAGGTGAAAGCAGCATCTAGGGATAGTGTGATTGTTGGGAAACTGACCTGTGATACAGAGGAAGAGAACGCTGGATTCCGCCATACCGCCATACCGCCATATGCACAGGAGGAGGCTGTGTGAATTAGGCTAAAGGTAAAAGGTGAAATGGAACTGGAGAGGAGGTAGCCAGGCTAGGCAGTGCCCGTCTGTAATCCCAGCACTCAGGAACTGGAAACAGGAAGATTAGACATTCAAGACCAGCCTTGGCTACAGAGTGAGCTTCTGTCTAGCCTGCGGTGTGTGAGGATCAATCTGAAGAAAGAAAAGCTAGTCAAAAACAAACAGAAGAAAATGCAGAGTAATCCTGTGTGCAGAGAGGACAAGCCACAGCAAAACCACTGGAAATCCAATTACTCTGGAACTGTAGATTTCAGATGTCTTATTGGTGACACATGTCCCAGACAAAGACAAAGAGCTGGTGGAATGGGGAAAGTTATTTGCAATGTTTAAGATTGACAAGGTGCTAATATCTAGGATACATAAGAAATTCTTGCAAGAAAACATCAACCTCATTAAAAAAAATAAAAAGAAGAAATCCCTGGAACAAGATATTTATAGAAAAAGCAGCTCAAAAGCATTTAGAAAATCTGCTCAAGCTCGTTGGTTACCAGAGAAACAGAAAGGGCAACAACAAACCATTTTATACCTGGTAGACTGGCAGAAACCAGACAGTCAGAAGATGATGTCACCTGCAGGTGGGAAGTAGGAAGGTGGAATTTGAGACTGTCCACAGGAGTGTGGGCTAATGTTTTTGTAGACATCAACCTGGTAACCTGACACATGCATATGCATAGAGGTATATGCATGCCCTATGACCTTCAGGGCAACTTCTGGGTGTTCACATAATTCTGAACTGTTGGAACAAGGATGCTGATGCTGACTGAGCGTATAGTGAGTGCATTGATGGGAAGGCACCGTCGGGTAGTATTTAGCAGGTAAGGATAATATATACATGTACCTAGCACTATGAATCCAGAGAGAGAGAGAGAGAGAGAGAGAGAGAGAGAGAGAGAGAGAGAGAGAGAAGAAGAAGAAGAAGGAGGAGGAGGAGGAGGAGGAGGAGGAAGAAGAGAAGAGAGATTAAGATTTATGGTTCAATTACAGAAATTTAAACCCAAGCATTCACAATTGCAGAATGCATTCAATAAAAAAGCTAGACATTAGACCTGTGATTGCTCTTGAAGGAGAGGGAAGAACAGTATGGAAGAATGGGGTTAAAAGAAAATACCTAGGGCTGGAGAGATGGCTCAGCAGTTAAGAGCACTGACTGCTCTCCCAGAGGTCCTGAGTTCAATTCCCAGCAACGGTGTGGTGGATTACAACCATCTGTAATGGGATCTGATGCCCTCTTCTGGTGTGTCTGAAGACAGATACAGTGTACTCATATAAATAAGATAAAAATCGAAGAAGAAGGAGAAGAAGAAGAAGGAGAAGGAGAAGGAGAAGGAGAAGGAGAAGGAGAAGAAGAAGAAGAAGAAGAAGAAGAAGAAGAAGAAGAAGAAGAAGAAGAAGAAGAAGAAGAAGAAGAAGAAGAAGCAGCAGCATAAAACAGGGCTTTGAGGGTGACAGGCAGCTTAGCAGGTCAATATACTAGCTGCCCAGGCTTACGACCTACCTGAGTTTGATTCCCAGGTCCCACTTGGTGGAAGGAGAGAACCAACTTTGAAGGCTGTCCTCTGACCTCCATATGTGTGCCGCAGAACATGCCCGCCACCTCCCCCAAAGAAATCAACATGGATAAATGAATGCTTAAAAGGAAAAAAGAATAGGACCTTTTGATGATCAGCGATGTGTTAATGTTGTGTACTAAGCATATGATTAGCTCCGTCCTCTGCACCTGAGGTCCAAAAGCAACAACAACAACAAAAAAAAAATAAAAATAAAAAAAATAAAAAAATAGGCACCTACGCAGTCAGCCCTCCCTGAGTTCCTTAATTGCTCTTGTCTGAGGCCTTAGCTGTTTCAGAGAGTAATAGGCCCTGATTCCTGGCCTGCAGAAGGCCTCTGTACATGCTTACCAAGTAAGGAAATGAAGTGGGTAGGTGGGCAGATGAATAACACTTGAAGGAAAAATCTGCAAAGTGATTGAGGTAGTAAGTTCATGGGTGAATGAATCAGTGGACTCTGAATGAGTGAGCCCCAGAAAGCCTGAGTGAATGGATAAAGAGGTTAATGAGTGGATGGCTTGGGTGAGTCCACATGAATGAATAGATGAATAAATCTGTAGATAATGAATCGGGAAGGTTGAACCACTTGTTCAGTCCTTAGAGAGTGATCACCTGACAGGCAGGCTCAGCTGAAATGGTTGCATGTCTGCTCAGTACTCTAAAGAGCCTCAGGCATGCTGGCTTGCTCCCGTGTGAGTTATGCCTCCTTAAAGAAGTTTACAAGGACAGAACCCCATGGGAGAAATTAGTATATCTGGACAGAAGCTCCAAGGCTGGTCTACAGAAAGAATAACAGTATCCCGACTGATTTCTGGCCCCAATGACTAGGGGTGTCCTGATCCTATTGGGTAGAGGTCCACATCCTCCAAAGCTCAACATGAAGAATGGGGATACTGTCAGTATAGGATCCCACACCAGCCCTTTATCCCTGCATCAGGGTCAGATAGAAATTCAGGGCCTTGAGGGGGAAAGACCCTGTATAGACAGCACCCGAGGGCTCCACTTGCTCACAAGTCTAGGTTCAGTTCAAGTTCTGGTGTTGGATGAATTGCTGGGAGCCAGCACTGGGATTGGAATCTGGGCTGGGCTGGGTGTTAGAGTTGTAGAAAGGGAAAGAAAGGACAGGAGAGGCAGGGTGAGTTTCTAATGTGAGTGCTCCAAGGCCTTCTGAGTCATCTCCCAGGACTCCTGTGGCCTCCAGAGAGATACCATCAAAGGTGTTTGGAGCCAGGGTCATAGCAGAAGACTCAGGTTTTGGGGTAGGAAAGAGGGAGGGGCTCTCACCAAGCAACCTGCATTTAAAGCTATGATGAACACTTTCTTGTGTTTGTCTCATTTAGTGTCTGTAACTCCCTTATATGGATCAGGAAGCTGGTGTGCAGGTTGACCGTGAGACTACCTAGGGCCTCTCCTCCAATGCTGTGCATCCATTCCCTACCCAAAGCCTATGCCTAGCTCCCACCCAGTGACTGATGGGGAGGGGGTTTTCAGGCTAGAGGGACATACTGAAGGTGAGGACCCTGTGTTGACAGCAGCCAAGTGGGGATGAGGAATCAGATGCAGGGACTTCTAAGGTCTTGCTCATCTCACTCAGCAGTGATTGTAGAAAAACGTTATCTCTTTAATGGGGAGCTCTTCAAAAGATAGTCCTCTTTGTTATAAAGGAAACGGAAGCCTAGAAGCTAAACCAGCAGGAACCTTCCTCAAAATGAAGGAACACTTCATTTTGAAGAACGGCAAGGGGTAAGATTTGAAACTGAGGTCCAGAAATGGGCGGAGACTTTAATGTGCAAACAAGAATCCAGTCAGAGTAGGCTATTCTCTTTCCTATTGCAGAGCTGCCAGGTTCTCTCTCTCTCTCTCTCTCTCTCCTCTCTGTTTTTTTGAGGCAGGGTTTCTCTATGTAGCCCTGGCTGTCCTGGAACTCACTCTGTAGACCAGACTGGCCTCAAACTCAGAGACCCTCCTACCTCTTCCTCCCAAGTGCTGGGACTAAAGGTGTGCGCCGCCACCACCACGCCTAGCCAAGCTTTGTCTCCTAAGTCATCAATCTCAGACTCCAATTTGGGGTTTCAAGACTGAAATGACATTTCTCAAGCTGCTCTATGTCTTGGTTGCCTGCATAGCCTAGGTTCTGGCAAGAAGCATCGTGGGCACAGAGGGCTGGAGTGGGAAGACAGGATCATCGGGGGAGTGACTGTGATGAAGTCCAAGGACACTCATGGAGAAGTCTCTCATATCTAGCACCTCACATGGGTGTCAAGTTAGAGGTGGCAGAATAGTGATGCCATTTCCACCAGAGTTCCAGAGGTGAGGTGGGCCATACTAGGCCCTGCTAGGTTTGGAACATGAGCCTTTCTCCCTCTGCTTCATGTTGTGTGGTGTGCAAGTTAAGAATGTCGATGATGCTGCCCTCTGGAATCATGGAGAGACCATTGGCTGTAATCCACTGTCCCTCCAATCCGACCAAGCTGCTCGACAGGGAGACTAAGTTTCTTTCTCTATCCTTATCGTGTACACAGAATCTGAGACAGCATGTGTTCAGCAAAGTCACTGAATGACTTAAAATGAAATGCAGTCACTATTATTAAAAATCCAATCTGAGTGACTGTATCTCCCAAGGAAGCTGGGCCGGCCCCACATATCTTTGGGAATATCTCTGCGGTGATCGTGGCCATGCAAGAGTCACTTCATTCAGCACAAGATAATAGCCTGCTGGACAGACTTGTATCTGCATGATGAACAGCCAGCCACCCAGCAGAAGAAATCATGTTCATGGCAGAGTTGGGCTTGCGTGACCGGCTCTAATGTCGATCAAAACAAACTAGCATCTAGTACAGCATGGACTCGGGGATACCAAATGATTTCTACCAAAAGTAGAGCACATAGACGTGGCATAGGAAGCTAACCAGACTTATATTATATTGCCATCAAATCTATTTGAAAATATCACCAATGGGAAACTCCACCGAATGAAAACTGCCCCAAGCACCCACTTTCATCTATGCAAGTGATCTGTGATACTTTTTCTCTCCCTGACTTCTACTACTTACAAAAAAAACCAAACCAAACCAAACCAAAAAACAAAAACAAACAAACAAACCACACACGCACACACATACTTATACACACACTTACACAAACACACTCACACACATACGCATACTCACACACTCACACACTCTCACACACTCACTCACACACATTCACACACACACACACTCTCTTTCACACACACACACACACACACACACACACACACACACACACACACATACACAGGTGCCCAGGGTAGCAAGATAGCTAAATGGATAAAGGTGCCTGTTGTCAAGACTGATGATTTGAGTTTGATCCCCAGAACCCACACGACAGAAGGAGAGAACTGACCTCTGCATGCATGCTATAGCATGTGGCCCTCCCCCCACTAAGTAAATAAAGAAATATAAAACAAATCAGTCTCCTGATTTAGTGTCCTTCCTTAGTCTTTTCAGAGTTTCCCAGGACACTCTTCTTAGTTGCTTAGGTGAGGCTCCCGCTGGTCCTCCTGACAGCTGGGAGGCACTTGGGCAGAATGCTGTGTGGACTGCAGCATCTGGTGGGTTCAGATCACTGCTCTGCCATGACCTTGCTCAGTTTGGGTCTTGATTTCCTCCTTTACAAATGGTAGTATTCACAAGCATCTGGGGGCTGGGAGGATGGCTCCATTAGTAAAGGGCTTGCTTTGTAAGGACAAGAAACTGAGTTTGATTCGCATAACTTTTCTAAAAGTTGACCATGGTCATTCATGCTTTTAATTCTAACAGTGGGGAAGTGGGGACAGGTGGATTCAATGGGACAACACCTAAGTTTGTCTTCTGACCTCTACATGCATGCTCACATATGTGCATGCATACATACACACATATGCAACTGCACACACACATGCACGCATACAAAGGAGAATGAGCCTTCTACAGGTTCATGCTGATCAGCTGAGAGGAGACACAAGGGACTTCACTGTCAGAGCTGCAGCTGTCTGAGCTTCAGGGCTTCCTGAAGAGGCATTTCTGGGAACCCAGGATAACTGTAGCTTCAGGCAAGGCTTGAGGGTCTGAAGGGAGCTTCTGTGATAGCTTTGGCTTTAGACTCACTAAGAGAGGAAGAGTTTTGAGTTCTTATAGCATCAGGTTGGAGGGCTGCTGAGGTCTAGAGTTGAAGTGTCCTTCCAAGAGGCTCCTACACTGAAAGAAAGTCTCCTAAAACTGAGGCCATTTTGAGGGGCTGCAAGACCCTTAGGATGAGGAGGTTAGCTGGACAAAATAGGCCATTAGCAGATTCTTAGAAGCATGTTACCTCTGGCCCCCTCCTGCCATGCTGAGATGGCGCAAAGAATTTCTTCTATTTGTTCCTGCTGCCACGATGGAGCCAAGTGACCATGAACCAGACTTCTACCACCATGATTGTTCCTGTCATAGAAACAGAGACGTGAAGGGTGACTAAGACAGTATTGTAGGTTGAGTTGTGTGCCCTCAGATACACTCAAGTCCCTGCCTCCCGTTCTTATGAATGTGACTCTTATGTGGCAATAGAGCGATGAGCTCACAATATGATAAAGTCAGAGTGGTTGAGAGTGGGTCCTAAATCCAGTGTCCTTATAGGAAGAGGGGTGGAGAGGCACAGGAGGAAGGCCACATGAAGACAGGCATGATTAAATCTGCCCAGAGTCCCTGTGCTAAAACAATCCCCAAGAAGTGGACAGGTCAGGTGAGAGGGGGTTGGTGCCACTGTTCTAGGGATGGGCTCATTTTTATGAGAATGTTTATTATGAAAGTGAATATGAGCCAGGCGTGTCACCACATGCTTTTATGATCCCAGCACTCGGAGGCTGAGGCAGGAAGACCTCACATAGGCTACATGGGGAGACTGTCCACAAAAATTAAAAGTCAGGGTGCCTCCCTTGTCTTCACCCTTGCTTGCCTCTGGCTTTGGCCAGAGATGATGTAGGATGAGTCCTTTGTCAAATGCCAGTCTCTTGACCTGGGACTTGTCAGCTTCCAGAAGCATGAGCTGAATGCAGTTCTGTTCATTGTGAATTACCCAGTATGATGGATTACCAACTTGACAGATCTTGAATCACCTGGAAACAAGCCTCGAGGCCTGTCTGAGGGATTCTTCTACATTGGACAGCACCACCCAAAGGAGGCTGGGATCATGGACTGCCTACCCAGGAGAAAAGCCCAGGCATCCCAGCATCCCTGTGTCCTGATGGAGATGTCATATGACTTCTGCCTCCTGCTCCTGCCTCTCACCTTCCTTGATATGATGGACAGCACCCTTGAACTGTGAACCAAAACCAATTCTTCCTTCCCTGAATTGTTTCTGTCAGTGATTTGACACAGAAACCTCAGGCAAACTGTTATGGCAGGAGGAAGCAGACCAAGACCTAAGTGGAGGGAAGGACGGGCTGTAGGGGGCTGGAGGAAGCGAGGGAGCCCCTCCTTTAGGGCCTCCAGGAAGAGCAGGACGCCTCTCACAGGACTTTAGCCTTTGATCCCCACCACCGATTCCATAAGCTTGAAGCCACCCAGTTGGTGATCCTTGGTTTCCGTGCCCTGAGGAATTAACCGGGTGGGTGAAGCCAGTGAGAAGACAGGCCACGGGGCACAGCTGGGCTAGAGGAAGGAAGAGAGGCGGCTGAGAACCATCCTTTCCAGCTGTGGGTGTGGTGGGCAGATCACCTGGGAAGTGAGTCTCAAAGAGGAATCTTCTAGATTAGCTTGGCCTGTGGGCATGCCTGTGAGGGGTTTTCTTAACTGGGGTAGCTGAGATGGACAGACCAACCCTGAATGTGGGCAGGCTGGGTCCTGAGCCAAATGAAAAGGAAGGAAAGCGCTGAGGGCTGGCATGGTGCATGAATCGCTCCACTCTAGGCAGTGGAAGCCATACAGCCAGCTGCTTCCTTGACTTTCCCACAGTGATGGGCCGTAACCTAGAATCGTGAGCTGACAGTCGACAACCCTTCTCCCTTCCAATGCTTTTGTCAGGATATGTTGTCTTAGTAACAGGCAGAGAAACTAAGGCAGCACTTTTGCTGGCCTAGTCTGACTTGACTGCAGCAGCAGAATATCACTTTATGAGACATACCTGTGTTTTATGTCAACTTGACACAAGTTAGAGTCACTGGAGAGGAGGGAACCTCAACTGAGAAAATGCCTCTGTAGATAGGCCTGTCGGCAAGCCTTTGGGCATTTTCTTAATTAGCAATTGATGTGGTAGGGGCCCAGCCCATTGTGGATGTGTCATCCCTGAGTTGGTGGTCCTCAATTCTATACAAAAGCAGGCTGAGCAAGCCATGGGGAGCAAGCCAGTAAGCAGCACCCTCCATGGCCTCTTCATCAGCTCCTGCCTCCAGGTTCCTGTCCTGCTTGAGATCCTGTCTGTCACTTGCTTTGGTGATGAACAGGGACATTATTACCCATGTGGCTCACAGCAATGGTAATCCTAACTAGGACAGTGTCTTTGTGGTGGTTCATTTATTTATGGAGCGCTAACCTGTGCTGCTATTCTCAGTCATGTTGATTCCGTGATTTCCAATAAGAATGCAGCCTGAGCAGAATTTCAAGCCAGAAGTGAAGAAAGCAAGCAGTGTATGAAATTTTCAAATATAAGCACAGATGGAATGGAAGATTATTAAATGGCTCAGCTACCTGTACATCAACAAAAAAATTTTAAAAGAAGACTTGAAGTGTCTGCCTGGTTGACTCTGAGCAGAAAATGCCACCAATGTCCTTCAAGCATGTTCTCACAGGTGCTCATTTTGCTGACTCTGAAGAAAGCCTTATCATAGTTGTTTTGGTCTAAGTCTATGGTCCTGGAGTCATGCTATGGGGCTGGGGATACTGCTGTGATGGGAGATGAGGGTCACGTGACCACGCTTTTAACATCAGTTACTCTTACATGTTCTGTCTGTCAATGATGAACCCATGGATGGTCTGAAAGTGTATATGTGTGAGTCTGCAGGAGTGTGGGTGAAAAGGTGTGTGGGTCATATGATGTTGTGAAGGCGAGTCTGACTGTGTGTGACACTATGTGAGATGAACGTATGTGAGGATATGACAGTATGGGTGTCTGTGTTGGGGGAGAGACTGAGTATGTGACTGAGTGTGAATGTGTGCATGTTTAAATCTGTGTGAACGTGAGTATACAAGTGTGAGTGGGTGACCAAGTAGGGCAAGAGTATCAAAACATGAATGACTGTGTAACCATGCAGGTGTGCACAGTGTTACTGTGTTGGCATAAGTATGATGGGTGTGAGACTTTGAGTGTGAGCATGAGTGTGCATGAATATGTGAACTTACTATGGATGAGTGTGTGATTATGTTAGTGTGATTGTGCACAACTGTACAATTATGTGTTTGATTATGACATGAGTGTGTGTGTGAAAGCATGTTTGTAAGTGGGTGCTACTATTAGCGTTTGTGAGTGTGTGTTAGCTTTTGTGTGAGAGTTGCAGTTGTAGGTGAGCATGTGTGTTAATATGAGTGTGAGAATTGCATTAGCATATGTATAAGTGTTTTATGTACTTGAAAATGTAAGTGTTCTGAGTGTGTACATAATTGTGAGTTTTGGTGTATAAGTGGGAGTATATGACTGTGAGTGTGTGTGCACACATAAGACTATTTGTAAGTGTGTACATGTGTGACTGCATGACTGTGTGAGAGATTAAGTATGAAAGTGTTTATGTGTGACTGTGTGTGTGTGTGGAAATATGTGAGTGTGTCAGTGTGCACATGACAGTGTGTGATTTTGTGTGTGGCTGTGACCTGTGTTTTTATGTGGCATGCAACTGTAATAGTGTGGTGTGTGCAGGTGAGAATGAGAGTGTGGACACACTGAGTGTGTGCGAGTGTGCGTGAGAATGTAGAAGTGCATATGTGACCATGTATGTGAATGAATGTGTCTGTGTGAGCATATGTGTATGTGTTTATGTGAGCATGTGAGCATGTGTGGCTGTGCATCTTTGTGTGTGTGCAAATATGAGTCTTAGAGTTAGTGTGTATGTGTGTGAGTGGATGTGAATAAGCATATGTGATTGTGTGTGTAAGCATGTGAAAATCTGACTGTGATACGGTATGTTATGTGAGCTTGTCAGTACGAGTGTGATGCTGTGTGGGTGTCTATGTGTTTGAGTGTAAGCATGCAAGTGTGTGTGTGTGTGTGAGTGTGTGAGTGTGTATGTGTGTGTATGTGTGTAAGTGTGTGTGTGTGTATGTGTGTGTGCGTGTGTGTGTGTAAAAAGGGGGCATCACACTGTCAGACCTTGGTTGAGTTCTGGCTCTGCTTCCTAGCTGCTTGGCCTCTTTATGTCCCCGGAACACATGTAAAATGGAGCTTGCATTTCTGTTCCCTGGGACATTGTCTGTGTGACAGAACACATGTAATGCCTTTTAAATGCACAGTTGCTTTTAGAGCAGAGCTTTGGACACAGTAAGTGCTTAATAAAAAGAGACTATTATTGGTTCTCTATGCAAAGCATGTCACAAGTCATTTTGTCTAATCTTTACAACAACAGCACGAGAGAATGATTATATCTCATTTAATAATCATAACACAATTATAATGATACCCCATAATAATCACTTATGTTGATTGCACACTCAAGAGTTTTCTCCCTTCCACTTCACCATAAGAAAGCCTTATTGTTTGGTTGCTCACAGTTCCATATTCAGGAAAGCTAATCCCTTCTCTGACCCCTTGGGCATAAGTTTCATTAGTCTGACCAAGTCATGGTCATGCCACCCCTCTGTGGAATGCCTGGTTTGGACAGTCACATGGGCCATTCTTACCACTCTGCCCAGCTTTGCTGAGGAAAGTCCTGGTTCTAGTAGTAGTAGCTACTGCCCCAGAACCCTTCAGTTCTGGTCAAATGGGACTGATGGTAGACCGCTGTGGTCAGAGTCCCTCTGTGGGGGAGACTGCATCAGAGAGTATTGAGGGCAACTTAGAAGGAAGCTTTGCCACAAGGTGGGGCAGTGGGTAAAGGAGATGGAGCTGCAGCGGGGGACACTCAGCTTGGGACAGCAGTGGCTGCAGGCCTCAGTGCATGGCCTATGCTGCAGGGGCTGGCCTGCCACAGAGCAGGCATTCTCCCAAGGTCACTGTTTTCTAAGGTCCAGGAAGCAGGCCTGCCTAATGTGTGGCCTGCAAAACAGGGACCAGGTTGGGTGTGGGAAGCAGAGTGGTGAAAAGGAGGTAAGAAAATTACTTAGTAAGGTCCTTGGTGACTAATGGCTGTGCTGGTTACTGTCAATTTCATCTCGACTGAATCTAGAATCATCTGGGAAATGGCCCTCCAGCCATGTCTGGAGGTGGGGATTATCTTGATTATTATGTTAATTGAGGTGGGAAGGATGTCCACTGTGGGTGGCATCATTCCCTAGGTATGCTGATGCCATTCCTGGTCAGGGGGGGCTTGGGTGTTATAGGAAGGGGAGCCAGGAAGCCAGCAAGTATGGAGTGGGGCGGGGGGCAGTGTTTCTCTGTGGTTTCTGCTTCAAGCTCCTGCTTTGAGCGCCTCTGGCCTTGGCTTCCCTTGATGACGGGCTGGAACCTGTTAGCCAAATAAACCCCTTCCTCCCAAGGTTGCTTTTGTCAGAGTGTTCTATCACAGCAACAGAAAGCAAACTAGAACATGCCTAAATCCTGCTCTTCTATATTCCTCATCTTTATTTTCAGCCCATGTGCCAAATGTGGCTTTTGCTTCATGACAGCCATGCCCCAAATAGTAGCTTTAAAGTCGAAACCACTTATTTAGTTTACATTTAGGTTGGCAATTTAGGCTCAGAAATTAATGTCATCCTTGAAGACATAAAAGACATGGGGTGGTAGTCCCTGTTCCACCCACCATGTAGTCTCCTGTAGTTGTGTCTACAAAGGTCCCTTAGGACATGTTAGCTTAAGTGTTGTGCTTACCTGGATGAAGCGTCTTTGTTGACTACATCAGCCCAGCATCTCCCATTTGCCTTCAACTCTGTCAACGTATTCTTTCAGTACCATTAGTGTGGAGAATGGGGAAGTGTTGACATGCAGATGGGAAGAACAGTCCCATTCATTGCCTGTCCTGTGTCCCAAGGCCATGGCATCCTCTGTCATCCATTAGGATACAACATGCCAACAGCTTGGTGGCTTTGATTTTCTGTGGAAGGCACTCTAGTCTACCACAGTGACATCATGCATTTGGGAAAACAGGAATACATTATCATGTTGAATTTCCTAATAAAACTCATACTTGTGAGAGGATGGAAGTAAACTCTACAGAGCCATATTTCTGTCTGGAAGGTTTTAGGGAGTCTGGGCTGGGACTTGCTGTGACAGCCCTTCTGAGGTACAAGTTATTGTACCTTATTGTTAAGTGAGAAACACATGTCAGGTGTCTGGATTTCAGAGGTAACACAAGTCACACTGAGAAGAAGACTATTCTTGTGTTCCTATCAAATGGTCAAAAGCCTGATAACTTCAAGTAGGGGAAGAGAGGTCCTGCATCAGGACCAGGTTGCATGGTAAAAAGCTCTGTCCACTGCTTCAGTGATAGAGGTATCCATGGAGATAGGGATACAAATAGTCTCTGAGCAGCACTGCGAGGAGATACACAGCATACACCTCTAGCTAGGCCTTACCTTCTGTATCCAAGAACTACGCTTCTGCCAGGAGTGGTGGCACATACCTCAAGTCACGGCATTCTTGAGGCAGAGTCAGGCAGATGTCTGTGAGTTCTAGGTCAACCTGGTCTACATAGTGACCTCCAGGATAGCCAAGACTATGTAGTGGAACTATGTTGAAGCAACAGCAGCAGCAGCAGGAGGAACAGGAGCAGCGGCCACTTCGGATATGCTGCGGAGCCCTCACAGAGACTGTGGGGCGGACATCACGTAATTATGAAATTGCAGCTGTCTCTCACGAGCAGGGTATTGCTAAAGCTGTCAAATCATGATAAGGTCTGGAGTGTACAGTAGCAACCCATCACATTACGGAAATGGCACATCTAGGACAGGGCATAAATGAATCACACAGCAAGGGGTTCAGGATCCCTCCCCTGCAGCCCACACAGCCCCCTGGAGCTTCCTCTAACCAGAAGATAGAGGCAGAGATCGCTCAGGCCTGAGTCTCATGCAGGTGCACTTGTAGGTTGATGTGAGATGAGAACAGACTGCAGCTCCACTGTAGCCCCAGGCAGGATGGGAGGGAAATCCTCCGAGGGAAAAAACAGCTGCAAGTGTGGTTGTGAGCCTTTTTCTAAAGCATGTTTTGCATGTGCATATTTGTGTGTGTGTGTGTGTGTGTGTGTGTGTGTGTGTGTGTGTGTGTGCACTCGAGTGTGTGGGAAAGCCAGAGGACACTCTTGGGTGTCATCCTCAGAGATGCCATCCAGCTCCTTTGAAACGGGGTCTCTTATTGGCCTGGAGCTCACCAAGTAGGCTAGAGGGACCAGCCAGTGAACCCCCTCATGGTACTACAAATGCCATGTGTTCTGTCTGTTTATGTGACTCAAACTCAGGTGCTCATGCTAACAACAAGCACATTACTGACTGAGCTATCTCCCTGGGCCTGGTTGGGAGCCTTTAATGGAGTGAAAAGTGGAACTTAAAGCAGAGATACGTGCTCCATGCCTTGCAATGCTTAATCACCGCCTGGCTGAGCCAGGAAGCAGATCTGGATAGACCCACGGGGATAGGCGGAGTCTGAGGACATCGGTGCCTCACATTGATATTTACTGGGAGAATGCAGGATGTCTCTGGGGATGTCGGGAGCCCTTGCTCTCAGCTTCTCTAGCAATAGCCGCACAGATGGAGAGGTCACCATGGCCTCTGTGAGGCTCTTCACTGGCTGACAGCCTGGTTCTCCCATTCACCAAAGCAGGTGTTGGTGCTACCTCTGCTGACCCTCCAGGGTACCAGCAACAGAGTTCCCTGTGCAGCCGTGATCCTGGAGAATAAATGAGCCAGGTTCCTTACCGAGCAGAGGGAGTGTCTTCCTTATAGCAGTGAAGTTGCTCTGGATGCAAGCTTGCCTGCCCTGCCTGCAGGACAGAACTCCTCTACAAAGAGACCCGGGAAGGCTCTGCCCATCTGAGAGAGAGAGAGAGAGAGAGAGAGAGAGAGAGAGAGAGAGAGAGAGAGAGAGAGAGAGAGAGTCAGCGCAGATGGGCTACTGAGGCCCCTAGCTGAGGCCTGGGAAGGGAAAAGTGGTGGAATGTGCATGTCTTTCAGAGGCAAAGACCGAACAGCTAGACCAGCCAATCGAACTGCTGCCTGGGATTAATGGCGGTGGCTTAGGGGGTAACGGCTCTGATGAATGGAAATTCAAAGTTCATCAAGATTGGTTCTGGCTAGATGTAACCAACCTGTCTGGTATGATCAAGCCCCTGGGTTCCATCCAACTGGAGTGGAGGGGGACAGGGAGAAAAAGGGAGGGAAGGGGAGGGGGGAGAAGGAGAAAGGAGAGGACTGGAGGAGAGAGAGAAGGGAGTGAAGAAGGGGAGAGGAGGGGAGGGAGGGGAAGAAAAGAGGTGAGGAGGGCGGGGTGAAGACGAGAGGAAAGGAAGCAGAGAGAGGAGAGAGAAGTAAGCCAGGCCCATTCTTGATTACCGAATGAGTATGCCTGCCATGGTTGGATTTAACCTGTCTTAGTGGGGTTGCGAGGGACAAACAAGCTCACACATTGCTGGAGGAAGCAGAAAATGCCAGGATCCCCACAGGAGGGGAACAAGGCAATAGCTAGCAAAAATTACATACACATTTACCCATTCCTAGGAATCTATCCCAAAAGTACACTGCCAAAAACCTGAGCTGACACTGCACAAAGCTGCTCGCTGCCAGTCTTGTTTGTGCTCACAGAAGACCCAGAGGATCGGCAGAGAACGGCACGACCCTGCTGAGGCCCCGGGGAAGGGGTTGGAGTCTGGACAAAACGCCGGGTGATTAATTTGTTTCTCACTAATGTGTACTGAGTGCCTGCGCTGTGCCTGGTGGTTTGCACGTGCCAGTCCACTTAAACCATTCAATCTGTAGCAGTGGTCTTTTACAAGCCAGGTCTAAGAATATATCATGAAAACATAACCGAAAATGGTGAAGACTCTTTGTGTAAGATGTTTATCAAAATACTCTTTTTTGGAATTAAAAAAAAAATACATTTCATCAAAATTATGCAGGCACATGGTGACTCCACCCCCAAACACACACACACACACACACACACACACACACACACAAAATTAAAACTATTAACTACATTGGTAGCAATTGCAGAAATACATGCAATGAGTAATGCTACCCAGAATCCTCTTCTGCGCCTCCCAGCCCCCAGTCTAGTCTCCAAGGGCAACCAAGCCCTTTGAACAATTCCAGTTTTATATCTTCAAGGGGTTGCGTCTACATCTTTAAATAATGTGTTTGTGTGACTCTGACTTGATCGAGTTTAGATGTTATGGACTGGCTCCAGCTATAAGTTAGATTAGGACCTCTTCTAAAGCAAAAACAACTTATTTCTCTCCAGAGACCCAGGACATGGCCTTGGCACCAGCAGGGAGTGGGCGTTCAGTGAATATTGGTTAAATGAGGTGATAACCTGAGAGGTTGTGCTGGGGGGAGCATTGGAAGCACAAAGGAAGATGGGATGAAGGGGCAGAGTCTCCTTCCTGACAGGACCCAGACTTTATTCAGGGTGACTGTGTCCCGAGTCTCCCATAATCCTCTTGCAGAAAATAGAGACCCAGTGTCCAGGTTCTAACCGAGGAGATATGAGTGAATGCTGGATGAAACCCCAGAGAAAGGGTTTCAGAGGAAACCCAAGGCAGGACACCTGTCCTTCAGTGTTTTCAGTCTGTCTCTGAGTCCCTCCTTACAAAGGTCCAGGTTGCTAGAGGCTTGGCAGCCATTTTGCACTCGCATTCTAAAGGCAGAACAACTGAGTTTCTGAAGACAGTATTCCATTCCGCAGAGCCCTGAACTGTATATCTATATTATACAGTCTTGGTTTAAAGGCATATAAAGTAGGCTTTCTGTTGGTTGCTACAGTGTATCTTCTTCACTACGGGAGACGGAAAAAGAACGCCCCAGCAGGATGGCCATGGGGTGCAGGGGTACATTCCAGCATTTGCTCTGGTTTTGTTTAATTCTAGGATTTTGCACAACAGAAAGATTAAAAAGAGGTTGTATGATTCCCTTCTAATTTTGTATATTTCTAAAATTTTCGACCATAAGAGGTTTAACAGAACCGTGAAAGCAAACAATATGTCTAAATCATATTTGCGATATGTGGTCCAGAAGGGAGCTCTGCGAGGCACGATAGCAGGTCATAGCCAGGTTGTTGCTATGACACGTGATAGACTTTAGAAGTGTTATAATTGGAGCTGGAAAGGTGGCTCCACACTAGAGTACTTGCTGCTCTTGCAGATGCCCTGGACCTGGATTCTAGCAACCACATGATGGCTGATAACCATCCTAACTCCATTTCCAGGGATTCTGATGCCCTCCGACCTCTGAGGGCACAAGGCAAACACATAGAAGACATACAAACCCGAATAAGAACAATACAGACTCAGAATAAAAACCCAAATCTAAAAAAGTTATTATTACTATTACTAATGTTGTTACTGTTGCTGTATGTGTGATGTCCATGTATATCCATACATACCACAGCTCAAATGTGGAGGTCAGAAGACAATTCTGTCTAGTCAGTTCTATCCTTCCTTCTTTTTGGGGTAGAACTAACAAGCTCCCTAACTTTTCTCAGATACTATCTTACCATGTATCCCTGGCTGGCCCTGAACTTGCTTTGTAAACAAGACTGACCTTTAACCCAAAGAGATGTGCCTGCCTCTCCCTCCCTAGAACTGGGGTGAAAGGAATGTGCCACCGCACCTGGCCCCAGACTTTTTAATTGTTAAAAAATCATCAATTGTTCCTCCCACTCAATGTTTTCCACCGGTGCTGATATCTAAATCCACACCTCAATTTGGGGGAAAGGTACAATGACTTGAGACTTTTCCCTTTTTAGCCAGATGAGCTTATTAACTCAGCTTCTATGTACTATATACACAAAGTGAAGGAAAACAATTTTGTTGTTGGGTTTCTTATTTTAAAACAAAGACCATTTTAGTTCCGTTAAATTAATAAACTAGTTGGAAGCTAAAGCAGAGGTTATGATCTCCTGCTGAGTCCACAGATGAGCCAAATAAAGGCTGGTAGAATCAGTCTTCATGCGTGGGCCACGTCTTGACCCCCCTCCCCACATTTGCTAGTTTGGTTCTCCAACAATTGCGGCAGCAGAGTGGTGTGGGCGGAGCCACAGCGTGGCTCCTCCTCCTACTGAGCTGTTCCCTTTCTACCCAGTTTCTCTGATGCCTATGGAGGGTCACAGGCCCCGAGAGGAGCACAAGTCCCAGATGCTGTAGGAGTTAACGTTCCAAACAGAAACATCACACGTGCCTGGGAGCCAGTGGACCCCTCTCCCCTCTCACACCCTACAGGTGAACAATTCTATGCTCTGTACTATGGGATTAAAACAAGTCAGAAACCCAGCCTTGAGCTGGCTTTCCTTCTTCTAGGTCCAGCAGCTCACCAGTTGACTGCTCCTCTCATACCTACTTCTTGGGTTTCACCTCTTCGAAAACCTCTCCGTGTTCTACAAACAGGGACAGCTGGTCAGCGTGACAGTTCCTCATTCCTGCACCCTGACATTGCCTACTAAGTAAATCTTCATGAAGGCGACTTCTCGACTCAGGCTGTGATTTTAAGGGAATCCATACTATGACAGGCAGTTCATCTGAGTCACCACGGAATATCCACCTCTTTCTGAAATGTTTCTAACATATTCCATACGACGCAGTACAGGAGCTTCCAGGAGCAGCTGTTGAAGGTGAAAAGCGCAGTGTTGTTTCCTGCTCCGATGTCGGAGGCTTGGCCAGCTGCTGCTGCTGCTGCTGCTGGTGTGTGTGTGTGTGTGTGTGTGTGTGTGTGTCTGCCTGTCTGTCCGTCTGCCTGCTGTCTGGTGTTCAGAGGCTCAGAGGTGGACTCTTACCTTCAAGGCCACAAGTCATCATCAGATTGAATGAACTTTGTGTATCTGTCTTCTAGAATGACTGCCTGTAATTTCTGGGTTATAATGTTATCTGATTAGAAGTTAGAATGGGTTTTTTTTTTTCTATTCCAATTAAGATCCAGCTAAATCAATTTCCCCAGAGGCTCCAAGAAAGCAAAACCATCCTGCTTTTCACCAGAAACAGAGAACTCACGCCCTCTAGAGGATAAATAGGTGTATGACCCTTCAGGGAAGCCAGTGACTCACCCCGAGTCTCAAATACATGCAAGATTTTCTTTTCCTTTTCTAGAGAAAATGCTACTGCTTAAACTTTATCTTGACAGATATTGCAATAATTGCTTTTGCTTAACGGAGAAGTTTTCACCCTATGTAATAGCCCAGTGAGTTTGAATGGACCTGAACCAGAGGGTTTGAAGTACGGAATCCAAGGTGATTCTGGAAAGTCAATAGGCATTGAGCTTGTTTGTTTCTGAAGACTGGCCCGGATATGCCATAGTGGGGAAAGAGATGTGTTTGATATCAAAGATGGCTTGTAATTAATTAGACCTCCTCTGTAGGCTTGTAGGCTGCTATGACTCCCGCCTCTGTGGTTTCAAGAGCTCCCATAAATCAAGAATAAAGGGACTGAGGAGGGGTGGGGGTAGGAGTAGAAGTGGTAGGGGGTGGATTCAGAAATGGAGCGGAACCTCCGACACTTAAAGAGTGAAAAGCCCTTCAGACTAGGGAACAATAAGAGGAAATCAAATAGCAAAGCACCACGTTTACAAAGAGACGTGAGGTGCAAATTGTACTCTGTAATTTATGTTAATACATTTAAAAAGATTAAAGAAATTAGTCTTCAAAAGGAGGAATCTTTTAACAGTTTTCTATTTAGAAAAAAGAACTAGCTTGCAAATGGAAAAGAAGAAGCTGCCCTATTGCGTTAAAACCTTTGGGTAAAAGGTAAATTTCACATTTTTATAAGAACAAAACAAAATATTGTGTGTGTAAATAATCCTGAAAAACAAATTTGTTAATGCTAATGTAAGGACTGTTCTTGCTTTCAAATCTAAGTCCTTTCTTATTGTTTTTGGATAGAAAAAGAAAAAAGAATATCTTTTGTTGAATAGCTTCAATGTTCCCTCCTGGTTATAAAATAAATATGCAGATCAGCCCCAATAATATGTAAATTCAGTCAGGTCAAGAGTTGGTAGTGTACAAATTTTAGGAAAACTTTCAGTACTAAGACTTCTAATCAAGGTTTAAAGGATTCTGGTACAGTCAGGGATGGCGGCACATGCCTTTGATCCCAGCATTCAAATGTCAGAGGTAGGTAAATCCCTGTAAGCGCCAGTCTGATCTCCATAGAGTTCTAGGCCAGGCCAGCTCAGGCTGCATAACTGGCTCAGAAATAAAGTAGGTAAAGTGCTTGCTTTGGATAGACCGCTTCGACGCGAGTGGGAGGAGCCAAGTTCATGCAAAGCCTACACCGGAGCAGGAGCCTAGTCCTGCTCCCACACGGAGAGACAGACTGGAGATGGAGACAGTCAACAGAAGTGCAAAGGCCAACCAGGCTGGCGTGCAGCAGGGACCAGCCAGAGCCTGTTTCAAATAAGGCAAAGATGAGGACTGAATTTTTCCTATCTGAAATTGTCTTTTGACTTTCACATGAGTACTATGGTATATAAGCATTCAGTACATGCAGGCGCGCATGTACACACACACACACACACACACACACAGAGAGAGAGAGAGAGAGAGAGAGAGAGAGAGAGAGGGAGAGAGAGAGAGAGCGAGAATTCGATTACAGTTGTTTTAGAATTTACCTTGGACATCAGAATTCAAAGATGCTTATGTCCCTTCTATAAAATTGAATATTATTTGCACATAACCACTGTGTGCTTTAATCATCTCTAGATTACTTACCATGACTCATATACTGCAAATGCTATGAAAACCATTGCTAACCTGTATGGTTAGGGAATAGCAACCCCCCCCCAAAAAAAAACCCAAATTCTGTACATGCCTGAGACTTGCTCCCCCCGCCCCCATTATTTTCTGGGAAAGGATTTCTCGGTATAGCCTAGCCCCTGCCTGTAGACAAGGCTGGCCTTGAACTCAGAGATCCACCTGCATCTGCTTCCCGAGTGCTATGATTAAAGGTATGAACCACCATGGTCCAGCGAGACACAATTTTTTTCCTGGATTTTGTGGTGTGTGTGTGTGTGTGTGTGTGTGTGTGTGTGTGTGTGTGTGCTCACACTTGCTTGCGCATTCATGCATGCTCTGGATATTTTCAGCCTGATATTATGGTTGGATCCACATGTCTAGAAGCCATAGTTACAGAGAGATTACTCTTATCTAAAATAAATATAAAGAAGCCCTGGAGCCCTGACGTCAAATGGCCTCTGTGCTGCCTCGGCCAGGTGCTTCCTTCAAGTTTGTGGATGATAGGACTTCCTTTTGCTGCTCGGGCACATGACATTTGACCCAGTTTATAAACTGTTGAATGCCCAGAGATTCTACAGTCTCAATCAGAATTCTGTTGGGAACCTCAAAGTTGTCTTATTTCCTCTTGTGTTCCTGTTTTAAATCATCCTGTGTAACTACCTGGGGAATCTCTAGGTAAATGACAGATTGTGATTTACAGAGAGCACTGACCATCGTTCTTCAACTTATTAGTTCCCTGCCCTCAAGCATACTTTCCTCTTCTTTTAACTTGATAACTTACCTCTCTGGGAAGCAAGCTCTGGGAAGCAAGATTCTAGTCTGCATGAAGTTTTAAACCGGGCTGTCAGTGCTCAGAAAGGATTTGTTAAATATGCACCGCGCCTCCTCGTGGCTACAAGTGATCACTGCAGACTGGAAATGCTAAGCACGGGCTCCACTGCCCTACATCCCAGAGCAGCAAGTAGGTCTCTAAGCTCCCAGGCATCTCCTGGCGCTTGACTCTTCGGATTCAAAAGAACATTTTGTAACCCAAATGAAAAACGACTCTAGCCCACACGTAAAAAGTGGAAACTGTGCCTTCTTCTCCCAAACATACCTACTTCAGCCAGTCTATTCCTCAATAGCTTTCTCTTCTTCTTTTTCTAAAGTAAAAAAACGGGATCAATTTAGTTTAAATTTTACCTCTAGCAGAAAGGTCAGCTTCTGCCGAGTGGGCAACCGGAACTGTAGTTATCTCAGCTTTCCCCGTGTCACAGGGCAAAGACTTTTAGCCTTTCTGTGGTATGGGCTATTGTTACCGTGGGCTCTGCAAATCTTACTCCGTCCGTCCTTAGGTACTACTGTCCTTCAGATATTGGTTTTGTTTGACTAAGAACCTTAGCAGAATCCTAACTTTGTGGGTACCCCGAAATGCTCATAATGTGGAGGAAGAGCGTGTTTCAAGTATGAATATGCATCTCCTGTAACCCGTCTTAGTTGAGGGATATTTTAAACGCGTGTAACAGAAGTCCTCACAGTGAGAGTGGGCTGCGTAGAGCAGATTCATTTGAATTCAGCTGCTGGTTTAGATTTGCTGTGTTTTGAAGACCGAGGAAGAAAAGGAAAAAGAATAAAAGTCATCAAATCTTGCCCAAGCATGCCCTTTATGAGATGGAGTCCTGGTTAATTGTCTCCGGGTCCCCTAGGTATCTCCCAGCAATGCACTTTCATCAGTTGGGATTTAGCCAGTAGGTCTCTCAAAGCAACAGACATGAAGTGGGGGAAAAATTAAAAACAAAGAAGAAATTAAACACCAGTGCATGTGCATTTGGTAGTCTTCATTAAAGCAAAAGCTTTGAGGGGAAGGCACCATGAATTTTAGTTAAAAGATGACTGTGGGTCTTCTTCCCACACAGTAGAAGCAAAAATGTAAATGTGATATTTTAGTTCCTGAAGGACCTTGGGTTTCAAATTTTAATGTTTGAAAGAGCCAAATGAAGTGGAATATACAAATTCCATGTTTTTTTTCATTTCTTTTACTGACATTCAAGAGACAGTGAATGCAAACATGAGTGTTCTACTAGCTGAATTATTCTGAAGAATCAATATTTTATAAACTGGTTCTTTTGTGTTCATATAACACATAACCAAAATATTCCACTTGAAGCAAATACTTTAGTCACTATATTTCTCTTAGGATCTCTTATTATTATATCTGTATGCATGATGCCCCAAACCCTCATAATCAAAATGATTGATTTAGCAGTATTTTTCTAAAATTTGTAAGTGTTTCTCAATCATAAATGATGAGATGATGATGATGATAATGATAACTACGACAATTTTTGGATTTTCAAGACAGGATTTCACTGTGGTGCCCTGGCTGTCCTGGAACTCATTCTGTATACCAGGCTGGCCGTGAACTCACAGAGATCTGGAATTAAGGACATGTGCCACCACTGCCTCAGCAGAAACAATGAGACAAAAAGTTACTCCTAGCCAGTCAGGGCTGCTCTGGGGGAGCCAGGTTGGGGGTAGGGGGCTAGAAACAAACAAATAAAACCCTACATAAGCCCAGACATGTTTCTGACCCATGTATTTAAACACACACACACACACACACACACACACTTTGGGTCTCTGACACTTTCACATTAAGAACATAAACTAGTCCATGTGTCTGTCATAAACTCTTCTTGCTAACATGTTTGATTACATCCATTAAAACTTTAAGACTAGCCGTTGTCATTTGGTTGCATTGGCATTATCACATGGGAGTGTGTGCACAGCCCGAGACTTGTGTTTAGGCGATTCATGAGGAAAATGACTCTAAGCGGCAGGGTGGGATCAGGAGGGGAAACAAGAGAGGAGAGAGCCGAGCATCCTAGTGTGTACACGGCCCAGGACCAGAGCTGTGCGCTTCCCAGATGAGATGACCTGGCTTCCTGGGGAGCAGGAGTGACTTGCTTTAATCTTTTGACTTCTGTCCTCCTTTGGTTAAGGGCTGTCCTGGAGAACTTGAACCATCCCACAGTTCTGGGTCACACAAATATGGATGCAAAGTGGCTTTTCCCAGGTGTCCTGGGCCTCTGTGTGAGAGAGCCTAAGGGCAGAAGGCACTGATTAGGTCATGAAGACAGAGCTCCCATGAATGGGCTGTGTACAGAGGGACCCTGGAGAACCAACTTGTGCCCTCTGCCGTAAGAGGACACAGCAGAGTGATGGGTAACGAAGGGTCAGCAAAGGGGCCCTCACCAGAAATCAAACCTAGTGGTGCTTTGAAGTTGGGCTTCCCAACACTCAGAACAGAAAAATAGGTGTGTTATCTTGTTTTATTTTTTAAAAATTCTCCTCTCTCTCTTTGGGTAGAGGTGGTGGTGGGATAGATACGTATGCCACAGGTCAACTTTGAATACTGCTCTGCAGCATTCGTCAGCCTTGGTTTTTGAGGTAGTCTCCACGGGCTGGGGCTCTCTGCCTGGCCAGCAAACCCGAGTGATCACCCCGTCTCTGTCACCACAGCACAGGGTTTTACATACATGCCATCATCCCCAGGTCTTTTTCTTTAAGATTCAGTTCATTTGTGTAGCACTTTGCCTGTGTGTGTGTGTGTGTGTGTGTGTGTTTGCGCATGCACAACAAGTATATGCACATGTGCCTGGTGTCTGTAGAGATCAGAAGATGGCACAGAAGCCCCTGGAACTGGATTTGTGGATTTGTGAGCCACTGTGTGGGTGCTGGAAACCTAACCCAGGTCCTCTGCAAGAACAAGTGCTCTTAACTGCTGAGCCAGCTCTCCAGCGCCACCCATCCCTGGCCTTTTAGTAACCAACTCAGGCCCTTGTGTTTGTATGGCAAGTACCTAATGGAGTTCTTGTTCTAATCCTCCCAGGTCCTGATGCCTTCTTGGAGCATTCTAAATGAACCAGGACATCCATGAAGGGTTCTCATCTCTCACTACACTCGTGTTACCGTCTTCCATGGCCACCTGAGAATCCAGTTAGCTTGGTTAACTACCAAGTAAGCTGCAGTGGTTACTGGTCTCACACACTTTAATCCACTGATAATCAACTGACATCCTTTAGAGTCTCATTCATATGGTCTCCTGCTCCAGCAGTTGGCCCTGTATCTAGAACCTTCAGGGGCAGGCTGGACTTTTCTCCTAAGCCATCTTTTAATGCTTCCAAAAGAATTAGTTGGTACCAAGGATTTTCTCTCTTACTTGTCTGGTGACTTTGAATGAGAAATATCTCCCATAGGCACCTGTAGTCAAGTCCTTAGACTCCAGTTTGTGGTGTTGTTTGGAGAACTTACGGAACTTTTAGGACTCGGAAGCTTGCTGGGGATGGGCTTTGGGGGTTTATAGCCTGGTCACTTTTAGTGTCTCTCTTGGCTTCTTCTTCTTCTTCTTCTTCTTCTTCTTCTTCTTCTTCCTCTTCCTCTTCTTCTTCCTCTTTTTTTTTTGTTTTTTGTTTTTTTTTGGTTTTTCGAGACAGGGTTTCTCTGTGTAGCCCTGGCTGTCCTGGAACTCACTTTGTAGACCAGGCTGGCCTCGAACTCAGAAATCCTCCTGCCTCTGCCTCCCAAGTGCTGGGATTAAAGGCGTGCGCCACCACCGCCCGGCTCTTCTTCCTCTTCTTCTTCTCCTCCTCCTCCTCCTCCTTCTCCTTCTCCTCCTCCTCCTTCTTCTTCTCTCCTTCTCCTCCTTTCTCCCCTTCTTTTTTTGACAATTAGATAGAATTTTAGTTTTTGATAGTTTTTTATTTTTAATCATTTTATTTATTTACATCTCAAATGTTGCCTCCCGGGTCCCCCTCCCAGGGAAGGAGGATGCATGGGGGGGGCACCCTCTTTCAGCTTCTTAATCACAGTTGAGCTGTGACTTCTCAGCTTCCTGTTCCAGCTACTTCCTGGCATGCCTCCCCTGCCTCTTGAATTATAAACCAAAATACATTTTTCTCCTTTAGGTTGCTTTGGGTATTTTATGGTATTTTATTACAGCAACAGAAAAGTGGCTAATCCACTCTGTATGTATGAAACTCTGTGCTGCTCCCATGGATAAAAATAAAAAGACTTCCAGGTAAGTTTAGCACATGTGAAGTATGCTAAAGTTATCAGAACTCAATACTGTAAAGAAATAGATTTTCAAGGCTACAGTGTGGGAAAAACCAACAAGACAAGAAGAGAAACCAAGCCTCCCCCAGCCAAGAAGGAAAATTTGCTATTGTACAAGGGAAGTGTTGGCTGCCCAAACACATTTTAATAAGCAGATGCACTTTTGAATCTTATACAGTGCAAGTGTTGATACACTGTTGGCAGAGTTCTAAAAGTTTTCTGAAGGTTTATTTCTAAGCTTAGATCACTCTCATCTACTGCGAGTTGCCTCTGTGCCTCTCATCATTTAGAATCAGAAAAGATAGTGAAACTTTACAATGGAATTCAAAAAATGATGAACCCCTTTGGGAGCCTAGACTAAGGTGGCCAGCTGCACGTGCACAGCTCTTGGCATTCATTGAAAACCAAGGACCAGGACTCTTCCCACATGACCGGTCTCAGAGCAATGTTATTATGGTTTGGGTATATAATTTTGCCATAGGTTCGTGTGTTTGAACCCTACCTGGTGGTGCTGTTTGGGGTGTGGAATCTTTAGGAGTTGGAGGAAGTTGCTTACTGGGGTGGCAGGGCTTTCAGTATAGAGTCAACTCTTGTTCCTGATCACTGGATCTGCCCAGGAGAAACCAAGCAGCCTGTTTCCCCTGCCGAGCTCAGCCACTCCCTCCTCTGTGCCACTGTCACCTTGATGCATTGTACGCTCAGCCAAAATAAATCTTTCTTCTCTTAACTTGCTTCTCACGTAGTTGGGCACAAGAAGAAAGACAAATATAGAAAAATGTGGTTAATGCTGTGATGAACCCTGACTCCGATGAAGTCTTCAGTCTGTTACGGAGGAGAGGGCTAGCCAGTACTAAGAGCCTCTGAGAGTCCTGACTTCTCACTGGGTTGAGGATGCCACATATCAATTCTTTGAGGTCATCATTGATTCGTCCCATTGACTCGTCTATCGCTGGAGCTTATGACAGCATCAATCGCTTGCCACATTATCCTTTGAGACAGAGTCTCTTGCTGAACCTGTAGTTTACATAGTTGGCCACCTAGCAAGCACCCAGGCTCCTTTTAGTTTTTTCTCCACACTTAGTTCCAGGATTACAGGCACAGGCTGCCACGCCTGGCTTTTCCCACAGATGCTGGGGACCCAAACTCAGGACCTCATGCTTGGGTGGCAAGTGCATTACCAACCAAGCCACCCCCAGTGCCTATATATTTCTATCTAAAAAAAGTTTTCTTGGCTCATTGAGACTATCAGCTAGTTTATAAGGTACATTGTAGAAGTTTCTAATGAGAAAGGAGTAAGACATAAACACGTGTCCGATAAGCTCCAAGGAACTTACGTTATGTAGGGCACAAGGAGGCAGACACACATTGATTATAACATGGTTCATAACTTTGACTTTGGGATTTTCTTAGAGAAAGAAGCCTAGTCCTTTGTAAGTTTAGTCAGTTGTGTTGAACTTCTTGGGTCTCAGTCAGCATGAGACTTAAATCAGATCCAAGTGGTGAGCTCTTTTCCTGTGTCCCCTCCCCTTCAGTTCTACTGTCATCTTAACCTACTTTAGTAGAACTTGTCTTATGAAGTTGTGGTGGTTTGAGTAGGCATGGCCCCCATAGACTCATGCGTTTGAATGCTTGGCCCATAGGGAGTGGCACTATTTAGGTGTGGCCTTGTTGGAGGAAGTGTGTCACGGTGGGGGCATGCTTTATATATGCTCTAGTTATGCCCAGTGTGACTCACAGTCTCTTTCTGCTGCCTGCTGATCAAGATGCAGACCTCTTAGTTCCTTCTCCAGCACCATGTCTGCCTGCACGCTGCCATGCTTCTCGCCATGATGACAAGGGGATAAACCTCTGAACTGTAAGCTGGCCCCAATGAAATGTTTTCTTTATAAGTGTTGCTATGGTTAGCTGGGTGGTGGTGGTGCATGCCTTTAATCCCAGCACTTGAGAGCCAGAGGTAGGCAGATCTCTGTAAGTTTAGCCAAAGCTACACAGAGAAATCCTATTTTGAAAAACAAAAACAAAAAAAGATAATAATAATAATAATAATAATAATAATAATAATGATGATGATGATGATGATGATAATAATAATAATAATAATAATAATAATAATAAAGAGTCGTCATGGCCATGTTGTCTCTTTATAGCAATAAAACTCTAAGACAGAAGTTATTATGAAAAAATTTTTCATTGAATTTTTATTCATGTGCTTGTTTGTTTGTGTGTGTGTGTGTGTGTGTGTGTGTGTGTGTGTGTGTGTGTGTGTGCGGGTACATGCACTGTGACATGTGTGTGGAGGTCAGAGGACAACCTGGAGTCAGCTTTCTCCCTCTACCATGTGGGTCCTTCAGATCTAACTCAGGTCACTAGGCGGTGGCAGATGCCATCTGCTGAGCTATATTGATAGCCCCGTCTTGAGAATCAAATCTGTGAGGTGTCACAGTGAGTACCTGATATATGATAAGTAACCAGTTCACTTTAACTGTTCGTATTTGGTATAGTTTGAGGGTTAAAGTGTTTGAATACTTAGTCCCCAGATGACAGCACTGTTTGGGGACGATGTAGGGACTTTTGGAACACAGGGTTTACACGGCTACCAAGAGTTATAGCTTGGCCTTGCTTCAGGCATGAGCTCCATGCCCCCTGCTCTGTGCCCCGGAAGAAAATGTGTGCTATAGACATCTACTGCTACAAACTGAGCCCCTCCCTTTTTTCAGGGTTAGTAAACCAGAGAATTTATCGGGGTTACTTATAGAAATACAAATACTGAAGACAGTTGCTTCTCCAGAAAGCCCTTCTGAGCATGGACAAGACTTTATGAAACTGAATTCCTCAAGCCCCCGGCTGGCCTTTAAGATTGCTGGGCTAGTGAAGAGTCTCCCTTCCACAGTGATTGTAACTGATTATACAGGCTTTGAAAGGAACCTTGTGAATCTTGTAAATTTCTAGAACTCCCTGAGACTTCTTAGTTACTTCTTGAACCATGATTTTTTTCTTTTTAATTTATTCTTCTCTCATATATTGCATCCTGACTACAGTTCCCTTTCCTCCCCTCCCTCCCCTCCCCCCAGTTGCCCCCCACTCCCCTTGTCCCTCAGATCCACAACCCCTCTCCACCTCCTCTCAGAAAAGAACAGGCCTTCCAGGGACATCAACAAAATACAGCACATGTTTTCATATCAAGTGGGGAACAGGTGAACCCAGTAGAAGGAAAAGAGTCCCAAAAGCTGGCAAATGAGTCAGAGACAGCCCCAATCCCGACTGTTGGGAATCCTATAAGATCACCAAGCTGTATAGCCATAACATATATACACCAGGGGACCTAGGTCAGACCCCTACAGGCCCCCTGATCTCTGTGAGCCCACTGGAGTCTCAGTCAGTTGATTCTGTGGGCCATGTTCTTATGGTGGCCCTGATCCCTCTGACTCCTACAATCCTTCCTCCCCTTCCTCCTCAAGACTCCCTATGAATGTGAATACACTGTCTTCAGACACACCAGAAGAAGGCATCAGATCCCATTACAGATGGTTGGCAGCCACTGTGTGGTTGCTGGGAATTGAACTCAGAACCTCTGGAAGAGGAAACAGTATTCTTAAACACTGAGGCACCTCTCCAGCCCCTCTTCAGGAGGACTCTTATACATGATGTCTTGAAAAACAGAGAAAGAGAGAGAGAGAGAGAGAGAGAGAGAGAGAGAGAGAGAGAGAGAGAGAGAAAGTTTAGTTTAGAGATCAAATTGACTTTTTAGTATCTACTCCAGAGCCAGGCAACATCTTGTCCTACAAAACAGAATGAGTATGCTGTCCTGCCAAGCAGTGGGAACTGGTTTCAGAAGCAAGAAAGAGACGGTCAGCTGGGGCCTTGCATGGGTTCCAAGCAGTGGTTTACCATGAATGTTACTTAACAGGTACATGTAGGGGTCTCAGAGCTGGATGCCTTCATTCCATTTCTTGAATCTGTTTCCTACCCTGAGTTTCAAGGGCCACCCCTACCATACACTTCCTGTCTGTGCCTGCCTGGTTCAGTTGTTTTACTATGTCTCCAAGGTTTTGTTGTTGCTGGATTTTGGGTGTGTGTGTGTATGTGTGTGTGTTTGTGTGTGTGTGTGTGTGTGTGTGTGTGTGTGTGTGTGTGTGTGTATTTTGTTTTGTTTCGTTGTTGTTTTAAGTCAGGTCTCGTTCTGTATCTCTGGTTCCCTGGGAACTTGATACATGGACCAGGCTAGCCTCAAAGTCACAAGATTCTCTTGCCTCCGTCTCCTGAGTGCTGGGACTAAAGGCATGCACTACCACAACCAGATCATTTTGTTTCATTTTGTACAGTTAAAACATTGGCTGTTGCTTACTGGCAAACAAGACAGGATTGTCTTCATGCATGGAGAATGGGGAAGAGGGATGAAGAGAATCTTTGTTCACTTGAGCTGAACCCACCCTTGGTGAATATAGGACACAGACTTCCTGACCCTTATATGCTTTAACATGTGCCTGTCTGGGAGGTGAGCTGCTTCAGCAGTTAAAATGCTTGCTGTGTACACTGGGAACCTGAGTTTGATTCCTGGACTGTTCATAAGGGTGGAAGGAGAGAGCTAATGCCCTGAGTTGTCCTCTGACCCTGTTATGGGGTCTGCTTAGATCCAACAGAACTCAGGCCAATGCAGATGACAAAAATTTATTTTAATCAAGTTGCTACTGATGAATCAGGGCCCCCAGAACAGACTCAGGAGTTGAACTTCAACCCTGAATGGAAGTTAGACAGCATATTTAAAGAATGAAATCATAAAACGAGGGGGTGTGGTGGGCTGTAGCATTCTCCAATCAAATTTTGACATAAGGGATTGAGCAAGGGAGTTTCCACCAATCAGAATAGGAGTTGGTTTCTGGGTCTGGGAACATGAACTTAGTTTGACCCTGCCAGCAAAACAGAGAAGTTGTCCCTGAGATAGCTGAACTCAGACAACTGTCACCTTACAACAGACACTGTTCAACTATTGAGAAGTCCCCAGCTCCCCTAGGGCTGGGACCTTGAACTTAGTTTCCCCCTATGATTAAATGGAGTCTGAAAACAAAATGGCGGCACTTAGAACAAGTCTCTTTTGCTTGTTCCCAACAACCCCTACCCACATTCTGCAGCATGAGGACACCCACATCATGCACATATAGTAATAATACAATTATAAAAATTAAGGTCATTAATCAGGCAGTGGTGGTGAAAGCCATTAATCCCAGCATTCAGCAGGCAGAGGCAGGCATATCTCTGTGAATCTGAGGCTAGCCTATTCTATGAAGCAATTTCTACTACTGACAGGTGTGTTAGAGGAACCCTGACTCAAAAAGTTAATTTGATTAATTATGCCTTTAGAGACAATCAAAGTTATAGAAGTAAACTGATAGGGCTCAGTAGCTGGTTGTATTTCTAATAGGGCAGAATAGGGAATAGATTTTAACTGGGTCAAAACTGATGTTTATGGCACGTGGAATTTGTCCGGCAAGAGCATCTTTAAGAAATGTGGTATATGAACTTTCTCAGCTGCAGAACTGTGGGTATCAGATCTCATATTTCAGAAGAGCTTCTTGGACAAAAGATACAATCTAGGGAATATCTAGTTACAGAAAAGCAAGCTGTGATTATAAATTTTTATTTCCCTAGATTGTAAAATCCATCACGAATTGCATGCTTTAAATCTTTTACTGCTGACAGGCTAGACAAACATTGCTTTTGATCATAGCAAAGTGTCAAAGAGTCATAAATTGGAAGTCAGAGTATAAAGTTTCAAGGACAGACCCAGAAGATTCCTTAGATGCTTTTGGAAGTCATTAATGCTGAAGCAGACCTCCCCTGAAAGGACCCCACCCTTCCCCCTACGACAGATCATAAACAACCAAACAAGTACTTGTCCCTTGGCCTCTATTCAGCACTGAGACCCACAAACTGCAGACAGGAGAGGGCTATAGCTCAGAGAGAGCAAGCAGCTGGATCAGAAGACCAAGGAGAACCACAAGGAACAGGGATACACAGCTCTGTCTGGATCCTGAAGAAGGGAGGAGAAAGAGAGGAGTCAATGTAGGTATCTCCCAAATACATCCAGAACTTTATATGTAGCTCAAACCCCAAGACAGTAGGCTCTAGAGGGCTAGGGTGCCTGACAAGACTCTTCCAGGTTCTATAGGATTCATAAAGTAATCAAATACTAGGAGAGTGAACAAATGGATGGATTCCCACCACTTCCCAGTTATATGCTCTAAGATAGTGCCTAGAATAGTAATAGTAATAATAATAACAATAAAAATAGAAAGCCTACCCTACCCAGTGTCTTCCCTGGCCTTCTCTGGAGTACTACGGGCTTTCCATTCTTTACCCAAGAAGAAGATTCTGGGTGTGAAACTTCTGAAAGTCTGTTGTTGAAGTAGCATGTTTTCTATACTACCTGGTGTGAACTAGAACTTATCTGTGGCTCTCAGCCTGCCTGGACTAGACATGGACCATTTGGCCCAGAAGGGCAGAATCCTTCATGGACTCTGTACCTGAGTGGGTGTCATGGTTTCCCTGGGACTGATCCAAATTCCAAATTTCTCTATGCAAATGCATAAGATCCCTTAGATCGCTCCCCACAATTCTACTTCTGCCTCCAAAGACTTCTTCTCATGTTTGCAGAAATCCTTCAGAGTCTCAGGGCCACTTAGATCTAAGACTGCACTGGGCACACTCCTCTAACTGTAACTCATTTCAGGTTATCTCCTTGGGCTCTCAGTCAAACTTAAGAATCCTGGACAACATTTAGTGGAAGCAGGAAGTAAGCCAGATACTTTCCAGATCCTGAGTGATAGGTGATAGGAGACAAAGTCTCTAGATAGTAACTAAGAGTTTTTTCTGTAAGTATTGAGTTCCTCATCAATATGAGTTTGAATCAAATGGCTGAGATGTGAACAGTGTTCTTCATATTTAAAATCAAACAGCATTTGTTGAACAATATCTACATGCCAAATAATATATCTTAAATGAATTTCTTCTAATTCTCAAGGCAATACTACTAGAATATTTGTTATTTGGGTCTTTAATACTGAAGTGGAAAAACATAGGCACAGATATCTGGTAACTTGCCAAGAGTCACACAGAACTAGTGATGTTTGAACCAGAATACCACTGAGTCTGACTCCGCAGCTATGGCAGAGAACATGGTAGAGTAATTTTCTCTGGAAGTATTAAGGAAGGATTACCATGATAAGTGATAAGTGAACTGTGCCTTGAAAGGAAATTACCATGACAGAATTGATGAACTCTTTCCTCACACTGAATGAGATATCTAGTCAAGGGATGAAAAAGAACACCAGACCACAAAGCATGGGTATCCATGCATAGAGAAACCCAAACATGGGCATCTTTAGATTGAAAAGATGGAGAAACAGGTGCAGATGGCACGTGTCACTCATCATGAGGAGCCCCTGGTAAGAGCTTTTTCCTGAAGTTGCTCACTGTTTCAACCATTTCTGACACACTGTCACTAAGCTTCCTTCCCTGGCTTACCAATGCTACCATTCACCATTCCAGGCACCCTAGCCATGTGCAAGATCTACCATGTGGCTTCTAGTGGGGAGCACCCTCTCTTCCATTTCCTGAGGACCACTGCCAGCTCTGTCTCTAACACAGACCCAGTCTTACCGGAGCTGCTAATGTCTGTTTGAGTAGAACCACTATAGAAGCAATTGAAGTTGCTCTTCTTCTTTTTCGGGGAGTCCAGAGAAATTTCGATATATCCTCTTGCTTTGTTTGTTGTCACACTGTGATATACTTCATAGCCTGGAATTAAAACCTCCTCTTCCTCAGGGTAGTAGGAAAATTTTTTGATATAAACCCCCAAGCATGTTTTGATGATAAACTGTGTCCCATGACCACTGAAGAATGGTGGAGAAAAAGCACTCTTCTTAGTTGAAGATGAGGATGTGAAATGCCCGAACCGAACAGAACCCTTCCCAGTGTAGATAAACTTGGTATTAGAGCCTCTGTAAACTAAACGACAGCCCTGGTTGCTTAAAAGCTGAAGAGCTCTTGTTAAGTAGTAATGGAAGGCCTTGAAGTGGAAGTTGTCAGGATTTTTTTTGAACTCTCTAGTAGCCCTATTAAAGCTGCTGTGGATGCCCCCAGTGTAGGCAACTAATGCTGTTCCATGGAAATCATGGAAACCTCTGGGGTAACTCTTATTTTTGATCTGCTTCCTTTGTTTCTCTGCCTTTATCCACTCATGTTTAAATTCCTCATTTCTGTTGAAGTCTTCTTGTAACAGCTTGGGTGCCTTTTTCTCCATTTCTTGGACACAGTCATCATACTGATCATCAAATGCACTGGGAGCCATGTCTAGCATGGAAGTCCCTGTCAGGCCAGTCACCTGAAAGAAAGAAGCAGGGTCCTCAGTTACTCGATAAGTTTGCTAAGTGACCATCATGTGCTTGAACTGGGGAGCCTGCAGCATGAGATGTCACATGCTCCAACCCCACACGAGCTCATGGATGGACACAATCTCATCACATCACATCATAAGAAGGGATAAAGGCAAGGCTAAGATTTCTGATTCTTTTGTGCTTACAGATACTATATTTCCTTCTTTATTCAATTAATTCTTTAGTGAGCATACAAAAAAGAGGCCTCATCATGACTTTTTCACATTCATATATCATTTCAAATGGTTCATTCACCCTTCCCCCCACCCCGCGCAACCCTCTGATATTATCTTTGTATTACTTTTTCAAGGTTCGAGCTCTCTAACATTGACTACCATAGACTCAACCGTGGGAACTGTCATATTTCAAAGAGGTGGGCAGGGGAAGGTGAGGTAAACAGGATGTGGGTTGAGAATATTACCCGCTGGGTTAGCCACCAAGTTAGGAAGAACTTGCAAATTTTTGGTGTCATCATCAAGTTCAAAAACAGCTGCAAGCAAATATAAGACAATGAGAGAGGCGTGCACACAGTCGTTTAACAGTCTGATGATGGAGCAGCTCTGGGCTAATGACTCAATCTCTATGTCACATCCAGGTTCCTTCTGACAGTGCCCCCAAATAGCATATCAGGACACTGTGAACCCATCTACTTGTGTTCATTACCAGTTACACAGTCATTGATATCTTCTCTACCTAGTAAGGAGCTATGATCAATTAATCTTGTTAATACATAGAGCTGCAGAAAATGTAGGTTTCCAGTACAAAACAGGACATACGTTTGCAGTTCTCTGAGAGGCTGTGGTGTTTTCCTTCGCACAAATAAATAAACTGTTGTCCATGTTTCATTACCTTGTGACTCTCTGTCAGCTTGATACCTCTGAAGGAAGTCTCTTAATTGTGTCAGTATTCACTAGTTCTATGATTTGTGTATGGTTGTCCTCCAATGTGCCCAGTGTGCCCATATGGAGGTAGTGAAACCTTTTAGACGTAAGGTTTTTTAGGAAGGGACCAGATAGTTGAGGTCATCACCCTCAGAAGAGATCAATTAAGTCTTGTTGAATTATACTCAGTTCTTGCCTCAACTTCTCTGATTTCCTCTCTTGCCACATACTCCCTTCCGCACATGGCAATGACTTCTCCTCCATATTGTGACTCTGCCAGGAAAACCCTAACCAGTTAGCATTGACAAGACATTTTCCAGATATCACACTGTGAACTAAGTAGACACATTGACTATAAACTTTGCAGCATCAAGAATTTTGTGAAAGTAATTCAAGCCACAAATTGAGGAGATAGCTCAGTAAGTAAAGTTCTTGCCTTGTAAACACAGACCCGAGTTTGATTCCTAGAACCCTAAGGAGAAAAGCAGGGTATGGAGAATGCACTTGTAATTCTGGCACTGGGAGTTGAAGAGAGATGGATTTGTGAGATCCCCAAGCTTCACGAGACCATCAGAACAGCCTACTTGATGTGTCTCAGATTGTGAGAGACCCTGTCTTTAAAAAATGGTGGACAGTGCCTGAGGGAGGAGAGCAGAGGTTGTCCTCTGGTGGTTCCACATGCATGTACCCACACATGGAAGCACATACAAGAGTAGGAACCATGTACACATATAAAAGGAAAAAGAGAGCTAATAGACCAGCACAGCCTGCCTTAATTAAAGTTGTGTCTTATGAATTGTGTATTGTTTTCACTGCTTCTTGAGGGTGGAGATTTAAAGTGTCCCCTGCGTTGCAGGTAAAGAGTGAGGAGGAGCACTCACTCCTCTATGGCCTGCTACACATCCCTTCATAGCTTCCTACATTGTGTCTTTGGAAAACTACAAAAATTCCCCTCCATAATTATCTAATCCTGTTGTGTTACTTTCCACAGAATTTCTACTTAATCTGACAAGACAGTACTCTCCCCACATCCTGAGAATGACAGAGAGGAGCTGCACCATGAGGCTAACTAGTTGTTCTTGGGAAGGCTGGACTTCTGCCTCCTCCTCAGCTTGCCTTCTCCTGCTGAGTCTTTAGGGAGCACTGCAGAGTCAACAGACCGAGGAGTCCTGCACTGCACTGAAGGCTCCCACCTTCTCTACACCATGAACTTTAAACAAGTATTAAATACTGTAAAAGAACTATAGTCAGCTACAGAAGAGCTGAGCACAGTGTTGCCTTTGTTTGTACACAGTCACTACTCTCAAGGACATCACACACTTTACTTCAACTTCCTGTCAGGATAGATTGAACAACCCAGGGTAGTGGCACCCAGCACAAGGGAGACAGAGGTAACTCTGCCAGTTGCAGGACAGCCTGGTCTATATAGTGAATTCCTGGACAGCCAGGAACTGCTGTCATACCCTTCCTCCAATAAAAGATAGAATGAACAGATATCTACGGTGAATTCTTTGCCAAAAAAGAAATGGTGTTGTTCCAGGCCATAAAAGGAAATGTGATAGAAAATGTAATAGAAATTCAATAAACAAAACATAAATATACATCAGTATCACCCAAAATGAACAAGGGCTCCGGAGGGGTGGCTGAGCAGTTATTATGAAGTACAACATTTTCAGAGGACTTGGGTTCAATTCTCAGCACCAGGTCAAGTAACTAACAATAGTCTGTTAATCCAACTCCAGGATCTAATGTCTCTGGCCTCTGCAGGCACCTGCGCTCATGGACACAGACACACAGAGACTGGCTGTGGTGGGACAACCTATAATCCCAGTCTCTCAGATGTAGAGACGGGAGCATCAGAAGCTCAGGTCACCCTTGACTATATGATGAGTTTCAGGACACAATAGACTACATGTGGCCCTCATCTCATAACAAGAGAACCGTGACAAAGGGATGGTGCCCACTTTTTATCCCAGCACTCAGAAGGAAGATATAGGTACATTTCTGTGAGTTCCAGGCTGGCCTGGTCTACATAGAAAGCTCCAGAACAGACAGGACTACACTGCAAAAGAGATCCTGTCTTAAAAAACAAATACAAAATATTTAATACAACATATTGTATCTGACACATAATTACAAAAACTATTAACTTAACTTAATATTTTTCTTAACCTCTACCTTGATGCATCATTCCAGAAATCCTTAATTGACTGTTGGCATTGAAATCATGCCATTGAGAAAATGAACGTTTGTGTTGCTTCAACATTTCCTTATATAAAAACAACTAAATTATTTTCCTTTAATTGCAATATGCTCCTATTAATTTCCTTTCTCCTCAGGCAAAGATGTGAACCCTTATGTGTCCTTCTTTAAGAAGTCTCATGACTCTAGCTGTCCTTCCTAAATTCTTAAAGTCCTCTTGGATAATTCAGACATGGCCACACATCTGTGATCCCAGCTTTTGGGATCACATCTCAAGTCCCAAACCACTTGAAGATATAATGAGACTCTAACAACACTAACAATGGTAAAATTAAGTTCTGGACAACAATAGAAACACAGACGAGTTCCTCTGGCCTTGTATCCAGACCAGAGTCATTTAGGATCCCACTGTTTCTGTATGATGCTTCCTAAAGTTTGGAAATGTGTCATCAACAGAGATTCCTGGACTTCAGTTTCAAAGTCGAGTTAATTTTTCACAGTTTGCTTTCTTTTGAATAAAGATTTATTTTTCTTAATTTTAGTAATGAATATGTATGTACATCTTCAGGGGTGGGGGTGGAGGTGGTATGTGCACCCGAATGCAGTTTCCCTCTCAGTCCAGAGATGTCTGATCTTCTGGAGCTGGAGATACAGGCTCCTGTGGGACACCCGACACAGGGGATGGAACTGAACTCTGATCCCTTGCAAGGGCAAGCACATGCTCTTAACCACTGAGTCTTCTCCAGACCTCAGTTTGCTTTGAGGAAGTACTGCACAGCATAAGATTCCAACTCATTGGTGCTGAGGATCACACCCAGAACATTATGCAGTCCAGGCAAGCACATTTCCACTGAGCCATACCCAGATGAGAGTGGAGGCTCTTGACATAGGGCATATCTCCACTTTCCAGCCCTTTCTCCAGCCTCAGCTAGAACCACCCCTTTCTTGACTTAAAACTTAGGCCTCAAAGCTCTATTTTGAAGGCAACAAGTTTAAGAATTCCCAGATGCCAGAGCCAGCAGAAACATCTGTCAGCACAGGGACTTCCTCATTCAGGACACATGGCTCAGTCAGCCTAGACTGGCTTGTCAATTCAATTCTCCCCTCTCTAGTTCCTCAGTCTGTCTCTCACAAGGTTGTGATCTGCTTCCCGATGGGACAGATAGGTACAGCCTCAGTCACTGGTACCAATGCCCTCACAACCCATAGAGGCTGCAGATGTGCAGCATGAGTCACTTCGGCCCCACTATGTCCTGGATTTTTTGGCTGACAAATTCCCCCTGGAAAGTTGGTGAACTAATACCTTAGACCTCAATATAAACATCTACATCGCTCTCTCTTCTGTCATCCCCATCCCACTTCCCTCCCTCCTTCCCGTTCTCTGACCCTCATGCTTCATATCTTCCTTCAATCTCCGAGATCCTACACTAAAACAAGAATAAGCCGATGTTCTCAACATGCAGGAGATCTAAGGTAGGAGAACCTTGTGTGCTGGTGCAGTAGGACTTTGAGTTCTGCGCTAGACTGGGCTATACAGCAAGAACTGTGTATCTTTTAAAAGCACCTTTTAAAACTCTGGAAGTAAAAATGGATAAATAAAGCAAGGAAGAGATAGAAGCTGATGTTTCTGTATAGCTGGGAGGAAAATGGGACTGCTTAAGGATAACCATATTCTTGCCTTAAACCCAGGAAGTACAGGAAGAAAAAGTCTATGTATATAAGAGACTGACTATGTACCTGGATGCTCGAGCATCCTGCAGGACCTGGAAGGTAAACTGTAAGGTCCTTCATTGTATTTTTAAGTTTCTAGAAGCATTTATAGCCTCGTGCCTGTCCTGCCTTCCTCTAGATCTGACCCCATCTCTTACCTGGGCTATTTCTTACCCAGAACTGACCTTTCAGGCATGGACCCCACCGCTACACCCACTCCAGCCCTCAGATTTTTCTGAGTCCCCTCCACTTTAGACAACTTCCCCTTCACAGGTCAGAGTTCAGAGTTGTTATGTACCTGAGAAGACATTGGCAGCTGGGTCTCTGTCCTCTTCTCAAATCAAGGGTTGCAGAAGTCAGTGCTGTGGCCCTTTTATCCTCTGGACAATGTGCTTTCAGTTTCAGGTTAGGGTTGGAAGGACATCCAGATAGTTTCTGAACAACTTAAATCCTTAAGTCAGGTAAATTGTATTTGTTAGTGTACCTTTTCCATTTTCCATCTATATTTTGTTCTGTTGAATTATTTTTTTTAGGGGAGTTATTCTTTTGTTTGAGACAAAGTTCCATTAGACCAGATTAACCTCTAACATACTATTTAGCTAAGGATAATCTGAACTCCTAATTCTCTTGCCACAGAACTAGATTTATTGATGCTAAAATGGAACAAAGGGCCCTCATATTTTTAGGCACTCATTCTACCAACCAAACCACAGCCCTACCACATCATCTTTTCCTTAAAATATTAGGGCCTTTTTGTAATCTCCACAGGAGTTTGTGTGTGTGTGTGTGTGTGTGTGTGTGTGTGTATGTCACATGCTATGTAGCTATTGGAGAAGCATTAGTTGGTTGACCTTAGCCCTAAATGCCATTTTTATAAATACGTGAAAGCCTGGTGTGGTTGCTCAAACCTTAATCCCAGGACGTGGGAAGCTGAGACAGAAGGATCTCTGTGAATTTGAGACCAGCTAGGATATGCACAGTGAGACCCTGTCAACAAAACAAAACTACCACTATATTACCCGATCCCTATAGGGTACCTAGGGAAAGGAAAACAGAAATGACCAATTTTAAAGCTAATTTTTGCATCCTTAGTTGCTCCTGGATACACATTTCTCATATGACTAAAGCATATGAACTAAGTGTTAATTTTAGAGTTTCCTCTGGGAACTACATGATGCTTTCAATCCTAGATTCTTACAATGAATCTAACATCTTCCTGGGTCCTTACACACAGAGACCAGGTGAGATTATATATAGAAAACACAGTAAGAGACCAGGTGGCCAAAATCCTATAACCTCATGTTCTACCACGTTTTGGGGAGATACTTTGGAGAGAAAGAGAAGGGGGGAGGGGGAGGGGGAGGGAGGGAGGGAGAGGGAGAGAGAGAGAGAGAGAGAGAGGGAGAGAGACAGAGACAGAGAGAGAGAGAGTCAGAGAGACAGAGAGAGAGAGAGAGAGAGATTCCTCTGAAGCAATACCCCTGGGACCTTTTATGCATCCTGCTTTTTTTGTCAGTGAACTTTCACATGAATACATCTTGGAAGAGTGTGCTTGTGCTGGCATATATTTGATGGGAACTCAGTTTCTTGGATCCTACAAGTGAGAAACCAAACTTCCTTCCTCCTCTTATTTCCCTTCCCTCGTTCCTCTCTTTCTTCTTCCTCCTCCTCGTTCCTCTCCTTCTCCTCCTGCTGCTGTTTCTCCTTATCTTCCTCTCCTTCTTCTTGGTGACAGGGTCTTGCTATGTTACCCAGTCTGGCCGTGAAGTCTTGTTCTCAAGCCTCCTCAGTGGCTGAGACTATAATCTCATTGCTCCTGGCTCTAACTCTCCCTTTGCTCTAGACCTATCTGGCAATCTTGATTCAGCAGACCTTAGTGCCTTGGCTTGCCCTAACACTATTTTACAACCCCATACTGTTATATTGAACAGAACATATCATTGTATGGTCCTTATGACTGATATTGTACTAATGGCATGAAATCCTAATGCCAACCTGAAAACTGTGCAAGTGTTCCCAGGTGTGGTGACTTGTGTGTCTATAGCCCATCACTTGTGAGGTGAAGTTAGTAGATCAGGAGTTCAAGGACAGCCTTGGCTACATAGTATGTTTGATATCAGCCTGGAATACATAAGACCCTATCCCCAAAATAGAAAAAAAAAATGTAGGAAGAATTTTAAGAAGGGCTACTTTAGCAGGAAGATGCTCAAAGTCCAAATCAGAAAACTCTCAGGGGCAGAATAGACAAAACCCTCATATGCCAGGGTGTGAGGAAGTGGAGGGTGACTGTAAAAAGGGGGTGACAAAAATGTCATGAGAGAGTTTAAAACTCCACATGCTGTATCTTGCACACCTTACCTGATGATGGGAGTCAGCCACATGGTGGGTGGTTAGGTGCATAAGTAGAGTTAAAGTGTGTGGTGCTTTGAATTAGAAAGGCACCCATAGGCTCATAGATTTACATCTTGTCCACCAGAAATTGGTACTACTTGAAAGCATTATTAGGTGATGCCTGTTTACAGGGAAAGTAGCACTTGGAGTGGGCATTGAGATTGCAAAAAGTCCATTCCTCACCCAGAGTCTCTTTCTTATTGCTACCCATGGGTATGGATGTAGACTTCTCAGCTACTTCACCAGGACCTTGTCTGTCTGAGTTCCAACTTGCTTCCTGCCATGCTGATAATGCACTAAATCTCCAATACTGTGAGTCACAATTAAATGCTTTCTTTTATAAGAGTTGTTGTGTTTGTGACTTCTCTTCACAGCAATAGAAAAGTGATTAAGTCAGGAGTTGGTACCGCGAGTGGAGGATTGCTGTGGCAGGACTGACCATGCTGCTTGTTGGCCTAGTCTTTGGGGGTTTGGGTTAGTAAAGTACTTCAACATTTTAAGCAAGGCTTAGCAGGCCATCTTATTAGGAACATGGAAGACAATGGTGCTGAGGGTGATTTGACCTGTGAAGACCCCAGCTCAGTAGGTTTCAGAGAAAAATATAACAAATTGGACTTCATTGTAATATTTTGGCAAAAGATGTGGCTGTTTTCTGCCCTTGTTCAAAAAAAAAAGTCTTTCTGAGGCTAAATTGAAGAGCTTTAAATTAATGGCATTGGCAGAGGCGGTCTCAAGGCAGTCTAGAACTGATTGTGTCATAGGGTTACTAGTGACCATTCTTATGCAGATCTATAAGAAAAAAAGCAACTTAGCAAGGGAAAATACAAAATGTAGTTTGAGGAGAAAAATAGCAGCAGGATGTCAGGTGTTAAGGAAGTAAGACCAGTGCTGAAGGAGATAAAATAAAATTAAAGAAAAGCCTAATGCCAAATGGGATAAAGGGAAGGTTGAGCTCAGTGCAAATCTCACCCAGCTAACTTTTCAACTGAAGAAAAGGAATTAAGAGCAAGCTTAAGTGTGTTCCCCCCCCCACCCCACCCCACAGCTTTCTGAGCTGGAATTCAAGACCTAGGGTAGAGCGCTCTGACCAAGGTGAAGTCCATTGTTCAAGATCTACAATTTCCTGAATTAAGCGGCCAACCCACCGAGTAGTAGAGCCAACACCTACTGAGCAAGTGAACCTGTTTTGAGGATGAGTTTCCAGCCTTTGGGAGAAGGGTCCACCCCCATGCCCGCCTTTATATTTAGAGCCCTCCATTAAACCTAGAGCCTTGATCAGAAAACCTTTTGTCTTGGCTCCTTATTTCCTCTCAAAGGGGTGTTCTATTTCATCCCCAGTTTTCCTTCCAGGTGACCTTTGTTCCCTTAGCTGCAGACAACTACAGATTGGTGCCCAAACTTGGGGATTGGAAACGGAGAGACCAACTGAGGGATATTGTCTTGGGTGGAGCTCCACAGGAATGAAAAAAGTTATGTATTCGGCAAGGTAAGCAACATATAGCATTAATTTTAGTGCGATAAATGTCATCTTTTGAAGGCTGTTGTTGCAGGGGTACAAAAGGGATACAGGCTAGACTGAATCAGCATAGGCCCAATGCTGAGATCATCTAGGGTGTGACAGTGAATTGAGATGGTGAATCTTATTAGGCAAATTGTCCGCAGCCTAGAACTTCATCAGGTGAGAGGAATAGGGCATAAAATAAAATAAAATAAAAGGAGTAAAAAACAAACAAACAAACAACAACAACAGAAAGCAGATTTTAGAAACATGAGAGAAAAAGGTACTTCTAAATTGTCATAATATTTTATATAATTCTTATCCTAGAAATTAGACTTATACGGGATAAGATTTAAAGCAATGTCTCTTTAATGAGGTGTTAGAAGTTGCACTGTCATGCATTCAAACTTAAGAACTGGCAGACAAACTTTGTAATGTGAAAGTATTGTGATCATAAAAAGAGCAAGAGGTGTGAGAATATGGTATACAGCAGTGTGGGGGAAGGGAGTGCCTCAGCAGGCCCATGCCGAGGCATCCCTTCCCCCTGAGGCACCAGACATACACTGGAATAGTATAGAATAGAGTTTATTCAGGGCATGGGGAGGGGAGTTAAGAGGGTAGTAGAGGCAGAGAAAGGCAGAGAGAGGAAGAGAGTAGAGAAGCAAAGGCCAGCCATGACCTGGAGACATGGAGAGAGGAGGAAGGGGAGGAGAGCCCAAGAGAGGTCAAGAGAGAAGCTGAGAGAGGTAAGAGGGGTAAGAGAGGTAAGAGGGATAAGAGGGGTAAGAGGAATAAGAGAGATAAGAGAGTGAGGAGGGGATGAGCACCGTCTTTTATAGTAGGCTAGGCCTACCTGGCTTTTGCCAGGTAATTGTGGGTTGGAGATTAGAATCCTAATATTCCCCAGTTTTGGTTTAATTAAAAAAGAAAAAATTAAAAAGTGGTGACGGTGAAGTAGGAATAGGGTCATCATGATATCTGGCTGCTTCATGCTGACATTGGGAGCGACGTGTCTCTGGGGATCCTAGAGAAATGGGTATGGGGGATGTTTGTCCAGTCTCAGGAGAATGGGCTGTTCCCTTGCTCTCCAGGGTCTGTGGAGCCATCTGAGGATAGGTCAGAAGAACAGGTCCAATAGAAGCTGTCTGTGTCCAGAGAAGCTGAGAGGAGATTGGAGCATCTGAAGGTTGCTTCTCTGGAGCTGTCATGGATGTAGCAAGGGCTTGGACTTGACAAGATGTTGAAACACATTAGTATAGGCAGGGAATAAGATTAAGTACATTTGGGAGAAAGAAAAAATCTTAATATGTACAATTGAAACCCAGAGAAATCCCACCCTTTGGAATAGGTAATAAGCGGGAACTTTGGGCAGACGTACTTATGTGGATGGAGCCTATTTGGTCCATGAGAGGTAGATCTGGGTAGGTTTCCTGTGGCTAACAAGTTTACTAAAGAGACAACTATATGAGTTAACCTCATGAACAGTCTTTAAGATGAGGCTTTTGTGGAGCAGAAGGAACAAGATTAAAAAGTTGGATCGTATAGTGGAATATTTATTATTAGAGTTAGGCAAATTTATAGGAACTCAGATAATGTTAGGACAGTGACATAGCAAGAAGAGGAAATATGAAGCATTTAATGGAAACAGAGTTTAGGTAAGGAGACAACTGTCTAGCTGTCAATGTAGTCAGAAGTCTAAGGAATAAACAATAATTTAGCAGTTATGTATTTAAAAAAATGACAGATTCCAGTAACCAGCAGTTCTCTGTGGTTTCAGATCTCCATGGCGACTTGGGTCATCCATCTGGCTTTCAAGCGCAGGAGACGCAGGGCTTTTCCTCTGTGGAATGGATATGCATGACATGAGAAATGGCTTACCTTTGTTTAGCTAAGTCATTTGACTCAAGGTATCTGGTCTTGTCCACTGTGCTCTTCAGTGATTATTATATCACACACAATCTAGGCAGCATCCTGTAGTGGTGTCCACACCTCTTTCTTCTGAGATCTCATGGGAGAAACTGTTAGAGGCCTTTGGGAATTCTGTCTGTCATAAATTTAATAATTAACAAACTTCTGACAAGAAGCACGAGCTAGAATAGCAGTAGTCAATATAGAATGGGAATGAGAATCTCAAGTAGCTTTGACAGATTGCGTGGGGAGAGGAAAGTACACTGTTTTATTAGCAAAGAGGCTAGGACCAGAATAAGAAAGCTGGCAGCAGTGGCATAAAATTATGGTAACAGAAAATGAGTTTGTCCAGGCAGATTTAGGCCTGTGACACCAACTCAGTACATAGGCTATGAGAACAAGCCAGGGGTGTGGGAGCATGGGAAGGTAAGGCTTGGGACTTTTTTTCATTTACCAAACTGCTGGCAGTATGTGTGAAGATCCCTTAAAATATACGATCAAAGACAATTTAGTGCCCATCGGGTGAGAGGGGAGTTGCTAAATATTCTAAACCAGTGTCCCAGAGGACTATTAGCAACACGGTTATGACCATGCTAGGAATTCAGGTTGTCACGAGAAAACCTAGTCACCCTGCAACATTTCCCGGAAATGTCAGGAAAGCAACCCAACCTGGCCCAGGATTTTCGGCAGTCACGGGAGCTAAAGGGAAACTTAGATTGCTTCCAAGAGAGGGAGACACCCAAGGCCCCTATGCCCTAACATGAATGTCAGCCAGGAGGCAAGTCGTATGAACTGGGCATTGAAAGCCAACACTTATCCCAAAAGAGGCTGGCCAGACCTTATCTGGGCCTAAGGGTCTCTCTGGTCAACAGGAGAAATTCTTTACCAGTTAATACAGCCGGTGTGTGTTTGCAGGAATTTGCAGTCTGGAAGCAGAAAATGCAACGTTGTCTGACAAAAGCAGTGTGCCCGTGGGAGCCAGCAGCTGGCACTGCAGGTCAGCACAGCTGTAGGATGGAACTTCCTGCCAGCGGCAGAAGTCACAGCCTGCGGTGGGCGAGGGGGGGGGGTAGGGAAGGAAGGACCTAAAGTAGCTTGTTTTGTATCCTAGCACGGCTTGTGGCCGTGCAGAACCACCCCGACGCGACTGAAGCAAGCTGAGGGAGTGCAAACTGCCTGTCCTGAGGATCAGAGAACGAGCGGGGGGGGGGGGGGGGGGGGGTTTGGGGGGGAGGAGGAAGACAGAGTCCCGGACATGGCGGAGGAGCCAGGAGCCAGCTCTCCATTTCAGGCAAACCAGCTGAAACAGCAGGTCGCAAATGAGAGGGGGAAAGAGGGAAAAATAACAGACTGACCCCAAGTGCGAGACATGTGAAGGTAACCAGGCCCAGCCTGAAATCTCAGCTGTGAGGAAAAAAAAAAAAAGAGGGTCAATGAAAAACTGAACATCTCCCATCTACTAGGAAAACACAGGGGTAGCTCTAAGCTCAAGAAATACCTACAACTATGCAGCCGGTCGCTCTGACCAGTGGGGGGTGGGGAGCTTACCAGCGAGGCTAGCTAACGTGGTTGTGGCTGAAATGGCATGCAAACCTGCAGAGTTTCTGGATCCAAGTCACAAGGTACCAATGTTGTGATCATAAAAAGAAGAAGAGTATGAGAATATGGTATATGGCAATATGGGGGAAAGGGGTACATGAGCGGACACATACTGAGGTATCCCTTCCCCCTGAGGCAGCAGACACACACTGGCATAGTATAGAATAGAGTTTATTCAGGGAATGGGGAGGGGGGTTAAAAGGGTAGAGAGACAGAGAAAGGCAGAGAGAGGGAGAGAGTAGAGAAGCAGAGGCCAGCCATGATCACGTGGAGAGGAGGGGGAGGAGAGCCCAAGAGGGGCAAGAGAGAGAGGCTGAGAGAGGTAAGAGGGGTAAGAGAGAGATAAGAGAGATAAGAGCAAGGAGGGGCCAAGCACCCTCTTTTCTAGTTGCCAGGTAACTGTGGGGAGGGGAATACCTGGCTATTGACAGGTAATTGTTGGGTGGAGCTTAGACAGAATCCTAACAGAAAGTAATCTGCTTGCCCTTGATTTTAAAGAGAAGAGATTGTTTAAAATTGGGTTTTGCTTCTCAAAGTTGTAGTTATGTTCTAATATTGCAAGAGAAACTTAAGAATTATGGATAACAACTGCCAGTGTTCCATTAACTTCAGTTTGCAGTCTAACTGAAGGCTCACGATTCTTAACTCAACCATTTTTTTGTAATTAAGATGATTTCAAGAGTGATAAAAGTTAAAAACAGCTAGTAGAATTTTTCCGGAAACCCTCAAACACAGGTTCCCTATGTTATTGGATACTCATACAGTGGGGTCTGGTTATAGGCTGCTGCCCTGCAGGACAGGTGGGCTTTGGGCCTGGCCTTGGGCAATAGGCACAGATTAGAAAATTTTTTTTTTTGTTTTTTGTTTTTGTTTTTTGAGACAGGGTTTCTCTGTGTAGCCCTGGCTGTCCTGGAACTCACTTTGTAGACCAGGCTGGCCTCGAACTCAGAAATCCTCCTGCCTCTGCCTCCCAAGTGCTGGGATTAAAGGCGTGCGCCACCACCGCCTGTTTTTTTTTTTTTTTTTTGGTTTTTTGAGACAGGGTTTCTCTGTGTAGCCCTGGCTGTCCTGGAACTCACTCTGTAGACCAGGCTGGCCTTGAACTCAGAAATCCACCTGCCTCTGCCTCCCAAGTGCTGGGATTAAAGGCGTGTGCCACCGCCTGTAGAAAATATTTACATTTGAGTTAATGCAAAGCTCAGAGCTGCCTAGACTGAGGCTTGTGAGGCACTGCTTTTGTCTTGCAAACCTCACCTAGGAAGTTTCAGGCCAAAACAGCATTATTGACAGATCTATCTAGGTGTGGCTCAAAATAAAGTTCAAACTAAAGATCTATAAAAGGTTAATAAGGCAATATAGAAATTATGAAGGCATTAAAATCTGGCCTGCCTACTCCATACAAAATTATTAAGGATTCAGAAGGTTGATTTTTACTTAGCATCCTGATAATTGTAAAAGCGTTGGCTTCTAATGAGCTAATTTTAAAGAACCAATAAAGCAATCTCATTCGAAGGTTTTTCCTCAAGGAATGGCTGATAGCCTTACCTTATGTGAAAAAAAAATGTTTTGTCTCTACTTCAATACAAAAAGCTAGGATTTAAAATCTTTCAGGGTATATTATTCATAGAATTTTATTACAGGCCTTTGCTCTTAACAATGGGCTTTAAAAATTTTGGAGTAGTTGTTGCTCCAGAAAAGATTCAAAGGTAATATATCAGTTATATCCTAAATGAATTGACACAGAAAATTTAAAGATAATTTACTTACTCTAAATGATTTTCAAAGTTGTTAGGATATATTAATTGGCTAAGACATTGCGTTAAGCTTACTGTAGGAGGACTTAAACCTCTGATGTTCTCAAGGTGGATGTAAATTAACTAGTGAAAGACAAATAACTTTACAAATAGTAGAAAAGTTTACTGTAATCAGTTATTTATGTTATGTGTTCACAGTAATTCCTTGGAAAAGGGAGCATTAATGTAGTGTCCCCCTTTTTCATCTTCAAGTAAAGTTTTAACATCCTACTACAAAGCTGTTGGTGTGTTAACAAAATATTGTAGGATAGAATCATGAAAGTACTTTGAAAAGAATGTCTTAAAAACTGATGAAACATTTGTTCCTTGTTTCAAATGCCAATCAAATTAGTTATTGCAGAGTATTGATAGTTGGTCTATTGCATGGCAAACCTTTTAGGCAAAATTGATTATTGTTATCCAAAAGATAAGTTGTTAAAATTTGCTTCCATGTATGCCTTTGTATTTCCTATAGATTTATGCATGCATCCCATAAAGGATGCACCTACTGTATTTACAAACAGCTCTTTTATGGGAGAGAAACTCATGTAATTGGATCACATATTTATTCTTTTTAGTTTCCCCCTGCTTCAGCACAGATAATTGAATTGGGTGCTGTGGCCACCATTTTAAAAATGTCAAAAAAAAAATCAACATTATATATACATGCATATATGTATATATACATACATATGTATATATACATATATATTGTATATATACATATATACAATATATACATATATACAATATATATACATATATATTGTATATATACATATGTATGTATATATACATACACACACATACACACACACACACACACACACACACACACACATATATATATATATATATATATATATATATATATATATATATACATATATCATGGTTTACAATTGCTTGAAATTGTTCCTGATTTAGAAACTAACTATTAAATTTTGCAATTATTTATGCAAATGCAACTCAAGTTAAGAAAAGGTACTATGCGTTTAAATGACTGTCCTCTGGACATTTAAGAGCAAATCCAGGGGCTGGAGAGATGGCTCAGTGGTTAAGAGTTAAGAGCACTGATTGCTCTTCCAAAGGTCATGAGTTCAATTCTGAGCAACAACATGCTGGCTCACAATCATCTATAATGAGATCTGACACCCTGTTCGGGTGTGTCAGTATACTTATATATAATAAATTAAGAACTCTTTAAGAAAGAGCTCATTCTAAGTTTCCTGGACAAGGCCCCTTAAGGCAAGGCCACAAGAGATTTTATCATGGGCAGATTATAGGCCTTACATAGGAACAATTGGCAATACAATCATATTCTTTACATCATCAAAATAGTAATGGCTTGAGAATAGTTTTATATTTTTAGAAAATGTGCACATCAAATTGTAAGATTTGTTCTTGGTGTCCTCAGTTTCTACCTGTATCACATAATGGTGTTAATTCTAGAGGAATTAATCAATTATTACAAATGAATGGTATTCATATTGCTGATTTTAGAAAATTAAAATATGTGCATTTGACTAATGATACGTTTTCACACTTTCTAGTTGCAACTGCTATAATAGGAAAAGCAACTAAAAATACTACATTTATTTTCTATACTTGCATAGTCATTGCCTACATTATTGTTTATGCTTGGTGTTCCAACTTATATTAAAACAGATAGTGTAACTGGCTATTTATTACATTCATCAAACATTTGAGATATTTTGACAACAATTTAACAATAATTTAATTGTTTATAATTCTCAAGGATGAGGTATTCTGGAACTTTCAAACAATATCTTCTTAAAAAACACAAGGGGGAAATTATATCCCCATGCATATTATTTAAATCATGCTTTTATATTTTAAAGAAAATTTTAAAATTTGGATGCCAAGAAACTCCTTGCTGAGTGTCTATAGCATCCTACAACTAGGAATACTCATGCCTAGGTGAGATGGAAGGATCCACTTATTGGCATATGGCATGATCCTTATCAAGTATTTAATATGGGGAAGAAGGCATGTTTGTGTTTTTTCCACAGAATGCTGCAGAAGCACGCTAGCTTCCAGAGTGATTGGTGTGGCATGCTGAAGGTAATGCCGACCTGTGAGCTTCCTGAGTGCCCTGACAATGGTGACAGGAAAGCTGTATTGGGTGGTATGTTCTTGACCCACCTTTACTTGCTTATGTCTCAGATTAGATAAACTGCCTTGCTTCAAGCTTTTAGGCCTTGTGGTACAGAGAACATGGAGAATGTTAAAACTCACTTAGAAAAATAAATCTAAAGCAGGAGTTATAATGACTCTTCTCTTTCCTTTGATGAGTTCAGTTATTCTGACTCAATCATGGACTGATTTAGAAATAAATACAATATTGGAGATTCCAATTATGAAGATGGCTAATAATTTTTTATCAGCCAGCTGAGTTAATTTAGAATATAGTCTCTATGCTTTCTGAGAAATAACAGCTTCTCTGTTGAGTCTCAAAACTACCTCCCACACCCCAGAGGCTAGCCTTTGTGTCTGATAGATGCTAATTTTCAACTGAATTGGATGCCTTGGGCCATTCAAAGACAAATTAATCCTGTTTTGCTCTTAACTTCTGCCTTTGTATCTTAAGCAGGCTGATTGTTTTTATGTAGGCAAGGTTCAGTGGCTTACCAAGACAATTTTTTCATTGCTATGAAGAAATGGACTAAGTGCACATTTGTAGGTCCTTTTGTGGCTTGGTCTGTATTGGGAAAAAGGTCTGCTATGAAGGCCTGTTAGCCAGAGACAGGCAACTGAAACTTTATGATCTTTCATCAACCTAAGATAGGAACTTGTGACTATAGGCCGCGTTTATTTGTAATAAATGCTAAAGGCCGTGTTTGTAAAAATAGACACAAACAAGGTGCATATCCATTTCCAAAGACAGGAAAGAGAAGGCCTAGAATTCTGATCTAAGACAGGCAGGGCCACCAGCCTCCATAATTCCCAGACAGGACTATGGAGCAAAAGTAAATCTTTGCCCAAGTCCAGTCAATTTTTAATAAATCAAAACGGAGGAATTGTGCCTTGTCCCTGCATCTTTCTGATCAGGAATTCCAGACTTCAGTGCAGACAGGACAGGAAGGGACTTAGGATTGAGTGGGGGAGTCTCAAGGGAGATCATGAGCAGAAGGAGGAAGAGGTGGAAGAGGAAGGAAGTCGGCATGTGATGGGGTAGACTAGGAGCACATAAATAGGAGTTCACCCTAAGAAAAACAAGAGCAGAAGCTACCCAGGCAGGACTGATCAGCTAGTGATGGAGCATTTAATTGGATTTGAACAGCTTGGTAGGTGTGGACTGGCTCAGAACCTGTGTGGCATAGTATATGTTATTAATAAATTATAGTATATTTGTATCATTTTATTGAGAGATAAACTGAAAAAGTGGGGAAGAAATCCCCAACAGATATTAAGAAACAGCAGAGGGCAGAGCAACCCTCCCCCAAGAAAAATATAATATAATATTGTAACTACAGAACCAAAAAGCCAACTGCATTTAGAGACTTTCCCAGCACTATGATCTTCAATGGATCAGGTCTCTGTTTTCATTTTGGCAGGTGGTGCTGTCTACGTGCTGAGTTTTATGGCTGTAATAATACTTCCATCATGTAATCAGTTGTGCTAAGGTTTGGGGCCCGGATACACTCCCTGCTAGTCTATGTGAATGAGTCAAATCATGGACTCGTACTGCTCTATAGTAAGATGCAGGAGCCCTCACTTTCTCTAATCAGAGTGAGAACTAAAGGGCCTGTCAGTGCAGTAGCAGAGGACTTACTTAGCTGGGAAACCGAGAGAACAGAGACTGACACCAATTATCTAATCTCTCTCTCTCTCTCTCTCTCTCTCTCTCTCTCTCTCTCTCTCTCTCTCTCTCTCGTCTTCCACAACCAATGCAATTTTGTTCTAACAATTCCTGATCAACTAGTATAGAAACAACAGATTTCTCCCAAAGCCATACATAGTCCACTTTTCTCTTGAGAAGTAACTCAAAGATTCTCTGATTTTGTAGGACCACTTCTGCAAAGGAGTCTAACTGTTGCTTTTATTCAGTAATGGAAATTTTAATATTTATAGGTCCTGATCAATATATCTACTTTGTCTTTGTCTCCCATGACAAAGGCTACTGTGCCGACAGCTGTTGAGGTGGCTAGGACTGCTCCAGTTAGAGTGGAATGAGAATGGGACAGCTATTTCTCTCTCTCTCTCTCTCTCTCTCTCTCTCTCTCTCTTTTTCTTTCTTTATAGGCCAGGGTCCATCATTTCTCCTTTTTCCACTATATAAAGCATCAAAAGGGGCACATTTAATAAAGCCATTAGTATGAATTCATCAAGTAGTCTCAGGAGCCTAGTAATTTTGCTTTTGTCCAGGGACATTAACTTGAAAGGCAGAACAGCAGGCATCAGAATAAGGGGATGTGCCTAAGATAAAAGTTTTGTGTATTAGACAAGTTTCAGCCCCTCATAAGTCCTCTAATGTTAATTTAATCTGCTCCCAGTCACAATGTATTTTGGGCTGATAGTCTTGTTAGTCCCTATCCCTATGTAGTCTTTGGACTGGGTGTCTAAGTGTAACCAGAAATCCTGGATAATTTCTCTCTGGGAATGACCAACTCTATCCCCAGGGTACCTTCTTGTGGCATAGAGTCTGATTCGTCAGGTTTCCACTGTTTCCCCAAATCCAGAATCTTTCTAATGAAATTTTCAGATTTTTTTAATTTTATGGCCATTGGATTCCAGGTTTCTTTTGTACATTCCCTAGGAGAGGCTTTCATTATTCATCCATGTTTTCAGGAAGCTCATTTTACAATCCCAAGTCTTTCAAAGGAAACAACCTTGTTCCTGGCAACTAGGGATTCCAGACACAGGGCATGCATAGAATTGGAAACTCTATATTCTTGTCTTGAAAGATAAACTTCCATGTCTTTCCTTTTCTAGTAAAACTAGACATTTAAAGTAGACATCAGCGAGCAAAAGACAAGATGAAATATGGATTGCCGGTCTGTAGCTACATTAGCAATCACATTCCCTCCATGTTTCTTAGTTCCCAGATCCAGGCCTGAGGGCTGTGGGGGGTTGGACTGTGATCCAGTATTCATATCAAACATAAGACTCAGGAGGAAGTAGAGAAGCATGGGTGGAAGAGTCTAGGATTCAATAAAACATTATGTTTAATGACCTCAAATTGTGAGAGACAGTCCATTGGCCAGCTGCCCTAGGTGTGGTGGATCCATGTTGTAAGGTCAGCTACATTCACCACCTTAGGAGTGGAGAGAATCACCATGGCAGTGTCAGCAGGAGTAGACAAGAGAAGCTGAGAGTTGTACATTTTCATCTCAAGGCCACTAGAAGACTGGCTTCCAGGGAGATGGGACAAGGCTCTTAAAGCTCACAGCCAGAGTCACACACTTCCTCCAACAAGGCCACACCTACTCCAACAAGGCCACACCTCCCAATAGTGCCACTCCCTGGGTAAAGCATATTCAAACCACCACAGCATCCACATTGATACCTAATAGCCATTTGACTCTGACTCTAATCCCTGTTAAATAACTTCCCAGTAACCCTGACCCAGTGACCTTCACCCAGGAATGTACAGCCATGACCATCTATTTTGTTGGTCATGGATATGTCTAACTGCTTTTTTGGTTTCTGTAACCTATTTATGCAGACAGTCAAGGACTATTCTGAGATCTGGACAGCTCTTGGTTCAATTGTGCAGATGCTCAAAGTCGTCTTATGAATATCACATTTAAAAATCCCTTTCTCCATACACCCCACTTGGCTCAACAGTTGCTGTTTGGCTCAGATATTGACGTGCTGTTGACAGCTACAATAAATTTAACTAATTATAACTAATTCAAATTGAGTCTATGCTCTTTTTCCAGGTCTCTCTAACTCCAAAACATCAGGAGTAAGGGAAGATTTATACACCCAGACTAAACCCACGTTTGGTGAGTACGGGACACAGACTTCTTGATCCATATATACTTCAAACTTTGCTTTTCTGAGTGATATGATGCACCACATTTAAATAATGCTTCACACACGCACTGACAATCTAGGATTGATCCCTGGAACCTACACAAGGGGAGAAGTAACACCACAGGGTTGACCTCTGACCCTAGACACATTTCACGGCCCGAGGCACAGACATCATACACATACAGCAATGATATTTAAAAATGAATGTAGTTACCCATTTCCTTAGACATATCTGAAGTTGTTAAAGTAAACTGACAGGGCTCAGTCTCTGGTTGCATGTCTAGTAGGATAGAGTAGAGAGTGGCATTTACCTGGGTCAGCCCTTACATTTAAGGTCCATTCAAAGTCATCCTGCAAGAGCATCTGTGAATGAGAAATGTGCCACATGAACTTACTCAGTTGTTGAAGTGTGGGCATCAGACCTCAAAACTTACAGGAGTCTCTCAAACAAATACTTGAGTTTATAGAAATGCCTAATCACAGAAAAGCAAGATGTGGTTATAAATGTTTTATTTCCTTAGATTGCAACATTTATCACAAATCACATACTTTAAGCTCTTATTGCCATGATTTACCTTGAGCTAGGACCTCTGAGGCTGTGCTGAGATCAGTGACAAGGAGATCATCACAGCATCCCAGGACTGTGTGAAAGCAATGGAGGTTAAAAGTAAAGCCAAAGGACATCTTAGAGTCCTGCCCACCATGATGCCACCTGGCGTGGGTAGGGAAAGACTCCCACCGACCATGCTCTCCATGCTCAGCACAATCAGACCATGAACACTGGGCCCTGCCTGTTACCACGCTGAACAAAAGGAGGAGGAGGAGGAAGACATCAGTGGTGCTGCCCACTGCCATGCCAAGTTGACTTAGTGGGGAAAGAAGCTCACAGAGACCTGCCCTCAACTGCAGGGAACTGGCAGGCACAGGACACACAGAGCCCTGCCTACCTTCATGCAACACAGAGTAGTTGGAGTAAGACAACCCAAGAGAGGCCAACCACCATTGCTGTGGGCCACTGGCAGAGAGAGAGAGTCCCAGAGACCGGAGCTCTGCCATATGTCTCAGGCAGGCCATAGACACACAGAGGCCAGCCTGCCTTCTAGCCACACAGTGCAGGAAGGGGAAAATGTCCATAGACCTGCCCAACTCCATGCTACAGAGTCTGACTGTAAATACCCAGGAGCCTGTTCGCAGCCATCAGAGACTCACAAGCCAAATGGCCACCCTGCAACAGGAGCCACTACAATGTGCAAGTGTGGACAGAAGGAGAAGCAGGACAGTTGGTCATTGTGAAGGGAGATGGAACTGGAGATGCTAAGGAGAAGAGGAATGGTCTGTCGATAGAAGCCCCCCGTGCCACCTTGAGGCCATGGTAAAGTCCCTGCTGATGCAGCCACTGAGAGCCATGTCTGGGCTTCTGGAGGTCGGTCAATGTCCATGGCTCATATCACCCCCAGAGACCATGGGAAGGTCCTGGGTCTGGGCAGCAGCCTCCCTGGGACCCTGTGGTTGTCCAAGGGCCTGTGCAGAACAGTCCTCACCCCTCACTGCTTCTAAAGTGCTGGTTCCACTTCTCATCTGAGAAAAGCAGCACTTAGAAGAGACCCTTAGCGATGGCCTGGCATTTTGACTGGGTAGCATAGTGGAACTGGCCCTGGTGGGTAGTGGGTGACTGGTGAGCAGGTCCAGAGGTTGAGTGTGGCCAAGCTGACCCCCACCTCCTCTCATCTGCTTTGAGGTAGCATGGACACTACCCCAACTTTTCTATCGCCAACTGCAGCAGTTTGCCATGGGGGTTGGGGGTCAGAGGTCATGAGAGAAGACCTGGCTCTGACCCCTCCCTGGCTGTAGCACTAGGGAGAGCAACCACACCACTCATCTCCTGTGTGGTGGTCTGACCAGGGGTATGATGGCCTCTGACCTATCGCCCATTGCCATCTTGAGGTAGTGGGGAGAGGTGAGTCCCCTGAGGTCATGAGATCAAGGGAACTGGGCCTGCCCCTTTCTGGCTGAAGAACTTGGGAGAGTGGGCCCCACACCTCCCCTGGTAAGCACAGTAGAGCTGGAACTAGAGTTCAGGGTGCAGTGTAGATGGCCCGATGGAGTGAGAGCAAGACAGCTGTTCCAGCCCTCGATGACTTCTGGGCCCTGCAGGTCAACTGGGAAGCACAGTGGAGCTGGCTATGGAGTCGTGGATGCAGGTAAGCAGCCCTAAGGGCAGGAGGGCTGGAAAGTTGAACCTGCCTCCTGCCAGTGACAGCACTGGGTGGCCCGGTTGGAGCAGGACTTGAGGAGATATCTCAGGTGGTGAGAGCAAGTTAACTGGGCCTGCCCCTTGCTGGCTGCAGAACTTGGGTTAGTGGGCCCCCCACCTCCCCTGGTAAGTACAGTAAAGCTGGTACCAGAGGTTAGGGTGCAGGGTAGATGGCCCGATGGAGTGAGAGCAAGAACTGCTGTCCCAGTCCCCAATGACTTCTCGGTCCTGCACCTCAACTGGGAAGCACCATGGAGCAGGCTATGGAGATGTAGATGCAGGTAAACCACCCTAATGGCATGAGGGCAGGAGAGGTGACCCTGCCTCCTGCCAGTGACAGCACTGGGTGGCTAAGCCGGAGCAGTACTTGAGGAGATAGCTCAGGTGGTGTGGATAAGGGAGAGCCGTGGGCCGACCACCTCAGCAACCACCCAGGCATAGCTCCAGGGCTTTGAGTTGGTTCACCCAAAAATCTACATTATCTGTGAACCCTTGGGATGCTTGAAAGAGTCAGTCCTGCTGAGTCAAGATTTCATGTCACAGGGCAGCAACAGGATCACCAGGAGGAGTCCTGGCGAGGATCCAATATGGATGGTGTCCCAGGAGCCAGAGATCTGGAACCAGATCAATGACTCATTGCAATGAAGGTATTTGGTCGGGAAGGAATACTGTGGGACACATCATGGCATAGTAGAGCTTCCACCATGAGATGGATCCTATGCCTTGCTTGTGTTCTTTATTTTCCTAGTTTGTTTGGTTTTTTTAGGTGGGGAGGTTGTAAGGGAAGAGGGTGGATATAAGGGACAGGAAGATGAGTGGCTCTGGAATGCGTGATACAAAATTTACGAAAAAAAAAGTCAATGAAACATTTAAAAAACAAAACAACAACAATAACAGCAACAAAAAATTCTTATTGCGAACCACACAGACAAACACTGCCTTCTGATCATAGCAAACTGTAAAAGGGTAGTAAAAATGAAGTCAGGTGTAAATGTTAGTGACCGACTCAGTGGGTTCCTTGGATGCTTACCGAAGTCATAAATGTTAAATCAGACCTCTCCTGAGAGGATCCAACCCTTCCTCCTACCACAGATCTTAAACAAACAATCAAATACTTTCTCCTTGACCTCAATTCAGCACTAAGACACAAAAACTGCAGACAGGAGAGGGCTATAGCTTAGCAAGGGCAAGCAGCTGGACCAGAAGACCGAGGAGAACCACAAGGAACAGGGATACACAGCTCTGTCAGAATCCTGAAGAAGGGAGGAGAAAGAGAGGTGTCAGTGTGGGATCTCTCAGGACATGGATATCTCCCTAAACATCCAGAACTCTCTATATAGCTCAATCCCCAAGAGAGTAGGCTCTATAGGGCTAGGGTGCCTGGCTAGACTCTTCCAGCTTCCTTAGGATTCACAAAATACTCAAATATCAGGAGAGTGAGCAAATGGATGGATTCTCACCACTTCCCAGGTTCTGTGCTGTAAGATACTGCCTAGGATAGTAATAGTAATAATAGTAGTAGTAGTAGTAGTAGCAGTAGTAGTAGTAGTAGTAGTAGTAGTAACAACAACAATAACAACAACAACAACAATAACAATAGAAAGCCTTCCCTACTCAGAGTCTTCCCTGGCCTTCTAGGGAGTACTACAGGATTTCCCTTCTTTTCCGAAGAAGAGGAATCTAGATGTGAAACTTCTGAAGGTCTCTTTTTAAGCATCATGTATTCTATACTGGCTGGTGTGAACTAGAGCTTACCTGTAACTCTCAGCCTGCCTGGACTGGGCACAGACCATTTGGCCCAGAAGGGCAGAATCCTTCATGGTGGACTCTGTACCTGAGTGGGTGTCATGGTTTCCCTGGGACTGATCCAAATTCCAAATTTCTCTATGCAAATGCATAAGATCCCTTAGATTGCTCCCCACAATTCTACTTCTGCCTCCAAAGACTTCTCTACTTTAAAGACCCCTTCAGAGTGTCAGGGCTACTTAGATCTAAGACTGTACTGTGCACACTCCTCTAACTTTAACTCATTTCAGGTTATCTCCTTGGGCTCTCAGGCAAATTTAAGAATCCTGGACAACACTTAGTGGAATCAGGATGTAAGCCAGATACTCTCAAGATCCTGAGTGGTGGGTGATAGGAGACAAAGTCTCTAGATAGTAAGCAAGAGATTTTTTCTGTAAGTATTGAGTTCCTCATCAATATGAGTTTGAATCAAATGGCTAAGGCATGAACAGTATTCCTCATATTTAAAATCAAACAGCATTTGTTGAACAATATCTACATGCCAAGTAATATATCTTGAACGAGTTTCTTTTAATTCTCAAGGCAATACTACTAGAATATTTGTTATTTGGGTCTTTAATACTGAAGTGGAAAAACAGAGGTACAGATATCTGGTAACTTGCCAAGAGTCACACAGAACTAGTAATGTTTGAACCAGAATACCACTGAGTCTGACTCCGCAGCTATGGCAGAGAGCACTAATTTTCTCTGGAAGAATTAAGGAAGGATTACCATGAAAAGTGATACTTGAATTGTGGTTGGAATGGAAATTACCATGACAAAATTGATGAAGTTTTTGCTTGCATTGAATGAGATATCTGGTCAAGGGATGAAGAGAACTCAGGCCACAAAACATGATGGGTATAAATGCATAGAGACCCCCCAAACATGGGCATCTTTAGATTGAAAAGATGGAGAAACAGGTGCAGATGGCACATGTCACTCATCATGAGGAGCCCCTGGTAAGAACTTTTTCCTGAAGTTGCTCACTGTTTCAACTATTTCTGACACACTGTCACTAAGCTACATGCCCTGGGCTTACCAATGCTACCATTCACCGTTCCAGGCACCCTAGTCATGTGCAAGATCTACCATGTGGCTTCTAGTGGGGAGCACCCTCTCTTCCATTTCCTGAGGACCCCTGCCAGTTCCATCTCGAACACAGACCCAGTCTTACTGGAACTGCTAATGTTGTCTGTTTGAGTAGAACTGCTGTAGAAGGAATTAAAGTTGCTCTTGTTCCTTTTTGGGGAGTCTAGATAAATTTGGATATAGCCTTTTCATTTTTTGGTGTGGCACTGTGATATACTTCATAGCCTGGAATTAACACCTCCTCTTCCTTAGGATAGTTGGAAAAATTTTTGATATAAACCCCCAAGCAGATTTTGATGATAAACTGTGACCCATGACCACTGAAAAATGGTGAAGAAAAAGCTACACTCTGACATAAAAATGTGGATACAAAATGCCAGAATCACATAGAGCCCTTTTCAGTGTAGTGAAACTTGGTGTTAGAGCCTGGGTAAACTAAATGACAATCCTGGTTACTCAAAAGCTGAAGAGCTCTTGTTAAGTGGTAATAGAAGGCCTTGAAGTGGAAGTTGTCAGGATTTATTGAACATTAGAAACATAGAAACATTGAACATAGAACATTGAACATAGAAAACACAGTAAGAGACCACTTGGCCAGAATCCTATAACCTCATGTTCTACCATGTTTTGGGGAGATACTTTGCAGAGAGACAGAGAGAGATATATTACACTGAAGCAATACTCCTGGAACCTTTTATGCATCCAGCTTTTTTTTGTTAGTGAACTTTCGCATAAATACAACTTGGAATAGAGTGTGCTTGTGCTGACATATACTTCGAAGGAACTCAGTTTCTTGGATCCTACAAGTGAGAAACCGAACTTCCTTCCTCCTCTTATTTCCCTTCCCTCGTTCCTCTCTTTCTTCTTCCTCCTCCTCGTTCCTCTCCTTCTCCTCCTGCTGCTATTTCTCCTTATCTTCCTCTCCTTCTTTTTGGTGACAGGGTCTTGCTTTGTTACCCAGTCTGGACGTGAAATCTTGTTCTCAAGCCTCCTCAGTGGCTGAGACTATAATATCATTGCTCCTGGCTCAAACTCTCCCTTTGCTCTAGACCTATCTGACAATCTTGATTCAGCAGACCTTACTGCCTTGGCTTGCCCTAACACTATTTTACATTCCCATACTGTTATATTGAACAGAACATATCATTGTATGGTCTTTATGACTAACGTTGTACTACTAGCATGAAATCCTAATGCCAACCTGAAAACTGTGCAAGTGTTCCCAGGTGTGGCGACTTATGTGTCTATAGCCCATCACTTATGAGGTAAAGGCTGGTAGATAAGAAGTTCAAGGACAGTCTTGACTACATAGCATATCAGCCTGGAATACATAACACCCTATCCCAGAAATAGAAGAAAAAAAGTAGCAAGAGAGGCTGGCTACTGTAGTAAGAAGATGCTTAAAGCCCAAATCAGAAAACTGTTAGGTGTAGAACTACAAAACCTTTATATGCCAGGGTGTGAGGAAGAGGAAGGTGGTTGTAGAAAGGAGGTGACAAAATTGTCTTGAGAGAGTTTAAAACTTCACACGCTGTGTCACACACCTTACCTGATGATGGGAGCCAGCCACATGGTGGGTGGTTAGGTGCATAAGTGGAGTTAAGCTGTGTGGTGCTTTGAATTAAAAATGCACCCATAGGCTCATAGATTTGCATCTTGGCCACCAAAATGTAAGTCTATTTGAAAGGATTATTAGGTGATGCCTGTATGCAGGAAAAGTACCACTTAGAGTGGGCATTGAAATTGCAAAAAAAAAAAAAAAAAAAAACAAAACCATTCCTTACCCATGGATATGGATGTAGATTTCTCAGCTACTTCTCCGGGAACTTGTATGTCTGAGTTCTAACATACTTGCTGCCATGCTGATAATGCACTAAATCTCCAATACCGTGAGTCCCAATTAAATGCTTTCTTTTATAAGAATTGTTGTATTTATGACTTCTCTTCACAGCAATAGAAAACTGATTAAGTCAGAAGTTTGTACCGCGAGTGGAGGATTGCTGTGGCAGGACTGACCATGCTGGTTGTTGGTCTAGTGAGGCTTTGTGGGTTTGGGTTAGTAAAGAAGTTCAACATTTTAAGCAAGGCTTATCAGGTCATCCTATTAGGAGCATGGAAGACAATGGTGCTGAGGGTGATTTGGCCTGTGAGGACCCCAGCTCAGTAGGTTTCAGAGAAGAATATAACTAACTGGACTTTGTTGTAATATTTTGGCAAAAGATGTGACTGTTTTCTGCCCTTGTTCAAAAAAAAAAAAGATCTGTCTGAGACTAAATTGAAGAGCTTTAAATGAATGGCACTGGCAGAGGCGGTCTCAAGGCAGTCTAGAACTGGTTGTGCCATATAGTTGCTAGTGACCATTCTCTCTTTTTTTTCCCCCATAGGTTTACTATTTATTGAGTGTTAATTATTACAGAGTTCTCACACTGTCTGAACCATGTCTGATACCCCTAAAAACAAAATCACGCAATGGACGCCTCATCCACCCAGACGGTATATTAAAACTTGATTCGTGTGCATTTTTATGATTTCACAATCTTAAAAAATTATAACAGGACTTGGAATTTACATCAGCTACGGTTCTTCAGTGTTCCAGTACAGTATGTCATTAAACAAACCTCATCATATGTCTGTGTTCACTTCTCAAACCACAACCCCAAACAGAATTTGTGTATGTGTGTCTAGCTGGGTAAAATATACTCTGAAGGAAGTTTGTGGCTCAAGGTGTGAGATTGCTTGTTAAGGTTCTGGCGCCCAAATTAAGTCTTCAGTTTAACTAAGAAGCTCAAGCTTCTGATCACCCAACCTCCTCCTGGCTGGTTCAGATCAGGCCAACATTATTGCCCAGAAGAGGGATACAGTCTGGTCAGGAGACAATGGCCTACACCTCCTGCTTCCCACACTGCTGCACTAATACACTAAAGTGCAAGACATGCTCTCAAGCTGGGAGCACTTCCCCCATTACCTGTTCCAGTCCTGTCAGTAGTGAGCAAGTCTGAACTGTGATTGGCAAAGAGATTCATTTACAGAGAGAAACCCAGGCACTGGCATCATATCACATAGTCATATGCCAATATAGAGTATGTGTACTGGACCATTTACAGTGACATGAAAGTAGGTAACTGACAGGCTATTTCATTAGGTGGAAAGAAATTTAGAACTACCCTCTTCTAAGAGCCAAGTACTACTAGACAGTCAAATTGTAATTGCTAACAACAGAAGTGCTTCATTACTGGCTGTTCCCCTGCCTCTCCAAGTGAATACCACAAACATACTCCCAAGGTGAATGTCAAGAGCTGGCTAAACAATGAATGGATCTAGAGAATAGCCCATAAAGTTCCACTTTGGGGAACACACAAGGATTTAACAGGCACCATGCCAGAATCACTAACAACTTTGTGTTTTGCTGCCTAGGGACCATTCTTATGCAGATCTATAAGGAAGAGGAGCAGCTGAGCAAGGGAAAATAGAAAATGAAGTTTGAGGAGAAAAAGAGCACCAGGATGTCAGGTGTAATGGAGGTAAGACCAGTGCTGAAGGAGATTTAAAAAACTTGAAGAAAAGCCAATGCCAAATGGAATAAAGGGAAAGATGAACTCAGGGCCAATCTCACCCAGCTAATCTTCCAAATCAAGAAGAGGAATTAAGAAAAAGCTTAAGCAGTGAAGGAATCTGTCAAAAAACAGAAAGATGAAGAAAATGTATTTTAATGATGGGGCCAAGCTCCAGGCCCATCAAGAAGCAGAAATTAGAAGCTTCAGCCTCTAGCTTCAGGCTTCAGAGTCAAGGACTTAAAAAAAAAAAGGAGTTGTGGGGTACCCATCAGAGAAGACTGCTCAGGCATGGGTTTGAGTCAATAGAAAGTCTTTTTTAGACAGTCATCAATTACAGTGAGTATTAGGGATTACGGTGTAGTACCAAGCCTTTCTCAGAGTGAGCTTTTAAGGACAAAAACCATATTCTGGGTTGACATACCTCAGTTGCTAAGTATGATTTGACAGAAGTGAAGCTACATGTTGGGGATTACAAATTGTCCCTGAAAAAATAAGAAGAGCAGATACTATTAATTATCTAGGATGTATGATAAGTCTACAAAAAATTTGACCACAGAAAGGGCAAATCAGGAAAGATCAAATAAGAACTCTTAATGATTTCCAAATATTGCTGGGAGATATCAACTCTTCCCCCCTCCATAGGTTTATTGTTAATTCAATGTTAATTGTTACAGAGTTCTTACACTGTCTGAACCAAACCATTGTTTTATGAAAAAAAAATCAATGAAACGTTTTAAAAAGCAAAACAACAATAACAGCAATAAAAACCTCTTATTGCCAACCATACAGACAAACACTGCCTTCTGATCATAGCAAACTGTAAAAGGGTAGTAAATTTGAAGTCAGGTGTAAATTTTAGTGACTGATCCAGTGGGTTCCTTGGATGCTTATGGAAGTCATGAATGCTAAATCAGACCTCTGCTGAAAGGACTCCACTCTTCCCCCTACCATAGATCTTAAACAACAATTCAAATGCTTGTCCCATGGCCTCCATCCAGCACACAGACACACAAACTGCAGACAGGACAGGGCTACAGCTCAGCAAGTGCAAGCAGCTGGACCAGAAGACAGAGCAGGACCTCATGGAACAGGGATACACAGCTCTGTCAGAATCCTGAAGAAGGGAGGAGAAAGAGAGGTGTCAGTGTGGGATCTCTCAGGACATGGATATCTCCCTAAACATCCAGAACTCTCTACATAGCTCAATCCCCAAGAGAGTAGGCTCTATAGGGCTAGGGTGCCTGGCTAGATTCTTCCAGCTTCCTTTGATTCACAAAATACTCAAATATCAGGAGAGTGAGCAAATGGATGGATTCTCACCACTTCCCAGGTTCTGTGCTCTAAGATACTGCCTAGGATAGTAATAGTAATAGTAATAGTAATAGTAATAGTAATAGTAATAGTAATAGTAATAGTAATAGTAACAGTAACAGTAACAATAGCAATAGCAACAACAATGGAAAGCATACCCTACCCAGAGTCTTCTCTGACCTTCTCAGGAGAACTACAGGCTTTCCCTTCTTTGCCCAAGAATAGGATTCTAGGTATAAAACTTCTGAAGTTCGACTTGTAAAGGATCATGTATTCTATACTAGCTGGTATGAATTAGAGCTTACCTGTGGTTCTCAGCCTGCCTGGACTAGACATGGACCATTTGGCCCAGAAGGGCAGAATCCTTCCCGGTGGATTCTGTACCTGAGTAGGTGTCATGGTTTCCCTGTTACTGATCCAAATTCCAAATTTCTCTATGCAAATGGATAAGGTCCCTGTGATCACTTCCCATATTTTTACTTTTGAGTCCAAATACTTCTCTTGTTTGCAGAAACCCTACAGAGTGTCAGGGCTACTTAGACCTAAGACTGTCCTGTGCACACTCCTCTAACTGTAACTCATTTTAGGTGAGCTCCTTGGGCTCTCAGTCAAACTTAAGAATCCTGGACAACATTTAGTGGAGCCGGGATGTAAGCCAGACACTCTCCAGATCCTGAGTAATACATGTTAGGAGACAAAGTCTCTAGATTGTAAGCAAGAAAATTTTCGATAAGTATTGAGTTCCTCATCAATATGAGTTTGAATCACATGGCTGAGATGTGAACAGTGTTCTTCATATTTAAAATCAAACAGCATTTGTTGAACAATATCTACATGCCAAATAATATATCTTGAATGAATTTCTTTTAATTCTCAAGGCAATACTACTAGAGTATTTGTTATTTGGGTCTTCAATACTGAAGTGGAAAAACAGAGGCACAGATATCTGTAACTTGCCAAGAGTCACACAGAACTAGTTGTATTTGAACCAGAATACTATTGAGTCTGACTCCAGAGCTATGGCAGAGAACATGATGGTACAGTAATTTTCTCTGGAAGGATCAAAGAAGGATTACCATGACACATTATACTTGAATTGCACCTTGAAAGGAAATTACCATGACAAAATTGATGAAGTCTTTGCTTGCATAGAATGAGATATCTGGTCAAGGGATAAAGAGAACTCAGGCCACAAGGCATGATGGATATGCACATCTAGAGAAACCCAAACACAGGCATCTTTAGATTGACAAGATGGAGAAACAGCTGCAGATGGCACATGTCACTCATCACGAGGAGCCCCTGGTAAGAGCTTTTTCCTGAAGTTGCTCACTGTTTCAACCATTTCTGACACATTGTCACCGAGCTACATGCCCTGGGCTTACCAATGCTACCACTCACCATTCCAGGCAGCCTAGCAATGTGCAAGATCTACCATGCAGCTTCTAGTGGGGAGCACCCTCTCTCCCATTTCCTGAAGACATCTGCCAGCTCCATCTCTAACACAGACTCAGTCTTACCTGAGCTGCTAATGTAGTCTGATTCTTTTGTGCTTACAGATACTATATTTCCTTCTTTATTCAATTAATTTTTTAGTGAGGACACATGAAAAAGGTGTCATCATGACCTTTTCATATTCATATATCACTACAGATAGTTCATTCACCACCTACACACAATCCTCTGATATTATCTTTACATTAATTCTTCAAGGTTCATGCTCTCTAACATCGGTTACCACAGACTCAACCCTGGGAACTGTCATCTTGCAAAGAAGTGGGCAGGGGAAGGTGAGGTCAACAGGACATGGGTTGAGAATATTACCTGCTGGGTTAGCCACCAAGTTAGGAAGAACTTGCAAATTTGGGGTGTCATCATCAAGTTCAAAAACAGCTGCAAGCAAATATGAGACAATGAGAGAGGTGTGCACACAGTCATTTAACAGTCTGTTCTTGGAGCAGCTCTGGGTTAATGACTCAATCTCTATGTCACATCCAGGTTCCTGCTCACACTGCCCCTGATTGGCATATCAGGAATCTGTGAACCCATCTGCTTGAGTTCCTTACCAGTGAGGGGCTTTGATCTATCCTGGTAACACACAGTGCTGTGCATCATGTAGGTTTCCAGTAGAAAACAGGACATATGGTTGCGATCTCTGATAGGCTGTGGGGCTTTCCTTTGCACAGATATGTAAACTGTTGTCCATGTTTGATTACCTTGTGGCTCTCAGTCAGCTTGATTCCTCAGAAGGAAGTCTCTTAATTGTGTCAGTATTCACTATAATCTATGATTTTGGTAGGATTGTCCTCCAATGTGCTCATTGTGCCCATATGGAGGCAGTGAAACCTTTAAGAGGTAAGGTTTTTAAGGAAGGGACCAGGTCCTTGAGGTCATCACTCTGAGAAGAAATCAATTAATCTTGTCGAATTCTACTCAGTTCTTGCAAGAACAAGTCTGACCTCAACCTCTCTGAGTTCCTCTCTTTCCACGTACTCACTTCTGGACATAGCAATGGTTTCTCCTCCATATTGTGACTCTGCCAGGAAAACCCTAACCAGCCAGCATTGACATGATATCTACTGGAGAAGCATTAGTTGGTTGACCTTTGCCCTAAGCTCCATTTTTACAAATACATAAAAGCCTGTTGTGGTTTCTCAAACCTATATCCCAGGACTTGGGAGGCTGAGACAGAAGGACCTCTGTTAATTTGAGACCAGCCAGGATATGCTGGTGAGATCCTGTCAACAAAACAAAACTACCACCATATTACCTGATCCCTTTAGGGGACCTAGGGAAAGGTGAACAGAAGTGACCAATTTTAAAGCTCATTTTTGCATTCTTAGTTACTCCTGGCTACAAATATCTCATATGACTAGACCATATGAATTAAGAGTTACCTTTAGAGTTTCCTCTGAGAACTACCTGATGCTTTCAATCCTAGATCCTTACAATGAATCCAACATCTTCCTGGGTCCTTACACACAGAGACCAGGTGGCATTGTATATAGAAAATGCAGTAAGAGACCAGGTGGCCAAAATCCTTTAACCTCAAATTCTACCATGTTTTAGGAAGATACTATAAAGACAGACAGAGAGAGAAAGAGAGAGAGAGACAGAGAGAAATAGAGACAGAGAGACACAGGGAGAGAGACAGAGAGACAGAGAGAGATTCCACTGAAGCTATACGCCTGGGACCTCTTATGCATCCAGCTTTTTTTGTCATTAAACTTTCACATAAATATGACTTTGAAGAGAGTGTGCTTGTGCTAGCATATATTTGGTGGGAACTCAGTTTCTTGGATCCTACAAGTGAGAAACCTAACTTCCTTCCTCCTCTTATTTCCCTTCCCTCATTCCTTCCTTTCTTTTTCCTCCTCCTTCTCCTTCTCCTCCTGCTGCTGTTTCTCCCAATCTTCCTCATCCTTCTTCTTGGTGACAGGGTCTTGCTATGTTACCCAGGCTGGCCATGAAGTCTTGTTCTCAAGCCTCATTAGTATCTGAGACTATAATCTCATTGCTTCTGGCTCCTCTAACTCTCCCTTTGCTCTAGACTGATCTGAAAATCTTGGTTCAGCAGACTTTACTGTCTTGGCTTGCCCTACCACTATTTTACAACCCCATACTGTTATATTGAACAGAACATATCATTGTATGTTCCTTATGACTGATATTGTACTAATGGCATGAAATCCTAATGCCAACCTGAAAACTGTGCAAGTGTTCCCAGGTGTGGTGACTTGTGTGTCTGTAGCCCATCACTTGTGAGGTGAAGGTCAGTAGATCAGGAGTTCAATGACAGCCTTGGCTACATAGCATGTTTGAGATCAGCCTGGAATAAATAAGATCCTATCCCAAAAATAGAAAAAAAATAGGAATGATGTTAAAAAATGCTACTGTAACAGGAAGATGCTCAAAGCCTAAATCAGAAAACTCTCAGGGGCCTAATAGACAAACCTTCATATGCCAGGGTGTGAGGAAGAGGAAGGTGATTGTACAAAGAAGGTGATAAAAATGTCTTGAGAGAGTTTAAAACTCAACATGCTGTATCACACACACCTTACCTGATGATGGGAACTAGCCACATGGTAGGTTGTTAGGTGCATAAGTGGAGTTAAGGTGTGTGGTGGTTTGAATTAGAAAGGAACCCATAGACTCGTAGATTTACATCTTTGGTACGAGAAAGTGGTACTATTTGAAAGGATTATTAGGTGATTCCTGTTTGCAGGAAAAGTTCTACTTTGAGTAGGCATTGAGATTGCAAAAAGCTCTGAAGCACCTAACGAAATGTTCAGCATCCTTAGTTATCAGAGAAATGCAAATCATAACAACCCTGAGATTCCACCTCACACTAGTCAGAATGGCTAAGATGAAAAACTCAAGGGACAGTAGATGTTTGAGAGGATGTGGAGAAAGAGAAACCCTTCTCCATTGCTGGTGGGATTGCAAACTAGTAAAACTGCTCTAGAAATCAGTTTGGTGTTTCCTCAGAAAATTGGGCATAGTACTCTACCTGAGGACCCAGATATACCACTCCTGGGCATATACCCAGAAGATGATCCAACATGCAATAAAGACACATGCTCCTCTATGTTCATAGCAGCCTTAATTATAATAGGCAGAAGCTGGAAGGAACCCACATGTCCTTCAACAGAGGAATGGATACAGAAATTGTGATACACACACACACACACACACACACACACACACACACACACAATGGAGTACTATTCAGTTATTAAAAACAATGAATTAATGAAATTCTTAGGCAAATGGATGGAATTAGAAAGTGTCATCCTGAGTTAAGTAATCCAATCACAAAATAACACACATGGTATGCACTCACTGATAAGTGGATATTAGCCAAAAATCTCAAAATAAACATGTTACTATTCACAGACCGCAGGAAACTCAAGAAGAAGCAAGACCAGAGTGGGGGTGCTTGGGTTCCTCTGAGAAAGGGAACAAACTATTCATAGGAACAACTATGGAGACACACTGTGGAGCTGAGACTGAAGGAAAGGCCACCCAGAGACTGTCCTAGCTGGGGATTCTTCCTATAAACAGTCACCAAACCCCAAAACTACTAGAGATGACAAAACGTGTGTACTGAAAGGAACCATTTATGGTTGTCTTTTGGAGGGGCCCTGACAGAGCCTTACAGAGACAGAGGCAAATACTAGCAGCCAACCACTGGACTGTGCGCAGGGTTCACAATGGAGGAGTTGGAAGGCAAGCTGGAGGAGCTGGGGGTGGGGGTTGTTGCAACCCCATGGGAAGAACGATGATGTCGGCCAACCAGACAACCCAGGGCTCCCAGGGACTAAGCCATCAACCAATGGGTACACATGGTTCCAGCCAAAAGAGTGGGAGAGGAGTGCCTTGTTGGGCACCAGGGGGAGGAAAGGTCCTTGGTCTTGTGAAGGCTCAATAGAGGCCCCAGTGTGGGAAAATCGAGTGGGGGTTGTGGCAATGGGTTGGGTGGAGGAGCATATTCTTGGAGGCTGGATGTGGGAGGATGGGTTGGGGGTTTTCGGGGAGGGGAGAAACCGGAAATGGATATAACATTTGAAATGTAAATGAAGAATATATTCAACAAAATAAAAAAAAACAAAGAAAGAAAGAAAGGCAACCATAGGCTCATAGATTTAATTCTTGGCCACCAGAAAGTGGTACTATTTGAAAGGATTATTAGGTGATGCCTGTTTGGAGGAAAAGTACCATTTGGAGTGGGCATTGAGATTGCAAAAAGCCCATTCCTCACCCAGAGTCTCTTTCTTACTGCTACCCATGGATATGGAGGTAGAACTCTCAGCTACTTCTCCAGGACCTTGTCTGTCTGAGTTCCAACATGTTTCCTGCCATGCTGATAATGCACTAAATCTCTGATACTGTGAGTCCCAATTAAATGCTTTCTTTTATAAGAGTTGTTGTGTTTGTGACTTTTCTTCACAGCAATAGAAAAGCGATTATGTCAGAAGTTGGTACCACAAGTGGAGGATTGCTGTGGCAGGACTGACCATGCTGCTTGTTGGCCTAGTGTGGACTTTAGGGTTTTGGGTTTGTAAAGAAGGTCAACATTTTAAACAAGGCTTAACAGGCCATCTTATTAGGAGCATGGAAGACAATGGTGCTGAGGGTGATTTGACCTGTGAGGACACCAGCTCAATAGGTTTCAGAGAAAATATAGCTAACTAGACTTTGTTGTAATATTTTGGCAAAAGATGTGGCTGCTTTCTGCCCTTGTTCAAAAAAAAAAATCTGTCAGAGGCTAAATTGAAGAGCTTTAAACTAATGGCACTGGCAGAGGCGGTCTCAAGGCAGTCTAGAACTGGTTGTGTCATAGGGTTGTTAGTGACCATTCTTATGCAGATCTATAAGGAAGAGGAGCAGCTGAGCAAGGGAAATACAAAGTGTAGTTTGAGGAGAAAAAGAGCACCAGGATGTCAGGTGTAATGGAGGTAAGACCAGTGCTGAAGGAGATAAAAACATTAAGAAAAGCCTAATGCCAAATGGAATAAAGGGAAGGATGAGCTCAGGGTCAATCTCACCCAGCTCATCTTCCAACTCAAGAAAACGAATTAAGAGAAAGTTTAAGCAGTGAAGGAATCCATCAAAAAACAGAAAGATGAAGAAAATGTATTTTAATGATGGGGCCATGTTTCAGGCCCAACAAGCAGCAGAAATTAGCAGCTTCAGCCTCTTGCTTCAGGCTTTAGATTTAAAGGAGTCGTGGGGTACCCATCAGAGAAGACTGCTCAGGCATGGGTTTAAGCCAATAAAAAGTCTTTTTTAGACAGTCATCAACTACAGTGAGTATTAGGGATTACAGTGTAGTACCAAGCCTTCCTCAGAGTGAGCCTTTAAGGACAAAACCCATATTCTGGGTTGACATACCTCAGTTGCTAAGTATGATTTGACAGAAGTGAAACTACATGTTGGGGATTACAAATTGCCCCTGAAAAAATAGAAAGAACAAATTCTATTAATTATTTAGGATGTATGATAAGTGTACAAAATATTTGACCACAGAAAGGGCAAATCAGGAAAGATCAGTTGAGAACTGTTAATGATTTCCAAAAAAAAAGCTGGGAGATGTCAACTGGTTACAACTTATATTTAGATTAACTACTTGAGAGCAAGGTAATTTGTTTCAAACCTTACAAGTTGATAAAGACTTAAGTAGTCCAAGAAAATTAACAGCTGAGGCAAGAAAGGTAATTGGCTCTGGTAGAAAAGAAATTACAAGCTGCCCATATAAATTATCTTGATCCAAAATGGCCTGGGTTTTAGTTGTCTTGCCTTTTACTCATTGTTTTACAGGAATACTTATGCAGATGAAATATCATAGCTTAGAATAGATTTTTAGCATACAGAGCAAAAAATTAAAAACCTATATAGAAAAAGTTTCTGAATTTACCTTAAAATGAGAAATGAAACTTTGTCAGTTAGCAGGAATAGATCCCTCTGAAACTGTGGTACCTTTTACTAAGATTAAGATTGTCTCATTTGTGGGCAGAAAATGAACATTGACAAAGACCTTGTTGTAATTTTTTGGGAGAAATTAACAACAAATACCCAGAAAGGAAGGAACTTCTATTTGTAACAAGAATTGATTGGATTCTCCCTCATATAATAACAGGAAGTACAATTTCTGGTGCCCCTACAGATTATATTAAGGCAAAAAATCAAGAAAGTCAGAGTACACATCAGAGAAAAGATAAGGTTAAGAGTCCTTATGATTTAGTTCAAAAATCAGAATTATATGTAATTCTTTTGGTGTTATTAGATTTTCATAATATCTTAATATAATAAGTGACTCTCAAGATTGGTTTTGCTGTTAAACTATTTAGGATGATTTTGAATTAACTGTTGAACTATTTAGGATGATTTTGAATTAACCTCACTATTTATCCAACTATAACAAATAATCAGAAATAGAAACCATAACCTAAAACATATCAGATCTCGTACAGGTCTAACAGTCCTTCTAGCACAGGTAATGATAAAATTGATAATGTATTGCTAGGAAAAACATTTGAAGCTTCAGATTTTCATTTTTAAAAATATCATGTTAACAGGAAAGATTTAAAGAATGATTTTTCTATCATTTGGCAACAAGCCAAGGAAATTACAAGGATATATCCTAATTGTTCTTTGTATAATCAAACTCTGTTTCCTGCAGAAGAAACCATAAAGGTACCCAAATAAATTTGGCCAATGGGATATGTTTCACTTTGCAGAATTTGGTAAACTAAAGTTTGTGTATGACACTATAGATACATGTTCAAGACTTCAATGGGCAACTGCTTTAAATTCTGAAAAGGCTGATTCTGTGATTAAGCATTTATTAGAAGTTATGGACATTATGGGAATACCCATACAAATTAAGACTGACAATGCTCCACAATATATCTCTAGTAAACTGAATCAGTTTTTGTGTATTATAATGTAAAGCATATTATGGGTAGACCACACACTCCTATAGGACAAACATTGGTAAAGAAATCTGCCTGTAAATTAAAGGAGATGCTTAACAAACAAAAATGAGACAAGGACCCTAGAAATAGATTACATACTGCTTTAGTGATTTTAAATTTCTTGAATGCTGAGCTGAAGAGATTGCTCAGTGGTTAAGAGCACTGGCTGCTCTTCCAGAGGTCTTGAGTTCAATTCCCAGCAACCACATGGTGGCTCGCAACCATGTGCAATTGAATGTGACGCCCTCTTCTGGAGTGTCTGAAGACAGCAACAGTGAACTTACATGTAATAAATAAATAAATCTTTTAAAAAATTCTTGAATGATACTGAACAAAAAACAAAAGCTACTGAGAGACATTGGATCATAGAAAAAACTGCTGAACTAAACCAGCCTATGTACATTAAAGATGTCTTTACTTCCAAGTGGAGGGAAGGAAATGTGTTGTACTGGGGAAGAGGCTTTGTATATGTTTCTGCAGGAAAAGAGAAGCAATGGATTCCTTCCAAAATGATAAAAATCAGATATGACAGGAGAAGACCCCTTGAAGATCTCAGCTACAGACAAGAAAAAGGAAATAAAAAGAATGACAGAAATCATTTAGGCACAGAAATTCGAACTCACCAAGATAGGATAGGTAACAGAGCGTTTTCTTCTAGAATGCCAAATTCAATAGACTGAAGATTGGGAATGAAATTTTTACCTGATAATTTTCATAATTGTTTCATAATTACTTTTATTATGTATAGTTTATTATTTTAAGACAAAGAGCCTTTCATTGATCTAAAAGGGGGAGAAATTGGGGTTAGTCAGTGAGCTGTGTATTCAGAAGCTGAGTTCTGTGCCCCTGTTCAGACTGAAACTTGAACTTGTGGCAGTGTACTAACCAATATGTTGTAAAGAATGCTCCCCAATATCCCCTGGTTGGTTAGCAAACGGCTGGACCCTATGACTGGGCAGACAGGACAGGAAGTGACTTAGGATGGAGTGGGGGAGCCTTGAGGGAGATCAGGAGCACAAGGAGGAAGAGGTAGAAGGGGAAGGAAGTTGGCATAAAATGGGATGGGCTATGAGCAGGTCGAAGAGGAGTTCACCCTGAGGACAGACAATAGCTGAAGAAACCCAGGCAGGTCTGATGAGCAAGTGATGGGGCATTTAATTGGGTTTGAACAGCTTGGGATGTGTGGACTGGCTCAGAATCTGCACAGCACAGTCCAGATTATTAATAAATTATAGTATCTTTGTGTCTTTTTCTTGAGAGCTAAACTGAAAAAGTGGGGAAGAAATCTTCAACAGATATTAAGAAACAACAGAGGGCATAACAACCATCCCCCAAGAAAAATATAGCACTGTAACTACAGAACCAAAAAGCTAACTACATTTAGAGACTTTCCCAGTCCAATGAACTTCAATGGATCAGGTCTTTGTTTTTGTTTTGGCAGGTGGTGCTGTCTACATGCTGAGTTTTATGACTTTAATAATACTTCCATCATGGAATCACTTGTGCTAAGGTCAGAGGCCCTGTTACATTCCCTGCTAGTCTATGTGAATGAGTTAAATCATGGACTCATATTGCTCTATAGTAAGATGCAGGACCCCTCACTTTATCTAATCAGAGTGAGAATTAAAGGGCCAGTCAGTTCAGGAGCAGGAGAACAGAGTGGCAGAAACCGAGAGAACAGAGACTGATGTCAATTATCTAATCTCTCTCTCTCTCTCTCTCTCTCTCTCTCTCTCTCTCTCTCTCTCTCTCTCTCTCTCTCTCTCTCGTCTTCCCCAACCATGACAAATTTGTTCTAACTACCCCTGATCTACTACTATAGAAACAATCGGTTTCTCCGAAAGCCATACATAGTCCATTTTTCTCACAAGAAGTAACTCTTAAGATTCTCTGATTTTTTTGTAGGACCACTTCTGCAAAGGACTCTAACTGTTATTTTTATTCAGTAACAGAAATTTTAATATTTTTAGGTTCGATCAACATGTCTACTTTGTTTTTATCTCCCATGACAAAGGCTACTGTGCCGACAGCTGTTGAGGTGGCGAGGACTGCTCCAACCACAAGTGGGATGAGGATGGGAACAACTCTTTCTTCCTTCCTACCTTCCTTCCTTCCTTCCTTCTTACCTTCCTTCCTTCCTTCGTTCCTTCCTTCCTTTGTCCCTTTCTCTCTCTCTCTCTCTCTTTCTTTTTTGTAATCCAAGGTCCATGTTAAAATCTATCATTTCTCTTTTTTTCCCACTATATAAAGGCATCAGAATAGGCCCATTTAATCAAGCCATTAGTATAAGCCCACCAAGTAGTCTCAGGGGCCTAGTAATATTGCTGTTGTCCAGAGACATTAAATTGCAAGGCAGAACAACAGGCATCAGAATAAGGGGATGTGCCTAGAATAAAAGTTTTGTGTATTGGACAAGTTTCAGACCCTCATAAGTTCTCTAACATTAATTTAGTCTACTCCCAATCACAATGTATTTTGGGCTGATAGCCTGGTTAGTCCCTATCCCTATGTAGTCTTGGAGCAGAGTGTCTAAGTGTAACCAGCAATCCTGGCTAATTTCTCTCTGGGAATGATCAACTCTAACCCCAGGGTCAATCCTATGGCATAGAGTATGATTCTTCAGGTTTCCTCTGTTTCCCAAAGGCCAGAATCTTTGTAATAGAATTTTCAGATTCTTAATTTTATGTCCATTGGATTCCATGTTTCTTTTGTACATTCCCTAGGAGAGACTTTATTTATCCATGTGTTTTCAGGAAGCTTCTTTTACAATCTCAAGTCTTTCAAAGAAAACTCCCTTGTTGCTGGCAACTAGGGAGTCCAGACACCGGGTATGCACAGAATTGTAAACTCTATATTCTTGTCTTGAAAAATAAACTTCCATGTCTTTTCTTTTTCCATTACAACCAGACATTTAAAGTGGGCATCAGTGAGTAAAAGACAAGATGAAATATGGGTTGCTGGTCTGTAGCTACATTAGCTATCACCTTCATTCCATATTTATTAGTTCCCAGATCCAGGCCTCAGGACTGTGGGGGGGGGATCATGATCCTGTATTCATAACAAATATAAGACTCATGAGGAAGTAGAGAAGCATGGGTGGAAGGCTCTAGGTCTTAATAAATCCTTATGCTTCATGGGCCCACATTGTGAGAGACAATAGTCCATTTGCCAGCAGCATCTGTGGCTTCCAACTTCTTGCCCTAGGTGTAGTGGATCCATGGTGTAAAGTCAGCTACATTCACCACCTTAGGAGTGCACAGAATCACCATGGCAGCATCAGTAGGCATGGTCAAGAGGAGCTGAGAGTTCTACATCTTCATCTGAAGGGCACTAGAAGTCTGGCTTCCAGGCAGATGGGACAAGGGACTTAAAGCCCATAGCCACAGTGACACACTTCCTTCAAGAAGGACACATCTACTCCAACAAGACCATACCTCTTAATAGTGCCACACCCTGGGACAAGCATATTCTAACCACCATAGCATCCATCTTGATACCTAAGAGCAAATTGACTTTGACTCCAATCCCTGGAAAATAAGTTCCCAGTAACCCTGACTCAGTGACCTTCACCCGGAAATGTACAGCCATGACTGCCTCTTTTGTTGGTGATGGTTATATGGCTAACTGCTTTTTTGGCTTCTGTAACCTATTTATGCAGACATTCAAGGACTATTCTGAGATCTGGACAGCTCTTGGTTCAATTGTGCAGATACTCAAGGTCTTCTTATGAGTCTCACATTTAAAAATTCCTCTCTCCATACACCCCTCTTGGCTCAACAGTGTCTGATTTGGCTCAGATACTGTTGTCCTGCTGATAGCTACAATAAATTTAACTGATTACAATTGTAATCTGAATTGAGTCTATGCTCTTTTCCAGGGCTCTCTAACTCCGTAACATGGGGAGTAAGGGAAGCTTTATACACTCAGGCTAAACCCACAATTGGTGAGCACAGGACACAGACTTCTTGATCCATATATACCTCAAATGGCACCTATCTGGGAGGTGAGATGCACCACATTTAAAAAATGTTTCACATGCAAACTGACAACATAGATTTGATCCCTGGAACCTACAGAAAGGTGAAAGAGGAGAACTAATACCACAAGGTTGTCCTCTGACCCTAGACACATTTCAAGGCATGTGACCACAGACATCATACACACACAGTAATGATATTTTAAAAATGAATGTTGTTACCCATTTCCTTAGACATATCCGAAGTTATTAAAGAAAACTGACAGGGCTCAGTACCTGGAAGAGCATCTGCCTGTGAGAAATGTGCCACATGAACTTACCCAGCTGTTGAAGTGTGGGCATCAGACCTCACAACTTACAGGAGTCTCTCAAACAAACACTACAGTCTCCAGAAATGACTAATCACAGAGAAGCAAGACGTGGTTATAAATGGTTTATTTCCTTAGACTGAAACATTTATCACAAATTGTGTATTTTAAACTGTTACTGGCCTTGAGCTGGGACCTCTGAGGCTGTGCTGAGGTCAGTGACAAGGAGACCATCACAGCGTCCCAGGACTGTGTGAAAGCAATGGAGGTTAAAAGTAAAGCCAAAGGACATCTTAGAGTCCTGCCCACCATGATGCCACCTGGGGTGTCTAGGGAGTGACGCCCACAGACCTGCCCTCCATGCTCAGCACTGTCCAACTATAGACACAGGGTCCTGCCTGCCACCACGCTGAACAAAAGGAGGAAGAGGAAGACATCAGTGGTGCTGCCCACCGCCATGCCAAGTTGACTTAGTGGGGAAAGAAGCTCACAGAGACCTGCCCTCAACTGCAGGGAGCTGGCAGGCACAGGACACACAGAGCCCTGCCTACCTTCGTGCAACACAGAGTAGTTGGAGTAAGACATCCCAGGACCGGCCAACCGCCATTGCTGTGGGCCACTGGCAGAGAGAGAGTCCCAGAGACCGGAGCTCTGCTGTATGTCTCGGGCAGGCCATAGACACACAGAGGCCAGCCTGCCTTCCAACCACACAGTGCAGGAAGGGGAAAATGTCCATAGACCCACCCAGCTCCATGCCACAGAGGCAGATTTTTAAATACACAGCGGCCCATTTCCAGCCACCAGAGACCCACAAGCACTGTGGCTACCCTGCAACAGGAGCCATTACAATGGACAAGTGTGGACAGAAAGAGAAACAGGACAGTTTCTCATTGTGAAGGGAGATGGAATTGTTGGTGCTAGGGAGGAGAGAAATAGTCTGTTGCAAGTAGTCAGCCGTGCTACATTGAGGCCATGGTGAAGTCCCTGCCGACGCAGCCTCTGAGGGCCATGTCCGGGCCAGTGGAGATCTGTAAATGGCCATGACACATATTAACTCCAGAGACCATGAGAAGGTCCCGGTCTGGGCAGCAGCCTCCCTGGGACCACGAGGATGTCCAAGGGCCTGTGCAGAACTGTTCGCCCCCCTCACTGGCACTGGAGAACTAGTACCACTTCTCGCCCAGGAGCAGCAGCACTTAGAAGAGACCCTTAGCTACCCAGCAGTCCAGCTTTTTGACTGGGTAGCATAGTGGAACTGAATCTGGTAGGTAGTGGGTGACTGGTGAGCAGGTCCAGTGGTTGAGTGTGGCCAAGGTGGCCCCCGCCTCCTCTCCTCTGCTATGAGGTGACATGGACAGTTCCCCAACTTTCCCCTTGCCACCTGCAGCAGCTTGCCATGGGGGTTGGGGGTCAGAGGTCCTGAGAGCAGAAGACCTGGCTCTGACCCCTCCCTGGCTGTAGCACTAGGAAGAGCGACTCCATCTCTCATCTCCTGTGTGGTAGTCTGACCGGGGTATGATGGCCTCTGTCCCATCGCCCGTTGCCACCTTGAGGTAGTGGGGAGAGCTGACTCCCTAGGGGTTTTGAGAGCTAGTGAACTGGGCCTGCCCCTTTCTGGCTGCAGAAATTTGGAATTTGGAGAGTGGGCCCTCCACATTCTCTGGTAAGCACAGTGGAGTTGGCCCTAGTGGTCAGAGTGCAGGGTAGATGGCCCGATGGAGTGAGAGCAAGACAGCTGTTCCAGCCCTCGATGACTTCTGGGCCCTGCAGGTCAACTGGGAAGCACAGTGGAGCAGGCTAAGGAGATGTGGATGCAGGTAAGCCGCCCTAAGAGCAGGAGGGCAGGAGAGGTGACCCTGCCTCCTGCCAGTGACAGCACTGGGTGGCCCGGTTGGAGCAGGACTTGAGGAGATAGCTCTGGTGGTGTGGATAAGAGAGAGCCGTGGGCCGACCACCTCAGCAACCACCCAGGGACAGCTGCAGGGCTTTGAGTTGGTCCACCCAAAAATCTACATTATCTGTGAACCATTGGGGTGCTTGAAAGAGTCAGTCCTGCTGAGTCAAAGCTGCATGCCACAGGGCAGCAACAGGATAACCAGGAGGAGTCCTGGCGAGGATCCAATATGGATGGTGTCCCAGGAGCCAGAGACCTGGAACCAGATCAATGACTCATTGCAATGAAGGTGTGTGTGGGGGAGGGGCTACTGTGGGACACATCATGGCATAGTAGAGCTTACACCATGAGATGGGTTCTGTGCTTTGTTTGTGGTCTTTATTTTCCTTGTTTGCTTGGGGTTTTTTTGGGGGGGGAGGGTGTTGCAAGGGCAGAGGGTGGAAATGGGGGGACAGGAAGATGAGTGGCTCTGGAGTGCGTGATACTAAATTTACGAAAAAATTTAATGAAATGTTTTAAAAAACAAAACAACAAAAATAACAGCAGCAAAAACCTTTTATTGCTGACCATACAGACAAACACTGCCTTCTGATCATAGCAAACTATAAAAGCGGAGTAAATTTAAGTCAGGTATAAATTTTGGTGACTGACCCAGTGGGTTCCTTGGATGCTTATGGAAGTCATAAATGGTAAATCAGACCTCCCCTGAAAGGACCCCATCCTTCCCCCTACCATAGATCTTAAACAACCAATCAAATGTTTGTCCCTTGGTCCCCCTTGAGCACTCAGTCACACAAACTGCAGACAGGACAGGGCTACAGCTCAGCAAGTGCAAGCAGCTGGACCAGAAGACAGAGCAGGACCTCATGGAACAGGGATACACAGCTCTGTCAGAATCCTGAAGAAGGGAGGAGAAAGAGAGGGGTCAGTGTGGGATCTCCCTAAACATCCAGAACTTTATATGTAGCTCAGACCCTAAGAGAGTAGGCTCCATAAGGCTAGGGTGCCTGGCTAGACTCTTCCAGCTTCTTTAGGAATCGTAAAGTGCTCAAATACCAGGAGACTGAGCAAATGGATGAATTGCACCACTTCCCAAGTTTTGTGCTCTAAAATACTTCCTAGAATAGAAATTAATAATAATAATAACAAAAACAACAACAAGAAAAAAAAGAAGCCTTCCCTACTCAGAGTCTTCCCTGGCCTTCTTGGGAGTACTACAGGCTTATGCTTCTTTGCCCAAGAAGAAAATTCTGAGTATGAAATACCTGAAGGTCTCTTGGTAAGCATCATGTATTCTATACTAGCTGGTGTGAACTAGCGCTTAACTGAGGCTCTCAGCCTGCCTGGACTGGACCTGGACCATTTGGCCCAGAAGGGCAGAATCCTTCATGGTGGGCTCTGTACCTGTGTAGGTGTCATGGTTTCCCTGGGACTGATCCAAGTTCCAGATTTTTCTATGCAAATGCATAAGATCCCTGCAAACACTTACCATAGCTCTACTTCAGCCTCCAAAGAGTTCTTCTCTTGTTTGCAGAAACCCTTCAGAGTGTCAGGGCTACATAGACCTAAGACTGCACTGTGCACACTCCTCTAATTGTAACACATTTCAGGTTAGTTCCTTGGGATCTCAGTCAAGCTTAAGAATCCTGGACAACATAGAGTGGAGCCAGGATGTAAGCCAGATACTCTCAAGATCCTGAGTGATAGCTGATAGGAGACAAGGTCTCTATATCATAAGCAAGATTTTTTTTCTGAAAGTGTTGAGTTCCTCATCAATGGAATTTTGAATCAAATGGCTGATATGTGAACAGTGTTCTTCATATTTAAAATCAAACAGCATTTGTTGAACAATATCTACATGCCAAGTAATATATCTTGAATGAATTTCTTTTAATTCTCAAAGCAATGCTACTAGAATATTTGTTATTTGGGTCTTCAATACTGAAATGGAAAAACAGAGGTATAGATATCTGGTAACTTGCCAAGACTCAAACAGAACTAGTTATATTTGAACCAGAATACCACTGAGTCTGACTCCAAAGTTATGGAGGAGAGCATGATGGTACACTAATTTTCTCTGGAAGGATTAAGGAAGGATTTCCAAGTGATAGTTGAACTGTGCTTGGAATGGATATTACCATGACAAAATTGATGAAGTCTTTGCTTGCACTGAATGAGACATCTGGTAAAGGGATGAAGAGAACTCAGGCCACAAAACATGATGGGTATACATGCATAGAGACCCCCAAACAGGGGCATCTTTAGATTGAAAGGATGGAGAAACAGCTGCAGATGGCACATGTCACTCATCATGAGGAGCCCCTGGTAAGAGCTTTTTCCTGAAGTTGCTCACTGTTTCAACCATTTCTGACACTGTCACTAAGCTACATGCCCTGGGCTTACCAATGCTACCATTCACCGTTCCAGGCACCCTAGTCATGTGCAAGATCTACCATGTGGCTTCTAGTGGGGAGCACCCTCTCTTCCATTTCCTGAGGACCTGTGCCAGTTCCGTCTCTAGCACAGACCCAGTCTTACCTGAACTGATATTGTAGTTTGTTTGAGTAGAACCTCGATAGAAGCAATTGAAGTTGCTCTTCTTCTTTTTTGGGGATTTTAGATTAATTTTGATATAACCTTTTTCCTTTTGTATTTTGACTTTGTGATATACTTCATAGCCTGGAATTAACACCTCTTCTTCCTCAGGATAGTAGGAAAAATTTTTGATATAGACCCCCATGCAGGTTTTGATGAAAAACTGTGTCCCATTACCATTGAAAAAATTTCGAGAAAAAGCTTCACTTTGATTTAAAGATGAGGATGCGAAATGCCCGAATCTTACAGAGCCCTTCCCAGTGTACTGAAACGTGATATTAGAGCCTCGGTAAACTGAAAGACAATGCTTGGTAGTCAAAAGCTGAAGAGCTCTTGTTAAGTAGTAATGGAAGGCCTTGAAGTGGAAGTTGTCAGGATTTTTTTTGAACTCTCTAGTAGCCCTATTAAAGCTGCCGTGAATGTCCCCAGTGTAGGCAACTAATGCTGTTCCATGGAAATCATGGAAACCTCTGGGGTAACTCTTATTTTTGATCTGCTTCCATTGTTTCTCTGCCTTTATCCACTCATGTTTAAATTCCTCATTCCTGTTGAAGTCTTCTTGTAACAGCTTGGGTGCCTTTTTCTCCATTTCTTGGACACAGCCATCATACTGATCATCAAATGCATTGGGAGCCATGTCTAGCATGGAAGTCCCTGTCAGACCAGTCACCTGAAAGAAAGAAGCAGGGTCCTCTGTTACTCGATAAGTTTGCTAAGTTACCAGCATGTGCTGGAAGCTGTAGAGCCTGCAATCATGAGATGTCACATGCTCCAACCCCATATGAGCTCATGGATGGACACAATCTCATCTCATCACATCATAAGAAGGGATAAAGGCAAGGCTGAGATCTCTGATTCTTTTGTGCTTACACATACTATATTTCCTTCTTTATTCAACTAATTCTTTAGTGAGCACACAAAACAAGAGACTTCATCATGACCTTTTCTCATTCATACATCATTGCAGATTGTTCATTCACCCTCCAACACACAACCCTTTGATATTATCTTTACATTACTTCTTCAAGCTTCATGCTCTCCAATATCCGCTACCACAGACACAAGCCTGGGAACTGTCATCTTGCAAAGAGGTGGGCAGGGGTAAGCGAGGTCAACAGGACATGGGTTGAGAATATTACCTGCTGGGTTAGCCACCAAATTAGGAAGAACTTGCATATTTGGGGTGTCATCATCAAGTTCAAAAACAGCTGCAAGCAAATATGAGACAATGAGAGAGGTGTGCACACAGTCGTTTAACAGTCTGATGATGGAGCAGCTCTGGGCTAATGACTCAATCTCTATGTCACATCCAGGTTCCTGCTCACACTGCCCCCAAAAGGCATATCAGGACACTGTGAACCCATCTGCTTGAGTCCCTTACCAGTAAGGGGATTTGATCAGTCTTGGTAACACACAGAACTGTGCAGCATGTAGGTTTAGCAGAAAATAGGACATATGTTTGCAGATCTCTGATAGACTGTGGTACTTTACTTTGCTCAGATATGTAAACTGTTGGCCATGTTTGATTACCTTGTGGCTCAGTCACCTTGATACCTCTGAAGGAAGTCTCTTAATTATGCCAGTATTCACTATGTTCTATGATTTTGGTATGGTTATCTTCCAATTTGCCCAGTGTGCCCATGTGGAGGTAGTGAAACCTCTAAGAGGTAAGGTCTATTAGGAAGGGACCAGGTCCTTGAGGGTGTCACCCTCAGGAAAGATCAATTATATTTTGTGGGATCCTACTCAGTTCTTGCAAGAACAAGTCTGGACTCAACCTCTCTGACTTCCTCTCTTGCCACATACTCCCTCTGCACATGGCAATGGCTTCTCTGCCATATTGTGACTCTTCCAGGAAAACCCTAACCAGCCAGCATTGACATGACAGTTTCCAGCTATCACACTGTGAACTAAGTAGACACATTGACTATACACTTTGCAGCATCAAGAATTTTGTGAAAGTAATACAAGCCACAAACTGAGAAGATAGCTCAGTGAGTAAAGTTCTTGCCTTGCACACACAGAGCCGAATTTGATTCCCAGAACCCTAAGGAGAAAAGCGGGGTATGGTGAATGCACTTGTAATTCTGGCACTGGGAGTCGGAGAGAGATGGATTTGTTAGATCCCCAAGCTTCACTAGACAGTCCGAACAGCCTACTCGATGTGTCTCGGGCCTGTGAGATACCCTGTCTTTAAAAAACGGTGGGCATTGCCGTAGCAAAGAGAGCTGAGGCTTTCCACTGATTCCACATGCATGTACCCACACATACAAGCACATACATGAGTAGGAGCCATGTACACACAAAAAGTAAAGGAAAAAGAAAGCTATTAGACCAGAAGAGCCTGCTTTAGTTAGAGTTGTGTCTTAAGAATGATTACTGTTTTCTTCTTGTGGGTGGAGATTTAAAGTGTACCCTGAGTTGCAGGTAAAGAGTGAGGAGGAGCGCTCACTCCTCTATGGCCTGTTACACATCCCTTCACTCTTTCCTACATTGTGTCTTTGGAAAACCACAGAAATTCCACTCCATAATTATCTAAGCCTGTTTTATTACTTTCCACAGAATTTCTACTTAATCTGACAAGACAGTACTCTCCCCACATCCTGAGAACGGCAGAGAGGAGCTGCACCATGAGGCTAACTAGTTGTTCTTGGGAAGGCTGGACTCCTGCCTCCTCCTCAGCTTGCCTTCTCCTGCCTGAGCCTTTAGGGAGCACTGCAGAGCCAACAGACCAAGGAGTCCTGCACTGCACTGAAGGCTCCCACCTTCTCTACACCATGAACTTTAAACAAGTATTAAATACTGTAGAAGAACTATAGTCAGCTACATAAGAGCTGAGCACAGTGTTGTCTTAGTTTGTACACAGTCCCTACTCTCAAGGACATCACACACTTTACTTCAACTTCCTGTCAGGATAGATTGAACAACCCAGGGTAGTGGCACCCAGCACATGGGAGGCAGAGGTACTTCTGTCAGTTGCAGGACAGCCTGGTCTACATAGTGAGTTCATGGCCAGCCAGGTAGCTTGTGTCATACCTTCCTCCAATAAAAGACAGAATGGACAGATGTCTACAATGAATTCTTAGCAAAAAAAATGGTGTTGGTCTAGGCAATAAAAAGAAATAAAAACTTAACAGAAATTCAATTTGAAAAGAAAATCAAAAATACACCAGTATTAACAGTATAAACAAGGGCTCCGGAGGGGTGGCCGAGCAGTTAAGATCAAGCACTTTCAGAGGACTTGGCTTCAATTCTCAGCACCAGGTCAAGCAGCTAACAATAGTCTGTAAATCCAGCTCCAGGATCTAATGTCTCTGGCCCCTGCAGACACCTGCACTCATGGACACAGACACGCACATATTGGCTGTGGTGGCACAACCTATAATCCCAGTCTCTCAGATGTAGAGATGGGAGCATCAGAAGCTCAGGTAACCCTTGACTATGTGATGAGTTTCAGGACACAATAGGCTACATGTGACACTCATCTCGCAACAAGAGAACAGTGTCATGGTGGATGGTGCACACTTTTCATCTCAGCACTCAGAAGGATGATATAGGTAAATCTCTGTGAGTTCCAGGCTGGCCTGGTCTACATAGAAAGCTCCAGGACAGACAGGACTACACTGCAAAAGAGAGCCTGTCTTAAAAAACAAATACAAAATATTTAATACAACATATTGTATCTGACACATAATTACAAAAACTATTAACATAACATTTTTATTAACCTATACCTTGATTACATTACTCCAAAAAATCCTTTATTGGCTCTTAGAATTTTAAAATTATGCCATTGAGAAAATGGATGTTTCTATTTCTCCACCATTTCTCTGTATAAAAACAACTAAATTATTTTTCTTTAATAACAATATGCTCCTATTAATTTCCTTTATCCTCAGGAATAGATGTGAACACTTACGTGTCCTTCTTTAAGAAGTCTCAAGATACGCTTGCTAAAAACCCAGGAAGTACAGGAAGAAAAAAGTCTATACATGTAAGAGACTGACTATGTACCTGGATGCCCGAGCATCCTACAAAACCTGGAAGATAAACTGTATGGTCCTTCATTGTATTTTTAAGTTTCTAGAAGAATTTATAGCCTCGTACCTGTCCTGCCTTTCTCTAGATCTGACCCCATCTCTTTCATGGGCTACTTCTTACCCAGAACTGATCTTTCAGGTATGTACCCCACTGCTACACCCACTCCAGCCCTCAGATTTTTCTCGAGTCCCCTCCACTTTAGAGACCTTCCCCATCACAGGTTAGAGTTCAGAGTTGTTATGTACCTGAGAAGACTTTTGACCGCTGGGTCTCTGTCCTCTTCTCAAATCAAGTGTTGCAGAAGTCAGTACTATGGCCCTTTTATCCTCTGGACAATTTGCTTTCAGTTTCAGGTTAGGATTGGAAGAACACTCAGATAGTTTCTGAACAACTTATATTCGGTAGTTGTATTTGATACTGTACCTTTTCCATTTCCCATCAATTTTTTGTTCTGAGGTTTTTTTTTTTTTTGGTGTTGTTGTTGTTGTTGTTTGGATTTTTTAGGGGAGTTATGCTTTTGTTTGAGACAAATTCCCATGAGCCAAGATTAACCTCTAACTTGCTATGTAGCTGAGGATAATCTAAACTCCTGATTATCTAGCCTCAGAAATAGATTTATTAATGCTAAATTAGAACACAGGACCCTCATGTTGTTAGGCACTCATTCTTCCAACCAAAAAACACACCTACCACCTCATCTTTCTGTTAAAGAGTTAGGGCCTTTCTGTAGTCTCCACAGGAGTGTGTGTGTGTGTGTGTGTGTGTGTGTGTGTGTGTGTGTGTGTGTGTGCACTTGCTATGTAGCTACAGGAGACGCATGAGTTAGTTGACCTTTGCCCTAAACTCCATTTTTAAAAATACTTGAAAGCCTGTTTTTGGTTTCTCAAACCTTAATCCCAGGACGTGGGAGGCTAAAACAGAATGATCTCTATGAATTTTACACCAGCCAGGATATGCACAGTGAGACCCTGTCAACAAAACCACCACCATATTACCTGATCCCTTTAGGGGACCTAGGGAAAGGTGAACAGAAGTGACCAATTTTAAAGCACATTTTTCCATCCTTAGTTGCTCCTAGCTACAAATTTCTCATGTGACTAGAAAATATGAACGAAATCTTATCTTTAAAGTTTACTCTGGGAACTACCTGATTACCTGATGCTTTCAATCCTAGATCTTTACAATGAATCCATCATCTTCCTGGGTTCTTACACACAGAGACCAGGTGGCATTGTATATAGAAAATGCAGTAACAGACTAGGTGGCCAAAATCCTATAAACTCATGTTCAACCGTGTTTTGGGAAAATACTTAGAGAGAGAGAGAGAGAGAGAGAGAGAGAGAGAGAGAGAGAGAGAGAGAGAGAGAGAGAGAGAGAGAGAATCCACTGAAGCAATACCCCGGGGACCTCTTATGCATCCAGCTTTTTTGTCAGTGAACTTTCACATAAATATGACTTTGAAGAGAGTGTGTTTGTGCTGGTGTATATTTCGAGGGAACTCAGTTTCTTGGATCCTACAAGTGAGAAACCTAACTTCCTTCCTCCTCTTATTTCCCTTCCCTCATTCCTTCCTTTCTTTTTCCTCCTCCTTCTCCTTCTCCTCCTGCTGCTGTTTCTCCAAATCTTCCTCATCCTTCTTCTTGGTGACAGGGTCTTGCTATGTTACCCAGGCTGGCCATGAAGTCTTGTTCTCAAGCCTCATTAGTATCTGAGACTATAATCTCATTGCTTCTGGCTCCTCTAACTTTCCCTTTGCTCTAGACTGATCTGAAAATCTTGGTTCAGCAGACTTTACTGTCTTGGCTTGCCCTACCACTATTATATAATATTATATAATATACTGTTATATTGAACAGAACATATCATTGTACGTTCCTTATGACTGATATTGTACTAATGGCATGAAATCCTAATGCCAACCTGAAAACTGTGCAAGTGTTCCCAGGTGTGGTGACTTATGTGTCTGTAGCCCATCACTTGTGAGGTGAAGGTAGGTAGATCAGGATTTCAAGGAGAGCCTTGGCTACATAGCATGTTTGAGATCAGCCTGGAATACATAAGACCCTATCCCAAAAATAATAGAAAAAAAGTAGGAAAAATGTTAAGAGAGGCTACTGTAGCAAGAAGATGTTCAAAGCCTAAATCAGAAAACTCTCAGGGGCAGAATTACAAAACCTTTATATGCCAGGGTGTGAGGAAGAGGAAGGTGGTTGTACAAAGGAGGTGACAAAATTGTCTTGAGAGAGTTTAAAACTCCACACGCTGTGTCACACACCTTACCTGATGATGGGAACCAGCCACATGGTGGGTTGTTAGGTGCATAAGTGGAGTTAAAGTGTGTGGTGCTTTGAATTAGAAAGGCACCCATAGGCTCATAGATTTACTTCTTGGCCACCAAAAAGTAGTTCTATTTGAAAGGATTATTAGGTGATGCCTGTTTGCAGGAAAAGTACCACTTGGAGTGGGCATTGAGATTGCAAAAAGCCCATTCCTCACCCAGAGTCTCTGTCTTACTACTACCCACAGATATGGATGTAGACCTCTCAGCTACTTCTCCAGGACCTTGTCTGTCTGAGTTCCAACATGCTTCCTGCCATGCTTATAATTCTCTATATCTCTGATGCTGTAAGTCCTAAATAAAAGTTTTCTTTTATAAGAGTTGTTGTGTTTATGACTTCTCTTCACAGCAATAGCAAAGTGATTAACTCAGAAGTTGGTACCACAAGTGGAGGATGCTGTGGAAGGACTGACCATGCTGGTTGTTGGTCTAGTGAGGCTTTGTGGGTTTGGGTTAGTAAAGCAGTTCAACATCTTAAGCAAGGCTTATCAGGCCATCTTAATATGAGCATGGCAGACAATGGTGCTGAGGGAGATTAGAACTGTGAGGACCCCAGCTCAGTAGGTTTCAGGGAAGAATATAACGAACTGGACTTTGTTGTAATATTTTGGCAAAAGATGTGACTACTTTCTGCCCTTGTTCAAAAAAAATGTCTGAGGCTAAATTGAAGAGCTTTAAATTAATGGCATTGGCAGAGGAGGTCTCAAGGCAGTCTAGAACTGGTTGTGCTATAGGGTTGCTAGGGACCATTCTTGCCCCCACCATAGGTTTGCTGTTTATTCAATGTTAATTATTACAGAGTTCTTACACTGTCTGAACCAGGTCTGAGACTCCAAAAAAAAAAAAATGAAATGGTGCAATGGACGCTTCATCCACTGAGACAGTGTATTAAAACTCAATTCATATGCATTTTGATGATATCACAATCTTAAAATATTATAACACGACTTGGAATTTACATCAGCTGCAGGTCCTCAGCGTTCCAGTACAGAATGTCATTACACAAACCTCATCATATGTCTGTGTTCACTTCTCAAACCACAACCCCAAACAGAATTTGTGTGTGTGTGTCTAGCTGGGTAAAGCATACTCTGAAGGAAGTTTGTGGCTCAAGGTGTGAGATTGCTTGTTAAGGTTCTGGCGCCCAAATTAAGTCTTCAGTTTAACTAAGAAGCTCAAGCTTCTGATCACCCAACCTCCTCCTGGCTGGTTCAGATCAGGCCAACATTATTGCCCAGAAGAGGGATATAGTCTGGTCAGGAGACAATGGCCTACACCTCCTGCTTCCCACACTGCTGCACTAATGCACTAAAATGCAAGACATGCTCTCAAGCTGGGAGCACTTCCCCCATTACCTGTTCCAGTCCTGTCAGTAGTGAGCAAGTCTGAACTGTGATTGGCAAAGAGATTCATTTACAGAGAGAAACCCAGGCACTGGCATCATATCACATAGTCATATGCCATTATAGAGTATGTGTACTGGACCATTTACAGTGACATGAAAGTAGGTAACTGACAGGCTATTTCATTAGGTGGAAAGAAATTTAGAAGTACCCTCTTCTAAGAGCCAAGTACTACTAGACAATCAAATTATAATTACTAACAACAGAAGTGCTTCATTACTGACTGTTCCCCTGCCTCTCCAAGTGAATACCACAAACATACTCCCAAGGTGAATGTCAAGAGCTGGCTAAACAAGAATATATCTACAGACTAATCCATAATGTACAAATTTGGGGAACACATAAGGATTTAAGAGGTACCATGCCAGAATCACTAACAATTTGGTGTTTTGTTGGCTAGTGACCATTCTTATGCAGATCTATAAGGAAGAGGAGCAGCTGAGCAAGGGAAAATAGAAAATGAAGTTTGAGGAGAAAAAGAGCACCAGGATGTCAGGTGTAATGGAGGTAAGACCAGTGCTGAAGGAGATTTAAAAAACTTGAAGAAAAGCCAATGCCAAATGGAATAAAGGGAAAGATGAGCTCAGGGCCAATCTCACCCAGCTAATCTTCCAAATCAAGAAGAGGAATTAAGAAAAAGCTTAAGCAGTGAAGGAATCCATCAAAAAACAGAAAGATGAAGAAAATGTATTTTAATGATGGGGCCAAGCTCCGGGCCCATCAAGAAGCAGAAATTAGAAGCTTCAGCTTCTAGCTTCAGGCTTTAGAGTCAAGGACTTAAAAAAAAAGGAGTTGTGGGGTACCCATCAGAGAAGACTGCTCAGGCATGGGTTTGAGTCAATAGAAAGTCTTTTTTAGACAGTCATCAACTACAGTATTAGGGATTACAGTGTAGTACCAAGCCTTTCTCAGAGTGACCTTTTAAGGACAAAACACATGTTCTGGGTTGACATACCTCAGTTGCTAAGTATGATTTGACAGAAGTGAAGTTACATGTTGGGGATTACAAATTGCCCCTGAAAAAATAAGAAGAGCAGATTCTTCTAATTATCTAGGATGTGTGATAAGTGTACAAAAGATTTGACCACAGAAAGGGCAAATCAGGAAAGATCAAATAAGAACTCTTAATGATTTCCAAATATTGCTGGGAGATATCAACTGTTCCCCCCCCCCATAGGTTTATTGTTAATTCAATGTTAATTGTTACAGAGTTCTTATACTGTCTGAACCAAACCATTGTTTTACGAAAAAAAAAATCAATGAAACGTTTTAAAAAACAAAACAACAATAACAGCAATAAAAACCTCTTATTGCTGACCATACAGACAAACACTGCCTTCTGATCATAGCAAACTGTAAAAGGGTAGTAAATTTGAAGTCAGGTGTAAATTTTAGTGACTGATCCAGTGGGTTCCTTGGATGCTTATGGAAGTCATGAATGCTAAATCAGACATTCCCTGAAAGGACCCCACTCTTCCCCCTACCATAGATCTTAAACAACCAATCAAGTGCTTGTCCCTTGGCCCCCCTTGAGCACTCAGACACACAAACTACAGACAGGACAGGGCTACAGCTCAGCAAGTGCAAGCAGCTGGACCAGAAGACAGAGCAGGACCTCATGGAACAGGGATACACAGCTCTGTCAGAATCCTGAAGAAGGGAGGAGAAAGAGAGGTGTCAGTGTGGGATCTCTCAGGACATGGATATCTCCCTAAACATCCAGAACTCTCTACATAGCTCAATCCCCAAGAGAGTAGGCTCTATAGGGCTAGGGTGCCTGGCTAGATTCTTCCAGCTTCCTTTGATTCACAAAGTACTCAAATATCAGGAGACTGAGCAAATGGATGGATTCCCACCACTTCCCAGGTTCTCTAAGATACTGCCTAGAATAGTAATAGTAACAGTAACAGTAACAATAACAACAACAATAGAAAACCTACCCTACCCAGAGTCTTCTCTGGACTTCTCGGGAGAATTGCAGGCTTCCCCTTCTTTGCCCAAGAAAAGGATTCTAGGTATTAAATTTCTGAAGGTCAAATTTCTGAATTCTGAAGGTCGAATTTCTGAAGCTAGTATTCTATACTAGCTGGTATGAACTAGAGCTTACCTGTGGTTCTCAGCCTGCCTGGACTGGACATGGACCATTTGGCGCAGAAGGGCAGAATCCTTCACGTTGGACTCTATACCTGAGTAGGTGTCATGATTTCCCTGGAACTGATCCAAATTCCTAAATTCTGTATTAAAATGCATAAGATCCCTATGATCACTTACCATAGTTCTAATTCTGCCTCCAAAGACTTCTTCTCATGTTTGCAGAAACCCTTCAGAGTAGCAGGGCTACTTAGACCAGAGACTGCACTGTGCACACTCCTCTAATTGTAACTCATTTCAGGTTAGCTCCTTGGACTTTCAGTCAAACTTAAGAATCCTGGTAAACATTTTGTTGTGTCAGGAAGTAAGCCAGACACTCCAGATCCTGAGTAGTGCATGATAGGAGACAAAGTCTCTAGATTGTAAGCAAGAGTTTTTTCTGTAAGTATTGAGTTCCTCATCAATATGAGTTTGAATTATATGGCTGAGATGTGAACAGTGTTCTTCATATTTAAAATCAAACAGCATTTTTTGAACAATATCTACATGCCCAGTAATATATCTTGAACGAATTTCTTTTAATTCTCAAAGCAATGCTACTAGAATATTTGTTATTTGGGACTTTAATACTGAAGTGGAAAAACAGAGGCACAGATATCTGTAACTTGCCAAGAGTCACACAGAACTAGTTGTATTTGAACCAGAATACGATTGAGTCTGACTCCAAAGCTATGGAGGAGAGCATGATGGTACAGTAAAAATTCTGACATAAAAATGAGGATACAAAATGCCAGAATCGCACAGAGCCCTTTTCAGTGTAGTGAAACTTGGTATTAGAGCCTGGGTAAACTAAATGACAATCCTGGTTACTCAAAAGCTGAAGAGCTCTTGTTAAGTGGTAATGGAAGGCCTTGAAGTGGAAGTTGTCAGGATTTTTTTTGAACTCTCTAGTAGCCTTATTAAAGCTGCTGTGGATGCCGCCAGTGTAGGCAACTAATGCTGTTCCATGGAAATCATGGAAACCTCTGGGGTAACTCTTATTTTTGATCTGCTTTCATTGTTTCTCTGCCTTTATCCACTCATGTTTAAATTCCTCATTCCTATTGAAGTCTTCTTGTAACAGCTTGGGTGCCTTTTTCTCCATTTCTTGGACACAGCCATCATACTGATCATCAAATGCATTGGGAGCCATGTCTTGCATGGAAGTCCCTGTCAGACCAGTCACCTGAAAGAAAGAAGCAGGGTCCTCTGTTACTCGCTAAGTTTGCTAAGTGACCATCATGTGCTGGAACTGGGGAGCCTGCAGCATGAGATGTCACATGCTCCAACCCCACACGAGCTCATGGATGGACACAATCTCATCTCATCACATCATAAGAAGGAATAAAGGCAAGAATGAGATCTCTGCTTCTTTTGTGCTTACAGATACTTTATTTCCTTAATTAGTCGATTAATTCTTTAGTGAGCACACAAAAAAGAGGCCTCTTCATGACATTCATACATCATTGTAGACTGTTCATTCACCCCCTAAACACAACCCTCTGATATTATCTTTACATTACTTTGTCAAGGTTCGTGCTCTCTAACATTGACTACCACAGACTCAACCCTAGGAGCTGTCATCATGTAAAGAGGTGGGCAGGGTAAGCGAGGTCAACAGGATGTAGGTTGAGAATATTACCTGCTGGGTTAGCCACCAAGTTAGGAAGAACTTGTAAATTTTTGGTGTCATCATCAAGTTCAGAAACTGTTGCAAGCAAATATGAGACAATGAAAGAGGTGTGCACACAGTCGTTTAACAGTCTCTTGTTGGAGCAGCTCTGGGTTAATGGCTCAATCTCTATGTCACATCTAGGCTCCAGCATACACTGCCCCCGAATGGCATATCAGGAAACTATGAACCCATCTCCTTGAGTTCTGGACCAGTAATGGGCTTTGATCAATCCTGGTAACACACGGAACTGTGCAGCAGGTAGGTTTCCAGTAGAAAACAGGACATATGTTTGCAGATCTCTGATAGGCTGTGGTGCTTTACTTTGCACAGATATATAACCTGTTGTCCATGTTTGATTACCTTGTGGCTCTCAGTCAGCTTGATACCTCTGAATGAAATCTCTTAATCATGTGAGTATTCACTATGTTCTATGATTTTGGTGTGGTTGTTTTCCAATTTGCCCAGTGTGCACATATGGAGGTAAGTGAAACCTTTAAGAGGCAAGGCCTATTAGGAAGGGACCAGGCCATTGAAGTCATCACCCTCAGAAGAGATCAAAATAAGTTTTATGGGATTCTACTTAGTTTTTGCAAGAACAAGTCAACCTCTTTCATTTCCTCTCTTGCCAATTATACCCTTCTACACATGGCAATGGCTTCTCTGCCATATTGTGACTCTGCAAGGAAAACCCTAACCAGCAAGCATTGACATGATATTTTCCAGCTATCAGACTGTGAACTAAGTAGAAACATTGACTATAAACGTCGCAGCATCAAGAATTTTGTGAAAGTAATTCAAGCCAGAAACTGAGGAGATAGTTCAGTGAGTAAAGTTCTTGCCTTGCAAACAGAGACCCAAGTTTGATTCCCAGAACCCTAAGGTAAAAAGCAGGGTAGGGTGAATGCACTTGTAATTCCAGAACTGGGACTTGGAGAGAGATGGAGCTTCACGAGACCATCAGAACAGCCTACTTGATGTATCTCAGACCGTGAGAGACCCTGTCTTTAAAAAACAGTGGAGAATGTCTGAGGAAAGAGAGCAGAGGTTGTCCTCTGGTGGTTCCACATGTATGTACCCACACATGCAAGCACATACATGAGTAGGAGCCATGTACACACATAAAGAAAAGGAAAAAGAGAGCTAATAGACAAGCACACCCTGCCTTAACTAGAGTTGTGTCTTATGAATTTGTATTGTTTTCATTGCTTCTTTAGGGTGCAGATTTAAAGTGTCCCCTGCGTTGCAGGTAAAGAGTGAGGAGGATCACTCACTCCTCTAAGGCCTACTACCCATCCCTTCTATCCTTCCTACCTTCTGTCCTTTGGAAAAAACACAAAAATTCCCCTCCATAATTATCTAATCCTGTTGTGTTACTTTCCACAGAATTTCTACTTAATCTGACAAGACAATACTCTCCCCGCATCCTGAGAACAGCAGAGAGGAGCTGCACCATGAGGCTAACTAGTTGTTCTTGGGAAGGCTGGACTCCTGCCTCCTCCTCAGCTTGGCTTCTCCTGCCTGAGTCTTTAGGGAGCACTGCAGAGCCAACAGACCAAGGAGTCCTGCACTGCACTGAAGGCTCCCATCTTCTCTACACCATGAACTTTAAACAAGTATTAAATACTGTAGAAGAACTATAGTCAGCTACAGAAGAGCTGAGCACAGTGTTGTCTTAGTTTGTACACAGTCACTACTCTCAAGGACATCACACACTTTACTTCAACTTCCTGTCAGGATAGATTGAACAACCCAGGGTAGTGGCACCCAGCACAAGGGAGACAGAGATAACTCTGCCAGTTGCAGGACAGCCTGGTCTATTGAGTGAATTCCTGGACAGCCAGGAACTGCTGTCATACCCTTCCTCCAATACAAAATAGAATGGACAGATGTCTACAATGAATTCTTTGCAAAAAAAAAAAAGATATTGTTCCAGGCCATCAAAAGATTTAAAAAATGTAACAGAAATTCAATTTAAAAAAAAAAACCAAAAATACATCAGTATCACCCAAAATAAACAAGGGCTCCGGAGGGGTGGCCGAGCAGTTATTATCAAGCACTACACTTTCAGAGGACTTGGCTTCAATTCTCAGCACCAGGTCAAGCAGCTAACAATAGTCTGTAAATCCAGCTCCAGGATCTAATGTCTCTGGCCCCTGCAGACACCTGCACTCATGGACACAGACACACACACATTGGCTGTGGTGGCACAACCTATAATCCCAGTCTCTCAGATGTAGAGACGGGAGCATCAGAAGCTCAGGTCACCCTTGACTATATGATGAGTTTCAGGACACAATAGGCTACATGTGACCCTCATCTCACAACAAGAGAACAGTGTCATGGTGGATGGTGCACACTTTTAATCTCAGCACTCAGAAGGATGATATAGGTAAATTTCTGTGAGTTCCAGGCTGGCCTGGTCTACATAGAAAGCTCCAGGACAGATGGGACTACACTGCAAAAGAGAGCCTGTCTTAAAAAACAAATACAAAAAAATTTATTACACCATATATTTTATCTGACACATAATTACAAAAACTATACTTAATATATTTATTAACCTATACCTTTATTTCATCACTCCAAAATCCTTAATTGACTGTTGGAATTTTAAAATTATGCCATTGAGAAAATGGATGTTTGTATTGCTCCAACATTTCTCTATATAAAAACAATTAAACTATGAATATAGTGGAGCATGTGTCCTTATTGCATGCAGGTAAAGTCTCTGGGTATATGCCCAGGAGTGGTATAGCCGGATCCTCCGGAAGTGTCATGCCCAGTTTTCTGAGGAGCCGCCAGACTGCTTTCCAGAGTGGTTATACCAGCCTGCAATTCCACCAGCAGTGGAGGAGTGTTCGTCTTTCTCCACATCCTCGCCAACAACTGCTGTCTCCTGTGTTTTTGATCTTAGCCATCCTGACTGGTGTGAGATGGAATCTCAGGGTTGTTTTGATTTGCATTTCCCTAATGACTAAGGATGATGAACATCTCTTTAGGTGCTTCTCAGCCATTAGATATTCTTCAGGTGAGAACTCTTTGTGTAGCTCTGTACCCCATTTTTTAATAGGGTTACTTGCCTCTCTGGAGTTTAACTTCTTGAGTTCTTTGTATATCTTGGATATTAGCCCTCTGTCGGATGTAAGGTTGGTAAAGATCATTTCCCAATTAGTTGGTTGCCGCTTTGTCTTTTTGACGGTGTCTTTTGCCTTGCAAAAACTTTGTAATTTAATGAGGTCCCATTTGTCTATTCTTGATCTTAGAGTATAAGCTATTGGAGTTCTGTTCAGGAAATTCTCCCCTGTGCCCATATGTTCAAGGTTCTTCCCTAGTTTCCCTTCTATTAGTTTCAGTGTGTCTGGTTTTATGTGGAGATCTTTGATCCACTTAGAATTGAGCTTAGTGCAAGGAGATAAGAATGGGTCAATTTGCATTCTTCTGCATGTTGACCTCCAGTTGAGCCAGCACCATTTGTTGAAAAGGCTATCTTTTTTCCACTGGATGGTTTTAGCTCCTTTGTCAAAGATCAAGTGACCATAGGAGTGTGGATTCATTTCTGGGTCTTCAATTCTGTTCCATTGATCTACTTGTCTGTTACTGTACCAATACCATGCAGTTTTTAACACTATTGCTCTGTAGTACAGCTTGAGGTCCGGGATACTGATTCCCCCAGAGGTTCTTTTACTCTTGAGAATAGTTTTAGCTATTTTGGGTTTTCTGTTATTCCAGATGAATTTTTGAATTGCTCTTTCTAACTCTATGAAGAATTGAGTTGGGATTTTGATGGGGATTGCATTGAATCTGTGTATTACTTTTGGTAAGATGCTCATTTTTACTATATTAATCCTGCCAATCCATGAGCATGGCAGATTTTTCCATCTTCTGAGGTCTTCTTCAATTTCTTTCTTCAGAGACTTGAAGTTCTTGTCATACAGATCTTTCACTTGTTTGGTTAGCGTCACGCCAAGATACTTAATATGGTTTGTGGCTATCGTAAAGGGTATTATTTCTCTTACTTCTTTCTCAGCCTGCTTATCCTTTGAGTATAGGAAGGCTTCTGACTTGCTTGAGTTGATTTTATATCCGGCCACTTTGCTGAAGTCGTTTATCAGCTGTAGGAGTTCTCTGGTGGAGTTCTTTGGGTCGCTTATGTATACTATCATATCGTCTGCAAATAGTGATAGTTTGACTTCTTCCTTTCCAATTTGTATCCCTTTGACCTCTTTTTGTTGTCTAATTGCTCTAGCTAGAACTTCAAGTACTATATTGAAAAGATATGGAGAGAGAGGGCAGACTTGTCTAGTCCCTGATTTTAGTGGGATTGCTTCAAGTTTCTCTCCGTTTAGATTGATGCTGGCTACTGGTTTGCTGTAAATTGCTTTTACTATGTTTAGATATGGGCCTTGAATTCCTGATCTTTCCAAGACCTTTAGCATGAAAGGATGCTGAATTTTGTCAAATGCTTTCTCAGCATCTAATGAGATGACCATGTGGTTTTTTTCTTTGAGATTGTTTATGTAGTGGATTACATTGATGGATTTCCTTATATTGAACCATCCCTGCATCCCTGGGATGAAGCCTACTTGATCGTGGTGAATGATTGTTTTGATGTGTTCTTGGATTCGGTTGGCAAGAATTTTATTGAGTATTTTTGCATCGATATTCATAAGAGAGATTGGCCTGAGATTCTCTTTCTTTGTCGGATCTTTGTGTGCTTTTGGTATTAGTGTAATTGTGGCTTCATAGAACGAGTTGGGTACTGTTCCTTCTGTTTCTATTTTGTGGAACAGTTTGAAGAGTATTGGTGTTAGGTCTTCTTTGAAGGTCTGATAGAATTCTGCACTAAAACCATCTGGACCTGTGCTTTTTTTGGTTGGAAGACTTCCAATGACAACTTCTATTTCTTCAGGGGTTATAGGACGGTTTAGATGGTCTATTTGATCCTGATTTAATTTTGGTACTTGGTATCTGTCAAGGAAATTGTCCATTTCCTCAAGATTTTCTAGTTGTGTTGAATACAGGTTTTTGTAGTAGGATCTGATGATTTTTTGAATTTCCTCAGTTTCTGTTGTTATCTCTCCCTTTTCGTTTCTGATTTTATTAATTTGGATACTATCTCTGTGCCCTCTGGTTAGTCTGGCTAAGGGCTTATCTATCTTGTTGATTTTCTCAAAGAACCAACTCCTCGTTTTGTTGATTCTTTGTATGGTTTTATTTGTTTCTACTTGATTGATTTCAGCCCTGAGTTTGATGATTTCCTGCCTTCTACTCCTCTTTGGTGTATTTGCTTCTTTATGTTCCAGGGCTTTCAGGTGTGCCATTAAGCTGTTAGTGTATGCTGTCTCCCGTTTCTTTTTGGCGGCACTCAGGGCTATGAATTTTCCTCTTAGCACTGCTTTCATTGTGTCCCATAAGTTAGGGTATGTTGTGCCTTCATTTTCATTAACTTTCAAAAAGTCTTTGATTTCTTTCTTTATTTCCACCTTGACCAAGTTATCATTGAGTAGAGCATTGTTCAGCCTCCATGTGTACGTGGGTTTTCTTTTGTTTTTGTTGCCATTGAAGACCACCCTTATTCCATAGTGATCTGATAGGAGGCATGGGATTATTTCTATCTTCTTGTATCTGTTGAGGTCTGATTTGTGACCAATTATATGGTCAATTTTGGAGAAGGTACCATGAGGAGCTGAGAAGAAGGTGTATTCTTTAGCTCTAGGATGAAATGTTCTATATATATCAATTAGTTCCATTTGGTCCAAGGCTTCAATTAGATTCACTGTGTCCCTGTTTAGTTTCTGCTTTCCTGAACGATCCATTTCAGAGAGCGGGGTGTTGAAGTCACCCACTATTATTGTGTGCGGTGCGATATATTCATAGCAGCCTTATTTATAATAGCCAGAAGCTGGAAAGAACCCAGATGTCCCTCAACGGAGGAATGGATTCAGAAGATGTGGTATATTTACACAATGGAATACTACTCTGCAATTAAAAACAATGAATTCACGAAATTCCTAGGCAAATGGTCAGAACTTGAAAATATCATCCTTAGTGAGGTAACCCAATCACAAAAGATCACACATGGTATGCAGTCACTGATAAGGGGATATTGACCCAGAATCTCAGAATACCCTAGACACAATCAGCATATCAATAGATTTCTAAAAAGATGGAAGGAGAGACCCCTGGTCCTGGAAAGACTGGATGTAGGGGAACGCCAGGACAGAGTAATGAGAGGGGGTTGAACGGAGAAAAGAGGGAGGGAAGGGGGCTTATGGGGCTTTCGGGGAGGGAGGAAACGGGAAAGGGGAAGTGATTTGGAATGTAAATTAAAAAAATAAAATAAAATAAAAAAAAAACAATTAAACTAATTTTCATATCAATTTCTTTTACCTCAGGAAAAGATGTGAACCTTTACCTGTCCTTCTTTAAGGAGTCTCAAGACTCTAGCCATCCTTCCTAAATTCTTAAAGTCCTCCTGGATAAATCAGACATGGCCACATATCTGTGATGCCAACTTTTAGGATCACATCTCAAGTCCCAGGCCACTTTAATAATGAGACTCTAAAAACACTAACAATGGTAACATTAAGCTCTGGACAGCAATAGGAACACAGGCAATTTCCTCTGGCCTTGTGTCCAGATCAGAGCCATTTATGATCCCATTGTTCCTGTATAATGGTTCCTAAAATTTGGATGTTTAGGAAGTTCTCTGGAAACGTGTCATCACCAGAGATTCCTGGACCCCAGTCTCAAAGTCGAGTTAATTTTTCACAGTTTGCTTTCTTTTGTATAAAATTTTATTTTTCTTACTGAATATGCATGTATATCTGCAGGGATAGTGATAGGGGTGGTATGTGTACCTGAATGCAGTTGTCTTCTCTGTCCAGGAATGTCAGGTCCACTGGAGCTGGAGATACAGGCTCTTGTGAGCCCCAGGGGATGGACCTGAACTCTGATCCCCTGCAAGAGCAAGCATATGCTCTTAACTACTGAGCCTTCTCTTCAGACCTCAGTTTGCTTTGAGGAAGTACTGCACAGCATAAGATTCCAACTCATTGGTGCTGAGGATTACACCCAGAACATTATGCAGTCCAGGCAAGCACCTTTCCACTGAGCCATATCCAGATGGAGAGTGAAGGCTCTTGACATAGGACATATCTCCACTTTCCAGCTCTTTCTCCAGCCTCAGCTAGAACCACCCTTTCTTGACTTAAAACTTAGGCTTCAAAGTTCTATTTTGAAGGCAACAAGTCTGAGCAATCCCAGATGCCAGAGCCAGCAGAAACATCTGTCAGCACAGGGACTTCCTCATTCAGGACACATGGCTCAGTCACCCTGGACTGGCCTTTCAATTCACTTCTCCCCTCTCTAGTTCCTCAGAGTGGTTGATCCTCTGTCTCTCACAAGGCTGCCTTCTGCTTCCCTATGGGACAGATAGGTACAGCCCCAGTCACTGGCACCGATGCCCTCACAACCCATACAGGCTGTAGATGTGCAGCATGAAGTCACTTTAGCCCCACTATGACATGGGATTTGTGCCTTTACAAATTCCCCTGGAAACCAGGTTAGCTAACACCTTGGACCTCAAAATAAACATCCACATTGCTCGCTCTTCTGTCATCACCATACCACTTCTATTTCTCCTTCTCACTTTCTTCCATCCTGTTCCATAACTGACCCCAATCTCCAAGATCCTACACTAAAACAAAGAATAAACTGATGTTCTCAATGCAAGATATCTGGTGCAGGAGGACCTTGTGAGATCTGTACTAGACTGTTCTATACAACCAGGGCTTACCTTTAAAACTGTTAAATTAAAATAAATAAATAGCCAGGCAATAATGATGCACATCTTTAATCCCAGCATTCAGGAGGCAGAGGCAGGTTGATCTCTTTGAGTTTGAGTCCAGCATGATCCACAGATTTTGTTCTAGGACAGCCCAGGCTACAAGAAGAAACCCTGCCTCAAAAGCTGCCCTCCACACAAAAAATAAAGGATAACTAAAGCAAAGAGGAGGATAGAAGATGATGTTTGCATGGAGCTGGAGAAAAATGGCATTGAGTTAGGCTATCCATGTTCTGGTTTGAAAACCCAGGAAGCACAGGAAGGAAAAAGTCTATGTACACAAGAGACTGACTACGTACCTGGATGCCCGAGCATCCTGCAGGACCTGGAAGGTAAACTGTAGGGCCCTTCATTGGATTTTTAAGTTTCTAGAAACATATATACGCTCGTGCCTGTCCTACCTTTCTCTAGATCTGACCCCATCTCTTACATGGGCTACTTCTTACCCTGAACTGACCTTTCAGGCATGGACCCCACTGCTACACCCACTCCAGCCCTCAGATTTCTCTCAAGTCCCCTCCATTTAGAGACCTTCCCCATCACAGGTCAGAGTTCAGAGTTGTTAGATACCTGAGAAGACATTTGGCAGCTGGTTCTCTGTCCTCTTCTTCCAAGTGTTGCAGAAGGCAATGTTGTGGCCCTTATCCTCTGGACAATGTGCTTTCAGTTTGAGGTTAGGTTTGGAAGGACATCCAGATTGTTTCTGAACAACTTAAATCGGGTAAGTTGTATTTGTTAGTGTGCCTTTTCCATTTCCCATCTATTTATTGTTCTGAGGTTTGTTGTTGTTGTTGTTGCTGTTGTTTTGATTGCTTTTGTTTTAGGGAGTTATGCTTTTGTTTGAGACAAATTCCCATGAGCCAAGATTAACCTCTAACTTGCTGTGTAGCTGAGGATAATCTGAACTCCTGATTCTCATGCCACAGAAATAGATTTATTGATGCTAAAATAGAACACAGACCTCATGTTGTTAGGCAGTCATTCTTGCAGCCAAACGACACACCTACCGCAGCATCTTTCTGATAAAGAGGTAGGGCCTTTCTGTAGTCTCCACAGGAGTGTGAGTGTGTGTGTGTGTGTGTGTGTGTGTGTGTGTGTGTGTGTGTGTGCACTTGCTATGTAGCTACTGGAGAGGCATGAGTTAGTTGACCTTTGCCCTAAACTCCATTTTTAAAAATACTTGAAAGCCTGTTTTGGTTTCTCAAACCTTAATCCCAGGACGTGGGAGGCTAAAACAGAATGATCTCTATGAATTTTACACCAGCCAGGATATGCACAGTGAGACCCTGTCAACAAAACAAAACCACCACCATATTATCTGATCCCTTTAGGGGACCTAAGGAAAGGTGAACAGAAGTGACCAATTTTAAAGCTCATTTTTCCATCCTTAGTTGCTTCTGGCACAAATTTCTCATGTGACTAGAGAACATAAACTAAGTGTTATCTTTAGAGTTTCCTCTGGGAACTACCTGATGCTTTCAATCTTAGATCCTTACAATGAATCCATCATCTTCCTGGGTCCTTACACACAGAGACCAGGTGGCATTGTAAATAGAAAAGGCAATAACAGACCACGTGGACAAAATACTATAACCTGATATATTCTACCATATTTTGGGAAGAAACTTTAAAGACACACACACAGAGAGAGAGAAAGAGAGAGAGAGAGAGAGAGAGAGAGAGAGAGAGAGAGAGAGAGAGAGAGAGAGAGAGAATCCACTGAAGCAATACCCCTGGGACCTCTTATATATCCAGCTTTTTTTGTCAGTGAACTTTCACATGAATACAACTTGGAATAGAGTGTGCTTGTGTTGGCATATATTTCGAGGGAACTCAGTTTCTTGGATCCTACAAGGGAGAAACCTAACTTCCTTCTTCCTCTTATTTCCCTTCACTCTTTCCCCTGTTTCTTCCTCCTCCTCCTCCTCCTTTTCCTTCTCTTTCTGCTGCTGTTTCTCCTTATCTTCCTCATCCTTCTTTTGGGGACAATGTCGTGCTATGTTACCCAGGCTGGCCGTGAAGTCTTGTTCTCAAGCCTCCTCAATAGCTGAGACAATAATATCATTGCTCCTGGCTCTAACACTTCCTTTGCTCTAAACCTATCTGACAATCTTGGTTCACAGATATTACTAGCTTGGCTTGCCCAAACACTATTTTACATTCCCATACTGTTACAATAAACAGAACATATCATTGTATGGTCTTTATGACTGATGTTGTTCTAATGGCATGAAATCCTAATGCCAACCTGAAAACTGTGCAAGTGTTCCCAGGTGTGGCGACTTATGTGTCTGTAACCTATCACTTGCGAGGTGATGGTCAGTAGATCAGGAGTTCAGGGAAAAACTTGGCTACATAGCATGTTTGAGATCAGCCTGGAATACATAAGACCCTATCCCAAATATAATAGCAAAAAAAGTAGGAAATATTAAGAAAGGCTACTGTTGCAGGAAGATGCTCAAAGCCCAAATCAGAAAACTCTCAGGGGCAGAATAGACAAAACCTTCATATGCCAGGATGTGAGGAACAGGAAGGTGGCTGTAAAAAGGGGGTGACAAAAATGACTCAACATACTGTACCACACACACCTTACATGATGGGAGCCAGCCACATGGTGGGTGGTTAGGTGCATAAATGGAGTCAAGGTGTGTGATGCTTTGAATTAGAAAGGCACTCATAGCTCATAGATTTATATCTCGGCTACCAGAAAGTGGTACTATTTGAAAGGATTATTAAGTGATGCCTGATTGCAGGAAAAGTACTACTTGGAGTGGGCACTGAGATTGCCCATTTCTCACTCAGAGTCTCTGTCTTACTGCTACCCATGGATATGGATGTAGACCTCTCAGGTACTTCTCCAGGACCTTGTCTGTCTGAGTTCCAACATGCTTCTTGCCATGCTGAAAATGCACTAAATCTCTGAAACTGTGAGTCCCAATTAAATGATTTCTTTTATAAGAGTTGTTGTGTTTGTGACTTCTCTTCACAGCAATAGGAAAGTGATTAAGTCATAAGTTGGTACCACAAGTGGAGGATTGCTGTGGCAGGACAAACAATGCTGCTTGTTGCCCTGGTGTGGCTTGAGGGTTTTGAGTTAGTAAAGCAGTTCAACATTTTATTTCAGGCTTAAAAGGCCATCTTATTAGGAGCATGGAAGACAATGGTGCTGAGGGTGATTTGACCTGTGAGGACACCAGCTCAATAGGTTTCAGAGAAGAATATAGCTAGCTGGACTTTGTTGTAATATTTTATTTGGCAAAAGATGTGGTTAACTTCTGCCCTTGTTCAAAAAAAAATCTGTCAGAGGCTAAATTGAAGAGCTTTAAATTAATGGCATTGGCAGAGGCGGTCTCAAGGCAGTCTAGAACTGATTGTGTCATATGGTTGTTAGTGACCATTCTTATGCAGATCTATGAGGAAAAGGAGCAGCTAAGCAAGGAAAATACAAACTGTAGTTTGAGGAGAAAAAGAGCACCAGGATGTCAGGTGTAATGGACGTAAGACCAGTGCTGAAGGTGATAAAAAAAAAAATTAAAGAAAAGCCTAATGCCAAATGGAATAACGGGAAGGATGAGATCAGGACAAATCTCACCTGTCTGGGTGGTGTGATGCACCACAATTAAATAATGCTTCATATGCATGCTAACAACCTAAGTTTAATTCCTGGAAACTACACAAAGGTGGAAGTGGAGAAGTAATACCACAGGGTTGTCCTCTGACCCCTAGACACATTTCAAGGCATGAGGCCACAGTCATCATACACATACAGTAATGATACTTTAAAAATGAATGTAGTTACCCATTTCCTTAGACATATCTGAAGTTATTAAATAAACTGACAGGGCTCAGTGGTTGGTTGCATTTCTAATGCGATTGAGAGTGACATTTATCTGGGTCAGCCCTTATATTTAAGGCCCATTCAATTAGTCCTGCAAGAGCATCTGTGTGTGAGAAATGTGCCACATGAACTTACTCAGCTGTATGTGTGGGCATCAGACCTCACAACTTACAAGGGTTTCTCAAACAAACACTACAGTCTATAGAAATGCCTAATCACAGAAAAGCAAGATGTGGTTATAAATGATTTATTTCCTTAGACTGAAACATTTATCACAAATTGTGTATTTTAAACACTTATAGACCTGACTTGCCTTGGGCTGGGACCTCTGAGGCTGTGCTGAGGTCAGTGACAAGGAGACCATCACAGCGTCCCAGGACTGTGTGAAAGCAATGGAGGTTAAAAGTAAAGCCAAAGGACATCTTAGAGTCCTGCCCACCATGATGCCACCTGGCGTGGGTAGGGAAAGACTCCCACCGACCATGCTCTCCATGCTCAGCACAATCAGACCATGGAAACAGGGCCCTGCCTACGCTGAACAAAAGGAAGAGGAGGAAGACATCAGTGATGCTGCCCACTGCCATGCCAAGTTGACTTAGTGGGGAAAGAAGCTCACAGAGACCTGCCCTCAACTGCAGGAAACTGACAGGCACAGGACACACAGAGCCCTGCCTACCTTCATGCAACACAGAGTAGTTGGAGTAAGACATCCCAAGACAGGCCAACCACCATTGCTGTGGGCCACTGGCAGAGAGAGATGCCCAGAGACCGGAGCTCTGCCGTATGTCTCTGGCAGGCCATAGACACACAGAGGCCAGCCTGCCTTCCAGCCACACAGTGCAGGAAGGGGAAAATGTCCATAGACCTGCCCAGCTCCATGCCACAGAGGCGAACTGTAAATACCTAGGGGCTGGTATGCAGCCATCAGAGACCCACAAGCCATATGGCCACCCTGCAACATGAGCCACTACAATGTGCAAGTGTGGACAGAAGGAGAAGCAGGACAGTTGGTCATTGTGAGGGAGATGGAACTGGAGATGCTAAGGAGAAGAGGAATGGTCTGTTACAAGTAGTCAGCCATGACACCTTGGGACCATGATAAAGTCCCTGCTGATGCAGCCACTGAGGGCCATGTCTGGGCTCCTGGAGGTCGGTCAATGTCCATGGCTCATATCACCCCCAAAGACTTTGGAAAGGTCCTGGGTCTGGGCAGCAACCTCCCTGAGACCACGTGGATGTCCAAGGGCCTGTGCAGAACTGTTCTCAACCCTCACTGTCTCTGAAGAGCTGGTTCCAATTCTCGCACAAGAGCAACAACACTTAGAAGTTGTTAAGAGCCTGGAACGACTCTAGAAGGGTCGAGGGCTGGGACAGCTGTCTTGCTCTCACTCCATCGGGCCATCTCTCCTTCACCCTGACCTCTAGTGCCAGCTTTACTGTGCTTGCCCTTAGAGTTAGAAGAGACCCTTAGAGTTGGCCTGGCCTTTTGACTGGGTAGCATAGTGGAACTGGCCCTGGTGGGTGGTGGGGGACTGCTGAGCAGTTCCAGAGGCTGAGTCTGGCAAACCTGACCCCCACCCACCATGCCCATCCTCTCATCTGCTGTGAGGTATTAAGGACACTACCCCAACTTTCCCCTCAACACCTGCAGCAGCTTGCCATGGGGGTTGGGGGTCAGAGGTCCTGAGAGCAGAAGAGCTGGCTCTGACCCACCCATGGCTGTAGCACTAGGGAGAGTGACCCTGCCTCTCACCTCCTGTGCGGTGGTCTGACCGGGGGTATGATGGCCTCTGACCCATCGCCTGTTGCCAACTTGAGGTAGTGGGGAGAGCTGACCCCCCGGGGTCATGAGAGCAAGTTAACTGGGCCTGCCCCTTGCTGGCTGCAGAACTTGGGTTAGTGGGCCCCCCACCTCCCCTGGTAAGCACAGTAAAGCTGGCACCAGAGGTCAGGGTGCAGGGTAGATGGCCCGATGGAGTGAGAGCAAGACAGCTGTCCCAGTCCCCAATGACTTCTCGGTCCTGCACCTCAACTGGGAAGCACCGTGGAGCAGGCTATGGAGATGTAGATGCAGGTAAACCACCCTAATGGCATGAGGGCAGGAGAGGTGACCCTGCCTCCTGCCAGTGACAGCACTGGATGGCTAAGCCGGAGCAGTACTTGAGGAGATAGCTCTGGTGGTGTGGATAAGGGAGAGCCGTGGGCCGACCACCTCAGCAACCACCTAGGCATAGCTCCAGGGCTTTGAGTTGGTCCACCCAAAAATCTACATTATCTGTGAACCATTGGGATGCTTGAAAGGGTCAGTCCTGCTGAGTCAAGACTGCATGCCACAGGGCAGCAACAGGATAACCAGGAGGAGTCCTGGTAAGGATCCAATATGGATGGTGTCCCAGGAGCCAGAGACCTGGAACCATATCAATGACTCATTGCAATGAAGGTGTGTGGTCGGGGCGGGGGAGGGGCTACTGTGGGACACATCATGGCATAGTAGAGCTTACACCACGAGATGGGTTCTGTGCTTTGTTTGTGTTCTTTATTTTCCTTATTTGTTTGGGTTTTCTGGGGCATGGGGGAGGCATTGATAGAGGAGGTCTCAAGGCATTCTAGAAATGGTTGTGTCAAATGGTTGCTAGGTACCATACTTTTTTCCATAGGTTTACTGTTTATTCAATATTATTTATAACAGAGTTCTTACATTGTCTGAACCATGTCTGAGACCCCAAAAAATGAAATGGTGCAATGGACTCCTCATCCACCCAGACAGTGTATTAAAACTTGATTCATATGCATTTTGATGATTTCGCAATCTTAAAAAATTATAGCACGGCTGGGACTTTATATCAGCTGCAGGTCTTCAGCATTCCAGTACAGTATGCCATTAAACAAACCTCATCATATGTCTCTGTTTACTTCTTAAACCACAACTTCAAACAGAATTAGTGTGTATGTGTGTCTAGCTGGGGTAAAGCATACTCTAAGGGAAGTTTGTGGCTCAAGTTATGTTACTTGCTAAGGTTTCTGGTGCCCAAATTAAGTCTTCAGTTTAACTAAGAAGCTCAAGAAGCTTCTTCTTCTTCTTCTTCTTCTTCTTCTTCTTCTTCTTCTTCTTCTTCTTCTTTTTCTTTGTTTGGTTTTTTGTTTTTTGTTTTTTTCTTTCATTTCTTTCCCTAAGCATTTTTATTTAATATATTCTTCATTTACATTTCAAATGTTATACCCCTTCCCTGTTACCCCCTCCCCAAAAACTCCCAACCCATCCTCCCACCACCTGCCTCCAAGAATATGCTCTTCCACCCAACCCACTCCCATGACCCCCACTAGATTTCCCCACACTGGAGCCTCTATTGAGCCTTCATAGGACCAAAGACCTCTCCTCTCACTGATGCCCGACAAGGAATTCTTCTGCCAATCTTTTGGAACCACATGTACCCCTTGGTTGATGACTTAGTCCCTGGGAGCGCTGGTGCGTCTGGTTGACCGACATTGTCGTTCTTCCCATGGGGCTGCAACACCCCCCTCCAACTCCTCCAGCTTGCCCTCCAACTCATCTATATTGAACCCCACGCTAAGATCAATGGTTGGCTGCTAGTATTCGCCTCTGTATCTCTAAGGCTCTGGTAGGGCCCCTCCAAAAGACAACCATAACTGGCTCCTTTCGGTAGGCACTTCTTGTCATCCATAGTGGTTTCGGGGTTTGGTGACTGTTTATAGGAAGAATTCCTAGGTAGGACAGTCTCTGGGTGGCCTTTCCTTCAGTCTCTGCTCCACACTTTGTCTCCATAGTTGTTCCTATGAATAGTTTGTTCCCTTTCTCAGAGGAACCAAAGCACACCCACTTTGGTCTTCCTTCTTCTTGAGCTTCCTGTCATCTGTGAATAGTAACATGTATATCTTGAGATTTTGGACTAATATCCACTTATCAGTAAGTGCATACCAGATGGGTTTAGTGGGGAATTCTATCAGATCTTCAAAGAAGAGCTAATACCAATACTCTTCAAGCTATGCCTCAAAATAGAACCTCAAGGAACACTACCCAATTCATTCTATGAAGCCACACTAATGCTTATACCTAAACCAAACAAAGAACAAACTAGGAAAGAGAACTTCAGACCAATTTCCCTTATGAACATTGATGCAAAAATTCTCAAAAAAATTCTGGCCAATTGAATCCAAGAATGCATCAAAACAATAATTCACAACGATCAAGTAGGCTTCATCCCAGGGATGCAGGAATGGTTCAATATATGGAAATCCATCAATGTAATCCACTACATTAACAAACTCAAAGAAGAAAACCACATGGTCATTTTATTAGATGCTGAAAAAGCTTTCAACATAATTCAGCATCCCTTCATGATAAAAGTCTTGGAGAGATCAAGAATTCAGGGCCCATACCTAAACATAGTGAAACCAACATACTGAAAAACAGGAGCTAACATCAAACTAAATGGAGAGAAACTTGAAGCAATCCCACTAAAATCAGGGACCAGACAAGGTTACCCACCCTCTCCCTATCTATTCAATATAGTACTTGAAGTACTAGCCAGAACAATTAGAAGCTCAAGCTTCTAACCACCCAATCTCCTCCTGACTGGTTCAGATCAGGCCAACATTATTGCCCAGAAGAGGGATACAGTCTGGTCAGGAGACAATGGCCTACACCTCCTGCTTCCCACACTGCTGCACTAATGCACTAAAGTGCAAGACATGCTCTCAAGCTGGGAGCACTTCCCCCATTACCTGTTCCAGTCCTGTCAGTAGTGAGCAAGTCTGAACTGTGATTGGCAAAGAGATTCATTTACAGAGAGAAACCCAGGCACTGGCATCATATCACATAGTCATATGCCAATATAGAGTATGTGTACTGGACCATTTACAGTGACATGAAAGTAGGTAACTGACAGGCTATTTCATTAGGTGGAAAGAAATTTAGAACTACCCTCTTCTAAGAGCCAAGTACTACTAGACAGTCAAATTGTAATTGCTAACAACAGAAGTGCTTCATTACTGGCTGTTCCCCTGCCTCTCCAAGTGAATACCACAAACATACTCCCAAGGTGAATGTCAAGAGCTGGCTAAACAATGAATGGATCTAGAGAATAGCCCATAAAGTTCCACTTTGGGGAACACACAAGGATTTAACAGGCACCATGCCAGAATCACTAACAACTTTGTGTTTTGCTGCCTAGGGACGATTCTAATTTATCTCCATAAGGAAAAGGAGCAACTGAGCAAGGAAAAATACAAAATGTAGACTGAGGAGAAGAAGAGCACCAGGATGTCAGGTGTAATGGAGGTAACATCAGTGCTGAAGGATTAAAAAAAAAAATTGAAGAAAAGCCAATGCCAAATGGAATAAAGAGAAAGATGAGCTCAGGGCCAATCTCAGCCAGCTCATCTTCCAAATCAAGAAAAGGAATTAAGAGAAAGCTTAAGCAGTGAAGGAATCCATCAAAAAACAGAAAGATGAGAAAATGTATTTTAACGATGGGGTCAAGCTCCAGGCCCAACAAGCAGCAGAACTTAGCAGCTTCAGCCTCTAGCTTCAGGCTTTAGAGTCAAGGACTTAAAAAAGGAGTTGTGGGGTATCCATCAGGGAAGACTGCTCAGGCATGGGTTTCAGCCAATAGAAAGTCTTTTTTCGACAGTCATCAACTACAGTGAGTATTAGGGATCACAGTGTAGTACCAAGCCTTTCTCAGAGTGAGCTTTTAAGGACAAAAACCATATTCTGGGTTGACATATCTCAGTTGCTAAGTATGATTTGACAGAAGTGAAACTACATGTTGGGGATTACAAATTGCCCCTGAAAAAATAAGAAGAGCAGATTCTTCTAATTATCTAGGATGTGTGATAAGTGTACAAAAGATTTGACCACAGAAAGGGCAAATCAGGAAAGATCAAATAAGAACTCTTAATGATTTCCAAATATTGCTGGGAGATATCAACTGTTTCCCCCCCCATAGGTTTATTGTTAATTCAATGTTAATTGTTACAGAGTTCTTACACTGTCTGAACCAAACCATTGTTTTACAAAAGAAAAATCAATGAAACGTTTTAAAAAACAAAACAACAATAACAGCAATAAAAACCTCTTATTGCCAACCATACAGACAAACACTGCCTTCTGATCATAGCAAACTGTAAAAGGGTAGTAAATTTGAAGTCAGGAGTAAATTTTAGTGACTGTCCCAGTGGGTTCCTTGGATGTTTATGGAAGTCATGAATGCTAAATCAGACATTCCCTGAAAGGACTCCACTCTTCCCCCTACCATAGATCTTAAACAACAATTCAAATGCTTGTCCCATGGCCTCCATCCAGCACACAGACACACAAACTGCAGACAGGACAGGGCTACAGCTCAGCAAGTGCAAGCAGCTGGACCAGAAGACAGAGCAGGACCTCATGGAACAGGGATACACAGCTCTGTCAGAATCCTGAAGAAGGGAGGAGAAAGAGAGGTGTCAGTGTGGGATCTCTCAGACGTAGATATCTCCCATAAACATTCAGAAGTCTATATATAGATCAGACCCCGAGAGCATAGGCTCTATAGGTTTAGGGTGCCTGGCTAGACTCTTCCAGCTTCCTTAGGATTCAAAAAGTACTCAAATACCAAAAGAGTGAGCAAATGGATGGATTTCTATCACTTCCCAGGTTCTGTGCTCTAAGATACTGCCTAGAATAGTAATAGTAACAGTAACAGTAACAATAACAACAACAATGGAAAGCCTACCCTACCCAGAGTCTTCTCTGGACTTCTTGGGAGAACTATGGGCCTTCCCTTCTTTGCCTAAGAAGAGGATGCTAGGTAAGAAACTTCTGAAGGTCAATTGGTAAAGCATCATGTATTCTATACTAGCTGGTGTGAATTAGAACTTCCCTGTGGTTCTCAGCCTACTTGAACTGGACATGGACCAGAAGGGCAGAATCCTTCATGGTGGACTCTGTACCTGAGTAGGTGTCATGGTTTCCCTGGGACTGAAAAATATTTCTCTACACAAATGCATAAGATCCCTGCGAACTTCCCATAATCCTACTTCAACCTCCAAAGACTTCTCTTGTTTGCAGAAATCCTTCATTGTGTCAGGGCTACTTAAACCTAAGACTGCCCTGTGCACACTCCTCTAACTGTAACTCATTTCAGGTTAGCTCCTTGGACTCTCAGTCAGACTTAACACCCTGGACAACGTTTAGTGGAGCCAGGATGTAAGCCAGACACTCTCCAGATCCTGAGTAGTGGGTGATAGACAAGGACACAGATTGTAAGCAAGGGGTTTTTCTGTAAGTGTTGAGTTCCTCATCAATATGAGTTTGAATCATAGGGCTGAAATGTGAACAACATTCTTCATATTTAAAATCAAACAGCATTTGTTGAACAATATCTACATGCCAAGTAATATATCTTGAATGAATTTCTTTTAATTCTCAAGGCAATACAACTAGAATATTTGTTATTTGGGTCTTTAATACTGAAGTGGAAAAACAGAGTCACAGATATCTGGTAACTTGCCAAGATTCACACAGAACTAGTTATATTTGAACCAGACTACCACTGAGTCTGACTCCAAAGCTATGGAGAAGAACATGATGGTACACTAATTTTCTCTGGAAGGATTAAGGAAGGATTACCAGGATAAGTGATAGTTGAACTGTGCCTTGAAGGGAAATTACCAGGACAAAATTGATGAAGTCTGTGCTTGCATTGAATGAGATATCTGGTAAAGGGATGAAGAGAATTCAGGCCACAAAGCATGATGGGTATCCATGCCTAGAGACCCCTAAACACAGGCATTTTTATATTGAAAGGACGGAGAAACAGCTGCAGATGGCACATGTCGCTCATCATGAGGAACCCCTGGTAAGAGCTTTTTCCTGAAGTTGCTCACTGTTTCAACCATTTCTCACACACTGTCACTGAGCTACATGCCCTATGTAGAGAGCCATTGTAATGCCATATAGCCTCTAGGCAGAATTCAGCTGCCTGCATTTCACCTACCCAGAGCTGAGGAATTCTAGCCACACCTCCTCCCACCTGACAGAGATGTCAGAGCCCCTCTGGCACTTCAAAGGAGCTACAATTCCTGCGAAAGGGGGTCAGTCGCCATCTCCTGCTGAGAAGACTTGCAGCTTTGGGAGGGAGGGTCACGCCCACAGCACATATATTGTCGCTCTTGTCCCCAAAGAAATATAGAAAGATTTTGTACAGCCATGCACTAATGTCTCTGTGTGTTCTTTTCTCTCGACCCCCGTAGTTTCACTCTTCAGCTCTCCCTCCACGTAGAACCCGCTCGTGAGCAAGTCCCAGGAAGTTTCAGGTATCCATGCATAGAGACCCCTAAACACAGGCATTTTTATGTTGAAAGATGGAGAAACAGCTGCAGATGGCACATGTCACTCATCATGAGGAGCCCCTGGTAAGAGCTTTTTCCTGAAGTTGCTCACTGTTTCAACCATTTCTCACACACTGTCACTGAGCTACATGCCCTGGGCTTAAGAAACCTACAATTCACCATTCCAGGCACCCTAGCGATGTGTAAGATCTACTGTGTGCCTTATAGTTGGGAGCACCCTCTCTTCCATTTCCTTAGGAAACCCTGTCAGCTCCATCTCTAACACAGACTCAGTCTTACCTGAGCTGCTAACATCTGTTTGAGTAGAACCACTATAGAAACAATTGAAGTTGCTCTTCTTCCTTTTCGGGGAGTCTAGATAAATTTGGATATAGCCTTCTTCATTTTTTGATTTGACACTGTCATATACTTCATAGCCTGGAATTAACACCTCCTCTTCCTTAGGATAGTTGGAAAAATTTTTGATATAAACCCCCAAGCAGGTTTTGATGTAAAACTGTGTCCCATTACCACTGAAGAATGGTGGAGAAAAAGCTACACTCTGACTTAAAGATGAGGATGCAAAAATGCCCAAATCGCACAGAGCCCTTCCTAGTGTGGTGAAACTTAGTAACAGAGCCTCGGTAAACTGAAAGACAATGCTTGGTAGTCAAAAGCTGAAGAGCTCTTGTTAAGTAGTAATGGAAGGCCTTGAAGTGGAAGTTGTCAGGATTTTTTTTGAACTCTCTAGTAGCCCTATTAAAGCTGCTGTGAATGTCCCCAGTGTAGGCAACTAATGCTGTTCCATGGAAATCATGGAAACCTCTGGGGTAACTCTTATTTTTGATCTGCTTCCATTTTTTCTCTGCCTTTATCCAGTCATGTTTAAATTCCTCATTCCTGTTGAAGTCTTCTTGTAACAGTTTGGGTGCCTTTTTCTCCATTTCCTCGACACAGCCATCATACTGATCATCAAATGCATTGGGAGCCATGTCTAGCATGGAAGGCCCTGACAGGCCTGTCACCTGAAAGAAAGATGCAGGGTCCTCTGTTACTCGATAAGTTTGCTAAGTGACCATCATGTGCTGGAACTGGGGAGCCTGCAGCATGAGATGTCACATGCTCCAACCTCACTCATGGCTCATGGATGGACACAACCTCATCACATCAGAAGAAGGGATAAAAGCCAGGGCCAGATTTCTGATTCTTTCCTGCTTAAAGATACTATATTTCCTTCTTTATTCAACTAATTCTTTAGTGAGCACACAAAACAAGAGACCTCATCATGACCTTTTCACATTCATATATCACTGCAGATTGTCCATTCACCCCCTGTATACAACACTCTGATAGTATATTTACATTACTTCTTCAAGGTTCATGCTGTCTAACATCCGCTACCACAGACTCAACCATGGGAACTGTCATCTTACAAATAGGTGGGCAGGGGAAGGTAAGGTCAACAGGATATAGGCTGAGAATATTACCTGCTGGATTAGCCACCAAGTTAGGAAGAACTTGCAAATTGTTGGTGCCATCATCATTTCAAAAACTGCTGCAAGCAAATATGAGACAATAAAAGAGGTGTGCACACAGTCATTTCACAGTCTGTTGATGGAGCAGCTCTGGGCTAATGACTCAATCTCTATGTCACATCCAGGCTCCTGCTCACACTGCCCCTGAATGGCCTATCAGGAGTCTGTGAATCAATCTGCTTGAGGTCCTTATCAGTGAGTGGCTTTGATCAATCCTGGTAACACATAGAGCTGTGTAGCATGTAGTTTTCCAGTAGAAAACAGGACATATGTTTGCAGATCTCTGAGAGGCTGTGGTATTTTACTTTGCACAGATATGTAAACTGTTGTCCATATTTGATTACATTGTGGCTTTCATTCAACTTGCCTCTGAAGGAAGTCTCTTAATCTTGTCAGTATTCACTATGTTCTGTGATTTGGGTATGGTTGTCCTCCAATGTGTGCAGTGCGCCCATATGGAGGTAGTGAAACATTTAAGAGGTAAGGTTTTTTAGGAAGGGACCAGGATGTTGAAGTCATCACCCTTAGAAGAGATCAATTAAGTCTTATGAGTTTCTACTCAGTTCTTGCAAGAACAAGTCTGGCCTCAACCTCTCTGATTTCCTCTTTTGCCACATACTCCTGAACATGGCAATGACTTCTCTTCTATAATGTTACTCTGCCAGGAAAACTCTAACCAGCTAGCATTGACATGATATTGTCCATCTATAAGACTGTGAACTAAGTAGACAAATTGACTATAAACTTTGCAGCATCAAGAAATTTGTGAAAGTAATACAAACCACAAACTGAGGGGATAGCTCAGTAAGTAAAGTTCTTGCCTTGCAAACACAGACCCGAGATTGGTTCCCAGAACCCTAAGGAGAAAAGCAGGGTATAGTGAATGCATTTATAATTCTGGCACTGGAAGTTGGAGAGAGATGGGTTTGTGAGATCCCCAAGCTTCACTAGACCATCAAAACTGTGTCTCAGGCTGGTATGAGATCCTGTCTTTACAAAATGGTGGACAGTGCATGAGGGAGGAGAGCAGAGGTTGTCCTCTGATTCCACATGCATGTACCCACACATACAAGCACATACTTGAGTAAGAGCCATGTACACACATAAAAGGAAAAAGAGAGCTAATAGACCAGCACAGCCTGCTTTAATTAGAGTTGTGTCTTATGAATGAGTATTGTTTTCACTGCTTCTTCTGGGTGGAGATTTAAGTGTTCCCTCAGTTGCAGGTAAAGAGTGAGGAGGATCACTCACTCCTCTAAGGCCTACTACCCATCCCTTTAATCCTTCCTACCTTCTGTCCTTTGGAAAAACCACAAAAATTCTACTCCATAATTATCTAATCCTGTTGTGTTACTTTCCACAGAATTTCTACTTAATCTGACAAGACAGTACTCTCCCCGCATCCTGAGACCAGCAGAGAGGAGCTGCACCATGAGGCTAACTAGTTGTTCTTTGGAAGGCTGGACTCCTGCCTCCTCCTCAGTTTGCCTTCTCCTGCCTGAGCCTTTAGAGAGCACTGCAGAGCCAACCGACTGAGGAGTTCTGCACTGCACTGAAGGCTCCCACCTTCTCTACACCATGAACATTAAACAAGTATTAAATACTGTAAAAGAACTATAGTCAGCTACATAAGAGCTGAGCACAGTGTTGCCTTTGTTTGTAGGCAGTCACTACTCTCAAATACATCACACAGGTTACTTCAACTTCCTGTCAGGATAGATTGAAAGATCCAGGGTAGTGGCACCCAGCACATGGGAGACAGAGATAACTCTGCCAGTTGCAGGACAGCCTGGTCTATTGAGTGAATTCCTGGTCTGCCAGGAACTGCTGTCATACCCTTCCTCCAATAAAAGATAGAATGGACAGATATCTACGGTGAATTATTTGCCAAAAAAAAAAATGGTGTTGGTCCAGGCCATAAAAAAAATAAAAAATGTAATAGAAATTCAATAAACAAAAACAAAAATATATCAGTATCACCCAAAATAAACATGGCTCCGGAGGGGTGGCAGAGCAGTTAAGATAAAGCACTACACTTTCAGAAGAATTAGGTTCAATTCTCAGCACCAGGTCAAGCAGCTAACAATAGTCTGTAAATCCATCTCCAGGATCTAATGTCTCTGGCCCCTGCAGACACCTGCACTCATGGACACAGACACGCACATATTGGCTGTGGTGGCACAACCTATAATCCCAGTCTCTCAGATGTAGAGACGGGAGCATCAGAAGCTCAGGTCACCCTTGACTATATGATGAGTTTCAGGACACTATAGGCACCATGTGGTCCTCATTTCATAACAAAAGACCAGTGTTATGGTGGATTGTACACACTTTTTATTCCATCACTCAGAGGGAGATATACGTGTATCTCTGTGAGTTCCAGGCTGGCCTAGTCTACATAGAAAGCTCCAGGACAGACAGGACTGCACTGCAAAAGAGAGCCTGTCTAAAAAACAAATACAAAAAAAATTTAATACAACATATATTGAATCTGACACATAATTACAAAAACTATTAACTTAATATTTATCTTAACCTCTACCTTGATGACATCACTCCAGAAATCCTTAATTGACTGTTGGCATTGAAATCATGCCATTGAGAAAATGAACATTTATGTTGCTTCAACATTTCCCTATATGAAAACAACTAAATTATTTTCCTTTAATTGCAATATGCTCCTATCAATTTCCTTTCTCCTCAGGCAAAGATGTGAACCTGTACATGTCCTTCTTTAAGAAGTCTCAAGACACTAGCCATCCTTCCTAAATTCTTAAAGTCCTCCTGGATAATTCAGACATGATCACACATCTATGATCTCAGCTTTTGGGATCACATCTCAAGTCCCAGGCCACTTTAATATTTAATGAGACTCTAAAAACGATTACAATGGTAAAATTAAGTTCTGGACAGCAATAGAAACACAGGTGATTTCCTCTGGCCTTGTGTCCAGACCAGAGCCATTTAGGATCCCACTGTTTCCATATGATGCTTCCTAAAGTTTGGATGTATAGGAAGTTCTCTTGAACATTCCTGTTGTGTCATCAACAGAGATTCCTGGGCCCCAGTCTCAAAGTCGAGTTAATTTTTCACAGTTTGCTTTCTTTTGAATAAAGATTTATTTTTCTCATTTTTAGTAATGAATATGTATGTATTTCTGCAGGGGTGGAGGTCAAGGTGGTATGTGCACCTGAATGCAGTTGCCCTCTCAGTCCAGGGATGTCAGGTCCTCTGGAGCTGGAGATACAGGCTCTTGTGAGCCACAGGGGATGGAACTGAACTCTGATCCCCTGCAAGAGCAAGCACATGCTCTTAATCACTGAGTCTTCTCCAGACCTCAGTTTGCTTTGAGGAAGTACTGCACAGCATAAGATTCCAACTCATTGGTGCTGAGGAATACACCCAGAACATTATGCATTCCAGGCAAGCACCTTTCCACTGAGCCATACCCAGATGGAGAGTGAAGGCTCTTGACATAGGGCATATCTCCACTTTCCAGTCCTTTCTCCAGCCTCAGCTAGAACCACCCCTTTCTTGACTTAAATCTTGCATTTCAAAGCTCTGTTTTGAAGGCAACAAGTTTGAGAATTCCCAGATGCCAGAGTCAACAGAAACATCTGTCAGCACAGGGACTTTCTCATTCAGGATACATGGCTCAGCCAGCCTAGGCTGGCTTTTCAATTTACTTCTCCCCTCTCTAGTTCCTGAGTCTGTCTTTCACAAGCTGCAGTCTGTTTCCCGATGGGACAGATAGGTACAGCCTCAGTCACTGGCACCGATGCCCTCACAACCCATATATGCTGCAGATGTGCAGCATGAGTCACTTCAGCCCCACTATGACCTGGATTTTGGGGCTGACAAATTCCCCCTGGAAATCTGGTTAACTAACACCTTGGACCTCAACATAAACATCCACATTGCTCTCTCTTCTGTCATCGCCATACCACTTTTTCTTTCTCCTTAACTCTCTGTCCCTCCTGCTTCCTATCTGCCTTCAATCTCCAAGATCCTACACTAAAACAAGAATAAGCTGATGTTCTCAACATGCATGAGATCTGGTGCAGGAGGACCTTGTGTGCTGGTGCAGTAGGACTTTGAGTTCTGCGTTAGACTGGGCTATACAGCAAGAACTGTGTATCTTTTAAAAGCATATCTTTTAAAACTCTGGAAGTGAAAATGGATAAACAAAGTAAAGAAGAGATAGAAGCTGATGTTTCTGTGTAGCTGGGAGGAAAATGGAACTGCTTAAGGATAACCATATTCTTGCCTTAAATCCAGGAAGTACAGGAAGAAAAAAGTCTATACACATAAGAGACTATGTACCTGGATGCCCGAGCATCCTGCAGGACCTGGAAGGTAAACTGTAAGGTCCTGCATTGTATTTTTAAGTTTCTAGAAACATTTATAGCCTTGTGCCTGTCCTGCCTTTCTCTAGAGCTGACCCCATCTCCTACCTAGGCTATTTCTTACCCAGAAATGACCTTCTGGCTTTAACCATTTAAGGTATTCAGTCCAGCCCTCAGATTTTTCTCAAGTCCTCTGCACTTTAGAGACCTTCCCCTTCATAGGTCAGGGTTCAGAGTTGTAGGTACCTGAGAGGATATTTGGCAGCTGGGTCTCTGTCCTCTATTAAAACAAGTGTTGCAGAAGGCAGTGCTAGGGTCCCTTTCATCCTCGGACAATGTGCTTTCACTTTCAGGTTAAGGTTGGAAGGACCTCCAAATAACTTTGAAACAACTTGAATCTGGTAAGTTGTATTTGTTACTATACTTTTCCACACTCCACTGTTTTGTTCTAAGATATTCAGTTTTGCTTCTGTGTGAGACAAAGTCCCATTAGCCTAGATTGGCATCTAACTTGCTATGGAGTTGATGATAGCCTGAACTCCTGATTTTCTTGCCACAAAACAAGTTTTATTGCTCTCTCTCTCTCTCTCTCTCTCTCTCTCTCTCTCTCTCTCTCTCTCTCTCTCTCTCTCTCTCTCTCTCTCTGTGTGTGTGTGAGTGTGTGTGTGTGTGTGTGTTGCGTCCCCCTGTTTGCACAGTATGCTCACAGACACTTGAACATATGGAAACCAGAAACTAACATCAAGTCTATTGTCCCTCATGTTATATTTACCTGAAACAGTCTGTCACTAGGCCTTTGAAATGGTCTTTGTTTGCTGTATGATCTATGGAGGGTACATGTAAGTTTTTAGGGAAGGATGCAGGAGAGACCAACCAGCTGTCCTGGAATCTCTAGCGCCACCTGAGCAGATGAAGCCCCAGGCTTGCTCCTGCCTCTCCTCAGCCACAGGTGTTGCTCTTGGCCCCCTGAGCTCTTCAGGACAGCCTGGGTAAATGCTGTGGGAGAGATGGCTTTCTGCCTCTTTGAACCAAACAAAATTAGCACATTATTGCTGGTCTGTATAGTCTTGAGAACGATCTGTGAGAGCCATGTTTGAGGTTTTGAATTAATTAAGTGATTAAGTATACAGCAAGCCAAAGTAAAAGAGTACATGTCAAGTAGCAGTCAGGTGGATAGATGGATGAGTGGATGGATGGACAGATGATAGATAGATAGATAGATAGATAGATAGATACATAGATAGATAGATACATAGATAGATGGATGGCTAGAGATGTGATAATTAAATAAATAAACAGATAGAAAGATATGACAGATAGAGAGATAATGATAGATGGAAAAACATCATCAAAATGCATGTCCAAAATATCTATCAGGAATGAGCTGGAGATTGGAAAGTGAAGGCTGTCTACACAGCGTCTGTGTTCTCTTTCCAGCTCTGTCTACACAGCGCCTGTGTTCTCTTTCCAGCTCTGCCTTCATGCTCAGCTAAGACCGCCCCTTTCTTTCCGTTCTTAAAATTTTTTTAAAGGTTTATAGATAGATAGATAGATATAGATATATATAAATATATAGATATAGATAGATAGATAGATAGATAGATAGATAGATAGATAGATAGATAGATAGATAGATAGATAGATAGATAGATAGATATATGACCACTGCGGCTGTCTTCAGACACACAAGAAGAGGGCATCAGAAGCCATTACAGATGGCTGTGAGTCACAATGTAGTCAGTGGGAATTGAACTCAGGACCTCTGGAAGAAGAGCCAGTGCTTTTAACAGCTGGGCTCTCACTCCAGCCTCCTTTCTTATCTTAAAGCTTCAGCTTCAAAACTCTATTTTGAAAGCAACAAGTTTGAGAAATCCCAGATGCCAGAGTCAGCAGAAACATCAGTCAACACAGCGACTTCCTCATTCAGGACACATGGCTCAGCCAGCCTCTCTAGTCTCTAGTTCCTCACAGTGGTTGATCCAAATGTCTGTCTCTCACAAGGCTGCCATCTGCTTCCCTATGGGACAGATAGGTACAGCCCCAGTCACTGGCACCAATGCCCTCACAACACATACAGGCTGTAGATGTGCAGCATGAGTCACATCAGCCCCACTATGACTGGGGATTTGTGCCTGACAAATTCCCCTGAAAACCTGGTTAGTTAACACCTTGAACCTCAAAATAAACATCCACATCGCTCACTCTTCTGTCATCGCCATACCACTTTTTCTTTCTCCTTAACTCTCTGTCCCTCCTGCTTCCTATCTGCCCTCAATCTGCAAGATCCTACATTAAAACAATGAATAATCTGATGTTCTCAACATGCAGGAGATCTAGTGCAGGAGGACCTTGTGTGCTGGTACAATAGGACTTTGAGTTCTGCGTTAGACTGGGCTATACAGCAAGAGCTGTGTGTCTTTTAAAAGCATATCTTTTAAAACTCTGGAAGCAAAAATGGATAAATAAAGCACAGAAGAGATATAAGCTGATGTTTCTGTGTAGCTGGGAGGAAAATGGAACTACTTAAGGATAACCATATGCTTGCTAAAAACCCAGGAAGTAGAGGAAGGAAAAAGTCTACGTACAGAAGAGACTGACTATGCAGCTGGATGCCTATGGCATCCTACGGGACCTGGAAAATAAACTGTATAGTCCTTCATTGTATTTTTAATATTCTAGAACCATTTATAGTCTCGTGCCTTTCTCTAGATCTGACCCCATCTGTTACCTGGGCTATTTCTTACCCAGGACTGACCTTTCAGGCACGGACACCACTGCTACACCCACTCCAGCCCTCAGATTTTTCTCAGTCCCCTCTACTTTAGAGACCTTCCCCTTCACAGGTCAGAGTTCAGAGTTGTTAGGTACCTGAGAAGACATTTGGCAGCTGGTTCTCTGTCCTCTTCTTCCAAGTGTTGCAAAAGGCAGTGCTGTGGCCCTTTTATCCTCTGGACAATGTGCTTTCAGTTTCAAGTTAGGGTTGGAAGAACATCCAGATAGTTTCTGAACAATGTAAATCGGGTAAGTTGTATTTGTTAGTGTACCTTTTCCATTTTCCATCTATATATTGTTCTGAGTTTTTTTGTTGTTGGGAAGTTATGCTTTTGTTTGGGACAAAGTCCCATTAACCCAGATTAACCTCTAACTTGCTATGTAGCTGAGGATAATCTGAACTCCTGATTCTCATGCCACAGAACTAGATTTATTGATGCTACATTAGAACACAGACCTCATGTTGTTAAGCAGTCATTATTCCAACCAAACGACACACCTACCGCAGCATCTTTCTGTTAAAGAGGTAGGGCCTTTCTGTAATCGCAACAAGAGTATGTGTGTACATGTGTGTATGGTGTGTGTGTGTGTGTGTGTGTATGTGTATGTGTGTATGTATGTGTGTGTGCATGTGCTATATAGCTACTGGAGAAGCATTAGTTGGTTGACCTTTGCCCTAAATGCCATTTTTACAAATACATGAAAGCTTGTTGTGGTTGCTCAAACCTTAATCCCAAGATTTGGGAAGCTGAGACAGAAGGACCTCTGTGAATTGGAGACCAGCCAGGATATGCACAGTGAGACCCTGTCAACAAAACAAAACCACCACCATATTACCTGATCCCTTTAGGGGACCTAGGGAAAGGTGAACAGAAGTGACCAATTTTAAAGCTCATTTTTGCATCCTTAGTTGCTCTTGGCTACAGATGTCTCATATGACTAGAGCATATGAACTAAGTCTTAAGTAAGTGTTCCCAGTTTCCTCTGGGACCTACCTGATGCTTTCAATCTTAGATCCTTACAATGAATCCATCATCTTCCTGGGCCTTACACACAGAGACCAGGTGGAATTGTATATAGAAAAGGCAATAACAGACCAGGAGGACAAAATCCTATAGCCTGATATTCTACCATGTTTTGGGAAGATATTTGAGAGAGAGAGAGAGAAATAGAGAAAAAGTAGAGAGATTCCACTGAAGCAGTACCCCTGGGACCTTTTATACATCCAGTATTTTTTTGTCAGTGAACTTTCACATGAATACAACTTGGAAGAGCGTATGCTTGTGTTGGCATATATTTCGAGGGAACTCAGTTTCTTGGATCCTACAAGTGAGGAACCTAACTTCCTTCCTCCTCTTATTTCATCAACAATAGAATACAAGAGATAGAAGAAAGAATCTCAGATGCCAAAGATACCATAGAAAGCATTGACTCAACAGTCAAAGAAAATGCAAAATGCAAAAGCTTGTAACCCAAAACATCCAGGAAATCCAGGACACAATGAGAAGACCCAACCTTAGGATTATAGGTATAGAAGAGAGTGTGGGTTTACATCTTAAAAGGCCAGTAAACATCTTCAATAAAATTATAGAAGAAAACTTCCCTAACCTAAAGAAAGAGATGCCCATGAACGTACAAGAAGCCTATAGAACTCCAAACTGACTGGACCAGAACAGAAATTCCTCCTGTCACATAATAATCAAAACACCAAATGCACTAAACAAAGAAAGAGTATTAAAAGCAGTAAGGTAAAAACGTCAAGTAACATATAAAGGCAAACCTAGCAGAATTACACCAGACTTGTCACCAGAAACTATGAAAGCTAGAAGATCCTGGGCAGATGTCATACAGACCCTAAGAGTACATAAATGTCAGGCCAGACTGCTATACCCAGCAAAACTTTCAATTACCATAGACGGAGAAAACAAGACATTCCATTACAAAAGCAAATTTACATATCTTTCCACAAATACAGCTCTACAAAGGATAATGGGTGGAAAATACCAACACAAGACAGGAAACCACACCATAGAAAAAGCAATAAAGTAATCTTTCAACAAACCCAATAGAAGATAGCTACACAAACAGAATTTCACCTTTAACAAAGAAGATAACAGTAAACAACAATCACTTTTCCTTAATATCTCTTAACATCAATGGTCTCAATTCCCCAATAAAAACACATAGACTAACAGACTGAATATGTAAGCTGGACCCAACATTTTGCTGCATACAAGAAACCTACCTAAGTAGCAAAGGCAGTCATGACTTCAGAGTCAAAGGTTGGAAAACAATTATCCAAGCAAATGGTCCCAAGAAACAAGCTGGAGTAGCCATTCTTATATCAGACAAAATTGACTTTCAAACAAAAGTTGTTAAAAAAGATAAGGAGGGAAATTTTATTCTGGTCAAATGAAAAGTCTACAAAGATGAGCTCTCAATTCTGAACATCTATGCTCCAAATGCAAAGGCATCCACATTCGTAAAAGAAACTTTACTAAAGCTCAAAGCACACATTGCACCCCACACAATAGTAGTGGGAGACTTCAACACCCCACTCTCAACAATGGACAAATCCTGGAAACAGAAACTAAACAGAGACACAGTGAAACTAACTGAAGTTATGGACCAAATGGATCTAACAGATATTTATAGAACATTCCACCTTAAAGCAAAAGAATATACATTCTTCTCAGTATCTCATGGTACCTTCTCCAAAATTGACCACATAAATGAATCTCAACAGATAGAGAAATATTGAAATTATTCCATGCACCTTATCAGATCACCACGGCCTCAGGCAAGTCTTAAGTGCAAACAAAAACAATCTTGTTTCATATCTTGGTATGACCCTAATGAGCAAGGGAAAGATCTCTATGACAAAAACTTCAAGCCTCTGAAGAAAGAAATCAAAGAAGATCTCAGAAGATGGAAAGATCTCCCATGTTCATGGATTGGCAGGATCAATATAGTAAAAATGGCCATCTTGCCGAAAGCAATCTACAGATTCAATGCAATCCCCATCAAAATCCCAAATCAATTCTTCATAGATCTACGAAGAGCAATTCTCAAATTCATCTGAAATAACAAATAAACCTGCATAGCAAAATCTATTCTGCACAACAAAAGATCTCCTGGGGGAATCACCATCCCTGACCTCAAGCTCTACTACAGAGCAATAGTGATAAAAACTGTATGGTATTGGTATGGAGACAGGCAGGAAGATCAATGGAATAGAATTGAAGACCCAGGAAAGAACCCACACACATACGGTCACTTGATATTTGACAAAGGAGCTAAAAACATCCAGTGGAAAAAAGAAAGCATTTTTAACAAATGATGCTGGATTAACTGGTGCTCAGCATGCAGAAAAATGCAAATCGACCTATTCTTATCTCCTTGTTCAAAGCTCAAGTTCAAGTGGATCAAGGACCTACACATAAAACCAGACACACTGAAGCTTATAGAGGAGAAAGTGGGGAGGAATCTTGAACACATGGGCACAGGGGAAAAGGTCCTGAACAGAAAACCAATGGCTTATGCCCTAAGAACAAGAATCAAAAAATGGGACCTCATGAAACTGCAAAGCTTCTGTAAGGCAAAGGACACGGTCAGTAGAACAAAAAGGCAACCAACAAATTGGGAAAAGATCTTTACCAATCCTAAATCCGATAGAGGGCTAACTTCCAAGGTATACAAAGAACTCAAGAAGTTAGGCTCAAGAGAGTCAAATAACCCTATTAAAAAATGGGGTACAGAGCTAAACAGGGAATTCTCAACTGAGGAAACTCGAATGGCTCTAAAGCACCTGAAGAAATGTTCAGCATCCTTAGTTATCAGGGAAATGCAAAACAAAACAACACTGAGATTCCACTTCACACTGGTCAGAATGGCTAAGATGGAAAACTCTGGGACAGCAGATGCTAGAGAGGATGTGGGGAAAGAGGAACATTTCTCCATTGTTGGTGGAATTGCAAGCTGGTAAAACCACTCTGGAAATCAGTTTGGCGATTCCTCAGAAAACTAGGCATATTACTACCTGAGGATCCAGCTATACCACTCCTGGGCATATACCCAGAAGATGCTCCTACATGTAATAAGGACACATGCTCCACTATGTTCATAGCTGCCTTATTCATAATAGCCAGAAGCTGGAAAGAACCCAGATGTCCTTCAACTGAGAAATAGATACAGAAACTGTGGTATATATACACAATGGAGTACTATTCAGCTACTAAAAACAATGAATTCATGAAATTCTTAGGCAAATGAATGAAACTAGAAAGTGTCATCCTGAGCAAGGTAACCCAATCACAAAAGAACGCACATGGTATGCACTCACTGATAAGTGGATTTTAACCGCAAAGCTCAAAATAAACAAGTTGCAATTCACAGACCACAAGAATCTCAAGAAGAGAGAGGACTGAAGTGGGGGTGCTTGGGTTCCTCTGAGAAAGGGAACAATATACTTACAGGAGCAATAATGGTGGCAAAGTGTGGAGCAGGAACTGAAGTAAAGGCCACCCAGAGACTGCCCTACCTGGGATTCACCCTACAAAAAGTCACCAAACCCCAGCACTACTATGGATGAGAAGAAGCACATATCAAAAGGAGCATGCCATGGTTGTCTTTGGAGGAGCCCTGTCAGAGCCTTACACATACAGAGTCAGATGCTAGCTGCCAACCTTTGGTCTGGGAGTGGGGTCCCCAGTGGAGGAGTTGGATGGTGGTACAGAGGAGCAAAAGGGGTTTGCAGCCGCATGGGAAGAACAATGATGTTGGCCACCCAGACACCCCAGGACTCCCAGGGACTAAACCACTAACCAAGGGGTAAACATGGTTCCAGCCAAAATTGTAGCAGAGAAATGCCTTGTTGGGCATCAGTGGGAGGAGTGGTCCTTGGTCAGGTGAAGGCTTAATAGATGCTCCAAAAAAGGGGAAATCGAGGAGGGGGGAGGTGGAGTGGTTCGGGAGGAGGGGCATATACTTGGAGGCAGGGAGTGGAAGGAGGGGTTGGGGGGTTTTGGGGGAGGGGGGAAACCGGGAAAGGTTTTACCGCTTGAAATGTAAATGAAGATTATATTTAATAAAAAAGAATATGTCTAATAAAAAAATAAAGTGAAAGAAAAAAAACTGGCAACTCATAGTTGGATTCATCTTAAACATGTGGCATAACCCAACCCAGGAAAAGCAGGCCTCTAACAATACTTATAAATTGGCATAATATGTTATGTAATTTCGATCCTAGAAATTAGACATATATGGGACAATATTTAAAACAATGTCTCTTTAATGAGGTATTATAAGTTGCACTGTAATGCATTCAAACATAAGAACTGGCAGACAAATTTTGCAATGAGAAAGTAATATGTTTACCATTGATTTTAAAGAGAATGGATTGTTTAAAATTGGATTTTGCTTTCTCAAGTTGTAGTTATGCAATAATATTGCAAGAGAAACTTAAGAATTACAGTTAACAACTGCCAGCGTTCCATTGACTGCAGTTTGCAATCTGATTGAAGGCTCACAATTCTTAACTCAAACATTTCTTATAATTAAGATGATTTCAAGAGTGATAAAAGTTAAAAACAGCTAGTAGAATTTTTCCCTGAAACCCTCAAACACATGTTCCATTTGTTATTAGACACTCATATAGTGGGGTTTGATATAGGCTGCTGCCCTGCAGGAATACTCATGGCTAGGTGAGATGGAAGGATCCACTTATTGGCATATGGCATGATCCTGATCAGGTATTTAATATGGTGAACAAGGCATCTTTGTGTTTTTTCTGCAGAATGCTGCAGAAGCACGCTAGCTGCCAGAGTGATTGGTGTGGCATGCTGAAGGTAATGCCGACCTGTGAGCTTCCTGAGTGCCCTGACAATGGTGACAGGAAAGCTGTATTGGGTGTATGTTCTTGACTCACCTTTACTTGCCTATGTCTCAGATTAGATAAACTGCCCCGCTTCAAGCTTTTATACCTTGTGGGACACAAAACATGGAGACTGTTAAAACTTAGAAAAATTAATCTAAAGGAGGAGTTATAATGACTCTTCTCTTTCCTTTAATGGGATCAGTTATTCTGACTCAAACATGGACTGATCTAGAAATAAATCCAATATTGGAGATTCCAATTATGAAGATGGCTAATAATCTTTTTTTTTATATCTGAATCATCTTTTTTTTTAATTTTATTTTATTTTATTTTTTTAATTTACATTCCAAATCACTTCCCCTTTCCCGTTTCCTCCCTCCCCGAAAGTCCCATAAGCCCCCTTCCCTCCCTCTTTTCTCCGTTCAACCCCCTCTCATTACTCTGTCCTGGCGTTCCCCTACATCCAGTCTTTCCAGGACCAGGGGTCTCTCCTTCCATCTTTTTAGAAATCTATTGATATGCTGATTGTGTCTAGGGTATTCTGAGATTCTGGGTCAATATCCCCTTATCAGTGACTTCATACCATGTGTGATCTTTTGTGATTGGGTTACCTCACTAAGGATGATATTTTCAAGTTCTGACCATTTGCCTAGGAATTTCGTGAATTCATTGTTTTTAATTGCAGAGTAGTATTCCATTGTGTAAATATACCACATCTTCTGAATCCATTCCTCCGTTGAGGGACATCTGGGTTCTTTCCAGCTTCTGGCTATTATAAATAAGGCTGCTATGAATATAGTGGAGCATGTGTCCTTATTGCATGCAGGTAAAGTCTCTGGGTATATGCCCAGGAGTGGTATAGCCGGATCCTCCGGAAGTGTCATGCCCAGTTTTCTGAGGAGCCGCCAGACTGCTTTCCAGAGTGGTTGTACCAGCCTGCAATTCCACCAGCAGTGGAGGAGTGTTCCTCTTTCTCCACATCCTCGCCAACAACTGCTGTCTCCTGTGTTTTTGATCTTAGCCATCCTGACTGGTGTGAGATGGAATCTCAGGGTTGTTTTGATTTGCATTTCCCTAATGACTAAGGATGATGAACATCTCTTTAGGTGCTTCTCAGCCATTAGATATTCTTCAGGTGAGAACTCTTTGTGGAGCTCTGTACCCCATTTTTTAATAGGGTTACTTGCCTCTCTGGAGTTTAACTTCTTGAGTTCTTTGTATATCTTGGATATTAGCCCTCTGTCGGATGTAAGGTTGGTAAAGATCATTTCCCAGTTAGTTGGTTGCCGCTTTGTCTTTTTGACGGTGTCTTTTGCCTTGCAAAAACTTTGTAATTTAATGAAGTCCCATTTGTCTATTCTTGATCTTAGAGTATAAGCTATTGGAGTTCTGTTCAGGAAATTCTCCCCTGTGCCCATATGTTCAAGGTTCTTCCCTAGTTTCCCTTCTATTAGTTTCAGTGTGTCTGGTTTTATGTGGAGATCTTTGATCCACTTAGAATTGAGCTTAGTGCAAGGAGATAAGGATGGGTCAATTTGCATTCTTCTGCATGTTGACCTCCAGCTGAGCCAGCACCATTTGTTGAAAAGGCTATCTTTTTTCCACTGGATGGTTTTAGCTCCTTTGTCAAAGATCAAGTGACCATAGGAGTGTGGATTCATTTCTGGGTCTTCAATTCTGTTCCATTGATCTACATGTCTGTTACTGTACCAATACCATGCAGTTTTTAACACTATTGCTCTGTAGTACAGCTTGAGGTCCGGGATACTGATTCCCCCAGAGGTTCTTTTACTCTTGAGAATAGTTTTAGCTATTCTGGGTTTTCTGTTATTCCAGATGAATTTTTGAATTGCTCTTTCTAACTCTATGAAGAATTGAGTTGGGATTTTGATGGGGATTGCATTGAATCTGTGTATTACTTTTGGTAAGATGCTCATTTTTACTATATTAATCCTGCCAATCCATGAGCATGGCAGATTTTTCCATCTTCTGAGGTCTTCTTCAATTTCTTTCTTCAGAGACTTGAAGTTCTTGTCATACAGATCTTTCACTTGTTTGGTTAGCGTCACGCCAAGATACTTAATATGGTTTGTGGCTATCGTAAAGGGTATTATTTCTCTTACTTCTTTCTCAGCCTGCTTATCCTTTGAGTATAGGAAGGCTTCTGACTTGCTTGAGTTGATTTTATATCCGGCCACTTTGCTGAAGTCGTTTATCAGCTGTAGGAGTTCTCTGGTGGAGTTCTTTGGGTCGCTTATGTATACTATCATATCGTCTGCAAATAGTGATAGTTTGACTTCTTCCTTTCCAATTTGTATCCCTTTGACCTCTTTTTCTTGTCTAATTGCTCTAGCTAGAACTTCAAGTACTATATTGAAAAGATATGGAGAGAGAGGGCAGCCTTGTCTAGTCCCTGATTTTAGTGGGATTGCTTCAAGTTTCTCTCCGTTTAGATTGATGCTGGCTACTGGTTTGCTGTAAATTGCTTTTACTATGTTTAGATATGGGCCTTGAATTCCTGATCTTTCCAAGACCTTTAGCATGAAAGGATGCTGAATTTTGTCAAATGCTTTCTCAGCATCTAATGAGATGACCATGTGGTTTTTTTCTTTGAGATTGTTTATGTAGTGGATTACATTGATGGATTTCCTTATATTGAACCATCCCTGCATCCCTGGGATGAAGCCTACTTGATCGTGGTGAATGATCGTTTTGATGTGTTCTTGGATTCGGTTGGCAAGAATTTTATTGAGTATTTTTGCATCGATATTCATAAGAGAGATTGGCCTGAGATTCTCTTTCTTTGTCGGATCTTTGTGTGCTTTTGGTATTAGTGTAATTGTGGCTTCATAGAACGAATTGGGTAGTGTTCCTTCTGTTTCTATTTTGTGGAACAGTTTGAAGAGTATTGGTGTTAGGTCTTCTTTGAAGGTCTGATAGAATTCTGCACTAAAACCATCTGGACCTGTGCTTTTTTTGGTTGGAAGACTTCCAATGACAACTTCTATTTCTTCAGGGGTTATAGGACGGTTTAGATGGTCTATTTGATCCTGATTTAATTTTGGTACTTGGTATCTGTCAAGGAAATTGTCCATTTCCTCAAGATTTTCTAGTTGTGTTGAATACAGGTTTTTGTAGTAGGATCTGATGATTTTTTGAATTTCCTCAGTTTCTGTTGTTATCTCTCCCTTTTCGTTTCTGATTTTATTAATTTGGATACTATCTCTGTGCCCTCTGGTTAGTCTGGCTAAGGGCTTATCTATCTTGTTGATTTTCTCAAAGAACCAACTCCTCGTTTTGTTGATTCTTTGTATGGTTTTATTTGTTTCTACTTGATTGATTTCAGCCCTGAGTTTGATGATTTCCTGCCTTCTACTCCTCTTTGGTGTATTTGCTTCTTTTTGTTCCAGGGCTTTCAGGTGTGCCATTAAGCTGTTAGTGTATGCTGTCTCCCGTTTCTTTTTGGCGGCACTCAGGGCTATGAATTTTCCTCTTAGCACTGCTTTCATTGTGTCCCATAAGTTAGGGTATGTTGTGCCTTCATTTTCATTAACTTTCAAAAAGTCTTTGATTTCTTTCTTTATTTCCACCTTGACCAAGTTATCATTGAGTAGAGCATTGTTCAGCCTCCATGTGTACGTGGGTTTTCTTTTGTTTTTGTTGCCATTGAAGACCACCCTTATTCCATAGTGATCTGATAGGAGGCATGGGATTATTTCTATCTTCTTGTATCCGTTGAGGTCTGATTTGTGACCAATTATATGGTCAATTTTGGAGAAGGTACCATGAGGAGCTGAGAAGAAGGTGTATTCTTTAGCTCTAGGATGAAATGTTCTATATATATATCAGTTAGTTCCATTTGGTCCAAGGCTTCAATTAGATTCACTGTGTCCCTGTTTAGTTTCTGCTTTCCTGAACGATCCATTTCAGAGAGCGGGGTGTTGAAGTCACCCACTATTATTGTGTGCGGTGCGATGTGTGCTTTGAGTTTTAGTAAAGTTTCTTTTACGAATGAGGGTGCCCTTGCATTTGGAGCATAGATATTCAGGATTGAGAGTTCTTGATGGTGGATTTTTCCCTTGATCAGTATGTAGTGTCCTTCTGTGTCTTTTTTGATGACTTTGGGTTGAAAATCAATTTTATCCGATATTAGGATGGCTACTCCACCTCGTTTCTTGGGGCCATTTGCTTGTAAAATTGTTTTCCAGCCTTTTACTCTGAGGTAGTGTTTGTCTTTGACACTGAGGTGCGTTTCCTGCATGCAGCAAAATGCTGGGTCCTGTTTACGTATCCAGTCTGCTAGTCTATGTCTTTTAATTGGGGAATTGAGACCATTGCTATTAAGAGAGATTAAGGCATAGTGATTATTGCCATCTGCCATTCTTGACGCTATCTTTATGTTTGAGTGGTTATCTACTTTTGGGTTTGATTCAAGAAGGTTATTATCTCATTTTTTCCAGGGTGTTGTTTCTCTCCCTGTATTGGAGGTTTCCACCTATTATCCATTGCAGGGCTGGATTTGTGGAAAGATATTGTGAAAATTTGGTTTTATCATGGAATATCTTGGTCTCTCCATCTATGGTGATTGAGAGTTTTGCTGGGTATAGTAGTCTAGGCTGGCATTTGTGCTGTCTTAGTGTCTGCATGAGATCTGCCCAGGATCTTCTGGCTTTCATAGTCTCTGGTGAGAAGTCTGATGTGATTCGGATAGGTCTTCCTTTGTATGTTACTTGGCCCTTTTCTCTTACTGCATTTAGTATTCTTTCTTTGTTTAGAACATTCGGTGTTTTGATTATTATGTGACGGGAGGTATTTCTGTTCTGGTCCAGTCTGTTTGGAGTTCTGTAGGCTTCTTGTATGTTCATCGGCATCTCTCTCTTTAAGTTAGGGAAGTTTTCCTCCATAATTTTGTTGAAGATGTTTACTGGCCCTTTAAGTTGCAAATCTTCACTCTCATCTATACCTATAATCCTTAGGTTTGGTCTTCTCATTGTGTCCTGGATTTCCTGGATGTTTTGGGTTACGCGTTTTTTGCATTTTGCATTTTCTTTGACTGTTGAGTCGATGCTTTCTATGGAATCTTCAGCACCTGAGATTCTTTCTTCCATCTCTTGTATTCTATTGTTGATGTTTGCATCTATGACTCCTGATTTCTTCCCAAGGTTTTCTATCTCCAAAGTTGTCTCCCTTTGTGATTTCTTAGTTGTTTCTACTTCCTTTTTTAGTTCCTGGATGGATTTGCTGAGATCCTTCACTTGTTTGTTTGTATTTTCCTGTATTTCTTTAAGGTATTTTTGCATTACCTCTTTCAGGATTTCTTCCTGATGACCCACGTTCTCCTGCATTTCTCTGAGCGATTTTTGTGTTTCCTCCTCATGGGATTCCATCTGTTGATCCATCGTCTCCTGCATTTCTTTAAGCAGTTCTCGTGTTTCCTTTGTAAGGGCATCTAACCGTTGATTCATTTCTTTAAGCAATTTTTGTGTTGCCTCCTTATGGGCATCCGTCTGTTGACCCATATTCTTCTGCATTTCTTTATGCAAATTTCGTGATTCCTTTGTGAGTGCATCTACCCGTTGATTCATCTCGTTAAGCGATTTTTGTGTTGTCTCCTTGTGCGCCTCCATCTTTTGATCCATGTTCTCCCGCATTTCTCTAAGCGATTTTTGTGTTTCCTTTGTAAGGGCTTCTAACCGTTGATTCATGGTCTCCTGTAACTCTTTATGAGATTTATTTGTGTCCTTCTTGTGATCCTCTAATAGCATCATGAGAAGTGATTTTAAATCCAGATCTTGTCTTTCGGGTGTGGTGGGGTATCCAGGACTTGCTGCTGTTGGAGAGTTGGGTTCGGATGGTCCCACATTACTTTGATTACTGTTAGTAACATTCCTACGTTTGCCTTTTGCCATCTGGATACCTCTGGTGTTAGTTGGTCCTGCTGCCACTGGCTGTTGGTTGGACCTCCTGTGAGCCTGCAAAGCTATTTCTGCCCCCCCTGGATTACCAGGATTCCCCTGGCACCGATTTCTGGGGCCTGCCTGCTCCTGAGTGACTTTGGAGCCCTAATGTGCTTTGCCCCAAGTGATCTTATATTGGGGAGGCCTTGCACATCTAAAGGCTCAGCCTAGTGGATTCCTGGAGCAGAGGTCGCCAAAGGGAGGCTGGCAGGCTCCTGCCCTGTGCAGGGGTGTGTGATCTCTCCTGGGGGGGGGAGGGGGCGTCCCTCTGCCAGGCAGAAGTCCCACAGCAGATCTGGCGCGCTGGTCACTGCAGATCAGCCCAGCACCTGGGAGCAGGTTACACACAAGCTGCCTGAACCCGAAGCGATATTATGCCTGTCTGTCTCTGAGCCTGGAGGTCCCAACTACCTGGTCACTGGAGCAAAGATGGCGGAGGGCACTCTCCGTGGCGCTGCTCACCCTGTGGTCACGATGGCCCGCCGATCTGGCACCCAGACGACCACAGCGCCAACCCGCCCTCGGGCACAGAAGGAAGCCCCAACAGGCCGTGTCCCAAGTGATGTTATATTGGGGGGAGAGCCTGGGTACCGGTCTCTCCAGCGCAGTCCGCGGGAACAGAGGTCGCGGAAGGGAAGCTGGCAGGCTCCCTCCCTGCGCGGGGTCCCTCCACCAGGCAGAAGGTCCCACCGCGGAACTGGCGCGCTGGTCACTGCAGATCAGCCCAGCACCTGGGAGCAGGTTACACACAAGCTGCCTGAAACCGAAGCGATATTATGCCTGTCTGTCTCTGAGCCTGGCGGTCCCAACTACCTGGTCACTGGAGCAAAGATGGCGGAGGGCACTCTCCGTGGTGCCGCTCACCCTCGGCTAATAATCTTTATCAGCCAGCTAAGTTAATTTAGAATATAGTCTCCTCTCTTCTGAGAACTAACAGCTTCTGTTGATTCTCAAAGCTACCTCCCACACACCAGAGGCTAGCCTTTGTGTCTGATAGCTGCAAATTTGCAACTGAATTCGATGGCCATCCAAAGACAAAATAATCCTGCTTGGCTCTTAGCTTCTGACTTTGTATTTTAAGCAGGCTGATTGTTTTCATGCAAGCAAGACTCAGTGGCTCACCATGTCAATTTTTTCATTGCTGTGAAGAAATGGACTGAGTGCACATTTGTAGGTCCTTTTGTGGCTTGGTCTGTATAGGGAAAAATATGTGCTATACAGGCCTGTTAGTGAAAGATGGCCAACTGAAATTCTATGATCTTTCATCAACCTAAGACAGGAACTTGTGCTTATAGGTCACGTTTATTTATAATAAATGCTAAAGTCCGTATTAGGACAAATAAACACAAACAAGATCCACATGCATTTCCAAAGGCGGTTAAGAGAAAGTTTAGAATTCTGACCTAAGACAGGCAGGGCTGTCAACACCATAATGCCAGGACTACGGAGCATAAGTAAATCTTTTGCCCCAATGCAGTCCTTTTTTAATAAATCAAAAGGGAGGAATTGTGCCCTCCAACCTCGGCCTTCTGAGCTGGAATTCCGGACATCACAATCTCCCGCACTGAGGGTGGAGCACTGAGACCAAGGTGAAGTCCATTGTTGTTCCAGATCTACAATTTCCTGACTTAAGCAGGCGACCCACCAAGTAATGGAGTCAACACCTGCTGAGAAACTGAACCAGTTTTGCAGACCAGTTTCCAGCCTTTGGGGGAAGGGTTTTCACCCCACCTTTATATTTGGAGTCCTTCATTAAACATAGAGCCTTGATCAGAAAACCTTTTGTCTTGGTCCCTATTTCCTCTCCCAGGCCCTATCTATTTCATCCCCAGATGTCCTTCCAGCTGATCTTGGTTCCCTTAGCTGCAGGCAGCTACACTTAAGCAGTAAAGGAAACCATCAAAAACAGAAACTGAAGAAAAAGTATTTTAATGATGGGGCCACGTTCCAGGCCCATCAAGCAGCAGAACTTAGCAGCTTCAGCCTCTTGCTTCAGGCATTAGAGTCAAGGATGTAAAGAAGGAGTTGTGGGGTACCCATTAGAGAGGACTGCTCAGGCATGGGTTTGAGCCAATAGAAAGTCTTTATTAGAAGTCATCAACTACAGTGAGTATTAGGGATTACAATGTAGTACCAAGCCTTTCTCAGAGTGAGGTTTTCAGTACAAAAGCATATTCTGGGTTGACATACCTCAGTTACCAAGTATGATTTGACAGAAGTGAAGCTACATGCTGGGGATTACAAATTGCCCCTGAAAAAATAGAAAGAGCAGATTCTATTAATTATCTAGGATGTGTGATAAGTGTACAAAAGATTTGACCACAGAAAGGGCAAATCAGGAAAGATCAAATAAGAACTCTTAAATGATTTCCAAAAATTGCTAGGAGATATCAACTGGTTACAACTTAAATTTAGATTAACTACTTGAGAGCAAGGTCATTTGTTTCAAACCTTACAAGTTGATAAAGACTTAAATAGTCCAAGAAAATTAACAGCTGAGGCAGGAAAGGGAATTGGCACTGGTAGAAAAGAAATTACAAGCTGCACATATAAATCATCTTGATCCAAAATGGCCGGGTTTTAGTTGACTTGCCCTCTACTCATTCTCCCACAGGAATTCTTATGCAGATGAAATATTATAACTTAGAATAAATTTTTAGCATACAGAGCAAAAAATTTAAAACCTATATAGAAAAAGTTTCTGAATTGATTCTAAAAGAAGAAGTGGGACTTTGTCAGTTAGCAGGAATAGATCCCTCTGAGACTGTGGTACCTTTTACTAAGACTGAGATTGTCTCATTGTGGGCAGAAAATGAACATTGAGAAAGACCTTGCTGTAATTTTTTGGGAGAAATTAACAACAAATACCAAGAAAGGATGGAACTTATATTTGTAACAAGAATTAATTGGATTCTCGCTCATATAATAAAATGGAGTCCAATTTGAGTTGTGCCTTCTGATTATACAAATGCGAAAAATCATGAAAGTCAGGGTATACACCAGAAAAAAGATAAGGTTAAGAGCCCTTATGATTTAGTTCAAAAATCGTAATTATATGTAATTCTTTTGGTGTTAATAGATTTTCATAATATCTTTATATAATAAGTGACTCTTGAGAGTGGTTTTGCATATAGAAACAGTTGAACTATTTAGGATGATTCCAAATTAACTTCACTATATATTCAACTAAAACAAATAATCAGAAGTGGAAACCACCCATTACACATAACACATATCAGATCCTGTACAGGTCTACCAGTTCTTCTAGCACAGGTAATGATAAAATTGATCAGCTATTGCTAGGAAATACATTTGAAGCTTCAGAATTTCACTTTTAAAAATATCATGTTAACAGGAAAGATTTTTCTATCATTTGGCAACAAGCCAAGGAAATTACAAGGAAATATACTACTTGTTCATTATATAATCAAACTCTATTTCATACAGGAAGCAACCCTAAAGTTACCCAGATAAATATGGCCAATTGGTTTTGTTTCATTTTGCAGAATTTGGTAAACTAAAGTTTGTGCACCATACTATAGATACATGTTCAGATTTCAATGGGCAACAGCTTTAAATTCTGAAAAGGCTGATTCTGTGATTAAACATTTATAAGAAGTTATGGATATTATGAGAATACCTGTACAAATTAAGACTGACAGTGTTCTAGCATATGTCTCTAGTAAAATGAATTAGTATTTGCATATTATAATATAAAGCATATTATCAGTAGACTACACACTCGTATAAGACAAACAATGGTGGAGAAATCTGCTTGTAAATTAAAGGAGATGCTTAAAAAACAAAAATACGTGGCAACCCCCCACAACAGATAGATTACATACTGCTTTGTTGCCTTTAAATTGCTTGAATGCTGAGCTAAAGAGATTGCTCAGTGGTTAAGAGCACTGGCTGCTCTTCCAGAGGTCCTGAGTTCAATGCCTAGCAACCACATGGTGGCTCACAACCATGTGCAATGCAATGTGATACCTTCTTCTGGTGTGTCTGAAGACAGCGACAGTGTACTTACATATAAGAAATAAATAAATCTTAAAAAAAAATTCTTGAATGCTAATGAACAAAAAACAAAAGCTACTGAGAAACATTGTATCAAGGAAAAAACTGCTGAACTAAACCAGACTGTGTACATTAAAGATGTGTTTACTTCCAAGTGGAGGGAAGGAAATGTTTCATGCTGGGGAAGAGACTGTCTAGATGTTTCCACAGGAAAAGAAAAGCAATGGATTCCTTCCAAAGTGATAAAAATCAGAGATGACCGGGGAAGACCCCTTGAAGATCTCAGCTACAGACAAGAAAAAAGAAATAAAAAGAATGACAGAAATCATTTAGGCACAGAACTTCAAACTCATGAAGATAGGATAGTTAATAGAGCATTTTTTCCTAGATTGCCAAATTCAATAGACTGAAGATTGTGAAAGAAAATATTACATGATAGTTTTCATAATTGTTTCATAATTGCTTTTATTGTGTAGAGTTTGTTTTTGCAAAACAAAGAGCCTTTTATTGATCTAAAAGGGGAAGAAGTTGGGAATAGGCTGTGAGCAGTGTATTCAGAAGCTGAGTTCTGTTTCCCTGTTCAGACTGAAACCTGATCTTGGGGCACTGTACTAATATGTTGTAAAGAATGCTCCACAGTATCCCCTGGTTCGTTAGTAAAAGGCTGGACCCTATGACTGGGCAGAGAGGACAGGCAGGGACTTAGGACTGAGTGGGGAAGCCTTGAGGGAGATCAGGAGCAGAAGGAGGAAGAGGTGGAATGGGAAGGAAGGTGGCATGTGATGGGATGGGTTAGGAGCACATTGAAGAGGAGTTCACCCTGAGGACAGACAATAGCAGAAACTACCCAGGCAGGTCGATCAGCAAGTGATGGGGCATTTAATTGGGTTTGAACAGCTTGGGAGTTGTAGAGTAGCTCAGAATCTGCACAGCATAGTACAGATTATTAATAAATTGTAGTATCTCTGTGTCATTTTCTTGAGAATTAAACTGAAAAAGTGGGGAAGAAATCCCCAACAGATATTAAGAAACAACAGAGAGCAGAGCAACCCTCCCCCAAGAAAAATATAATATAATACTGTAACTACAGAACCAAAAAGCCAACTGCATTTAGAGACTTTCCCAGCACTATGATCTTCAATGGATCAGGTCTCTGTTTTCATTTTGGCAGGTAGTGCTCTCTACGTGCTGAGTTTTATGGCTGTAATAATACTTCCATCATGGAATCAGTTGTGCTAAGGTTTGGGGCCCTGATACACTCCCTGCTAGTCTATGTGAATGAGTCAAATCATGGACTCGTACTGCTCTATAGTAAGATGCAGGAGCCCTCACTTTCTCTAATCAGAGTGAGAACTAAAGGGCCTGTCAGTGCAGGAGCAGAGGACTTACTTAGCAGGGAAACCGAGAGAACAGAGACTGACACCAATTATCTAATCTCTCTCTCTCTCTCTCTCTCTCTCTCTCTCTCTCTCTCTCTCTCTCTCTCTCTCTCTCTCCCTCTTCTTTCCCAACCATGACAATTTTGTTCTCACAACTCTTGATCAACTAGTATAGAAAAAAACAGTTTTCTTCCAAATCCATATGTAGTCCATTTTTCTCATGAAACATAACTCTACTACTCTCTGATTTTGTACAACATCTTCTGCAAAGGACTCTCTCTAACTGGTGTTTTTATTCAGTAATGGAAAATTTTATATTTATAGGTCCTGATCAACATGTCTGCTTTGTCTTTATATCCCATGACAGTGACTAATGTGCTGTTGAGTTGGTGAGGACTGCTCCAGCCAGAGTAGGATGAAGATGGGAACAACTCTTCCTTCCTTCCTTCCTTCCTTCCTTCCTTTCTTTCTTTCTTTCTTTCTTTCTTTCTTTCTTTCTTTCTTTCTTTCTTTCTTTCTTTCTATACCAGGGTACATGTTAAAATGTTTCATTTCTCATTTTTCCACTATGTACAGCATCAAAAGGAGCACATTTAATCAAGCCATTAGTATAAGCCCACCAAGTAGTCTCTGGGGTCTAGTAATAGTATAATGTCCAGAGACATTAACTTGCAAGGTAGAATTGCACATATCAGAATAAGGGTATGTGCCTTGGTTAAAAGGTAAATGTATTAGACACGTTTCAGTCCCTCATAAGTCCTCTAACATTAATTTAGTCTGCTCCCAGTCACAATGAATTTTGGGCTGATAACCTGGTTATTCTCTAACCCTATGTAGTTAGGGCTGGGTGTCTAAGTGTAACCATCAATCCTGGCAAATTTCTGTGTAGGAATGATCAACTCTATCCCCTGGGTCCCTTCCTGTGGCATAGAGTCTGATTCCTCAGGTTTCCACTGTTTCCCAAAATCTAGAATCTTTCTAATGAAATTTTCAGATTTTTATTTATGGCCATTGGATTCCATGTTTCTTTTGTACATTCCTTAGGAGAGGCTTTCTTTATCCATCCATGTGTTTTCAGGAAGCTCATTTTACAATCCCAAGTTTTTCAAAGGAAGCTACCTTGTTCCTGGCAACTAGGAATTCCAGACACAGGGCAGGCATAGAATTAGAAACTCTATATTCTTGTCTCAAAAGATAAACTTGCATGTCTTTCCTTTTTCCAGTACAACTAGACATTTAAAGTGGGCATCAGCAAGGAAAAGATAAGATGAAATATGGGTTGCCAGTCTGTAGCTACATTAACAATCACATTCCCTCCATGTTTCTTAGTTCCCAGATCCAGGCCTGAGGGCTGTGGGTGATTGGACCGTGATCCTGTATTCATATCAAACATAAGACTCAAGAGTAAATAGAGAAGCATGGGTGGAAGGTTCTAGGTTGCAATAAACCTTACATTTAATGAGCCCACATTGTGAGAGACAGTCTATTGGCCAACAGCATCTGTGGCTTCCAATTTCTTCTCCTAGGTGTAGTGGATCCCTGGTGTAAAGCCAGCTACATTCACCACCTTTGGACCTTGCACCATGGCAGCGTCACCAGGCTTGGTGCAAGAGGAGCTAAGAGTTCTACATCTTCATCTGAAGGCCACTAGAAGACTGGCTTCCGGGCAGATAGGACAAGAATATTAAAGTCCACAGCCACAGTGACATACTTCCTTCAACAAGGCCACACCTACTCCAAGAAGGCCACAGCTCCTGATAGTGCCACTCCCTGGGTAAAGCATATTCAAACCACCACAGCATCCATCTTCACACCTAATAGCAATTTGACTCTGACTCCAATCCCTTTAAATAAGTTCCCAGAAGCCCTGACTCAGTGACCTTCACCCAGGATGTACATCCATGGCCACCTCTTTTGTTGGTCATGGATATGGATAACTGCTTTTTTGGCTTCTGTAACCTGTTCATGCAGACATTCAAGGACTATTCTGAGATCACCTGGACAGCTTTTGGTTCACTTTGTGCATATACTCAAGGTCTTCTTATGACTCTCACATTTAAAATCCTTCTCTCAATCCACCACACTTCACAAATGGTCTCTGATTTGGCTAAGATATTGTTGTCCTGATGACAGCTACAATATTTTAACTACTTACATTGTAATCCAAATTGAGTCTATGCTCTTTTCCAGGGCTCTCTACCTCCATAACATGGGGAGTAAGGGAAGCTTTATACACCCAGGCTAAACCCATGATTGGTGAGCACAGGACACAGACTTCCTGATCCATATATACCTCAACCTTCGCCTGTCTGGGAGGTGAAATGCACCACATTTAAAAAATGCTTCACATGCATGCTGACAACCCAAGTTTGATCCCTAGAAACTTCACAAATGTGGAAGGGGAGAACTAATACCACAGGGTTGTCCCCTGACCCCTATACATATTTCAAGGCATGAAGCTACAGATATCATACACATACAGTAATGATATTTTAAAAATGAATGTAGTTACCATTTCCTTAGACATATCCGAAGTTATTAAAGTAAACTGACAGAACTCAGTAATTGGTTGCATTTCTAATGGGATTGAGTAGAGACTGGCATTTATCTGAGTCAGCCTTTATATTTAAGGCCCATTCAATTTGTCCTGCAAGAGCATTTGTGTGTGAGAAATGAGCCACATGAACTTACTCAGTTGTTGAAGTGTGGGCATCAGACCTCACAACTTACAGGAGTCTCTCAAACAAATACTACATTCTATAGAATTACCTAATCACAGAAAAGCAAGATGTGGTTATAAATATTTTATTTCCTTAGATTGTAACATTTATCACAAATTACATATTTTAAACACTTATAGACCTGACTTGCCTTGGGCTGGGACCTCTGATTGCTGTGCTGAGGTCAGTGACAAGGAGATCATCACGGCATCCCAGGACTGTGTGAAAGCAATGGAGGTTAAAAGTAAAGCCAAAGGACATCTTAGAGTCCTGCCCACCATGATGCCACCTGGCGTGGGTAGGGAAAGACTCCCACCGACCATGCTCTCCATGCTCAGCACTATCAGACCATGGAAACAGGGCCCTGCCTGTCACCACGCTGAACAAAAGGAGAAGGAGGAAGACATCAGTGGTGCTGCCCACCGCCATGCCAAGTTGACTTAGTGGGGAAAGAAGCTCACAGAGACCTGCCTTCAACTGCAGGGAACTGGCAGGCACAGGACACACAGAGCCCTGCCTACCTTCATGCAACACAGAGTAGTTGGAGTAAGACATCCCAGGACCGGCCAACCGCCATTGCTGTGGGCCACTGGCAGAGAGAGATTCCCAGAGACCCGAGCTCTGCTGTATGTCTTGGGCAGGCCATAGACACACAGAGGCCAGCCTGCCTTCCCGACACTCAGTGCAGGAAGGGGAAAATATCCATAGGCCTGCCCAGCTCCATGCCACAAAGGCAAACTGTAAATACCCAGGGGCACATTTGACGTCACCAGAGACCCACAAGTGGTGTGGCCAGCCTGCAACACAAGACACTACAATGTACAAGTGTAGACAGAAAGAGAAGCAGGACAGTTTGGTCATTGTGAAGGGAGATGGAACTGGAGAGGTTAGGGAGGAGAGGAATAGTCTGCCGTGAGTATCCAGCCATGCCACCTTGAGGCCATGATGAAGTCCCTCCAGATACAGCAACTGAGGGTCATGACAGGGCCCTGGATGTCTGTCAATGTCCATGGCTCATATCACCCCTAGAAACCATGGAAAGGTCCCAATCTAGGCTGCAGCCTCCCTGGGACCCTGTGGTTGTCCAAGGGCCTGTGCAGAACTCTTCTCACCCTGCAGTGTCTCTGGAGAGCTGGTTCCACTTCTCACCCATGAGCAGCAACACTAAGACGAGACCCTTAGAGTTGGCCTGGCATTTTGACTAGGTAGCATAGTAGACCTGACCCTGGTCGGTAGTGGGTGACTGGTAAGCAGGTTCAGAAGCTGAGTGCGTCAAAGCTGACACCCCACCACCTCTCATCTGCTCTGAGGTAGCATGGACAATATCCCAACTTGCCCCTCGCCACCTGCAGCATCTGCCCATGGGGGTTGAGGGAAAGAGGTCCTGAGGGCAGAAGTGCTGGCTCTGACAGATCCCTGGCTATAGCACTAGGGAGAATAGCCCCACCCCTCATCTCCTGTGTGATGGTCTGAGCAGTGGTATGATGGTCTCTGCCCCATCACCCATTGCCACCTTGAGGTAGTGGGGAGAGCTGACTCCCCCAGGGTCATGAGAACAAGTGAACTGGGTCTGCCCCTTTCTGGCTACAGATCTTGAGAGATCTTGCGCACCTCTTCTGGTAAGCACAGTAGAGCTGGCACTAGAGGTCAGGGTGCAGGGTAGATGGCCCGATGGAGTGAGAGCAAGGCAGCTGTCCCAGTCCTCAATGACTTCTGGGCCCTGCAGGTCAACTGGGAAGCAAACGGAGCAGGCTATGGAGACGTGGATGCAGGTAAGCTGCCCTAAGGGCATGAGGGCAGGAGAAGTGACCCTGCCTCCTGCCAGTGACAGCTCCAGGTGGCCCAGTCGGAGAAGTACTTGAGGAGATAGCTCCAGTGGTGTGGATAAGGGAGAGCAGTGGGCCGACCATGTCAGCAACCACCCAGGCATAGCTCCAGGGCTTTGAGTTGGTCCACCCAAAAGTCTACATTATCTGTGAACCATTGGGATGCTTGAAAGGGTCAGTCCTGCTGAGTCAAGACTGCATGCCACAGGGCAGCAACAGGATCACCAGAAGGAGTCCTGGTGAGGATCCAATATGGATGGTGTCCCAGGAGCCAGAGACCTGGAACCAGATCAATGACTCATTGCAATGAAGGTGTGTGGTCGGGGCGGGGGAGGGGCTACTGTGGGACACATCATGACATAGTAGAGCTTACACCACGAGATGGGTTCTGTGCTTTGTTTGTGGTCTTTATTTTCCTTGTTTGCTTGGGGTTTTTTTTGGGGGGGAGTGTGTTGCAAGGGCAGAGGGAGGAAATGAAGGGACAGGAAGATGAGTGGCTCTGGAGTGCGTGATACTAAATTTATGAAAAAAAAAGTCAATGAAATGTTTTAAAAAACAAAACAACAACAATAACAGCAACACAATCCTCTTATTGCTGACCATACAGACAAACACTGCCTTCTGATCATAGCAAACTGTAAAAGGGTAGTAAATTTGAAGTCTGGTGTAAATTTTAGTGACTGACACAGTGGATTCCTTGGATGCTTATGGAAGTCATAAATACTAAATCAGACCTCTGCTGAAAGGATCCCACCCTTCCCCCTACCATAGATCTTAAACAACAAATCAAGTGCTTGTCCCTTGGTCTCCATTCATCACTCAGACCCACAAACTACAGACAGCAAGTACAAGGAGCTGGACCAGAAGACCAAGGAGAACCACAAGGAACAGGGATACACAGCTGTGTCGGGATCCTGAAGAAGGGAGAAGAAAAAGAGTTGTCAGTGTGGGATCTCTCAGTACATGGATATCTCCCCTAAACATCTAGAACTCTATATGTAGCTCAAACTCCAAGAGAGTAGGCTCTATAGGATAGGGTGCCTGGCTAGAGTCTTCCAGCTTCCTTAGGATTGACAAAGTACTCAAATACCAGGAGAGTGAGCAAATGGATGGATTCCCAACCCTTCCCAGGTTCTGTGCTCTAAGATACTGCCTAGAATAGTAATAGTAACAGTAATAGTGATGATGATGATGATAATAGGAAGAAGAAGAAGAAGAAGAAGAAGAAGAAGAAGAAGAAGAAGAAGAAGAAGGAGGAGGAGGAGGAGGAGGAGGAGGAGGAGGAGGAGGAGGAGGAGGAGGAGGAGGAGGAGAAGAAGAAGAAGAAGAAGAAGAAGAAGAAGAAGAAGAAGAAGAAGAAGAAGAAGAAGAAGAAGAAGAAGAAGAAGAAGAGGAAGAAGAAGAAGAGGAGGAGGAGGAAGAACAAAGAAAGCCTTCCCTACACAGAGTCTTCCCTGGCCTTCTTGGGAGTACTACAGACTTTCACTTCTTCGCCCAAGAAGAGGATTCTGTATGTGAAACTTCTGAAGGTCTATTGTTACGGCATCATTTATTCTATACTAGCTGGTGTGAACTAGAGCTTACCTGTGACTCTCAGCCTGCCTGGACTAGACATAGACCATGTGGCCCAGAAGGGCAGAATCCTTCATGGTGGGCTCTGTACCTGAATGGGTGTCATGGTTTTCCTGGGACTGATCCAAATTACGAATTTCTCTATGATAGTGCATAAGAACCCTTCGATCGCTTTCCATAGTTCTACTTCAGCCTCCAAAGACTTCTTCTCTTGTTTGCAGAAATCCTTCAGAGTGTCAGGGTACTGAGACCTAAGACTGCACTATGCACACTCCTCTAACTGTAACTCAATTCAGGTGAGCTCCTTGGGTTCTCAGTCAAACTTAAGAATCCTGGACAATATTTAGTGGAGCCAGGATGTAAGCCAGACACTCTCCAGATCCTGAGTGGTGGGTGATAGAAGACAAGGTCCCTAGATTATAAGCAAGAGTTTTTTTTTCTGTAACTATTGAGTTCCTCATTAATAGGAGTTTAAATCAAATGGCTGAGATGTGAACAGCGTTCTTTATATTTAAAATCAAACAACATTTGTTGAACAATATCTACACGTCAAGTGATATATATTGAATGAATTTCTTTTAATTCTCAAGGCAATAGTAGTACAATATGTGTTATTTGGGTCTTTAATACTGAAGTGGAAAAACAGAGGCACAGATATCTGGTAACTTGCCAAGAATCACACAGAACTAGTGATATTTGAACCAGAATACTACTGAGTCTGACTCCAAAGCTATGGAGGAGAGCATGATGGTACAGTAATTTTCTCTGGAAGGATTAAAGAAGGATTACCATGATAAGTGATACTTGAATTGCGCCTTGAAAGGAAATTACCATCTCAAAATTGATGAAGTCTTTGTTTGCATTGAATGAGATACCTTATCAAGGATGAAGAGAACTCAGGCCTCAAAGCATGATGGGTATATAGACATAGAGATCTCCAAACAATAAATTGAGTGGATGGAGAAACAGCTGCAGATGGCACATGTCACTCATCATGAGTAGCACCTGGTATGAGCTTTTTCCTGAAGTTGCTCACTGTTTCAACCATTTCTGACACACTGTCACTGAGCTACATGCCCCTGGGATTACCAAGGCTACCATTTACTGTTCCAGGCACCCTAGCCATGTGCAAGATCTACCATGTGGCATCTAGTGGGGAGAACCCTCTCTTCCATTTCCTGAGGTCTGCTAATAGACCAGCACAGCCTATCTTAACTAAAGTTTTATCTTATGAAGGTTTATTGTTTTCACTGCTTATTCAAGGTAGAGATTTAAAGTGTCCCCTGAGCACTCACTCCTCTATGGCCTGTTACCCATCCCCTCATTCCTTCCTACCTATTGTCATTTAGAAAAACCACAGAAATTCCCCTCCATAATTATCTAAGCCTGTTGTGTTACTTTCCACAGAATTTCTACTTAATCTGACAAGACAATACTCTCTCCACATCCTGAGAACGGCAGAGAGGAGCTGCACCATGAGGCTAACTAGTTGTTCATGGGAAGGCTGGACTTCTGCCTCCTCCTCAGCTTGGCTTCTCCTGCCTGAGCCTTTAGGGAACACTGCAGAGTGAACAGATCAAGGAGTTCTGCACTGCACTGAAGGCTCCCACCTTCTCTACACCATGAACTTTAAACAAGTATTAAATACTGTAAAAGAACTATAGTCAGCTACAGAAGAGCTGAGCACAGTGTTGCCTTTGTTTGTACACAGTCCCTACTCTCAAGGACATCACACACGTTACTTCAACTTCCTGTCAGGATAGATTGAACAACCCAAGCTAGTGACACCCAGCACAAGGGAGGTAGAGGTAAGTCTGCCAGTTGCAGGACAGCCTGGTCTATTGAGTGAGTTCCTGGCAAGCCCGGTGTCATACCCTTCCTCCAATAAAAAATAGAATGGACTGATATCTACAATGAATTCTTTGCCAAAAATAAAAAAAGATGGTGTTGGTCCAGGCCATAAAAAAGAAATAAAAAATGTAATAGAAATTCAGTAAACAAAAAACAAAACTACTTCAGTATCACCCAAAATAAACATGGCTCAGGAGGAGTGGTTGAGCAGTTAAGATCAAGCACTACACTTTCAGAGGACTTGGCTTCAATTCTCAGCACCAGGTCAAGCAGCTAACAATAGTCTGTAAATCCAGCTCCAGGATCTAATGTCTCTGGCCCCTGCAGACACCTGCACTCATGGACACAGACACGCACACATTCGCTGTGGTGGCACAACCTATAATCCCAGTCTCTCAGATGTAGAGACGGGAGCATCAGAAGCTCAGGTCACCCTTGACTATATGATGAGTTTCAGGACACAGTAGGCTACATGTGACCCTTATCTCACAACAAGAGAACAGTGTCATGGTGGATGGTTCACATTTTTAACTCCAGCACTCAGAGGGCAGATATAGGTGGATCACTGTGAGTTCCAGGCTGGCATGGTCTACACAGAGAGATCTGGGACACTCAGGACTAAAAAAAGAGAGGCTATCCTAAAAAACAAATACAAAAAAATTTAATACAACATATATTGTATCTGACACATAATTACAAAAACTATTAACTTAATATGTTTATTAACCTATATCTTGATTTCATCACTTTGGAAATCCTTAACTGACTGTTAGAATTTTAAAATTATGCCATTGAGAAAATGGATGTTGCTATTGCTCCACCATTTCTCTGTATAAAAACAACTAAATTATTTTCTTTAAATACAATATGCTCCTATTAATTTCCTTTATCCTCAGACAAAGATGTGAACCCTTATGTGCCCTTCTTTAAGAAGCCTCAAGACTCTAACCATCCTTCCTGAATTCTTAAAGTCCTCCTGGATAAATCAGGCATGGCCACATATCCGTGATCCTAGCTTTTGGGATGACATCTCAAGTCCCAGACCACTTTAAGATATAATGAGACTCTAAAAACACTAGCAATGGTAACATTAAGCTCTGGACAGCAATGGCCTTGTGTCCAGACCAGAGCCATTTAGGATCTCACGATTTCTTTATAATGGTTCCTAAAATTTGGATGTATTAGAAGTTCGCTGGAAACGTGTCATCAACAGAGATTCCTGGACCCCAGTCTCAAAGTCGAGTTAATTTTTCACAATTTGCTTTCTTTTGAATAAAGATTTATTTTTCTTATTTTAATAATGAATATGTATGTATTTCTGCAGGGGTGGGGGTGGTATGTGTACCTGAATGCAGTTGCCCTCTCAGTCCAGGAATGTCAGGCCCTCTGGAGCTGGAGATACAGGCTCTTGTGAGCCACAGGGGATGGAACTGAACTCTGATCCCCTGCAAGAGCAAGCACATGCTTTTAACCACTGAGCCTTCTCTTCAGACCTCAGTTTGCTTTGAGGAAGTACTGCACAGCATAAGATTCCAACTCATTGGTGCTGAGGATTACACCCAGCACATTATGCATTCCAGGCAAGCACCTTTCCACTGAGCCATACCCAGATGGAGAGTGAAGGCTCTTGACATAGGGCATATCTCCACTTTCCAGCTCTTTCTCCAGCCTCAACTAGAACCACCCTTTCTTGACTTAAAACTTAGGCTTCAAAGCTCTATTTTGAAGGCGACAAGTCTGAGCAATCCAAGATGCCAGAGCCAGCAGAAACATCTGTCAGCACAGGGACTTCCTCATTCAGGACAGAAGGCTCAGCCAGCCTGGACTGGCCTTTCAATTCACTTCTCCCCTCTCTAGTTCCTCAGAGTGGTTGATCCAAATGTCTGTCTCTCACAAGGCTGCCTTCTGCTTCCCTATGGGACAGATAGGTACAGCCCCAGTCACTGGCACCGATGCCCTCACAACCCATACAGGCTGTAGATGTGCAGCATGAAGTCACTTTAGCCCCACTATGACCTGGGATTTGTGCCTGACAAATTTGCCTGGAAACCTGGTTAGCTAACACCTTAGACCTCAACATAAACATCCACATCACTCTCTTTTCTGTCATCCATATCCAACTTTTCCTTCCTCCTTCCTACTCTCTGTCCCTCCTGCTTCCTATCTGCCCTCAATCTCCAAGATCCTACAGTAAACGAAGAATAAGCTGATGTTCTCAACATGCAGGAGATCTGGTGCAGGAGGACCTTGTGTGCTGGTGCAATAGGACTTTGAGTTCTGCGTTAGACTGGGCTATACAGCAAGAGCTGTGTATCTTTTAAAGCATGTCTTTTAAAACTCTGGAAACAAATATGGATAAATAAAGCAAAGAAGAGATAGAAGCTGATGTTTCTGTGTAGCTTCTCTGAGGAACTAGAGAGGGGAGAAGGACATCCAGATAGTTTCTGAACAACTTAAATCCTTAAGTCAGGTAAGTTGTATTTGTTAGTGTACCTTTTCCATTTTCAACCTATTTTTTGTTCTGAGATTTTTTTGTTGTTGTTGTTGTTTTTAGGGGAGTTATGCTTTTGTTTGTGACAAAGTTCCATTAACCCAGATTAACCTCTAACTTACTATGTAGCTGAGGATAATCTGAACTCCTGATTCTCTTGCCAAAGAACTAGATTTATTAATGATAAAATAGAACACAGGGCCCTCATGTTGTTAGGTAATTATTCTTCCAACCAAACAACACACCTACCACAGCATCTTTCCGTTAAAGAGGTAGGGCCTTTCTGTAAACTCCACAGGAGTGTGTGTGTGTGTGTGTGTGTGTGTGTGTGTGTGTGTGTGTGTGTGTGTGCTCATGTTATGTAGCTACTGGAGAAGCATTAGTTGGTTGAACTTTGTCCTATACTCCATTTTTACAAATATTTGAAAGCCTGTTGTAGTTCTTCAAACCTTAATCCCACGACTTGGGAGAATGAAACAGAAGTATCTCTGTGAATTTGAGAACAGCCAGGAAATGCACAGTGAGACCCTGTCAACAAAACAAAACCACCACCATATTACCTGATCCCTTTAGCAGACCTAGGGAAAGGTGAACAGAAGTGACCAATTTTAAAGCACATTTTTCCATTCTTAGTTGCTGCTGGCTACAAATTTCTCATGTGACTAGAAAACATGAACAAAGTGTTAATTTTAGAGTTTCCTCTGGGACCTACCTGATGCTTTCAATCCTAGATCCTTACAATGAATCCATCATCTTCCTGGGTCCTTACACACAGAGACCAGGTGGCATTGTATATAGAAAATGCAGTAAGAGACCAGGTGGCCAAAACCCTATAACCTCATGTTCTAACATGTTTTAGGAAGATACTTTGAAGAGAGAGAGAGAGAGAGACAGAGACAGAGACAGAGACAGAGACAGAGAGAGACAGAGACAGAGAGACAGAGAGACAGAGAGACAGAGATTCCACTGAAGCAATATCCCTGGGACCTCTTATGCATCCAGCTTTTTTTTTTGTCGTTGAACTTTCACATAAATACAACTTGGAAGAGAGTATGCGTGTGCTTGGTATATATTTTGAGGGAACTCAGCTTCTCAGATCCTACAAGAGAAAACTAACTTCCTTCTTCCTCTTATTTCCCTTCCCTTGTTCCTTCCTTTCTTCTTCCTCCTCCTTCTTCCTCTCCTTCTCCTCCTGCTGCTATTTTTCCTTATCTTCCTTGTCCTTTTTGGTGACAATGTTGTGCTATGTTACCCAGGCTAGTCATGAAGACTTGTTCTCAAGCCTCCTCACTGGCTGAGACTATAATTGCTCCTGGCTCTAACTCTCCCTTTGCTCTAGACCTATCTGACAATCTTGATTCAGCAGACTTTACTGCTTTGGCTTGCCCTAACATTATTTTACAATCCCATACTGTTATATTGAACAGAACATATCATTGTATGGTCCTTATGACTGATATCGAACTAATGGCATGAAATCCTAATGCCAACCTGGAAACTCTGCAAGTGTTCCCAGGTGTGCTGACTTATGTGTCTGTAGCCCATCACTTGTGAGGTGAAGGTAGGTGGATCAGGAGTTCAAGAACAGACTTGGTTACATAGCATGTGTGAGATCAGCCTGAAATAAATAAGACCCTATCCCAAAAATAGAAAAAAAAAGAGTAGGAAGAATGTTAAGAGAGGCTACTGTAGCAGGAAGATGCTCAAAGTCTAAATCAGAAAACTCTCAGGAGCAGAGTCCTTTATATGCCAGGGTGTGAGGAAGAAGAAAGTGGCTGTAGAAAGGAGGTCTTGAGAGAGTTTAAAACTCCACACGCTGTATCACACACACCTTACCTGATGATGGGAGCCAGCCACATGGTGGGTGCTTAGGTACATATGTGGAGTGAATGTGTGTGGTGGTTTGAATTAGAAAGGTACCCATAGGCTCATAGATTTACATCTTGGCCACTAGAAAGTGGTACTATTTGAAAGGATCATTAGGATGCCTGTTTGCAGGAAAAGTAACACTTGGAGTGGGCATTGAAATTGCAAAAAAAAAAAAAAAAAAAAAAAAACAAACCATTCCTTACCCAGAGTCTCTGTCTTACTGCTACCCATGGATATAGATGTAGACCTCTCAGCTACTTCTCCAGGACCTTGTCTGTCTGAGTTCCAACATGTTTCCTGCCATGCTGATAATGCACTAAATCTCCAATACTGTGAGTCCTAATTAAATGCTTTCTTTTATAAGAGCTGTTGTGTTCATGACTTCTCTTCACAGCAATAGAAAACTGATTAAGTCAGAAGTTGGTACCGCGAGTGGAGGATGCTGTGGCAGGACTGACCATGCTGGTTGTTGGTCTAGTGTGGGCTTTGTGGGTTTGGGTTAGTAAAGAAGTTCAACATTTTAAGCAAGGCTTACCAGGTCATCCTATTAGGAGCATGGCAGACAATGGTGCTGAGGGAGATTAGAACTGTGAGGACCCCAGCTCAGTAGGTTTCAGAGAAGAATATAACTAACTGGACTTTGTTGTAATATTTTGGCAAAAGATGTGGCTGCTTTCTGCCTTTGGTCAAAAAAATCTCTCTGAGACTAAATTGAAGAGCTTTAAATGAATGGCACTGGCAGAGGCGGTCTCAAGGCAGTCTAGAACTGGTTGTGTCATATGGTTGTTAGTGACCATTCTTATGCAGATCTATGAGGAAAAGGAGCAGCTGAGCAAGGGAAATACAAACTGTAGTTTGAGGAGAAAAAGAGCACCAGGATGTCAGGTGTAATGGACCTAAGACCAGCTGAAGGAGATAAAAAACATTAAAGAAAAGCTTAATGCCAAATGGAATAAAGGGAAGGAGGAGCTCAGGGCAAATCTCAGCCAGCTCATCTTCCAATGCAAGAAAAGGAATTAAGAGAAAGCTTAAGCAGTGAAGGAAACCATCAAAAAAACAGACAGCTAAGAATTTCCTGAATCCATTGCTTTTAATAACTGGGTAGAACTGGAAAATATCGTCCTAAGTGAGGTAACTCAACCACAAAAGAACACACATGGTATGCACTCCCTGATAACTGGATATTAGCCCAGAAGCTCGGAATACCCAAGACACAATTCACATATCAAATGATGCCCAAGAAGAAGGGAGAGGCCTCTGGTCCTGGAAATGCTCAATGCAGCAGTGTAGGGGAATACCAGGGCAGGGAAGCAGGAGGGGGTTGATTGGGGAACAGGGGGGAGAGAAGAGGGCTTATGGGACTTTCAGGGAAGGGGGAACCAGGAAAGGAAAAATATTTGAAAATAAATATAGAATATATCTAATAAAAAAGGCAGAAAGCTGAAGAAAATATATTTTAATGATGGAAACAAGCTCCAGGCCCATCAAGCAGCAGAACTTAGCAGATTCAGCCTCTAGCTTCAGTCTTTAGATTTAAAGGAGTTGTGGGGTACCCATCAGAGAAGACTGCTCAGGCATGGGTTTGAGCCAATAGAAAGTCTTTATTAGAAGTCATCAACTACAGTGAGTATTAGGGATTACAATGTAGTACCAAGCCTTTCTCAGAGTGAGGTTTTCAGTACAAAAGCATATTCTGGGTTGACATACCTCAGTTACCAAGTATGATTTGACAGAAGTGAAGCTACATGCTGGGGATTACAAATTGCCCCTGAAAAAATAGAAAGAGCAGATTCTATTAATTATCTAGGATGTGTGATAAGTGTACAAAAGATTTGACCACAGAAAGGGCAAATCAGGAAAGATCAAATAAGAACTCTTAAATGATTTCCAAAAATTGCTAGGAGATATCAACTGGTTACAACTTAAATTTAGATTAACTACTTGAGAGCAAGGTCATTTGTTTCAAACCTTACAAGTTGATAAAGACTTAAATAGTCCAAGAAAATTAACAGCTGAGGCAGGAAAGGGAATTGGCACTGGTAGAAAAGAAATTACAAGCTGCACATATAAATCATCTTGATCCAAAATGGCCTGGGTTTTAGTTGATTTGCCCTCTACTCATTCTCCCACAGGAATTCTTATGCAGATGAAATATTATAACTTAGAATAGATTTTTAGCACACAGAGCAAAAAATTTAAAACCTATATAGAAAAAGCTTCTGAACTGATCCTAAAAGGAGAAGTGATACTTTGTCAGTTAGCAGGAATAGATCCCTCTGAAACTGTGGTACCTTTTACTAAGACAATGATTGTCTCATTGTGGGCAGAAAATGAACATTGACAAAGACCTTGCTGTAATTTCTTGGGAGAAATTAACAATAGCCAGAAAGGAAGGAACTTCTATTTGTAACAAGTATTGATTGGATTCTCCCTCATATAATAAAAGGGACTCCAATTTCTGGTGCTCCTACAGATTATACTAATACAAAAAATCAAGAGGGCAGGGTATACATCAGGAAAAAAAATAAGGTTAAGAGTCCTTATGTTTTAGTTTAAAAATCAGAATTATATGTAATTCTTTTGGCATTATTAGATTTTTATATCTTAATATAATAAGTGACTCTTAATATGTAGAAAGAGTGGTTTGCATATAGAAATTCTGAACTGTTTAGGATGATTCCGAATTAACTTCACTATTTACTCAACTATAACAAATAATCAGAAATAGAAACCATCCATTATACATAATACATATCATATCCCATACAGGTCTAACAGTTCCTCTAGCACAGGTAATGATAAAATTGATCAGCTATTGCTAGGAAATACATTTGAAGCTTCAGAATTACACTTTTAAAAATATCATGTTAACAGGAAAGTTTTAAAGAAAGATGTTTCTACCATTTGGCAACAAGCCAAGGAAATTACAAGGAAATATACTACTTGTTCTTTGTATAATCAAACTCTATTTCCTGCAGGAAGCAACCCTAAAGGTACCCAAATAAATTTGGCCAATGGGATGTGTTTCACTTTGCAGAATTTGGTAAACAAAAGTTTGTGCACCATACTATAAATGCATGTTCAAGATTTCAATGGGCAACTGCTTTAAATTATGAAAATGCTGTTTCTTTGATTAAGCATTTATTAGAAGTTATGGACATTATGGGAATACCTGTAGAAATTAAGACTGACAGTGTTCCAACATATGTCTCTAGTAAAAGGAATCAGTATTTGCATATTATAATGAAAAGCATATTATCAGTAGATTACACACTCCTATAGGACAAACATTGGTAAAGAAATCTACCTGTAAATTAAAGGAGATGCTTAACAAACAAAAATGAGTGACAAGAACCCCAGAAATAGATTACATACTGCTTTATTGACTTTAAATTTCTTGAATGCTGAGCTGAAGAGATTGCTCAGTGGTTAAGAGCACTGGCTGCTCTTCCAGAGGTCCTGAGTTAAATTCCTAGCAACCACATGGTGGCTCAGAACCATGTGCAATACAATATGATACCCTCTTCTGGTGTGTCTGAAGATAGCAACAGTATACTTACATATAAGAAATAAATAAATCTTTTAAAAAAAACTTCTTGAATGCTAATGAAAAAAAAAAGCTACTGAGAGACATTGGATCAGAGAAAAAAAACTGCTGAACTAAACCAGCCTGTGTACATTAAAGATGTTTTACTTCCAAGTGAAAGGAAGGAAATGTTTTATAATGGAGAAGAGGCTTTGTATATGTTTCCACAGGAAAAGAGAAGCAATGGATTCTTTCAAAAATGATAAAAATCAGATATGACAGGGGAAGGCCCCTTGAAGATCTCAGCTACAGACAAGAAAAAGGAAATAAAAAGAATGACAGAAATCATTTAGGCACAGAACTTCAAACTCATGAAGATAGGATAGGTAACAGAGCATTTTTTTCCAGAATGCCAAATTCAAATGGACTGGTCATTGTGAAGGAAACTCTTAGATGACAGTTTTCATAATTGTTTCATAATTGCTATTATTATGTATAGTTTGTTTTTGTAAGAAAAAGAGCCTTTCATTGATCTAAAAGGGGGAGAAGTTGGGGTTAGTCTGTGAGCTGTGTATTCAGAAGCTGAGTTCTGTGCCCCTGTTCAGACTGAAACCTGATCTTAGGTCACTGTACTAACCAATATGCTGTAAAGAATGTTCTGCAGAATCCCCTGGTTGGTTAGTAAAAGGCTGGACCCTATGACTGGGCAGAGAGGACAGGCAGGGACTTAGGATGGAGTGGGGAAGCCTTGAGGGAGATCAGGAGCAGAAGGAGGAAGAGGTGGAATGGGAAGGAAGGTGGCATGTGATGGGATGGGTTAGGAGCACATTGAAGAGGAGTTCACCCTGAGGACAGACAATAGCAGAAACTACCCAGGCAGGTCGATCAGCAAGTGATGGGGCATTTAATTGGGTTTGAACAGCTTGGGAGTTGTAGAGTAGCTCAGAATCTGCACAGCATAGTACAGATTATTAATAAATTGTAGTATCTCTGTGTCATTTTCTTGAGAGCTAAACTGAAAAAGTGGGGAAGAAATCCCCAACAGATATTAAGAAACAACAGAGAGCAGAGCAACCCTCCCCCAAGAAAAATATAATATAATACTGTAACTACAGAACCAAAAAGCCAACTGCATTTAGAGACTTTCCCAGCACTATGATCTTCAATGGATCAGGTCTCTGTTTTCATTTTGGCAGGTAGTGCTCTCTACGTGCTGAGTTTTATGGCTGTAATAATACTTCCATCATGGAATCAGTTGTGCTAAGGTTTGGGGCCCTGATACACTCCCTGCTAGTCTATGTGAATGAGTCAAATCATGGACTCATACTGCTCTATAGTAAGATGCAGGAGCCCTCACTTTCTCTAATCAGAGTGAGAACTAAAGGGCCTGTCAGTGCAGTAGCAGAGGACTTACTTAGCAGGGAAACCAAGAGAACAGAGACTGACACCAATTATCTAATCTCTTTCTCTCTCTCTCTCTCTCTCTCTCTCTCTCTCTCTCTCTCTCTCTCTCTCTCTCTCTCTCTCTCTCTCTCTCATCTTCCCCAACCATGACAATTTTGTTCTAACAACTCCTGATTAACTAGTATAGAAAAAACAAATTTCTCCCAAAGCCATACATAGTCCATTTTTCTCATGAGAAGTAACTCAAAGATTCTCTGATTTTGTAGGAGCCTTTCTGCAAAAGGACTCTAACAGTTGTTTTTATTCAGTAATGGAGATTTTAATATTTGTAGGTCCTGATCAACATGTCTGCTTTGTCTTTATCTCCCATGATAAAGGCTAATGTGTTGTTGAGGTGGTGAGGACTGCTCCAGCCAGAGTGAAATGAAGACATGGACAACATTTTCTTCCTTCCTTCCTTCCTTCCTTCCTTCCTTCCTTCCTTTCTTTCTTTCTTTCTTTCTTTCTTTCTTTCTTTCTTTCTTTCTTTCTTTCTTTCTTTCTAGACCAGGGTCCATGTTAAAATGTTTCATTTGTCATTTTTCCACTCTATACATCATCAAAAGGGGCACATTAAATCAAGCCATTAGTATAAGGCCACCAAGTAGTCTCAGGAGCCTAGTAATAGTGCTATTGTCCAGAGACATTAACTTGCAAGGTAGAATTACACATATCAGAATAAGGGGACGTGCCTTGGTTAAAAGGTTAGTGTATTAGACAAGTTTCAGCCCCTCATAAGTCCTCTAACGTTAATTTAGTGTGCTCCCAGTCACAATGTATTTTGGGCTGATAGCCTGGTTTTTCCCTAGCCTTATATAATCTTGGGGCTGGATGTCTAAGTGTAACCAGCAATTCCAGCTAATTTCTCTCTGGGAATGATCAACTCTATCCCCAGGGTCCCTTCCTGTGGCATAGAGTCTGATTCCTCAGGTTTCTACTGTTTCCCAAAATCCAGAATCTTTCAAATGAAATTTTCAGATTTTTAATTTTATGGCCATTGGATTCCATGTTTCTTTTGTACATTTCTTAGGAGAGGCTTTCTTTATTCATCCATGTGTTTTCAGGAAGCTCATTTTACAATCCCAAGTCTTTCAAAGGAAACTCCCTTGTTCCTGGCAACTAGGGATTGCAGACGCAGGGCATGCATAAAATTGTAAACTCTATATCCTTGTTTCAAAAGATAAACGTCCTTGTCTTTCCTTTTTCCAGTACAACTAGACATTTAAAGTGGGCATCAGTGAGCAAAATATAAGATGAAATATGGATTCCGATCTATAGCTACATTAGCAATCACATTCCCTCTATCTTTCTTAGTTCCCAGATCTAGGCCTAAAGGCTGTGGGGGGGGGGGACCATGATCCTGTATTCATATCAAACATAAGACTCAAGAGGAAGTAGAGAGGCATGGGTGGAAAGCTCTAAGTCTCAATAAACCTTACATTTAATGGGCCCACATTATAAGAGACGGTCTATTGGTCAAACAGCATTTGTGGCTTCCAATTTCTTGGCCTTGGTGTGGTGGATCCATGGTGTAAAGCCAGCTACATTCACCACCTTAGGAGTGCACAGAAGCATCATCAGTAGGCATGGTCAAGAGGAACTGAGAGTTCTATATCTTCATCTGAAGGTCACTAGAAGACTGCTTCCAGGCAGATAGGACAAGGGACTTAAAGCCCACAGCCACAGTGACACATTTCCTTCAACAAGGCCACAACTACTCCAACAAGGCCACACCTCCTAATAGTGCCACTCCCTGGGCCATGCATATTCAAACCAACACAGCAACCATCTTGATACCTAATAGCAATTTGACTCTGACTCCAATCCCTTGAAAATAAGCTCCCAGTAACCCTGACTCCGTGACCTTCACCCAGGAATGTACATCCATGACCACTTCTTTTGTTGGTCATGGATATGTCTAACTGCTTTTTTGGTTTCTGTAACCTGTTCATGCAGACATTCAAGGACTATTCTGAGATCTGGACAGTTCTTGGTTCAATTGTGCAGATACTCAAGGTCTTCTTAAGAATATCACATTTAAAAATCCTTCTCTGAATTCACAACTCTTGGCTCAACAGTCTCTGGTTGGCTCAGATATTGTTGTCCTGCTGAGAGCTACCATAAATTTAAATAATTACAATTGTAATCTGAATTGAGTCTATGCTCTTTTCCAGGGCTCTATAACTCTGTAACATGGGGAGTAAGGGAAGTTTTATACACCCAGGCTAAACCCACTTTTCGTAAGCACAGGACACAGACATCCTGATCCATATATACCTCAAACACCACCTGTCTGGGAGGTGAGATGTGCCACATTTAAAAAGTGTTTCACGTGCAAACTGACAACATCGGTTTGATCCCTGGAACCTACACAAATGTGGAAGGGGAGAACTAATACTACAGGGTTGTCCTCTGACCCCTTGACACACTTCAAAGCATGAGGCCACAGACATCATACACATAAGGTATTGACATTTTAAAAATGAATGTAGTTACCCATTTCCTTAGAGATATACAAAGTTATTAAAGTAAATTGACAGAGCTCAGTAGTTGGTTGCTTTTCTAATGGGATTGAGTAGAGAGGGCATTTACCTGGGTCAGGCCTTATATTTAAGGCGCATTCAATTCATCCTGCAAGAGCATCTGTGTGTGAGAAATGTGCCACATGAACTTACTCAGCTGTTGAAGTGTGGGCATCAGATGTCACAACTTACAGAAGTCTCTCAAATCAACACTACAATCTATAGAAATGCCCAATCACAGAGAAGCAAGACGTGGTTATAAATGCTTTATTTCCTTCGATTGCCACATTTATCACAAATCATGTATCTTAAACTGTTACTGCTCTCACTTGCCTTGGTCTGGGACCTCTGATTGCTGTGCTGAGGTCAGTGACAAGGAGACCATCACAGCATCCCAGGACTGTGTAAAAGCAATGGAGGTTAAAAGTAAAGCCAAAGGACATCTTAGAGTCCTGCCCACCATGATGCCACCTGGCGTGGGTAGGGAGTGACGCCCACAGACCTGCCCTCCATGCTCAGCACTGTCCAACTATAGACTCAGGGTCCTGCCTGCCACCACGCTGAACAAAAGGAGGAAGAGGAAGACATCAGTGGTGCTGCCTACCGCCATGCCAAGTTGACTTAGTGGGGAAAGAAGCTCACAGAGACCTGCCCTCAACTGCAAGGAACTGGCAGGCACAGGACACTACTGAGCCCTGCCTACCTTCATGCAACACAGAGTAGCTGGAGTAAGACAACCCAAGACAAGCCAACCACCATTGCTGTGGGCCACTGGCAGAGAGAGATGCCCAGAGACTGAAGCTCTGCTGTATGTCTCGGGCAGGCCATAGACACACAAAGGCCAGCCTGCCTTCCAGCCACACAGTGCAGGAAGGAGAAAATGTCCATAGACCCGCCCAGCTCCATTCCACAGAGGCAGACTTTAAATACCCAGAGGCCCGTTTGCGGCCACCAGAGAGGTCCACCCGTCTCGTGGCCAGCCTGCAACAGGAGACACTACAATGTAAAAATGCAGACAGAAAGAGAAGCAGGAGAGTTTGGTCATTGTGAAGGAAGATGGAACTGGAGACGCAAGGGAGGAGAGGAATAGTCTGTCGAGAGTAGCCAGCCATGCCACCTTGAGGCCATGGTGAAGTCCCTGCCGATGCAGCCACTGAGGGCCATGTTTGGGCCCCTGGAGGTCTGTCAGTGTCCATGGCTCATATCACCCCCAGAGACCATGGGAAGGTCCCGGTCTGGGCTGCAGCCTCCCTGGGACCCTGTGGATGTCCAAAGGCCTGTGTAGAACTGTTATTGCCCCTCACTGGCTCTGAAGAGCTGGTTCCACTTCTCGCATAAGAGCAACAGCACTTAGAAGAGACCCTTAGAGTTGGCCCGGCATTTTGACTGTGTACCATAGTGGAACTGGACCTGGTGGGTAGTAGGGGACTGGTGAGCAGGACCAGAGGCTGAGTGTGCCATCTACTGTGAGGTGGCATTGACACTACCCCAACTTGCCCCTAGCCACCTGAAGCAGCTTGCCACGGGGGTTGGGGGTCAGAGGTCGTGGGAACAGAAGACCTGGCTCTGATTCCTCCCTAGCTGTAGCACTAGGGAGAGTGACCCTGCCACTCATCTCCTGTCTGGTGGTCTGACCGGGGTATGATGGCCTCTGTCTCATCACCCATTGCCATCTTGAGGTAGTGGAGAAAGGTGACTGCCCCAGGGTCATGAGATCAAGGGATCTGGCTGCAGAACTTGGGAGAGTGGGCCCCACACCTTCCCTGGTAAGCACAGTAGAGCTGGCACTAGAGGTCAGGGTGCAGGGTAGATGGCCCGATGGAGTGAGAGCAAGACAGCTGTTCCAGCCCTCGATGACTTCTGGGCCCTGCAGGTCAACTGGGAAGCACAGTGGAGCAGGCTATGGAGATGTGGATGCAGGTAAGCCGCCCTAAGGGCAGGAGGGCAGGAGAGGTGAACCTGCCTCCTGCCAGTGACAGCACTGGGTGGCCTGGTTGGAGCAGGACTTGAGGAGATAGCTCAGGTGGTGTGGATAAGAGAGAGCAGTGGGCCGACCACCTCAGCAACCACCCAGGGACAGCTGCAGGGCTTTGAGTTGGTGCACCCAAAAATCTACATTATCTGTGAACCATTGGGATGCTTGAAAGAGTCAGTCCTGCTGAGTCAAAGCTGCATGCCACAGGGCAGCAACAGGATCACCAGGAGGAGTCCTGGAGAGGATCCAATATGGATGGTGTCCCAGGAGCCAGAGACCTGGAACCAGATCAATGACTCATTGCAATGAAGGTGTGTGTGTGTGTCGGGGGAATACTGTGGGACACATCACGACATAGTAGAGCTTACACCACGAGATGGATTCTGTGCTTTGTTTGTGGTCTTTATTTTCCATCTTTGGTTTTTTTGGGTGGGGAGGGTGTTGCAAGGGCAGAGGTAGGAAATGGAGGGACAGGAAGGTGAGTGGCTCTGGAGTGCGTGATACGAAATTTATGGGAAAAAAGTCAATGAAATGTTTTAAAAAACAAAACACCCAAAATAATAGCAACAAAAACCTCTTATTGCCAACCATACAGACAAACACTTCCTTCTGATCATAGCAAACTGTAAAAGGGTAGTAAATTTGAAGTCAGGTGTAAATGTTAGTGACTGTCCCAGTGGGTTCCTTGGATGCTTATGGAAGTCATGAATGCTGAAGCAGACATTCCCTGAAAGGATCCCACCCTTCCCCCTACCACAGATCTTGAACGACCAATCAAGTGCTTGTGCCTTGGCCTCTATTCAGCACTTAGACACACAAACTGCAGACAGGAGAGGGCTACAGCTCAGCAAGTGCAAGCAGCTGGACCAGAAGACCAAGGAGAACCACATGGAACAGGGATACACAGCTCTGTCTGGATCCTGAAGAAGGGAGGAGAAAGAGAGGTGTCAATGTAGGTATTTCCCATAAACATCTAGAACTTTATATGTAGCTCAAACCCCAAGAAAGTAGGCTCTATAGGGCTAGTGTGCCTAGCTAGACTCTTCCAACTTCCTTAGGATTCATAAAGTACTCAAAACCAAGAGAGTGAGCAAATGGATGGATTCTCAGCACTTCCCAGGTTCTACGCTCTAAGATACTGCCTAGAATGATGATGATGATGATGATGATGATGATGATGATGGTGATGATGATGATGATGGTGATGGTGATGGTGATGGTGATGATGATGATGGTGATGGTGGTGATGGTGATGATGATGGTGATGGTGATGATGATGGTGATGGTGATGGTGATGGTGATGATGATGGTGATGGTGATGATGGTGATGGTGATGGTGGTGATGGTGGTGATGGTGGTGATGGTGATGATGATGGTGATGGTGATGGTGGTGATGGTGATGGTGATGGTGATGGTGATGATGATGGTGATGGTGATGGTGGTGATGGTGGTGATGGTGATGGTGATGATGATAATGGTGATGATGATGATGATGATGATGATGATGGTGATGGTGATGGTGATGGTGATGATGGTGATGGTGGTGATGGTGATGGTGATGATGATGATGATGATGATGGTGATGATGGTGATGGTGATGATGGTGATGATGATGATGGTGATGGTGGTGATGATGATGGTGATGGTGGTGATGGTGATGATGATGATGATGATGATGATGATGATGATGATGATGGTGATGGTGGTGATGATGATGATGATGATGATGGTGATGATGATGATGATGGTGATGGTGGTGATGATGATGATGATGATGATGGTGATGGTGATGGTGATGGTGATGGTGGTGGTGATGATGATGATGATGATGATGATGATGATGATGATGGTGATGGTGGTGATGATGATGATGATGATGATGGTGATGGTGATGGTGATGGTGATGGTGGTGGTGATGATGATGATGATGATGATGATGGTGATGGTGATGATGGTGATGGTGGTGATGGTGATGATGATGGTGATGGTGATGGTGATGGTGATGGTGATGATGATGATGGTGATGGTGGTGATGATGGTGATGGTGGTGATGGTGATGATGATGATGATGATGATGGTGATGGTGATGGTGATGGTGATGGTGATGATGACGATGATGATAGAAAGTCTTCCCTATCCAGAGTCTTCCCTGGCCTTCTCGGTAGGACTGCAGGCTTTCCCTCTTCACCCAAGAAGAGGATTCTGGGTGGGAAATTCTGAAGATCTGTTGTTGGAGCAGCATGTTTTCTATACTACCTGGTGTGAACTAGAACTTACCTGTGGCTCTCAGCCTGCCTGGACTGGACATGGATCATTTGGCCCAGAAGGGCAGAATCCTTCATGGACTCTGTACCTGAGTGGGTGTCATGGTTTCCCTGTTACTGATCCAAATTCAAAATCTATGCAAATGCATAAGATCCCTGTGATCTCTTCCTGTACTTCCACTTCTGCTTCCAAAAACTTCTTCTTGTGTTTCCAGAAACCCTTCAGGGTGCCAGGGCTACACTGCCTGTTATTATTTTTTTCCTGACGTTGCTCACTGTTTCAATCATCTGTGATGCACAGTTACTGACGTGCATGCCCCTTGACTTCACCAATGCTACTATTCACCGTTCTCCATACCCTCACCATGTGCACTGTCTATCACATTGCTTCTGGTAGGGAGCACCCTCTCTTCCATTTCATGAGGTTCCCTGCCAACTCCATCTCTAACACAGACACAGACTCACCTGAGATGCTGAAATCAATGTTGCCTATTTGAGCAGAACTATTATAGAAGCAATTGAAGTTGCTCTTCTTCCTTTGCGGATCCTCCAGAAAAATTTGGTTATAGCCATTCTCATTTTTTATTGTGACTTTGTGATATACTTCATAGCCTGGAATTAACACCTCCTCTTCACGAGGGAATGAGGAGAATTCTTTGATATTAACTCCCAAGCAGGTTCTGATGATAAATAGTGTCCCATGATCACTGAAAAATGATGGAGAAATAGCTACACTCTTAGTTAAAGATGAAGAACTGAACTGTCCAAATCGTACAGAGCCTGTCCCAGTGTAATGAAACTTGGTCTTAGAGCCTCGGTAAACTAAATGACAGTCCTGGTTACTCAAAAGCTGAAGAGCTCTTGTTAAGTAGTAATGGAAGGCCTTGTAGTGGAAGTTACCCGGATTTTTCGTAAATTCTCTAACAGCTCTGTTAAAATCTATAGCGAGGTTCCCAGTGTACGCTAAAAACGCTGTTCCATGGATATCATGGAAACCTTCAGGATAACTCGTACTACTTTTTATCTCCTGCCATTGTTTCTCTGCTTTTTCCCATTCAAGTTTTAACTCCTCATTCATGTTGAAGTCTTCTTGTAACAGCTTAGTTGCCTTTTCCTCCATTTCTTGGACACAGCCATCATACTGATCATCAAATGCACTGGGAGCCATGTCTAGCATGGAAGGTCCTGTCAGGCCAGTCACCTGAAAGAAAGAAGCAGGGTCCTCTGTTACTCGCTAAGTTTGCTAAGTGACCAGGGTGTGCTGGAACTGGGGAGCCTGCAACATGAGATGTCACATGCTCCAACCTCACATGAGCTCATGGATGGACACAATCTTGTCACATCATAAGAAGGGATAAAGGCAAGGCTGAGATCTCTGATTCTTTGTGCTTACAGATACTATATTTCCTTCTTTATTCAATTCGTTAGTGAGCACACAAAACAAGAGACTTCATCATGACCTTTTCACATCCATATATCATTGTAGACTGTTCATTCACTCCACATGCACAACACTCTGATACTATCTTTATATTACTTCTTCAAGGTTCATGCTCTCTAACATCCGCTACCACAGACTCAACCCTGGGAACTGTCATATCGCAAAGAGGTGGGCAGGTGTAAGCAATGTCAACAGGATGTGGGTTAAGAATATTACCTGCTGGGTAAGCCACCAAGTTAGGAAGAACTTGCAAATTTTTGGTGTCATCTTCAAGTTCAAAAACAGCTGCAAGCAAATATGAGACAATGAGAGAGGTGTACACACAGTCGTTTAACAGTCTGTTGATAGACCAGCTTTGGGTTAATGGCTCAATCTCTATGTCACATGCAGGTTCCTGCTCACACTGCCCCTGAATGGCATATCAGGAGTTTGTGAACCCATCTCCTTGAGTTCTTTACCAGGGACACAGTCATCGATATCATCTCTACCTAGTAAGGAGCTATGATCAATTAATCTTGTTAATACACAGAGCTACACAGAATGTAGGTTGCCAGTAGAAAACAGGACATATGTTTGCAGATCTCTGATAGGCTGTGGTGCTTTACTTTGCACAGATACGTTAACTGTTGTCCATGTTTATTTACCTTGTGGCTCTCAGTAAACTTGCCTCTGAAGGAAGTCTCTTAATCGTGTCAGTATTCACTATGTTCTATGATTTGGGTATGGTTGTCCTCCAAAGTGCCCAGTGTGCCCATATGGAGGTAGTGAAACCTTTAAGAGGTAAGGTCTATTGGGAAGGAACCAGGTCCTGGAAGGTATCACCTTCAGATGAGATTAATTAATTCTTGTGGGATCCTACTCAGTTCTTGCAAGAACAAATCTGGCCTCAACCTCTCTGGTTTGCACTCTTGCCACATACTTCTGCACATGGCAATGACTTCTCTCCCATAATGTGACTCTGCCAGGAAAATCCTAACCAGCCAGCATTGACAAGATATTTTCCAGCTATCACACTGTGAACTAAGTAGACACACAGACTATGAAGTTTGCAGCATCAAGAATTTTGTGAAAGTAATTCAAGCCACAAACTGAGGAGATAGCTCAGTGAGTAAAGTTCTTGACTTGCAAACACAGACCTGAGTTTGATTCCCAGAACCCTAAGGAGAAAAGCGGGGTATGGTGAATGCACTTGTAATTCCAGCACTGGGAGTTAGAGAGAGATAGATTTGTGAGATCCCCAAGCTTCACTAGACAATCAAAACAGTCTACTTGATGTGTTTCAGACCATGAGAGACCCTGTCTTTACAAAATGGTGGACAGTGCCTGAGGGAAGAGATCAGAGGTTGTCCTCTGGTGGTTCCACATGCATGTACCCACACATGCAAGCACATACATGAGTAGGAGCCATGTACACACATAAAGAAAAGGAAAAAGAAAGCTAATAGACCAGCATAGCCTGCCTTAATTAGAGTTGTGTCTTATGAATGATTATTGCTTTCTTCTTGTGGGTGGATATTTGAAGTGTCCCTTGAGTTGCAGGCAAAGAGTGAGGAGGAGCGCTCACTCCTCTATGGCCTGCTACACATCCCCTCATTCCTTCCTCATTGTGTCTTTGGAAAACCACAGAAATTCCACTCCATAATTATCTAAGTCTGTTGTGTTACTTTCCACAGAATTTCTACTTAATCTGACAAGACAGTACTCTCCCCACATCCTGAGAATGGCAGAGAGGAGCTGCACCATGAGGCTAACTAGTTGTTCTTGGGAAGGCTGGACTCTTGGTTCTTTTGCTTGGCTTCTTCTGCCTGAGTCTTTAGGGAGCACTGCAGAACCAACAAACTGAGGAGTTCTGCACTGCAGTGAAGGCTCCCTCCTTTTCTACACCATGAACTTTAAACAATTAATAAATAATGTAAAAGAACTATAGTCAGCTACATAAGAGCTGAGTACAGTGTCGCCTTTGTTTGTACACAGTCACTACTCTCAAGGACATCAGACAGTTTTACTTCAACTTCAGGATAGATTGGACATCCCAGTTTACTGGCACCCAGCACATGGGAGGCGAGGTAACTCTGCCAGTTGCAGGACAGCCTGGTCTGTATAGTGAGTTCCTGGCCAGCCAGAAACCCAGTGTCACAACCTTCCTCAAAACATAGAATGGGAGGTTGTCACGATGAATTCCTTGTGCCCCCCCCTCCAAATTTGTGTTAGCCTTGGCATCAAAAACAAAAAACAACAGTATCACCAACTCCAACAAAGGGTTTGGACAAATGGCTCAAAACACATTATTCTTCTGGAGAATCAGGGCTTAATTCTCAGTTCCAGCTCAAGGAGCTAACAGTCTATAAATCCAGCCCCAGAATATAATGCCTCTGGCCTCTCCAGTCAGCTACACTCAAGTGTACACAGACAGACAGACAGACAGACAGACACACACACACACACACACACACACACACACATTTAATTAAAATAGAAATATGAGCTGGAGACGCAATGCAGGGATTAAGAGTAGTGGTTGCTCTACCTAAGGACCATTTTTCAAATCCCAGCACCTACATGTTGGTTCACAACTGTCTATAACTCCTGTCCCAGCTTTATCTGACATTCTCTTTAGTCTTCTAAAAGCTCTGCAACCCTTCAAAGCACAGACATAAACACAAAATAACCATACAGGTAAAGATAAATAAAAATTACAAAATAAAATTTAAAACAAAATTTGCATGTCTGGAAAATATAAATGTAAAAGTTTTCATTTAAAATATTTGAATTATAACCTGAAAATGTATCTCAGTCAGTAAAGGGGCAACCTGGTACCCAGGAGTTCCTGAACTGAATCTCACCACAGCCTAATTACTGACTGTGGTGGCACAAGCTATAATTCCAGTTCCTCAGAGGTACAGACAAAACCATCAGACATTCAGGTCACCCTTGACTATAATAAGTATCAGAACATCATCAGGCCCTTGTTTCAAAACATGAAAACCATGTCATCTTGAGTGGTACACACCTTTACTCCCAGCATTCAGGAGGGAGAGGCAGTTGGATCTCTGTGAGTTCCAGGTTGGCCTGATCTACACAGCAAGCTCCCAGACAAACAGGACTACACCACATAGTGAAACCCTGTCTTAAACAAACACACACACAAATATTTAATACAATACAAATTGATAACAACATATAATCCTAAATAACTATTAATTTAATTATTTCATCAATTTCTACCTATATGTCTCCCAATATTCTTAATTGACATGAAATTTTTAAAATTATGGCATTAAGACAATGAATATTAGTGTTGATGCGACATCTCTCTACATAGAAACAACTATTTTCATTAATTTCAATATGCTCCTATCAAATTATCAATTTCTTCAGCAAAGTTGTGATCTCCTAAATTAATAATGAATAAGTACCCAGACAGTAGTGATGGAAATCTTTAATCCCAGCATTCGGGAGGCAGAAGCAGGTTGATCTCTTTGAGTCTGAGCCCAGCCTGATCCACAGAGATTGTTCTAGAACAGCCCAGGCTACAAAAAGAAACCCTGCCTCAAAAACTGCCCTCCACACAAAAAATAAAGGATAATTAAAGCAAAGAAGAAGAGGATAGAAGATAATGTTTGCATGGAGCTGGAGGAAAATGGCATACATTAAGGATATCCATGTTCTGGCTTGAAAACCCAGCAAAAACAAGAAGGGAAAGGTCTATATAAATAAGAAATTGGCAGGGCAGTGGTGGCACACACCTTTAATCTCAGCACTTGGCAGAGGCAGGTGGATTTCTGAGTTTGAGGCCAGCCTGGTCTACAGAGTGAGTTCCAGGACAGCCAAGGCTATACAGAGAAACCCTGTCTTGAAAAAAAACAAAACCAAAATAAAATAAGAGACTGACTATTTATCTAGATCCCTGTTGCATCCTGCAGGACCTGGGAAGTAAACTTCATTATATTTTTAAGTTTCTAGAACCATTTATAGCCTCATGCCTGTTTTACCTTTCTCTAGATCTGACCCCATCTACTACCTGGGCTACTTCTTACCCAGAACTGACCTTCTGGCTTTAACCCTTTCAGGCATGGACCCCACTGCTACACCCACTCCAGCCCTCAGATTTTTCTCAGTCCCCACCACTTTAGAGACCTTCCCCTTCACAGATCAGGGTTCAGAGCTGTTAGGTACCTGAGAAGACGTTGGCAGCTGGGTCTCTGTCCTCTTCTCAAAGCAAGTGTTGCAGAAGGCAGTGCTGGGGTCCCTTTCATCCTGTGGACAATGTGCTTTCACTTTCAGGTTAGGGTTGGAAGGGCGTCCAGGTAGTTTCTGAACAACTTAAATTAGGTAAGTTGTATTTGTTACTATGCCTTTTCCACACTCCATCACTTTTTTGTTCTAAGATTTTTAATTTTGCTTCTGTGTAAGATAAGTCCCATTAGCCCTGACTGGCCTCTAACTTGCTATGTAACCTGAACTCCTGATTCTCTTGCCACATAACTAGTTTTATCGGTGTGTGTGTGTGTATGTGTGTGTATGTGTGTGTGTTGTGTCGATAATGGAGAAGCAGAAGTTGGTTGACTTTTGCTGTATATACCTGCTTTACAAATTATGTTGTAGTTGCTCACACCTTAATATCAGGACTTGGGAGGCTGAGACAGAAGGATCTCTGTGAATTTGAGACCAGTCGGGGCTACACAGTGAGACCCTGGCAACAAAACAAAACCACCACCATATTACTGAGCCCTTTAGGGGAAAGGTGAAGAGAAGTGATCAGTTTTAAAGCTCAATTTTGCAACCTTAGTTGCTTCCTGGCTACAATTTTCTCCTATGACTAGGACACATGAACAAAGTGTTGACCTTAGAGTTTCCCCTGGGAACTACCTGCTTCTTTCAGTCCTAGAGTCTTACAATGAATTCATCATCTTCCTCAGTCTTTAGACCCAGAGATCAGGTGGCATTATATATAGAAAACACAGTATCTGATCAGATGACAGAAAGTGTATAACCTCCTGTTCTTCCATGTGTAGGGAAGATATTTTAAAAAGAGAGAGAAAGCAGTTCCACTGAAGCAATACCCCAGGGACCTTTTATGCATCCAGCTTTTTTGTCAGTGAACTTTCACATAAATAGAACTTGGAAGACAGTGTGCTTGTGCTGGTGTATATTTGGAGGGAACTCAGTTTCTCAGAACCTACAAGTGAGAAACCTAACTTCCTCCTCTTATTTCCTTTTCCCTATTCTCCCCCTCCAAAACCTCCTCCTCCTTCTCTTCCTTGTCCTTTTTGGTGACAGAGTCTTGCCATGTTACCCAGACTGGCCGTGAAGTCTTGTTCTCAAGTCTCCTCAGTGGCTGAGACTATATATATCATTGTTCCTGGCTCTAACTCTCCCTTTGCTCTGACAATCTTGATTCAGCAGACTTCTGTGTCTTGGCTTGTTCTAACACTATTCTATAATTCCATAATGACATATTGGACAGTACATATCACTGTATGGTCCTGATATCTGATATTGAACGAAAGGCACAAAATCCTCCTGGTAGAGAAATACCAACCTGAAAACTGTGCAAATGTTCCCAGGTGTGGTGACTTATGTGTCTGTAGCCCATCACTTGTGAGGTGAAGGTAGGTAGATCAGGAGTTCAAGGACAGCCTCGACTACAAAACATGCTTGAGACCAGCCTGGACTACATAAGACCCTATCTCAAAGGTAGAGAAAAGAAATGTGAAAAGAATATTAAGAAAGGCTACTGTAGCAGGAAGATGCTCAAAGCCTAAATCAGAAAACTCTCAGGACAATAGACAAAACCTTCATATTCCAGGGTGTGAGGAAGTAGAAGGTGGCTATAAAAGGGTGACACAAATGTGGTGAGGGTGTTTTAAAACTCCACATGCTGTATCTCGCACACCTTACCTGAGGATGGGAGCCAGCCACATGGTGGGCGGTTAGGTATAGGAGAGTAGGATGCTGGTGCTTCAATGGTCAGGCAACTAGACTGTAAGAAGTTCACATTGAATTCGGCTCAAACCTAGTCTGTCTGACTATCAGAACTTTTGATCAGCCTTGTGCACCTTCTTGCTCTGTGCTGACTCAGAGGCATCCTTTTATAACATAGGGTAATGAGGAATCTAAAGGAGAAGCCTCTCTTGGAGTGGTGTTCTAGGAGGGCCAGTTGGTGCATCCATCTATTTATGTGCTGAGACCAGCCTGGACTACATGAGGCCCTATAGATCCAGTGTCTTAAATATAAGATGACTAAAATGAAATGTGTCAATGTGAAATATCAATGTATCAATGTTCCATTAAAGTAAAAGTTGAAACCCAAAGGAATCCAAAAAGGGGATTCTAAGAGTTGGATAGATGGAAACCTTTCAACTCTACAACATTGCTTGCTTCTTGAGGCTAAGTTGTAGAAGCCCTCAGGAGACTCTCTTGATTACTTTTTGCGTGGGGAATGCACAACCCCAGCATTTTACCTAATGGTCCAAATGGCAGCCTGTCTGGGTAGAAGTCCATCCCATCTGTGTGCAGCGCTGGTGGTCCTTTGAGGTATATGGAGCCATATTGATCCAGTTCAATTTATATGCAGATACCAAAACCAATTGCTCCATAGCAAAAGTTAATTCCATTTTATAAGATAGAATGTGTATGTGTATCAATAATCCACAATTGATAATGGAAGAGATAATGAAAAGACCATTAATAATGGCTGATTGTTTTAAAATGGAGTCTACGTAGCCCAGGCTGGCCTTGATGTTACAATGTAGAAGGGTGGGGAGCAGTAACTAAGTCCCTGGTCTTCTTGCCTTCACCTCTCAAGTGCTGGCATTGTGGGCATGTGTCTCAGCTAAAGCTCTCTTCTCATCAACTCTGTAAATAAGCCTACCCAACTTAGTTCACTGTACTCATGACATATAAATTCTTCCTATGAGTTTCTTTTGTTTTGCTTTCTACAAATATCTCTGTTCATTCAGTTGCACCCTAAACTCCCCTCTTTTGCATTCTGAAACAGCTTGTCATTTTACCTTTATCATTTCCTTCACAGAAGCACTTTCTGGATGCCTTATCTACAGAGTCAATTTGTGTGTGTGTGTGTGTGTGTGTGTGTGTGTGTGTGTGTGTGTGTGTGTGTGTGTGTGTGTGTTGTGTCCCCCTGTTTGCACAGTATGCTCACAGACACATGAACATATGGAAGCCAGAGACTAACATCAGGTCTATTGTCCCTCATGTTATATTTACCTGAAACAGTCTGTCACTAAGCCTTTGAAATGGTCTTTGTTTGCTGTATGATCTATGGAGGGTACATGTAAGTTTTTAGGGAAGGATGCAGGAGAGACCAACCAGCTGTCCTGGAATCTCTAGCGCCACCTGAGCAGATGAAGCCCCAGGCTTGCTCCTGCCTCTCCTCAGCCACAGGTGTTGCTCTTGGCCCCCTGAGCTCTTCAGGACAGCCTGGGTAAATGCTGTGGGAGAGATGGCTTTCTGCCTCTTTGAACCAAACAAAATTAGCACATTATTGCTGGTCTGTATAGTCTTGAGAACGATCTGTGAGAGCCATGTTTGAGGTTTTGAATTAATTAAGTGATTAAGTATACAGCAAGCCAAAGTAAAAGAGTACATGTCAAGTAGCAGTCAGGTGGATAGATGGATGAGTGGATGGATGGACAGATGATAGATAGATAGATAGATAGATAGATAGATAGATAGATAGATAGATACATAGATACATAGATACATAGATACATAGATACATAGATGATAGAGAGAGAGATAGGATAGATAGAGAGATAAAGGTAGATAGAAATACATCATCAAAATGGATGTTCAAAATATCCACCTGGAATCAGCTGGAGAAACCCCATTGAGGCTCTGTAGAGATCAAACTGTCAACATAAACATTAAACTTCATTTATTTTAACAGGACTAAAATGGAAAGTCTAACACATATGAAAGGAGAGGCTGGAGAAATGGCTCATCAGAAAACAAGTTTGGTTCCCAGCACTGATGTTGAATGGCTCATAACCAACATAACACTCCATCTCCTAGAGATCCGATGTCCTCTTCTGGCCTCTGTGGATACCACTGTCTCCATGTGCAGGGAATACATACATACAGAGAGAGAGAGAGAGAGAGAGAGAGAGACAGACAGACAGACAGACAGACAGACACAGGCATACAAAGACAGAGACAGAGAATGAATTAAATATGAAAGGGGGGTACTAGATATCATGAAAATGTGCCTCAGGTTTCACAAAGCCAGAAGAAAACATTTATCATAGAGATACAATGTTCAAAGGGATAGCTGTGTTGTGTCATGTATACATGTAACACTATGCCTTAGTGTGTGATTGGTCACAAAAGGGCAGTTATCAAGGATGGCTGACCTATTGCATTGTTTGCAGTGGGGTGTCCAGGAAGTTCAATGCTGACAGGGCTGTAGTTTGCTAAGTGCATTCTTGGGAAAGGTAGTTTGAGCCAGGAAAATGGTCCTGGCTGCTAAACTTTTCTACTCTTGTCTGCCTCAGTCTCCAGGGGCCATGTTTTGGCTGTTTGATGACATCATAGGGACCTGGACTTCTTACTCATCATGACTCCTCCATCCTATGGCAGGGTTTACTCCATGATCATACGGAGTCATCTATGTTCCAAGAAACATAGAAACAACCAGTCTTTTAGGAGTGAGGCCTGAAACTTGTTCATATAGCTAAACCTAACTGTAAGGGAAATACAAGGCTTAGGTTCAATACCTAGCACCACAAGCCTCTGCTTGGCCTCTGCATGCACAGTGTGTCTCATCTACATCTATTAGACAGAGATCACTAGGACCAGGAAGCTAAGGAGTGGCCAGGGTAAAATTACAGGAGTAAGTGTTTGTTGGTTAGTTGGTTGGTTGGTTGGTTGGTTGGTTTGTCTGTTTGTTTGGAGAGAGGTCTCAACATAGCCCAGGCTGGCTTTGAGCCTAACATATAGCTGAGGATGACGGTAAACTCCTCATCTCTTGCCTCACCCGCCACGTGCTGGGATTGCAGGTGCTCCTCACCAAGCACAGCTTTATTTTCAGGTAACTTTTTTGTTGTTATTGTTACTGTTTGTTCTCATGTTTCATTTGTTTGTTTGGTTTGGTTTTTGGTTTTGTTACAAGGTTTCACGCTATAGCCCACTCTAGACTGGAACTCAGTATGTATCACATGCTGGCCTCAAACTTGAGCACTGAAATGACAGGCATCCTACTAGCCAAAGTCTATTTTAATAAACAAGAGTGTCGGTAAAAGTAATTATCCAGGTAAGTATTAGGAAGCATAAATATTTTTTGTTCCTCAGTGAATAAAAAGCAGTTGCAAAACCACCCACCAATATGAAAGTGAACTTACATAAAAGTGTGATACATGCAACAATCACACCAAAACAGTCACATACAAGAACATGTATTTGAGCAAGAAAACACCATTAGATAAAGCAAAGTCTAAAGGCAAAGTGAAGGGTCCTAGACACAGCAGATGTGTGTGGCTTATTACAACAGACCATATAAATATGTTTTGTCCTCCCTTTTAGCATTTCTGAAAGATTGTATTAGACAATAATTATAACACCATTGTTGGATATTAAAGGAAAACAATAAATATCAATTATGGGCCTGAGACCAGCTACACAGTAGGAGTTGCAGCTCTGTCCCTGATTCCCCTGCACTCCAGAGATGACAGCTGCAAAGATCCTGTGATGGATTTGACTTAACAGAGGGTGTCAGAGGAGCCGAAGTGATTTCCCTCCAGCAAGAGCTACACAGTGAGGCTTGGATTTAAAAAAAAAAATAGTCCTAAGGATACAGCTCAGTTAGTAGGGTACTTTCTTAGCACAGCATGTGAAGATCCTATACTCATAAACGTGCCACACAAAAGTGCTGGAAAATCACTGTGCTCATGGAACAACTCTGAATGATGAAAGAGAGCACTTGGTAATAAAAGCTTTCTCAAGCTGGGCATTGTGGCACACACCTTTAATCTCAGTGCTCTGAAGGCAGGGGCAGGTGGATCTCTGTGAGTTTGAGGCCAGGCTGGTCTATAAAATAAGTTCCAGGACAGCCAAGACTACACAAAGAAACCCTGTCTCAAAAAACAGATAGATAGATAGATAGATAGATAGATAGATAGATAGATAGATAGATAGATGGATGGATGGATGGATGGATGGATGGATGGATGGATGGATGGATGGATGGGTGGGTGGGTGGACGGACGGACAGACGGATGGACAGATGGATAGGCTTTCCCCTTTTTTCACTGGATAGTCAATATTCTTTCATTAAATAGTAGTCAACTAATCACTCACAGTGACCAGTTCAATAAGACATCACTAATCCTGTCTCATTCTTTGTATTTTTTCTATCATGATCCTTGCTTTCTGGAATGAAACCCACAAACAAATTATTTGAATGTAAATATTTGCTTTGAACCCTAGCTAAATAATTGACTTATTTTAGTATAATCTCAAGTAATTTCCAAACAGAGGAGGTTTGAAAATATTGTATTTTCTACATCTGAAAAAATGTTTCTGTTCTAGCTCATAAGACATCATTCAGTTGGGTATATAGTGCTAGTTAAAAGTAATTTCCCCTTGAGAAAGTTGTGCAAAGTATTCAGCTTTCTTTTCATTTTAAGCACTGTTTATAAAAGTCTGTATAAGAATCCAGTCAAGTTTATATTCTTTAGAGATTCTGGTTTCTCCTTCTCTATTACCCTCTGGAAGCTTCCAGAATATTCTTTGGATTTCTGAACTTTTAACAGTGATATATCTTGAGGTGAATGAGCCTTTAAATTATTTGTTGTGAGAAAATTATGGGCCCTTATAACCTATAAACTAACTTTTCAACATCAAGGAAAATTGTCTTTGTTATTTGATAATAATTGTTTTTTGGTTTTCTTCCCATCTGTGCGTGTGTGTGTGTGTGTGTGTGTGTGTATGTGTGTGTCTACATGTGTGTGTGTCTACATGTGTGTGTGTGTGTGTGTGTGTGTGTTGCTAAGAATCAAACCCAGAACCTCAAGTAAACACTCTTCCACTATATTTCCCTCTCTTCCCGCCTCCCTCTCTTTCTCTCTCCTACCCCTGTCAGGGTCTCACCTACATAGCTCTGGCTGGCCTAAAACTCTCTGTGGCCTTAAATTCTTAGAAATCTGCCTGAGTCTGCCTTCCAAGTGCTGAAGTTCTCCGTTTGGTTTGGTTTTTTATGTTGTTTTTGTTTGTTTTTCTCTTTGAGCAAATTATTTTTATTGAAAGAAGTCCTTCAAGTATTGATGCTTTATTTCTATTACTTTTCTTTCATATCTTGTTCTTGGTTTTTCCCCCTCTAGTTTGTGTGTGTGTGTGTGTGTGTGTGTGTGTGTGCGCGCGTGTGCGCTCACGCGTGTGTGTGTGTGTGTGTGTGTATGTGTGTGTGTATTGTGTTGTGTGTATATGTGTGTGTATGTGTATGTGTTTATGTGTTTGTGTGTGTGTTCTGTGTGTATGTGTTTGTGTGTGTTGTATGTGTGTGTGTGTACACGCATGTGCACCTTGTGTTATTCCTTTTCTTTGTTCTATGTTTTAGTCACACAGATCTACCTTATGTACTCTTATGTCAGAAGCTTGGCAATTTATCTGGGGCTATACAAGAGATTGACTCTAATGTCTCATTCATACTGGGCACACACTCTACCACTGAGCTACAACCCTAGCCTTTGACAAATACTTTTAATCCAAGACACCTTCAAGGCTTCTAATTGTGCCTATCCCATACACCACCGTCAACATGTCAAGCTCTTTATTTTCTTTAAAGCAGTTTTGGTTTCACAGACAAGTGGAAAGACATAGACACAAATACCTCATAAACCTCAAAACCCTAGATCCGGAGAACCTCCCCCAGTTCTTCTGTCTTATACAGCATCCTGTTATCATTCTACATTGGTGTCTTAGCTAAGACTTCTACTGATGTAATGAAAAACCATGAAAAAGCAAGTTGGAGAGGAAAGGATTTATTTCCATATTGTAGTTCATCCTCAAAGGAAGTAAGGACAGGAACTCAGTCAGAAATCTGGAGGCAGGAACTGATACAGAGGCCATGGAGGGAGCTGCTTACTGTCTTGCTCCTCATGGCTTGCTCAGCCTGCTTTCTTATAGAATCTGAAACCTCCAGCCCAGGGATAGCACCACCTACGATGGGCTGGGCTCTCCCACAACAACCACTAATTAAGAAAATGCTCTGTATTATTTTCCCCATCACATAGCTGATGGTGTTAATGTTGGTTTTATCAAAGACTATTGGCCAGTAGCTGCTTAAATAACTCCACTGAGTGGTCAGGGTTCATCGTAGAAACTGGAATTGAACTAATTCAGATTACATTAAGCACACAGCAGGGAAAGGGTGTCTAGAGAGCTATAGAAATAGGACCCCTTGATAAGGCTTCAGAAGACAGAAAAGGTACTTACTGGAAACTCCGCATACATCTCTATCTCTCTGACCCTGGCTCTGAAATGATAAAGAACGTGACTGCCCAAATGTTCATAGGACAATTTTTATAATAATGACAAAATGCATGGCTTTAAACCTAGCAGTCAGGAGACAGAGGCAGGTGGATCTCTGTGAGTTCAAGGCCAGCCTGGTCTACATAGTAAGTTCCAGGACAGCCAGGGCTACACAGAGAAACCCTATCTTGAAAAACAAAACAGAAAGTCAAAAATCCAAAGCATCATGAATGCTTAAAGCCAGATTACATAGTCATTAAATGATGACTATGGGGCTAGAAGGATGGTTCAGTGGTTAAGAGCACTCCCTGCTCTTGCAGAGGACCCGGGTTTAGGATCCCACTCACAACCATCTGTAATTCCAGTTCTGGAGGATCTGACGCCCTCTTCTGGCCTCTGTGGGTATTTCATGCACACGGTGCACTTACATGCAAGGAAAACACTCATATACGCTAAGTAAGTAAATCTTTTTTAGGTTTTTTTTTTAGGCGGGGGGGAGGTCCTGGAACTCATTGTGTGGATCAGGCTGGATGAGATCCTCGAACTCATGGAGATTCTCCTATCTCTGCATGTGCCCCTACACCTGGTTAAAGAAAATAAATCTTGAGAATGAAGAATACAGTGAGGATTGTAGGCTCGGGCTCTAGTTCAGTGATAGAACACTTGCCTAGCATGTGTAAAGCCCTCAGTTAAATTCCCAACAGCAAACAAGTAAATACAGCGGCGACCATGCAAAAACAAACACACAAACAAACGGGTGTTAATTATTATACAGAGAAAGTGAGATTAAGGAAGCCAGCGATTAAAAAAAAAGAAAATATTGATTTGTTTGAGCTTGGACTTCTGAGTGAAATTTAAGTTTTTCTTTTTTATGGTGTTCTGAGTTGGTTCTTTTACAACTATTGAAAGGATTGTCTTTAACTCTGTCCTACACCTGACTCCCCAACCACAGACGGAATCCACAAGTCGAGTTCATCGGAGGTTTGTACGCTCTGAATTGTGGGTAAAGGATAACCTTTCTGGCCTGCTCTTTTCCTTCCCCAGCTTCATTCTTCAGATCGAAATTAGTATCTCCACAGCATAAAGGAAAATGTCCTGGTTTCTATCCCAGAAGTCTGCCGATTGGTCAGCTGAATGAAGAAGTTCCGTACAGAACTTGGACATGAACTCTTTGTGAATCTGCGGGTCTCTTCCGGTCTTTCTCGGGTTCTGCTTCCCTTTCTTTAGTCCAGCCGTGAAACACACCCCGGTGAGCCCTAGCCCTCCACTTTGCTAGTCGTTCTCTCTCTCTCTCTCTCTCTCTCTCTCTCTCTCTCTCTCTCTCTCTCTCTCTCTCTCTCTCTTCCTTCCTTCCTTCCTTTCTCTTTCTTTCTTTCTTTCTTCCTTCCTTCCTTCCTTCCTTCCTTCCTTCCTTCCTTTCTTTCTTTCTTTCTTTCTTTCTTTCTTTCTTTCTTTCTTTCTTTCTTTCTTTCTTTGTTTTTCAGTCTCCCTCTGTAGCCTAAGCCCTCCTGGAACTCTCTGTGTAGCCCAGGCTAGGCTTAGATTCACAGCAGTCTTCCTGTCTTAACCTCCCAGATGCTGAGATTACAGGCATGCACCACCATGTCTGCCCTTCTACTTTCCCATATGTATTTTAACAGCATCTGACAAGTTCTGTGCTAACACTGTTGAGATATTATTTTGAATCACATTAAGTTTGAAGATTCATTTTGGGAGAACTGGCCTCTTTATAATTTCTGAGGCAGAAATCTTGAAGACTTCCTTATAGATTTATCTGGTCCCAAGGACTCGAAGTTCTCAGACAAGCCTGTTCTGTTTCTTTATTCCCGTTGTGTTTTCTAGCTGCAGCTGAGGAGAGACAGCTGTCTTTGATCATCTGATATCTATAAACACTGTAATATCTATAGTGGCTTAGCAGCACCCCTTGTTTGCACATGTTGTTCTCAGAGAATGGAATTTTCATGTCTCTTTATCAATATTTTGATACTAATATCCTTTTTCTTTGTCTGATGTTCTAGCTCAAGTCTTCAATATGTTAACTAGAAGCAGTGGGCACAGGCTTTCACGGGCACTTTCCTCCATTTAGGATGAAGTTTGCATTTTTGCATATTGTAGAAATTATGTGTGTTGTATTGCAGGGATGGGGGATGTGCACATGACTGCAGTGCCTTCCAAGGCTGGAAGAGGATGTCAGACACCCTGGAGCTGGAATTCTAGATTATTGTGAGCCTCCTGAAGTGGGTACCAGGTCCTCTGTAACAGCAGAACATACATTTAACAGATAAGCCATCTTTTCATTCCCTACACACAGCATATACCTTTCTTAGAGACTATCTCATGTAGCCCAGGCTGGCCTTGAATTCATTGTTTAGCCAGTTCCTAATCCTCCTGCCTTTCTCTCTCAAGTGTTGGTATTACAGGCACCTGCCTTCGTGCCTGGCTCTACACTACTGGATTGATACTTTAAAGATATTTTTGGAATTCATATTAATGAGTGAAATTACCTATAATTTTCCTTTTTTAAAGTGTCTTTCTTTAAACCAGACTTGGTGTCTCTTGCCTGTAATCTCAACCCTTAAAAGGCTAAGGCAGGAAGAGTGCTGATAGTTCCAAGAAAGCCTTAGCTCCAGAGTGAGACCCTATCTCAAAGAAAAGAAAAAGAAGTAGTAACTAAATAGGACATGAAGAATTATTTTTAATTTTTTTCTTTTAATTTTAGTTTTTTTCCCCAGTCCACCTTCCCACAGTTCTTTATCCCATTCCTCCTCCTTCTGTCTCCAAGAGGATGTCTACACACACACACACACACACACACACACACACACACACACACACACCACCCTGCCCTGCCCTGTCCTGCCAGGCCTCCCCACTCCCTGGGGCCTCAAGTCTCTCAAGGGTTAGGTACATCTTCTCTCACTGGGGCCAGACCAGGCAGTCCTCTGCTGTATGTGAGGTCTCAGACCAGCTAGTTAGTGTATGCTGCCTGGTTGGTGGCTCAGTGTCTGAGAAATCTCAGGGGTCTGGGTTAGTTGAGATTGCTCATCCTCCTATGGGGTAGCCCTCCTCCTCAGCTTCTTCTAGCCTTTCCCTAATTCAACTACAGTAGTCCCCGACTTCAATCCATTGGTTGGGTGTAAGTATCTGCATCTGCCTCAGTCAGATGCTTGTTGGGCCTCTCGGAGGACAGCCATGCTAGGCTCCCATCTGTAAGCATCAGTAATAGTGTCAGGCCTTGGAGCCTCCCTTTGAGCAACTGTGGAAACTCTTACCTCAGGCCTGGCCTGGAAAAGCTAAGAAGCTAAGTAATTCTCTCTCTCTCTCTCTCTCTCTCTCTCTCTCTCTCTCTCGCTTACACACACACACACACACACACACACACACACACACATGTTTTTCACCTGAATCCATTTAGTGTTATTTGTATGTATACATTTTTAGAGCTGATCACTTGGAACTGGATAACCATTTAGGGGTCTCATCCCTGGGGAAGATTAGTACTCTGTCTCTCAGCAGTATTTAATTGCCTGTAGCTCTTTATTTAGGGGTAGATCCTTGTAAGATTTCCCCATCCATGGAGGCACATAAACTGCTGCTATTGTTCGGGTCTTGGTTAGGAGTATTGTTGAGATTTTGTGGATGTAGTTTACCTGTAAAAAGTAGAAGACAGACTTGCACCACACTTCCTGTTTCTCTGGCTCTTGCAATCTCTTCCATCCCTACCCGCTTCTGAGATTAGGTGTAAGTGTTGGGTTGTAGATGTATTGTTTGGAGATGGGCACCCCACAGTCCTTTGTTCTGTCTTATGGATGATTGTGAGCCACTAAGTGGGTGCTGGGAGTTGAACCCAGATCCTCTGCAAGAACAAATGCTCTTAGCCATCTCTCCAGCCTCTTTATTTTTTAAATATTATTCTCATATATATATAATTTTTCCCATGCATTTGTTTTTAACTTGCCTAAAGCATTATATTTTAAGTGAATTCCTTGTAGAGAATATACAATAGGGTCATATTTTATCACCTACCCTGATATTTATGTATCTTTGTTGCTAGCCTTAGATCATTTTCATATCATAGTTATTAACATGTTAGGGCTTAAATCTACCATTTTGTTTCTTCTATTTGTCTCATGTCCCTCTTCTTTTTTCTTATATTCCTATGATTACTTGAAATGTTTTTTAGATATTTATTTTTATTTGTTTACAGTACTTTATTTTATTTTAAGTGGTCTGGGGGCAGGGTTGCCAGGCAGGCCTCAAGTTTGCTATGTATCCAAGAATGACAAACTCTTGATCCTTCTCTTTCCATCACCTGAGTCCTAGGACTACAGCTACCACACCTAGTTAGTCAGCATGGTGCTGAGGACTGGCCAGGGTTTCCTGAATGCTAGGCAAGCCCTCTACCCACTGAGATACACCCCAGTCCTGTTTACAATCCATGAATCCATCCATACCTTTATGTATCTTTTTTGATGGTTTTTCAGGAGACTGTATATGTCTATACATAACATTGTAGTCTACTGGTGAAGTGGAAACTTATGGTATCTTTAGATGGTATTTTCCTGGGGCAGACGTGTGAAGGAGTGTTTTCTTGAAGCAGAAAAATTAGATCTGACCAGGAAAAAGCTCTTATCACCTAAGACAATGATGTCTTTATCAATCAAATAGCCCAGATGATTCACAGACTATCCCAGTTACTGATTTTTCCAAAATATGCATGTAAATCAACCTCAAAAGCGCTAGCCCTGATGATCAATCCGGCAAAAACTAGACAATACAAAAACTGGACAGAAAATACAGAGACTGGATAAACACTGAGACTAGGCAATACATGCTACAGCTAGCTTTTTTTCAGACTAACCAATTTGGGGCCCAAACAGGAATTCTTCACCCCAATTCAGCAGGAAGCAAATATAGATAAGAAGATCATTGTCCCAATCCCTTAAATTGGGGTGTGTGGTTTTGATTGTTTGATGCGTTATGGCTGTTATCATCCAGGGTGGTAGGTGTTTTGCTTAATTATTGTATGCTGGTAGAAATTTATGATTGTTTTGTTTGTTGATAGAATTTTAAGGGTTTTGTGTAATTATTGTATATTAATAGAAATTTAAGGTTTTTTGGTCCACTTATTGCATAGTGATAGAAATTTAAGGTTTTTTGTTTAGTTATTGTACATTAATAGAAATTTAAGATTGTTAGACTATTGTTTGACTACATTGTACATAAGTCATTTGTATAAAATGGGAAGGTTCTTATAATTATTTCTATTGTGTATAGATTGTTAATGTTAGAGAAAAGGAAAATTCTTATACAGTAAGGTAGAAACTTATGGTTCTTTGGAAAGTCAGTTGTGTCTGATGGTATTTTGCTGGGGCAGACACATGAAGGAGTGTCTTTCTGAAGCAGACACAGATGAGAGGATGTTTTGCTAAAGCAAGCACATGAGAGGACTTGTGATGAAAGATTCTTCACTAATGACACGCATATATTGGTTTACCTTACATTGCATTGCTGAGCTCCATTTGTCATGACTCCATAGAGAGAAATGCACCAAAAAGCTTCTGGTGGTGTTCTGGCAGCTTCTTGCCACTTCTGAGGACTTGGGCTGATTGGCAAAGTGATGTCAGCTGATATAGACTCAAGTGGTGAGGCAAGACCAGTCGGAGGACATGTGATGTTTGGAGGGAGTATAAACAGAACTCAACGGAGAGTGATGGGGCTTGCAATGATTCGTTGGTCCCCCATCTTTGTCTTTACTGGACTCAGCTTCATTGAGAAAGGCAAGGCAGAGAACTTCTCCTGGTGTCCTTGCTGGTACTGGTCACTCCTGCTGACTCATACCGATTATGCAGAGGCCCAGCTGTTTCTGATTCGTGTTTGCTATCCCGACACTACTGAACTGGACTGCTGGTATCTCATGAAGTGTTTGTGAGTGGATCCAGCACAGAGGGCAAGGAATGAGAGGAGAACCTGGAGGCTAGGTCAGCTTTGTTATGCTAAATGGGCGTCTCAGCTGCTTGCCCTGGGTCTTAATCCCAACAGCAGGCCCCTCACAGTATGCATTTAAGATCAGACCAGACAGTATTACAAATTTTTCTATAATTATCAGATATAATTTAGAGAACTCAAAAGAAAATAGATCTAATCATGGTAGCTCATCTATAATCCCAGCACTTTGAAAAGCTGAGGACAGAATATCAGAGAAAGCTCAAGGTCAAGATGGGCTACATAGTGAGCTCAAGGATAACCTGGGCTACAAAGAGAAATTTTGTCTCAAAACACAAGACAAAACAAACATATATGTATTTTCCTTCATTTATTGTCTATCCATTGTCCTGCAAATGACATAATTTCATTCTTTATTCCTTGCCAGATAACTCTAAAATTGATATAATTTTGCTGGTGGTATCTATAAGTTAGTGTGTGTGAGTGTGTCTGTATGTGTGTGAGAGAGAGAGACTATCCCTGTGTGCGTGTTATGTGTGTATGAGTGTGTGTTATGTGTGAGAGTATATGTGAGCATGACTGTGTGGTGTGTGTGTATATGTAAGTGTGTGTGTGTAGATGTGAGTTTATGTGTGATTGTACATGTTATGTGTGTGAGAGTGTTATGTGTGTCTGTGTGTAAGTGTATGTGAATGTGACTATGTCTAAATGTGAATGTATGTGAGTGTAACTGTGTTTTGTGTGTATGTGTGTGTGTGTGTGTGTGTATGTGTGTACATGCATGTCCATGCATGCTTATGAGGAGAAGACCAGAAGTCACTGTCAAGTGTTTTTCTCAGTCATTCTCTGTTTTCTTTTTCACTTTCTGGAATAGTCTCTTGTTAAGCATGTGTCTCATCAATTCAGCTAAACTTGCTGGCCAGCAAGTCCTTTAGAGTCTGACTTGCCTCCCCTGTACTGCTCCCACACCTGGATTTTTATGTGCATGTGGCGGGAGCCATGTTGTCTCTCCTGGGAAAGGAGCCTGAATGTTCTGTGAATGACCTCCTTGAGGCAAGGCCTCTTGGAGTTTTTCTCCCATTTGGCAAGGACCAGTGGGAATGATAACCAGAGAGAGCAACTGCATCAATCCTTTGGAGATGGAGCCATGATTTCAAAAGGTTATTCAAAGGTTAAGTAAAGGCATGACTGACTAAGACCTTTAAAAGAGATCCCTTATTGGATGATCTCAAAATTGATAGGAATATATGAGGAAAAAGGAAGGGGGTTGGCAATGTCAACTACTTCTTCTGAGGACCCAGGCATGCCAATACACTGAAGAGAAGGAAAGTTCAAAACTCAGAGAAGACAGGGCCAAAGGCCAACAGTAGAGTTCATCCTCAGGTCAAGTTAGTCCATTCTTAGGATAAGTTAGTAGTAAAATTTGCTGTGCTCTTAAAAGAAATATAAGTTGGATAGATTCATCTTTGCCTTAGGAAAGGGCTTATACAAAAGAAAGAACAGTGTGAGTTGATGGAGAAATGTTAGTTGTCAGTCTCTGCTCTTTATAGGAAAGTTGTATAGGGCAGGACCATACTGTAAAACACAGATTATGACATAGAGACACCTTACAATGCATTGTGAGCATACTGAATTAGAAGGTGATAAAATACAAAGGTTATACTTCTGCTAAAGTTTGTTTGGATTCTCATTGACTTTTACTTTGAAACAGCATGTCTGCTGCCGGCCTGAGCACAAACTGGCTAGATAATCACTTGGCTTGTAGTACAATACTTAAATCATTTTGGCTGTCAATATTCAGGTGTGCTTAGCTATGACTTAATCACTAGGATTATAATATTATACTGCTTAGATATGGGAAATGGTAATCACTGACAAGGAAATAAGGGGAGTTTAAAATGAATTTCTATAAGTACTTGTTGAGATTCTTGGATAATGATTAAAGAAAATTTGAAACTGTGTGTTTGAATCCTCTGAAATTCTGTATAATAAAGATGGCTGGAGCTATTCGGGCCCACTTGCTTGAACGACACCAAGTGATCTGAGTTCTTTCTTCTGCTGACTCCACATCTCAGTTTTGGGTTACTGAACTCACTGGACAAGCACTCAGGCATTCGTGCTTAGGAATCTGAACTCAGATTCTGAACTCAGTAGGTAGCAAACACTACCCACTAGGCTATCTCCTCAGTTCCTCTAGAGGTTGTCTTTTTGAAGTTCAGTTTGGGGTTTTCCTGGTTCTTAGTTGATCCTGTAGACCAAATGCTTAATTCCTCTTAAATTCATCTATTAACTCCCTAATGCCCTGTGTGAGGTCATTTGAAATTGGAGCCTTAGAGAGGTAAATTGGTTAGATGAGGTTGTAAGGGTGGGGCTGTGCTCTGCTGAGAATAATACTTCCCGGAGGGGGCAGCTATGGTGATACACTGGGCTATCCTTCACTCAGGAGGCCGAGGCAAAAGGATCCCAACTTTGAAGCCAGCCTGGACTACATAGGGAGACCCCCTGTATTGAGAGACAGAGACAGAGGGGAGAACACCGTAGGACGCAGAGGAGGTCCTGAATGAAGTTCTGATGTGGACAGGGCAAGACCATTTCCCCTTAATGGTCAGGCTAAAGAAGGATGTCAAACCCTTCCTTGGGGTTCCCAGTTAGAGTGGATCGACCAGTGTGTACAAAAACTAGCAACTGTGGCTTCCTCTTCCAGTATGTTATAGACCGCTCATCTATGAAGACCTCCTACCTAGACTAGCTAGTCCTACCCCCTGCACTATGCATAATAAATGCACTGAAGTTCCAGGTTGCTGGACGGAGTAGGTGCAGATTCATCACTGCCCAGACCCCCACTGAACCCCAGCTTTCCTATATGTGTCTGTACCTTCTTCATTCCTTTACTGCCCCTAGTCAAGGTTCCAGGACCCTCGATGGTCATGGCAGAGCATCAAAAACGTGCTCTCCTTCTGGCCCTCGTGTGAGCACAGAATTGCCTGTAATGGAGGATGCAGCAGAAAACAGGCATCTGCGTGCTAAAAAAGGAAGACTCGTGGGGAGCCAAACTGCCTCATACTTTGCTCTGGAGTTGTTACAGCCTCCGTGGCTGTGGCATAAATTCTGGTGTTTACAGCACCCAGACTAGGGGTACTGGTGAATGAAAACCTGAACAGGGGAGCAGCATCGGAAAAAGTGGGTGACTTAAACCCAGAAATCTTGGGTGTTTGTGTGCTGCGACTCTGGGTCTTACTTGAACCTGTTCTAGCAGCATAAGGGGCTACATGCTCCACCTCGTAATTGCCAAGTGTGGGTAGGACAAGTTTCCACCCAGCCTCCAACTGCCAGGTTCCATCTGTACAAAAGGAGGAGGGCTCCCTCCCTGGGACTGCCTTGTGGGAAACAAAAGGCCAGGCTGCCTGCACAGTCTCTGCAGGGTGGGGAATCTTATTAAGGCTCAGCAGGGATGAGAGTCCTGGCTCCCTCCTCGGCTTTCCCACTGTTCCCCAGCAGGGAGTTCAGTGCCTCACTGCAGATGAGGGTGGGACCCGCGATCCCATTCAGCGCTTGCTGGCATATGGGTGATGAAGTCACGGACTCTTTTTTTCTTTGATGTTTGGCTAGAATGCAGCAACCTTCATTTTGCACTAAGTCTTTAAGATTCTTCTGGGTTTTTGTATGTATTAGTTGTTTGTTATTCCTCATTGATGATTAACATTCCTGCTGTAAGGACCTGTAAGGACTGGGACTTGTGGGAGCGAGGATTTATACCCTCCAGGGGAATAATGGGTTCCTGGGACCTTCTTTTTTGTTGTTTGTTTGTTTGTTTTCTAGGCATGGGTTAGGCAGTTTTGTTTTGTCACATGCTCCTACCATGGTGTGCTGTCATCGGTCCAAAGTCACTAGCCAACCAATCAACCAGTCTAAAATCTCTGAAACTTTGAACTAAAATAAACCTCTCTCCCTCTATCTCATGCGCTACTCCTACCTATATGTACAGTCAGACCCTTTTTGCTTTATATGTTAACTTCCTTGGGTATTTGTTACAGTGATGGAATGCTTTCAGCTTAACATATGTGAGATATTGGCATACTATATGTAAATTAATACTGATGTACCTTTCTGAGATGATACTGCCAGTTCATGTTCTACAAAAATATACTCCTGTCTGTGGCCTCTCTTTTGCTCTGTTAATGGTGTCTTTTGATGTATAGAAGTTCTTCATGTTGATGAAATTCAGCTCACCATGTTCTTAGTAAACCTACTCCATCTATAATCTCCAAGAAGCTCGACTCCTTCGTTTTAGCCCCACACTGAAGATGGTAGCCTACTCTGAATTAACTTTCAGTCACTGTGTGAGTGGGGTCAGGGTTCCTTTTTCCAACACAGTTATCTCAACAACCTGATTTTTTAAATAGCCCTGACAAAGTGGAGTGGAGTCTGTCATAAATCCCACTCATAAATAACATGTGGATCTTTTGCTGGGCTCTTTATTCTATTTTTAGGTTGTTTTGTTCTTTGGTGTGGTGCTGGTGGTGCTGGTGGTGGTGTTCCCAAAACAGCAATAAAAAGCTCTACAGAAGAAACATTGATAAAGTCCACCCACCTTCTCTCTCTGGGGTGACCACAAAACCTCTGGGGAGGTATTTATCTCCCCTCCATGTTTTAGCAGACATAAATGCTCACACAATCCGTGCTTAACAAAGAAGGTTTTAGTGATGCGGAGAAAAGTTTATTTGTAATGTGAAGAAAGTCAAATATAAATGTGTACAGCAGTATAATCATACTGTGTGTAGGCAGCACCATGTGCAGCTCTAAGTGTTTAGATTGATTAACTCATTTAATCCTCACAATAGCCTGAAAGGATGGAGTAATTTTGCTCCCAGTTTACAGATGGTAAACTTGCCCAAAGGCACACTAAGATAGCTATAGAGATCAAATCCAGGCAATCCAGTTCAGAGTCCATGCTAGTAATAAAATAAATAATACCAAAACCAAAACCAAAAAAAAAACAAAAAAACAAAAAAACCCAGCTTAAACCCTGTGGAAACTGCGGTCTCAAGGATGGGTTTTGTTTCTCACGCTCAAGCACTTCCTCCTCTCTTCTTCTCAGCCTTTCAGCCTTCCAGGGTCACTGCCCACTTCCCGCATCCAACACAAATCCATCATGACTTCTGGGATGGGTTGTTCATCAGCTGCTCCCTTCCATATCCTTTACTGTAGGCCCCATGGAAAACAAGGTCTGGTCTGTCTGTTCACCTTCAGATGCCCAGAGTGATTTCTGCCACACAGCAGGTGCATGGGAGGCTCCTGTCACAGAGCAGACTGTCAGGGAGAGACATCAGACGGAGACACGCTCAGGTTTCTTTCTCCGTGTTCCAGCATGATGTAGAATAAGGTGCTGGAATCTGACACATGTCCCTTGAGTTTATACATGAAGTTGGCCAGCTGTGTAAGCTTGGACTATTATGCTCATATTATGAGATCCTTTCTTTAATAATTGGGTTAAACATAATATCTCACATCTACAAGGCTGTCTAGCATACATTAGATATTCAACAGTTACATGACCGTCTTGAGTATTTTTGCAATAATTAGGTCATTTTTAATACTTATCAATTTATTTATTATTTCTTTGTTTATTTATTGCAGTACTGGGGGATTGAACCCAGGGCAAGTATTTTACCATTGATCTGTATTCCAGCCCTCAAGTTTCTTAATTCTGCTGTACTTCTTAGATTTTGTTCATTTGTTTGTCTATAACATATGATAATGACTAATTTTACATTTTAGGATTATTATTAGAATTCAAGGTGATGACTACACATTACGTAGAACTTAGGGTCTGGCTGGCATAGGGTAAATATCCAGTAAAGGTTATCTGCTTATTATTATAGGTGAAATACATTCTCAATGCCTGACACAAAGTACTCCATCAATAGGTTGCAGTATTCTGTAAATAGGTGAGGCCCGATCTTATCTTTTCGGTAAAAAGACAGAGTTACATCTGTCTGCTTCTAGGGAGATCCGGTTTGGCTCTGCAGAGCTAGTGATGTACAGACGCCACCCAGTGGCGTACATCTGCCACTGCACATCAGCTTCTGGTAAAATTTCATTCCTTAAGTATACTCTTACCTGTACATTTCCTTAGGAGACCAGAGACATTGGAATCAGAGAGGAAATAAAATTGACAGTCAATTCTGAAAGGTGGATTCAACAAAACATAGCGTTCAGTTACATATCCCAGTGGGAAAGGTGTATGGGTTTGTCAAAGACAGTGGTTTCTAACCAGGGGTGATTTTGCCCATAAAAGAACATTTGGTAATATCTAGAGACATTTTTGGCTGTCATAACGTGACGGGGCAAGGTACATCTATAGTCTGCAGACCAAGCATGCCATCAAGTATTGTAAAGCCCACAAGACAGCCCTCATAAAAGATTATCTAGTCCCCAACTTCACCAAAATCAAGATACTCTGCTCTAGGATGGTTGTGAGGACAACCCTTGGGCAGTCTGGGCATCACAAAAAGCCACAGAAGTGCTACCAGTACTCTGTCCATCCATCTCATGTTAGTAGGAGGAGTGTGCTAGCTAGAAACTAGCACAGCCTACAGAACGCTCCAAAGACATGGGAGGAGCATCTTGTAGACCATTTCTTTCACTTATATTTCTGGGCTACAACACATGTCTTCATTGTCACCCCGGAAAGTGTACAAAGTCATGAATCACACTGAAGATATGCACAGAATATGTGTTAATCAGAAAGTCCTCAAATAAATCATGAGCTCACAAGGCTCAGGAGATCCTGAGACTGGGGAGTAGCGGTGGTGGCAGGGTGGTTGCTTAGCATGTATGCCCAAGATCTTGTTTTTGAGATTTACTTATTTTTATGGTATGTGTATGAGTGTTTGCCTATGTGTATGTATGTGCACCATGTGTGTGCAGTTCCTGCAGAGTTCAGAGAAAGTGTTGGACTCCCTGGAACCGTGGTTCCATGGAAACCACGTGGTTACACATGGTTTTGAGCCACCAGGTGGGTGTTGGGAACCAAATCTAGGTCCTCTGCTTTTAACTGCTGAGTCATCTGTCCAGCCTCAAGACCAAGACATTAGGTTCAGCAACAAAAGTAAATCTATGTGGAGTTGGAGAGATGACTCAGCAGTTAAGAGCAGAGGTCCTAGGATTGGTTCCCAACACCAACATGGTGGCTCACAACCATGTGTAACTGCAGTTCTAGGGAATCTAATGCCTTCTTCTGACCTCTCACCAGGCATGGTAAACACACACACATACACACACACACACACACACACACACACACGTACGTGCGCACAAAACACTAGCACACATGAAATAAATCTCAAAGTATCACTCTTAAGTAAATATATATATAACATATATATGTATGTATGTATGTATGTATGTAAACTATGAGAGCTACAGCCTTCTATGCAAGAAAAACAAAACATGACACTATGAACCAAAAAGAAATTCTACTTCTCGTGCTCTCTGATATTTGTGTAACAAATTTAGAAAGCAGCAAGATCTCTCTTTTCTTTTATATGTGTTCTACATGGAAGAAAATAGACAAGGACTATTCAGGAGAGGGTCCATGCAGAAGACCAGGAAGCAAGAACCGTGTATGCAGTACGTTCAGCCTGGGAAGAGAATAAAAGGTTCAGAATATGGATTCAGAATATGAACCGTTCAGACGTTTCCAGCACCACTGTAATCAATAAAGCAGGCAGAGGGGCACCCCGTCCCCATCGTATGGGCACCTGGCTAGACTCTCCTCTACCTACCAGTGGGAAGCCTTGGGGCCGTAAAGGCTTCAGCTGTCCGTCTGGATGAGTGGGTACCTGTTTGTGTTCAGCCTCAAAGCCCTAGTGTCTGTGCAACCTTGGTACCCTGGCGCAGCCCTGTGAGAGATGCCCTCCCTGTCTAGACCTGGAGCCTCTCTGGCTGGGGATGGGCGAGTGCTTTCTGAGCTTCTCATTCTCAGCTCTCTCTAGCTCAGAAAATCAATAAACTTTTGCTGACGGATATTGCTTTGAGTTCTATTCATATGTTAATGGGTGTTCCGCTGCCTGGTGAGACCTTGCTGCTTTTTTGTATCTGGTGGGAATCATTTGATCTTCAGGCTGGGATGAGAGGCATCTTTCCTCTTCATGCCTGTTTACCCGATCGTGCTGTTTCCTCTAAGGCGTGACGGGAATTTTCAAAGCTTGCAAAAGTTCCTTGGAAAAGCTCAAAACTCTCTCTGGAATCATCTTTTGAATTTCTGTTTCCTGTGTCTACGGTGCCGCTAATTTCCAGAGAGTTTTCAGAAAAAGACCATGAAGATAACCCAGATATCTTCAGGGATCAGTCCTTATCTCTCCACCCTGTTTGAGACAGGGTCTCCCTGCCACTGCATAAGCCAGGGTATCTGGTCCTTAAGTGTCCAAAGAGTCTCCTGTTTACCTCCTATTGCCCATAAGCTAGATTTGCAGACTCCTGCACTAAGTCTGCAAATCTGTTTTTCATTAGGTTTAATGAATCCAGAGTCAGGTCCTTAGGCATATGTGGCAAGTGCTTTTTACCACTGAGCCATTTCCCCACTCCCACTCCCACTCCCACTCCCACTCCCGCCCTGTGTTTTTAACCATACACTTCAGTCTGTCTATTGCACTTGCTTTAACCCAGAGCATCTCATAGAGGTGTTTGATCCCCAGACATCTGCCCATCACTCTGGCCCCCTGCTCAGTTGAGATACCTGGTTACTTAGCCAGAAATATCTAGCAGTCACACTCTTCCGCCTAAAACTAGATCTCCTGATTCCCATGGTCCTTTGATATGTCCCTAGACATATGCTCAGTTTCAACGGCTCATTTCGATGGTATCCAGCAGATCTTTCTGTCCTTTCAGCACAGTGGGAATCTAGCTAGCGTTCTACTGGACTAGAAATGGCCTGTGTCTCATTTGGTTCTGAAAGAATCTCGTGTAGCCCATTCTGGCCTTGAACATGATCTACACCCAAGGATAACCTTGAGCTCCAGATCCTGCTCCTCTTCAGTGTTGGGATTATCGGCACGCTCCACCATGCCCAGCTTGGTCTGTCATCTCTCAAAATGAGCTCTCAATCTGAGTTGCTCTAGTCCCTCGTAGCAGCAGCACTGCCCTTTAGAAACCGACTACTCTCCAGCAGCACACTGCTATCTCAGAGTTCTCTGCCCTGTGGGCTTCTGATAGGAGACAACCTCTCTTCCACTCCGTGATGTCTCCAGCAGCCCCATCGCCAACACAGATTCTGACTCTAAGTCCGGAGACGCAGTAGAAATTACTGCCAGTTTTTTCATTTGTTTGTCTGCTTTGCCTTTTCAAAGTTCATATTGTATTTCCCATTGCCTGGACGTTTGTTTGTTTGCCTTTAAGCTGACATTCCAAAATGCCTCACTGTCTAGAGTCAGTACTGTTAAGTTCCTATGGAACAAAACAGCATTCTTCAGTAGAACCCCCTCAGAAAACTGATGGCAAAGTTGGAGCCTGGCCACCAAATTATCGTGGGTGAGTCGCTATTTGCTGAAAAATAGATGCGAGGTAAATCACGCAGGATGTACATTTCCACTCTCACTGTAATGAAACTTGGTACAAGAGCCTCGATAAACTGTGCCTCACTTTCCTGGAGGGCGAAACTGAAAAGCTCCTGTCAAGTAATAATGGGAGGCGTTGAAGCAGGAGCAGGGTGATTTGATGGAATTCTCTTGAAGCTCTGCTAATTCTGTCTCGCTACATTCAGCACACGGAGCCAGAGCTGATCTGAGGAAATGACAGCATCGCTTATTCTGCTGTGGTTTGTTTCTTTTTTCCCTCGGAGCTTTCAAGTTCAGTTTACATTTTTTTCATTTGCTTCCTATTGCTTTTTTTTTTTAACAGCTGCAGTACATTTTTCCATTTTTTTTTTCAGTACAGCCCATGGACTGATTGTGACCATCACCAGCCAGGCCTAGGTCTGCCTGGCTGGTCTCCTGTGAGTTAAGTAACCTCATTTCTCCATCCAGTGTGTGCTGCAGGCTGCCCAGGGGCCTCAGCATGGGCCTCTTTCTTGTTCAGCCTGAAGTTGCACATTTTCTTGTCACAGAACTCTCATATGAGATATGCACAGAGACTGTCCAGTGATTGACACAGGAAGAAACAAAGTGCTGTGATCTTTATTTATCATTTCAAAAAAAGTGTCTTATTTGAGATCCACCATCTCCAACAGACCCTAGCCACTTGCCACCCCAGGGCTTCTCTTTAGATGTAAAGACCCTCAGAAAAATGAAGGTCCAGAGATGGGAAACTGTGTGCATACCATTAGCTGCCAAGTTGTAACCAAATCTATGTCATCTATAGTTAACGATATCATTTATCAGTTACAATGTTGTCTATGAGTTTAATGAAGATTTCTTTTAAAAGATTTTTTTTATTGTAATCGTTTTATTAAGACAGGATCTCTGCCAGAGCCTTACAAATACAGAGGTGGATGCTCACAGCCAACCATTGGACTGAGCACAGAGTCCCCAATGGAGGAGCTAGAGAAAGGACTGAAGGAGCAGAAGGGGTTTGCAACCTCATAGGAGGAACAACAATATCAACCAACCAGACTCCCCCCCCCCCCAGAGCTCCCAAGGATTAAGTCATCAACCAAAGAGTAGATATGGCTCCAGCTGCATATGTAAGGGAGGAATGCCTTGTCAGGCATCAGTGGGAGGAGATGTCCTTGGTCCTGTGATGGCTCCATAGATGCCCCAGTGTAAGGGAGGGAGGGTGGGAGTGAGGTGGGTGGAAGAACACCCTCATAGCAGCAGAGGGAGGGAGGATGGGATAGGGGGTTTCTGGGAGGGGGGGAAACCGGGAAAGGGGATGACATTTGAGATATAAAGAAAATATCCAATAAAAAAAAAGACAGGATCACACTATGTATCCTTGACTAGCCTGAAGCTTGCTGTATAGACAAGGTTGGCCTGGAACTTGCAGAGATCTGCCTCCCAAGTGCTGAGATTAAAGTTATTTGCCACCATGCCTGGCCCTCAAAGATTTTTTTTTTAATTATGTGTAAGTGTGGGAGAGGTATACACACAGGTATGCTTCCAGCACACCATTTCACAGCACTCCCAGGCCAGCGGTATCTGCATGGTAACATATATCCTAGGATCAATGAATTTTATAGCATAAATCTCCTATCGCTATCAAATGAGCTTGCTGATCATGAGTTACATGTTATAGTAAAGGTGAAAATCTTTGTGACTCTCCGAACAATGATTCCGACAGAAATATCAGAGGCAGAAAAGAAAAGCCTGGAAATACATCTATTCCCACGAGTGTAATTTCTGTTTCCAGTGAAGGAAGCGTTCCAATTTCCCACCAGATTCCTTCGGCTAGTCCCGCTAGGGAATGGTGCCATACTGGGGGCAGTGTCGGCTTTGCTGTGGCAGCTGGACACTCTGGGCACTCACCAGAGCTGGTGGTAACAGTAACTTTGCTGAAGGGCTATCCACATTTAGCTTGAGCAAAGTGTTCACTTGTATCTGTTCCAATGAGCAACTGCTGGTGTGGCGGGAGAAAGAAGCCAGCTGAGATTATGTACATACAAAATCATCCTGTCCATCTGATTTTTGAGTTTATTTACCATGGATGACTGTTGGGCATTTTGGTGAGACATGATTGTCTTTATATACCAAGTCTGTTCTAATAGGACCATCTACACATCTCTTCTCCTGATTACTTCTGTCATGAGCTATAAATCCCATAATGGTAAGTCAAAAAAGAAGCAGTAAACAATGGAATTGTGTAGCGGATAAAGAAATGCAGCCAATTAGTAAGTATATCTACTTTTATAAATGTGGGACATAAGAAAATAACTGGATCCATTGAATCTACTGTGCAGACAGAGAGGGTTAAACTTCATGTGTCACATGACTTCCATAAACCCACATTCTGACCAATGGGTCCATTGGTGCCACTGATAAACAAGACGAGCACAGAACTATTACATGATAGATAGTTCCCCACAGTAGGGCTGTTTTCCTCCAGATATAATAGCTGCTTGAGCAAGACACTGCAGGCCTTTTAGGGATATACTTACATATCCCAGGTCCTTTAAATGATTGCATCCTGCCTTCAGTCAGTAATCTGAGCGTGGGAACCTCTTTTGGTAACTGGGTGTAAGGCAGTGAATTCCTGCTGTGCTGAACGTTGTCACATAGACAAAGCCATCTTTGTAGATTATCCATCTGTTCCTGCCTAAGGAACCCGTAATCAATTAACTTCTACCTCCAAGCTTTAGAAGCCAAACACTCTAATAGCTTCTGTCCCTGAAATACATTACATAATTTGCCACCTTGATTCTTAAGGAGCTACCACTGGCTTCTGCCCATCTAGAATCCTGTTATTTCCTGAAAGCCCAGGTCTCAGTGGGTCCCCCGCTGCTGTCTTTGGCATTGCTTCCCAGGGCTTCTCTGCACTGTGCTAGCTTAATACTGTGGTAAGTGAAGAGTCTTCCTGGGTGGTAAGTGGGGGCAGCAGAGGAAACTGCGGCTTTAGGTCCATTCTGCTTCCTGTCTCCTGATTTTAGAATGGTGACAATTTGTCATTCTAATTGGTTGTAGGCCACCCCTGTCTCCTTCAGAAGACTTGAGAAGCAAAAAGCACTTGTGGCCACTCATGGTAAATACTACAGTGTGGATATCCATAAATATACTCCTGTCAATCACTTTAAGCCAATCAAATTCAGAAGTTCTCCTCTTCAGTCTGATGTGTTCTACATATGCTTGCCAGCTTGCCTCGATTAATTGTATCAGCTCACGGGCTAATGACTGAAAGAAAGAAATGTTTATTACTTTAAAAATAACTGATACAAAATTCTTATTTTTAAGTTTTGTTTAATATCACTGTGTGATGTACCTGCGGAGACCAGACGCCATTGTCTGGAGTCAGTTTTCTCCTTCTACCTTTACACGGGTCTGGGAATCAAACTTGGGTCTCCAGATGTGTGTAAGGAGCACTTTTACCATTGCAGCACCCCAACCTTACAATGTAAAACTTGTCATGTGCCTCTAGGTCCCTTAGCCCTTTAGGCATATGTCAGTCTCTCCTTGTTGCAGGATATTGGATCATACTGTGAACCCCGAGATTGTATACTGGAAAAACATGTCTCTAGTAGTAGTGTGGCTCAGCCTAGCACACACATTTAATCCAAGAGCTTTCTGTTTATGTAAATGAGATTGAATAAAGTCAACCATAGGTCCAGAGGCAGAGCAAGCAACGAGTTGACAGGGACTAAACATAAGAAAAACCAGAAAAAATAAAGAAGGAACTTAGAGTTAAAGGGTATTTAAGGCAGCATGGAAAAGGAGAGTTTTTTCCTTCTGGGACATCGGAGGAGTAAGAAGATCATCTGGGGATTCTCTCTGCATCTCTGAGCTAGCAGGCTTTCACCACAGCATCTGACTCCTGGGTCTTCATTTGGTAAATAAAATGTTTTTGGATTTTGTTTTTAAAACAACATCTCCTCTTGCTCTCAAACCTTTTGTGGTTGTACTGAGGAACTCTCTGTTCTCCTAACCTGCTACAGATAAGGGAAACAGGGCCTCAGAGGAGTCAGAGGAGTCAGTGCTTTGGAACTACACATCCTGAAGCACAGCGGGAACACAGAAAAGTCACTCACAGAAGCAGGGGCCCAGGGAAGCAGGACATGGCTTTATTTACATCAATGCTTCCTCAACCTGTTTAGGTAACAAATCCATTGTGAGTCAGATAAAAACTATGAAAAAAAGCTATAGAAAACTGTGGTTTTGTTACTTTCTTTTAGCTAGCATTTAAAGGAAAAAGATTGGTCCAATGTATTAAAAGTGTTAGAGGGGAGTTGGTCATGCACACAGGACAGCACTGCACCTCACCATCAGGGTCCAATTATCAACCATTTGAGAGACAGTGAGAAATGCATCAGCTGTCTGGTCCCAGGAGAGGATAGGTTGGGAATTTCATCTTCATGAGCAGCAGTTCTCAACATGTAGGTCAAGACCCCTTTGGGGAATCAGATGACCCTCTCACAGGGGTCACCTAAGACCATCAGAAAATGCAGATATTTACATTATGATTATTTAACAGTAGCAAAATTACAGTTATGAAGTAGCAGTGACCATAATTCTATAGTTGGTGGTCACTACAGGATGAGGAACCGTGTTAAAGGGTGGCAGTGTTAAGAAGGGTGAGAACCACTATTCATGAGGCTTGAGTCCATCAACCATTCACGTAGTCAAATCTCCTTTGCTTTGAATTCACATTCGACTGGGAAAATACCTACATAAGATCCAGCTGTAGGGTGTTTTCTTAGTGATTGATAGGGAGAGCCCAGCCCATTTTGGGTGGTGCTATCCCTGGGCTGGTGGTCCTAGGTTCCTTAAAATAGTAGGCTGAGCAAGTCATGGGGGAAAAGCCAGTAAGCAGCACCCCTCTGTCCTCTGCATCAGCTCCTGCCTCCAGGTTCCTGCCTGTCTGAGTTCCTGTCCTCTTTCTTTGATAATGAACTGTGATGTAGAAGTGTAAACTGAAACAACTTTCCTCCACAAGATGCTCTGGTCATGGTGTTTTACCACAGCCATAGTAACCCTGACACTAAACAGACTTCTGATTATAATTTGTCTTCTTGGGGAACCTTTCTACAGGGCAAAACTGATCAGGGACGATCTGGGTGCCTCTGGCAGGAGTCCCAGTACAAGCTGACCAACCTGCACCAACTGGTATTTTCCCTTTTCTTCCTCAGAAAGTCTCAATAGATAGCCCAGGTTGGCCTTGAACAGGTAGTTCTCCTGCCTCGGGCTACCAAATGGTGGAATTACAGGTATGTGCCATGTCTGACTGTTGGGATTTCTAAATGGATCATTCTCTGTGATTGGCTAGTGGGATCTACATATTAAAGATGATTATAAGCTTTGGCACATCCTCAACAGAGAAACAACAGAGACCTGTTCTGGGCTCCTATGCCTGTAGGGCGAAGGGAATAAGACACATTTGCCACATTTCAAATCTAACGCTCTGAGATGTCTCGTCTTGGGATTCAGCCTGCCAGAGTTCCTTTCTTGATTATTTTGACTTGGGACTAAATGAGACAAATCACATGTGAAGCATTCAGGGTCTTCTGCAGAACAAAAGGACTTTGGTTATTTATAATATATGTTGTGGAGTTGCAGACACCGGGCAAGTTGCATGGTTCCCCTAACAACCAATTATTACACAATGCTTTGAGATTCAAAATGTCTTACCATAGGAAACAACGTTAAATTTTTGAAGACCTAATATTTTCGAGGAGACTTTCAGAGAGTCTTACAAAGCCACTTTTTTTAAAAGGAGATAAAATATTGATCAGGATGACTACACATAAAAATCCTCCATGCCAGCTACGATCTCCAGACTATTTTCACTTCATCTTTTTTGCCTTAGGACTGCCTTCAGAGCTCTGCATTCGGTCTTACACCTTAATAACACTTCTCTCCCTAGAATTTCTTTGTTTTTCTTTTTTCTTTTTCTCCTTTAGTAACTGAGAGATAAGGGGGCTGCCGTCTTTATCTTCAGGCAAGATTTTATTAGCCAGAACTCCATGGATAATGCAAGGTTTATGGAAACCTAGGAATTAATAACTTGAATGTGAAAATATGTTCTTTAAAAAATGTATCAGTCACATTTCACCCAGCATGTAAATTGACTCCTAAATCAAGTCTAAACTCTCAAGCTGAATTTTAAGCCCTTCCAGAAATTGTTCTCATCTATATATTAATTTCGCTCTCAATCCCAGTTCTGGCGATTTGTAGAGGTTCAAGTGCAGGCAGTCAGTTTCATTTTTGAGAAAGGGTCTGACTCTATGGCTAAACTAACCTCAGACTCACTATGTAGCCCAGGCTGGCCATGAATTTATCATCCTCCTGTCTCTGCTTCTATGTGCTGGTATTACAAACCTGCAACACCATCCCTGGCTCACAGGAAGTTTATTTGGGAGCTACAGGGCCACCTACAGGAGAGAAGAGTAGAGAAAGGGTGTGCTCAAGGAACTACCACAGCCGGCAGAGAGAGTTAACCACACAGGAAATTCAAGGGGTGATGCAAGTCACGCAGAGTCAGGCCAGTATTTCCTACCCACTCTCATCACCAACTCGGAGGAGCGTCATTTCCTTAGCACCTTCACGCAAAGCTCAAAGTTCATGTTCTGAAACAGCCCCCAGAACGGTAATGTTACCAACCCAGAGACAGTAGATTAGAAGGGATCAAGGCAGAGCACTGAGAATATTTTTCACATCTGGTCCCCGCCAATAAGTCTGTGCTTCTCCAGTTCTTCTCTCCAGTAAATTATCTTCTTGTCCTTCATCGTTGCATTGAATCCTTCTCTCTGGAGCAAACATCCCTGGGTAGCCCTCACCCACGATGTGCATAGCTGCTAAGTGTGTGTGTGTGTGTGTGTGTGTGTAGTGAACAGGAGAGGCAATTTAAATAAAAATGCTCTCCTCTGAGAAAACACAGCCCTTAGGACCACAGATTGTCAGAAAGACCACATCTTTGTTAGAAAATGGGGTTGATAATCCTAGCATTTGGAAGGCAGAAATGGAAGGATGAGAAGTTCAAGGCTAGCCTTGAAAGCTTGAGGCCAGCCTGAGAAAAATGAGACTGTCTCAGAACACAAAACAAAAACAGAGCCCTTGCTGAGGCAGCTCCTGCCCATGGGCACAGCTTGGGGTGTGAAGTTGACATTGGCCTTGGCATGGGTAGACTCCCTCGGCCACTCTTCTGCAGGCAGACAGAAACCATGGGATTCTATTCCCTCAAGTCATCCTCTCCCTGATAGCTGTCTGGACTTACACATGCTAGAGCCTAGCAGCAGAGTATGGTTACCACAGATATTGAGAGTGTAACCTGGGCAGCTACTCCTCAGTGTATTAATGAGTTTTGTGGCTCAGGAGGAGAAATTAGGTGTTCCAGAACCAACTGGTGAAAAAAAAGCAAGAAAACAAAAAATAGAAAGTGAAGTATTACCTGCATTTCCAAAGCATCAAGGTACTTTTCCCCAGTGGATGGTAGCATCCTCTCCTCCAAACTGCCAAGACAATAAAAGAAGAGCCCTGGCCAAACTTGGCTTGTCAACCCATTGTGGTGGTTTGAATAGGTATGGCCCCGTAGACTCATGTGTGTGAATGCTTGGCCCATAAGAAGTGGCATCATTAGAAGGTGTGGCCTTGTTGGAGGAAGTGGGTCACTATGGGGCAGGCTCTAAGATCATATATGCTCAAGCTATACCCAGTGTGGCACACAGTCTCCTGCTGCCTTCAGATCAAGATGTAGAACTGACTAAGATGTAGAACTCTCAGCTCCTTCTCTGCCTGAATGCTGCCATGCTTCCCACCTTGATGATAATGGACTGTCATTCAGAGCCTTGGTAAAACCTAGTCTAGGGAACACACTGAATGTGAGCTCTGGGTGCTATTGTCAAGTTTATGGACAATGTGCGATGTGAAAATTCAGGGGATTACTTCTTTTCTTTAAACATTTACAGTTAGGGGCTGGAGAGATGGCTTAGCCCCTCTTCTGTAAGACCTGGGTTCAATCCCTACCACTGTATGGTAGCTCACAGTTTCCTGTAACCCCAGTCCCGTGGGATCTTCTGGACTCTACCAACAGTGCATGCACATGGTGCACAGACAGTCATGCAGGCAAAACACCCATAGACATAAAATAAAATAATAATTTAACAAGTAAAACATATTACTATTTATAGTGATAGAAAAGTTAATTAAAACTGGGACTGGAGTAGTGGGACTTGCCTATTATCTCAGCACTTAGAAAGTGAAGACAAGAAGATTAGTTTTCAAGGTCATTGCTACACAGCAAAGTCAAGGACAGGCTGATCTGTATGACATCCTAGCTCAAAGAAAGCAAAATAATAATGAATAGGATGGGCATGGTGCTACATGCCCGTGAATCCAGCATTTAAGAGGCTGGGTAGGAGGATAGGCACAGGTTTGAGGCCAACCTGGTCTATGAGGTGAGAGTCAGGCTAATAAGGATTTCATAGCTAGATGCTGTATCAAAACTTAGAAAATGGGATTTATGGAATAGCTTAGTGGATAGAGGAGACTGTTTGAACCTGATAATCTGAGTTAAATCCATAAGACCTACATGACAGAAGGAGAGAACCAACTCCTGAAGATTGTCCTCTGACCTACACACATGTGCACAAGTGAATACACATGTGTGTGCATGCACATGCACACTAAATAAATAATGTTTAAAAATTTTAAACATTAAAAAGTAAATTAGCCGGGCATGGTAATGCATACTTGTATGTAATGTTAGCACTTTGGAAGGAGAGGCAAGAGGATTGTTACAAGTTCAAGGTTAGCTCAGTCTACATAATAAATTCCAGACTAGCCAAGGTTATATAGTAAGACTGTCTTTAAAATAAAGTAAAATCAGGCCAGGAGATGCAGCTCATCATCAGTTAGTAGAGTGTTTGCCTAGCACGCACAGTCCTAGGTTCTAGTCCCAGCACAGCATAAACAGAGGACAGGGACACAGAATGCATATGGAGTTGAACAACTTTATGGAGTTGGTTCTCTCTTTCAACCTTTAAGTGGGCTCTGGGAATTGAATTCTGGTCTCCAGGTTTGTTCAGCAAAGTACCTTTACTCACTGAGCTGTCTCAACTGGCCTTATCCTGACTTTTCTGAGTGTTCTGAAATTTAGAAAACTTAATCATTACAAAAATAACAATCCAGGTGTGATGCTTAAGTGGACATGAGAAATATAAGACCAAGACCTTGTTCTGTGAGTGGCAGGTAATCTACTTTAATGACCTGGTTGCATTCTTTTCATTTCTTATAAAAATCTGAGTAAGGGAGCAGGAGAGATGGCTCAGTGATTAAGAGCACTGACTGCTCTTCCGGAGGTCCTAAGTTCAATTCCCAGCAACCACGTGGTGGCTCACAACCATCTGTAATGGGATCTGATGCCCTCTTCTGGTGTGTCTGAAGACAGCAACAATGTACTCACATATATAAAATAAATCTTAAAAAAAACTGAGTAAAAAAAATCACTGGTTCACATGAGGGTTGAATAGATGGTGAAAGGTAGAAAAATGGGATACTCTTGCTTGTCAGCTGTCTTAGTTACTGTTCTACTGCTGTAACGAAAGAGCATGACCAAGGCAGTGTATAAAGGAAAGAATTTGATTGAGCTTACAGTTTCAGAGGGTCAGAGTCCATGGTGGTGGAGCAAAGGCATGGTGGCAGGAACAGCTGAGAGCTTACACCATAATCTTAAGCAGGACTAGTAGACACACACTGGGAATGGCTTGAGTCTTTCAAAGCCTCAAAGCCCACCCCTGGTAATAGTCTTCCAGCAAGGTCACACCTCATAATCCTTCCCAAATAGTTTCACCAACTGGAGACCAAGTATTCCAGTACATGAGCGTATGGGGGCCATTTTCCTTCAAACCTTCCAATTACTACTCTTTCCCTGGATATTAACCCTTCCTCCTTCTTCCCCTAAATTCTCTCTTTCAGAAGAGGATACAGTTTAATCTGTTTATTTACTCATCTCATTCCCAACCATGAGCACCTAGTCTAATATATTGGGTATCCATCCTTTTCATTGTGTGTTAGTTTGTTTCTAAAATAGGGTCTTGTATAGCCCAGACACAGCCTAGGCTGGCCTCAAACTCCTGCAGACCCACTGACTCCCTCCCCATGAGTGCTGGAAGCACATGTGTACACAAGCACTTGGCTTAATTATGAAATTTTTAATTTATTTATATGATAACCTGTACCATAATTCAATGTTTCTTTTTCCGTTGTTTTGGAGACAGGATCCCAGGTTATATATTCCTAGCCTTGAACTCACATCAATGAAGATGACCTTGAATTTCTTATCATCCAAATGATTGCCACTACAGGTGTGTGCCACTGTCCCTGATTTATGTTACACTGGGAATTGAACAAAGCACCATGCATGCAGCACTCTACCAATTGAACTACATCTCTAGCCCTTTGGTTTACCTACAATATTTCTAAGACCTTGCCACAGTGCTGAATATACACCCCATTTGCTGCTCCTAACTGATGGATAATGTCCCACACCTCATATTTTGCCTACTTAGTCTCCCAGTGACATTTAAGTAGATTGTCTGCAACTCACTTCTTATACAAACAAAAGCTCGAAATGTGCACCCTCATACATCTACCATTTGGACATGTGTGAATTTCCCTTGGATATGCACCCAGGAAGAAAATAATTAGGTGGCAGAACACATGAGCTCTCCTTTTAATGAGTCCTGCCAGGATGCAGTAGGAATGCTATACTAGTCTGCTTTGTCACTAGCAGTGTGTGAGTATCCCCACATCACTGACTTCCTGCCAACACTTAGCATTAATTAGCTTTCTAATTTTTGCCAACTAAAAGGGCAGAAGTGATCCTTCTCTCAATCCGAGCCTTAGATGGGCACATGATAGTGTTACAGATGTAGTCAGTGCTTATCGATTCGGCCACTCCCTCGCGTCTCACACCTACTTCAAAAATCCATCAGCTTGTAGCTAAACATCTCCTGGAGTGCCTCCCTCATTTCTTCTCTTCTCCACAATCCAGGAAAAAGATTCCCCTCTCATTACTGCGTTCACACCACCGATATATTCCCCATCTGCCACCAAACTAATATTCCAGAAGCATGGCCCTTTGTAACAGGGATGCGGATGTTAAGAACAAATAGAGGTGGGAGTTTTTAACCTAAAACTCTAGTGCAGGGGTTAGATTTTCTTTCTAGAGGGGAATCTCTTATCCTAGTGAAATGTCAATCAACCAAAGACATAGTTCTTAGGTAAATCTCCATAAAACTCATGATTGTTGGTTGTTTTGTTTTGAAGTCCTTTCATTTGTTTGAGGCAGAATCTCACTCTGTAACCTCGCCTGTCCTGGAACTCACTACATAGCATAGACTGGCTTTGAATTCATGACAATTCCCCTGCCTTAGCCTCCCAAGTGCTACCAGCACTTGATGGTCAGCTTGAGTAAAGAAAGTAAACTAGACGTGGTAATGTCTTAGTTAGGGTTTTACTGCTGTGAACAGACACCATGACCAAGGCACTCTTATAAAGACAACATTTAATTGGAGCTGGCTTATAGGTTCAGAGGGTCAGTCCATTATCATCAAGGTGAGACCATGGCAGTGTGCAGGCAGGCATGGGGCAGGAGTTGCTGAGAGTTCTACATCTTCATCTGAAGGCTGCTAGCAGAATACTCACTTCCGGGCAGTTAGGATGAGGGTCTTAAAGCCCACACCCACAGTGACACACTTACTTCAACTGGGCCACACCTTTTGATAATGCCACTCCCTGGGATGAGCATATATAACCCATCACAGGTAGCATACACCTATTAATCCTGGTACTCAGGCTGACGTGGGAAGGTGTCATGAGTTCCAAGCCAGCCTGGACCACAGGGTAAACTCTAGGTCAGCCTATGCTACAGTGATACCTTCCCCCCATTTTCCAATAAAGGAAGAAAGGATCAGTAGTTCAAAGTCATCCTCAGCTAGATAAGAGATTCAAGGTCTAAATGAGATCTTACATGAGATCTTGTCTCAAAAAGTGAACAAACAAAACACAAAGATTTGCGGGGGGGTGAGTAGAAAGGGATAGTGATTTACTAGAAAAATACAAAAGTGTCTCACTGAGCCCCAATAAGTAGTACAATCTGAGGGTAGCTTTTATCTTTCAGCCTGCATGGCAAATGTCACATTCTCACGAATCCCTTCATCACTGTTGCAAAGGTCACACCCCAAAGAGACCAAGACAATTATCTGTTGTCCTTAAGATTATCTCATTTTGCCAAACTCCTTGAAATTCTATCTCCCAGAGAGAGTGCCCAATAGTGGGGGAAAAGCACTGTGAAAGAGAGTCAGAGGGAAACACTGTTTTGCAGCTGCTGGATAGTCAGTCTATCAATGGTCACATCATGAGAAATACTATGAACTCTAGGTGCAGGTTGTAGCTGGGAATCTTGAACTTGGAGCTAGACACAGAGGACACTCCAAAGTGGGCATGAGGTAATATGTGGTTTGTGTCTGTGGGGACACCTGAAATTGTACATAAAAAGAGAGGAGGGAGAAGACAGGTGTGCTCCCTGAGCAGTAGAGAACAGGCTGGGTGATTGTTTCTGTGTTGCCAATTTCCCTTACATGAGAACATCTTGAGATGCCAAACATTACTTCTCAAACTCTGCTGATCAGAACCCAGTCCTATGGCCACACACTCCTGCAAGGAAGAATAGGGAGGGAGTCCCAGAATATGCCAGGAAGTAGAAGAAAGACGTTTGGTGAATGTGGCAGTTTCAATAGAATAACCTCCATAGACCCACGTGTTTGAATGCTTTTTCATAGGGAGTGGCACTATTAGGAGGTGTGGCCTTGATGGAGTAGATGTGACCTTGTTGGGGGTCACTGAGGACAGACTTTGAGGTCTTATATGTTCAAGTGAGGCCTAGTGTAGCACACAGTTCCCTTCTGCTGCCTGCAGATCAAGATGTAGATCTCAGTTCCTTCTCCAGCACCACGTCTGCCTGATTGCTGCCATGCTTCCCATCGTGACAATAATAGACTAAATTTCTGAAACTGTAAGCAGTCCCATGTTTTCCTTTATAAGAGTTGCCTTCGTCATTGGGTCTATTCACAGCAATAGAGACTCTAACTAAGACAGTGAACATCTGGTCACTCTCTGCTACCAAGGCCTTCGATTCTATCCAAGTGGCTTCAAAATCTTTTGGATTCCAGAAAATCCAGCTCTGTTCTCTGTCCACCAATTCCCCTCTTCCGGATAGCAGCTTCCCAGAAAATCCTTTATCTAACCTGGGCACAGGAGGCCTAAAACGTGCTCGCCCTTCTCCATGAGATCTGGTTCTATACTGCTGTGAGGGGTTTCGTTTCTGGAAAGAGGGGTAAGTTTCCTCCTTAAAGAGAGAAAAGAAACACAAATGGAGAAGTAAAGAATCACAAAATAAACATTTATTTCCCAGCTACACCAAAGAATCTACAGTATGCTAACAATCTCTAGACTCAGATTGGAGAAGAGGCTTCCCTGTCTGACCTGCAGCACCAGATACATATTTATTGTCCAGCTCTAAATGAGATGAGAAGAAGAAAGCAGAAGAAACGTCATTCTACTCAGAAACCAAACTCTCATATACATACTTATACATATGTAGATATAGGAACACACACATACATGCACTTATACTAGTGTGCTTGTGTGTGTTCGGGTGTGTGTGCTTGTGTGTGTGTGTGTGTGTGTGTGTGTGTGTGTTTGTGTGTGTTTGCATTCCTCAGCCTTCCAAGGTCTGTGGTGGTTTCTACCCATTGTTTTTGGGTTGTTGTAGGGGTACTGTTTATCCAAGAGTCAAAAACAATATAAGGATATGATAGGGAAAGGACTGACATTTATACCTGAATGAACATTAGACTCTAATGAAAAATAATGCAAATTGGGCAGAGTTGTTTACTTTATAGTCACAGCGCTGAGGAAGCTGTGTCATGAGGACCATAAGAGTCACAACAGCCAGACTACAGATTGAGACCTTATATCAGACAATAAAAGAATGGAAGATATGTGAAAAAAATTCATAACAGCCAAGGTATAGAACCAGATGTTCTATACCTAGATGTCCATCAACATATGGATAAAGAAAATATGTGGGGGTCAGGAGACGGCTCAGGAAATACTCTGCAAACCTGAGGACCTGAGTTTGAATCCTCACAGCACATGTTAAGAAAAAAACGCCTTTAATCCCAGCACTTGGGAGGCAGGAGCAGGTAGATCTCAATGAGTTTGAGGCCAGCCTGGTCCACAGAGTGAGTTTCAGGACATCTAAGGCTACACAGAGAAACTCTGTCTCAAAAGAAAGAAAGAAAAAAAGGAAAGAAAGAAAGAAAGAAAAAAGGAAAGAAAGAAAGAAAGAAAGAAAGAAATCAGAAAAGGAAAAGAAAAGAAAATTAGAGCATGCCTGAGAGTATCTGTAACCCCAGGTTGGACGGCAGAGGCAGTTGAAACTGAGAGATCACTGGCGAAACAGCCCAGCCCAAAGAGTAAGCTTATGGTTCACTGCGGGACACTGTCTCAAGGCAGAAAGCAGAAACAATAGAGGACAGCTGGTGTATTGATCTGGCATCTGCATGTATGTGCACAGGGACGTACATCTACCTACTCATGTGCATTCAAAACACATACTCACACACATAATAAAACAATTTGTTTAAATATGGCATATCTACCCAATAGAATTTTATTCAGTTACAGAGAAAGCAATTATATCTTTTTCATGTGAAGCAAAATAAGACAGATTCAGAAAGGCAAATGTTTTCTCCCATATGTGGAATTTGGATTTGAACACATCTATGATATGAACATGCGTGTGAAGCTGTGAAAGGAAGAAGTATAAAGGAAGGAATGGGTAAGAAGTATAAAGGAATGAAGGGGTAAGGGGAACAAACGAGGGAAATAGAAGAAAGACAAAATACCTCATGCTTTCTCTCCTCTGTACAATGTATACATACGTGTGTGTGTGTGTGTGTGTGTGTGTGTGTGTGTGTGTGTGTGTGTGTTCATGCCGGCGTGTGCGCGTGCCTGTGTAGCATAAGAACATAGAAAGGAGACTGTTCCAGGGAAGGACAGAAACCAGCAAGGTGGGACTAAGAGAGGCAGGAGATGGCAGTGGCATGGGTGTGATTAGAAATTACATATAATGTTAAAAACAAAAACAAAAACTAGATAAAACCCAACAGTGGTGGCGCACGCCTTTAATCCCAGCACTCGAGAGACAGGGGCAGGCAGATCTCTGGGTTCAAGGCCAGCCTGGTCTATAGAGAAGTTCCATGAGAAACCCTGTCTCATAAAACCAAAAAAGAAGAAAGAAAATACCACCCAGAAATCCATTTTTAAATCAATAAAGTAAAGTCAACCATATCCTTGTTAATCCAGCATGATATTTGCATTTATTTACATTTCTTATTACATGCTTAGCCCCAGATACTTACATGTCATTAGAAGATACTCATTGTTTAAGACTACTATATGACCACCAACACAGTTAGAAGCAACCTGAGGAGGTGTAGCAATTAAATATAACGTGGCATCCTGAGTGGAATCCCAAAGAACACAGAATGGTAGGTGAAAACTAAGGAAATTTGAATCAAGGACAGACTTTAATAATAAGGAGTCAATATTGTTCATCAATTACCACAAACATCACACCGAGGTAAGAGGCTAATAACAGAGGCGACTAGGTCCAGAGCACATGGGAACTCTCTGTACGCATCCCCATTTTTCTGCAAATCTAAAACTGTTCCAGCAAGTCAAGTCTATTTTTAAAAAGACCACATTATTATTCCCTCAACTAGCTGTTTTCCTAGCATTAGGCATTCACACTGGTTCTGGCTTTCCACTGTTAAAAATAGTGTTCTAAGAACACCCTGTACAGTGGCCTTTCCAATGAGTTCAGAACCAGAGTCAGCATCAAGTAGGCCCAAAATGGAGGTGAGCTACTGTGATCATTTTACCTCTTCCAAGCCCTAAACCATATCATTGCCCTGCATCCCCGATGCTTAGAGCATCTCCCCACAGCACTCCATGCCCCTCAAAAGATGAACGCTCTTCTAGTCTCTGCCTCTATTCCCATCCCGAGGGAACCCTGACCTGAGGCAAAGGTATTAAACAGTTCTAGTCAGATACTCACAGAGCCCAAGAGCTTCCACGGAAGTCACCATGTGACAGGTGCTGGGACTCCAAATAGCCCTCTTTCTGGGTACGATGGCTCACTCCCCTGATTACAACACTTGGGAAGTTGAGACCAGAGGACTGCTGGGACTTTAAGGCCAGCCTAGGCTATGTCATGAGACAAAAGCAAAAGAGAACTGATACTCTTTATGCAAATAGTCATTTACTCAAAGAGTTTCACAAATCCCTGTTGGTGGCTGCCCACACTTGAGGTTTGCATTTTTAAAGTGAGGCTGATTCCATCCTCTGCTTGGAGCACTTTCCTCCAGATGTTTTCCTCTTCTGTGATACAGAGACCAGAATCTACACAACAAGCATTTTTTTGGTCCAGGATGTACCAAGCAATGGTAGTGCATGCCTTTAATCCCAGCACTCCAGAGGCAGATCTCTGAGTTCAAGGCCAGCCCGGTCTACAGAGTGAGGTCCAGAACAGCCAGGGCTACACAGAGAAACCCTGTCTTAAAAAACAAACAAACAAAAACTACCCAGAAAAAAAAAGTTAAAGAAAAAAAAAAGTGAGGCGAGACTGTGTGTTCCTGTAAAGCCTACATCTTCGGGTGGGGACAGGTGAACCCCAGTTGCTCACCAGCCAGCCAGCCTTGCAAAAGCAGCTCCAGGAAGGCAGTCAGCTGGAGCTCTGAGGGTTTGAGGTCTTCCTGGTCTATATAGCTAGTTCCAGGCTAGCCAGGACTAGATAGTGAAATCCTATCTCAGAAAAAGAAAGGGGTGGGAGAGAAAGGAGGAAGAGGAGGAGGGGGAGGAGGGAGAGGGAGGAGAGCTTAGAAGAGAAGAGAAGAGAGGAAAGAACTCATATTTCAAGGAGATAAGTCTGAGAGCAATAGATAATGAGACCAGACATTATCTTCTTGTATGTCCTTCTCCACATGGACATACAACAGCCATGTGCATGTGCACATACACCACACATATAGGAAAAGAAAGAAGACATAAAACAGAGATCAGTAAATCAGAGACTAAAACCTTGATTTAATATGTGGCTTGGATCTGAGTATAGAAGCTATAATCTCAGTACCCAAGAGGCTGAATCAGGAAGAATTTGAACTTGAAGCTAACCTGAGCTGCATAGTAATAACTTGTCTTTGACACATATGTATCAGAGCTTGGCACAATGGTTCAGATCTGTAAAGCCAGAAACTACATAAGTAAGCCAGGAGTATTGCTACAAGTTAGAGGCCAATTTGAGCAACATATTAACAACTTCAAGGCCAAGGCTAGCTGGGATACATAGTGAAACCATGTCTCAAAGGAATGGATAAATGAACAATGAAAAACATTTATAAAAGTAGGAGCCTACTTGTAGGTGTCTGGATATTTGTAGAAAGCCGGGTTGGTTTTGCAGATGAAGTGGCATCAGATGAGAACAGGTAAATAAAAAGGCATGATATGTCAGATGCCGGTCAAAGGGAGTAGGAAAGCAGCCTGCATAAGAGTGATGGAGGAAGCTAAGCTTAAGTAAGAATGAAAGGGAGAAAACTAGGGGCCTGGAAGAGGGCTCTGTGATTAAGAGCATCTGCTGCTCTTGCAGAGGAACTGGATTCAGTTCCCAGCATCTGCAAAATAGCTCCTGTCTGCAACCCCAGTTTCAGGAGATTTGATGCCTTTCTCTAATCTCTCCGGACATCAGGCACACATGTGGTCCACAAACACAGACATGTGGGGCAAAACACTCAGACATAAAATTAAAAAAAAAATTAAACGCATAAAGTAATAAATTCGTGATTTTAAGCACAGGTCATCAAGTCCTCCCACCCTGCTAAGAGTGGGTCATGAAGTCCTCTGCATTAGCTGTGTCAGGCTGGGGGCGCTCACCCAGGCGCACTGTCAGTTAAGGTGAAAGAGGCCGACAGCGTATCAGAGAGAACAATAGCTATGAGGGAGATGTCAGAAAGTAAAAATAGACTCTTTATAAGAAGATAAAGAGTAAGAATTACATAAAATAGGTGATGGAATGAAAATTAAAAAAAGGACATGAAAGTTTATCTAAGTTCAATGATGTCTTAAAAATAAGTAGACATGGGGCTGGAGAGATGGCTCGGTGCTTGACGGCACCTGCCATGCTTGCCAAAGACTTAAAATCAGCTCCCAACATCCATGTCTGCCAGCTCACAGCTGCCTTTAACTCCAGCTCCAGGGAATCCGACACACTCTTTAGCCTGCTCAGGTATACAAACACACACACACACACACAATTTTTAAACTTTTTAAAATCTTTATGTATATAGGTGTTTTTGCCAGAATGTACGTCTGTGCACCTCATACCTGGTGCCCAAGAAGACCACAAGAGGATCAGATCTCCTGAAAACGAAGTTATAAACACTTTTGAGCTGCCATGTGGGTACCGAGAATTGAATCTGAGTTCCATACAAGAACAGAGACCTGCTCGGATATTCTCTTCTCCACTGAACAGGTCATCCATTCTACCCAAGTTGCTCCTATGCAAGGATCTCATTCTCTGTTCCCATCTCTCTTGTAACAAGTTCCCTAGAACAGGAAGCCTGAGGAAAGCAATTTTGTTGGTGTTCTGTGGAAAAAAGCAAGAGTGAGAGAAAGGGAGAGTTGGGCAAGGAAGCTGAGACAGTGATTTGGGTTTTGCTTTATCCGACCCATAGCATCTTCAGGACATCCAGCTGGGTTGCTCAATGGAACCCTTGAGAATCCAGATGGAACCGCTGAACAGTATAAAAGCAGTCTGACTGGGAAGGAGAAGGCCATCTATCTCCTGTCTCTGTCTTCTCATGTGTTTCCTCCCACTTCTCAAACTCGATCCCACTGCTCACAATTTGTCTACTCTAGAGAGTCCCTGGGGAAGCCAGAACCTTATGGATCCAGTCAGCTCAGTCCTGGTCTTGGAACAGTTAGAGTTTCAGATTCAGTGGCTGTGACAGACTCTGTTGTAGACAAGGTGGGCAGCCTGAGGACAACCTGAGACAAAAGGACAGAAAGAAATGAGCTACTCTGGAGACCAATCTACCTGTAATATAAAGGGAGCACACCTGGAGAAGTAGGCTGGGCACACCTGAACCTGGCTTAAGGGTCTACTCTTACCCATTCATACTAGATCTTAAGAAAAAAAATGATGCTTTCATATTTTTTTCCTCTAAGAAGGGATGTTTAAATTCAATTCTCCAGGGGCTGTGTACTGGCTGGTTTTGTGTGTCAACTTGACACAGGCTGGAGTTATCACAGAGAAAGGAGCTGCAGTTGGGGAAGTGCCTCCATGAGATCCAGCTGTGGGGCATTTTCTCAATTAGTGATCAAGGGGGGAGGGCCCATTGTGGGCAGTGCCATCCCTGGGCTGGTAGTCTTGGGTTCTATAAGAAAGTAGGCTGAGCAAGCCAGGGAAAACAAGCCAGTAAGGAACATCCCTCCATGGCCTCCGCATCAGCTCCTGCTTCCTGACCTGCTTGAGTTCCAGTCCTGACTTCCTTTTGTGATCAACAGCAACACAGGAGTGTAAGCCCAATAAACCCTTTCCTCCCCAACTTGCTTCTTGGTCATGATGTTTGTGCAGGAATAGAAACCCTGACTAAGACAGGCTAGAAAGATAGCCTGGAGGTTAAAAGTAGTGCCTGCTCTTCCAGAGGTCCTGAGTTCAATTCCCAGCAACCACATGGTGGCTCACAACCACCTGTAATGAGATCTGGTGCCATCTTCTGGTATGCAGGCTTACATGCAGGCAGAACACTTTATAACACATAATAAAAATAAATCTTTTTTAAAAAAATTCAATTCTCCAAGTGTGTGCCCAGTTGCATTTAGTATCTAAAAAAGTAGAACTAAGACATCAAAGTACTACATTACTAGAACTGATAATGGCTGACAGTTTTGGGTTGTTTTGTTTTTTTGTTTTTTGGAGGGGGGTTGGTTGTTTTTGAGACAGGGTTTCATGTAGCCTTTAAAACTCACTATGTAGTTGAGGATGATCTTGAACTTCTGATCTTCCTGCCTCTACCTCCCAGGGGCTGGGATTGTAGGCATGCACCATCATGCCAGGTTTTATGAAGTTCTGGGGGAACACTCTCAACTGAGCCACGTTGTCAGTCACTGATATCCAGGGCCACAGTTGGTGTCTGCCATCTCCTCATGTACCAGCCTTCCTAAGCTTGGTGAGAACGTTGGTCTACCTGCGTTACTGGCCTGCTGGGACAATCCAGACTTTTAGTTCTCTTGCTTTGCTCTTGTAGGGCCACAGTCACTGAAGTTCTCACTTCTTGCTGCCAAGGCTTCTTTCCCAGAATCCCCTGCATCTCAGAAGCACTCTTTCTGTGTCATGAAAAGCAACCATTGTCACTCATGAGAATGAGTGTCAGCTACCCCTTCCAGCACAGAAATGTCTTTCATTATCATGATCCACTGCCAAGAGGAGTCCAGAGCAGTCAACCATGACCACAACTCCCAGTTCATAGCGTGCGGACACACACACACACACACACACACACACACACACACACTCACACACACAGCGGGGGGGCTTATCAGATAGAAAGATGGAAAGTCACTGGAAACATAAGTTCTACAAGGGGGTCATTGAGAAATATGGTGGTCAAAAACAGTATTTCTTCCAACTTATAGTCGCCAGGACCTACTTATTGTAGTTATTTGGGGGGACAAAACCATCTCACTCGGTACCACAACAGTAATGCACCACAGAAGGAGCTGCAAGGGTTGGTACCATTTGCCAGAGTCTGAACGATGTCTGGTAATTATCTTGCCATGCTCTTATTTAATTTGTCCTTTTGGCAGATGAAAAATCTTGATGAATCTTGAAGAACGACAACAGATCACTATCAACATAATTGGGAAGGGAATCCAATTATAGCTGCAACCTTGGTATGATGTCTTTATTGGGGCTAATCAATACAGCCCCTGGCATCTGGAAAATGTCTCCTTTTCAACCTAAAAGCAAACTGCTTTCATGTGGCATGACAGCTGTATTCCTTCACTAATTTACCTCAGGGCTACATCAACCTTCAATTTCCAGCATCACATAGCGAAGAAGGAGCCTCAATTGTCTTGATAGCCTACAAAATACAGGGCTGGCTCATTTTATTGATGTCATTATGCTCATTGGATCTGATGAGCAAGGCGTATCAGGTATTCTGGGTACTTTGGTAGAGCACATGCCTTCTGGGAGATGAAAGATAAACTCAAACAACTCAAGTTGAAGGAGTCTATGGCCTGGGACATGTTGAAATTCAGCTTTGAAAATGAAAGGCAGGTTGCTCTACTGTACATCGTCCACTGTGAGAAAAGAGGCCCACAGCTTGGTGGGACTGTTAGGATTTTGGAGGAAACACACACACATACACACACAGAGAGAGAGAGCATTTGAGTATGCTGCATCAACCAATTGGCTTTCAAGTGTAAGACTTGAAGTTTTGAATGACAGCGACAGCAAGAAAAGTCTCTGTAGCAGGTCTAAGTTGCTTGAGGTACCTTGCTGTCTGATATGAGAAGTGTCGTGCAACAGAGAGAGAAAGTGTAGGTATAGGCAAGGAGGCTACCTGCCCACTCACTGAAGAAACACAAGCAGGTCTTAGAAATCTACAGTGGGGCTTGATTGTATGTATTTGCACCATGTCTATGCTGGTGCCTGGGAGGCCAGAAGAGGGTGTTGGATTCCTCTGGAACTGGAGTTACAGTTGGTTTGAGTCACCCAACATAGGTGCTGGGAATTGAACCTGGGTCCTCCACAAAAACAGCAAGTGCTCTTAAACATTGAGCCATCCCTCTAGCCCTATGGATCTGATAGAGTTTAAATGTGAAAACATGAAACCTTCAATGATGGTGCCTGCCGTGAGATGCTGTCCATATGAATTGAAATCACAATGATAAAAATTTATCAACTGAGCCAAGTGTGGTGGCGCACGCCTTTAATCCCAGCACTTGGGAGGCAGAGGCAGGCAGATGTCTGTGAGTTCAAGACCAGTCAGGTCTACCAATTTAGTTCTTTTTTTTTTTTTTTTTTTTGGTTTTTCAAGACAGGGTTTCTCTGTGTAGCCTTGGCTGTCCTGGAACTCACTTTGTAGACCAGGCTGGCCTCGAACTCAGAAATCCTCCTGCCTCTGCCTCCCAAGTGCTGGGATTAAAGGCTACCAATTTAGTTCTAGAACAGCTAAGGTTACACAAAGAAACCCTGCTTTGAAAAACCAAACCAAATAAACAAAAAATAACTACTACAATAATGGCCAAAACTCAAGAAAAGCTAAATAATTTTGATATAATCAGTCAATCTTTCTACCATTTGGGTACTCTATATCTATATACATATATGTGTGTATGCATATATATATGTATATATATATATATATATATATATATATATAGAGAGAGAGAGAGAGAGAGAGAGTCTCAATGTGTAGTACTCGCTAACCTAGAACTTACTATGTATACCAAAGTCATGAACTGAGATACATCTACCTCTGTAGATCAGAGTTGTAAACCGAGATACACCCACCTCTGCTTCCCAAGCACTGGGATAAAAGGCAGTACCATCATGACAGACAAACTCTTCTTTTTATCTCATATCCAATTTACTAAATCCAGCCTGTTAAAGGTAGTAGCTATCTGTAACTTCCATAAGAGCTTTAATACACAGAGATTGTAAAGCCAAGCTGTAGGGATGGAGAAATGACTCTATGGTTAAGAGCACTGGCTGCTCTTCTAGAGGATCTGTGTTTGATTCCCAGGACCCACCCATAACTCCAGTTCCAAGAGATCTGACACCTTCTTCTGGCCTCCTTGGACACGAGACACACATGCAATACATAGACATACGAGCAGGAAAAACTCTCCTACACAAAACAAAACAAGAGCAAGTAGTAATCTTCCTGGCTGTAACCCAAGTAGTAACTGATATTCTCTCCTTCTCCTCTGCTGTGTCCTCCCCTGAATCCCACTCTTGTAACTGGACTTTCGGCTACTTTATTGGGTTCTTTTTCCTACCACCCTTCTCCACCTTTCCAACCCCCCAACACTAGGTAGGAGAGAAAGAAGGCTAGAGGGGAAGGGGGCATTGATATGGTTAAACTACTCCCTCGTAGAGCCCCTCGGGGCACATCCAATCTTCATGTCAGGATATCCAATTTCTTCTTTTGTCTCCTTGTGCACAACTACTTGTCAAACCACAATGACAGCAACCAGCTGACCAATCAGTCATTTCTATGGGAGCTATAGCATTTATATATCCTCTCAAGAGTCCCCAGAATTCCAAGTGTAAACTATCTTCAGCTGGCAAAATCACACCCCTGTCAGAGCACAAGACAAATCATAGTTAGTTACTATGGACAACCTGAAGCAGCCCCATATCCCACACCTGGAATTAAAACAAAACATATTAAATATAACATTAAAACATATCCCCATAACATATCTGTGTTTTTAAAGAAACCAAAATTCTTACTACCCATTCTAGTGCATCATCTCATTTAGTTTCCAGCCTGGTAGGGTGCCACCAGCCTTCATTTCCCAGGCATGAAACTCTTTGTCTCCTTGACCTTGCAAACTGTGGTTGTTACCATTACTCCTTCAATTATTTCTAAGCGTAGAAGTGCAAGGCCCGCCATTGAATTCTGCATTGCAAATATTCCCCTCAGTGTCTTCAGCTGCTGCTGCTTGTTAGGATTATCAGGGTAAATAGCCTACATCAGTCGAGCTTTCAAATCTCGAGAGATCACAGGTACAATGACCAGATCCGTGCTATAGATTCAGATGACTAGTGGCTTTATGGTGCCTTCAGCAGAAAGTTCTCCACTCCCATCCCCAGAAAACACGTGGAGGGAAGGAATAAATATTTAGGGTTAGTCATTGGAGGTGATGATTAGGGGAGCCAATTTCCCTACCCTATTCCCCCTCCCCCTTCTCTACAGTGCTGCAGATCACACAGACAGCTTCCTGTGCTCAGTAAATGCTCATTCACTGAGCTACACCCCCGGCCAAAAAGGGTCATCTTGTTCCAACTACATATGCTGGCTAGAAGATAATGAACACAATTCATCTTACAGGGCAATGTCTTACCCACAGAACACTGCCCTCAACTTGGCAGCTTAGCGGAGCCATTTCACCAGCAGCCCTGCCTGCTGCCTTCAGATACGTGAAATACGGTAGGACAGTGGACCTTATGGTCATTGTTTTGCACTTCCTTTGCCCTAAGACAAATTTTTGGTCAAAGGCAACATGATTTGGGATGCCGTGTCAGTTGATCAGACACCTGAAGCCGCTCCTGTGGGCAACAGCGTGGGGAAGGCCCTCAAGACAAGAGCAGCAGCCATTTTAACCGCTGAGCCATCTCTCCAGTCCTAGCAGCAGCCATTTTAGAACCGGTGACAATGTCAGAAGTGGGACTCACTTCCCTTTCCACCAAACAATTGTTAATAACCATGCCACCTGTGTTAGGGTTCTCTAAAGGAACAGAGCTGATCAGGTGTGTGTGTGTGTGTGTGTGTGTGTGTGTGTGTGTGTGTGTGTGTATGTGCAGTAATGGTGGGCAGTAATGGTGCACACCTTTGATCCCAGCGTTTGGGAGGCAGAGGCAGGCAGATCTCTGTGAGTTTGAGGTCAACCTGGTCTACAGAGTGAGTTCCAGAACATAAATCAATCAATAAAACTCCTCACGGACATGTCCAGCTGCTTGGTTTTAGTTGATTCCAGATGCAGTCAAGCTGACAACTAGGATTAGCCATCACACCACCAGACATGGTCAGCCCCGAAGGAATCACCCCACACCCTGGGCTCAGCAACCATCACTTCTGTTGACGTACCAAGCATTCGGCAAGAGAAGTGCCACATCTAAATGGTCCTGGCAGTGCCAAGTGTCCTGAAGGTGCTGTTTGGCAAAGTTCCAGTGCTTGGATAACCTAGACTGACCCTTCACGGTAATCTGCTTCACACCTTCTGCTTATACTTACATTCTTCATGTTAAAGGCCTCTCCCCGAAAGCTAGAGCTGAGATAACAAAAAGCTGGTGCAAACAAGAAATGAAATTAATGAAAGTTCCCTGGAGGAAAAAAAAACCAGTTATGCAGAAAACTGAGTGTTTCTTCAGAACTTACTACTTAGATAAGCATTTAAATTAGTAATGAATGTTATTAGTAAGTATGAGACAGAAGCTTTCAGAAAAATTATTAAAGAAGAAAAACTTGGAGCTGGAGAGATGGCTCAGTGGTTAAGAGCACGGACTGCTCTTCTAGAGGTCCTGAGTTCAAATCCCAGCAACCACGTGGCAGCTCACAATCACCTGTAATGAGATCGGGTGCCCTCTTCTGGGGTGTCTGAAGACAGCTACAGTGTACTCACATATAATAAATAAATAAATCTTAGAAGAAGAAGAACAACAACAGCAGCAGCAGCAGCAGCAGCAACAACACAACAACAACTTAGGGAAATTCTAGGAGTTGACAAACTATAATGAAATCACTGGTTTTAGGAACTGTCAGACTAGGAAGAGATGGCTCTCATACAGTTAATGACAAGCTCTGGTGCCTTTCTGAAGGCAAAAGTGAGCAGTTTTAGGAATCCTGATGTTCCTCTATTCTTTACAGAATTGCAATAAAGATAGGAATCATATTGAAACAAGGGTTCAAGACAAAGACACAGAGGAAAACATTTTGGGTCAGTGAACTGCCTGCTTTCCTGAACAGACTTGTCAGACCAGAACTTCTCTGATATAATAGAAAAACAAAGAACAGTCTGCCTTTGCTTTAAGCAAGGGGCTGCACAGTATTTTAAGAATCAAAGAAAAAGGATGGTGATCGTATGCCAGATAGAAAAAGGATGGTGATCGTATGCCAGATAGAAAAGACATACAGAGGAAGGAAAGGAAGAATCAAACAGGGGTCAGAGAGACTGGACTTTTGTAGAAAGCCAAGTTTGATACAACATGTAGCAGGAAATAACCTTTGATCTATTAATTTTTGTGCCAAACTGAAACAGAATCAAATTCAAATAGAGTCATCCTGTTTAGCATTTCTGTAACCACAAGGCTTTCCGACACCAATCTTAAGGAAGAATATATTTAGTTGAAAGAAAATTGATTTTATCGTAATGTTAACTTTTAAGTTCTCATAAAACTGCAGTTTGCTTGCTTGTTCCTCTTTCAATATTCTTATGTAATCAAGGAAGACTTTAGAAGTAAGTATATTTTGAAAAGCTGTGTAACCAATGAATAGAGTTTCTGAGGAAATGATTGTATGTATAAATAAAGCCTGTAAGGACACAGGCTGTCAGAGTAGGTCAAGCCACACAGAGATGTGCGTCCTCTCTGTGCCGCCTCTCATGAAATGATACTGAATGGTGTCCCGCGTCTGAATCTTCCCTCGACGCTCTTGCATCGGTCCTGCTCCAGGCCCTGCCTTCAGCCTATTGGTCCCCGGCACGGGCCAATCCCTGCAACACTAGGTTCATTCCCTATCACAGTAGCTAATCTGTGCCTGGACCTATGGTGAAAATCATGGCAGACATAGACAGTTTTCTTAGAGGAGTCGCTCTGAACGCCTGGTTGACAGGCTTCTTCACTAGAGTAGACAGTGGCCAGTGATATTAGTAACACAAATCCCTGAGACCCACTTCTACAGAGCTAGCCACATTATTCTTCCCTGGGCTACTCTGTCTCCAATTTTCTAATCTTTCCAGATTTCTGTATAACTGGCTGACTCATTCATAGCTGCTAGAAACTGGACGTATGTTCTTTATTTTTAGCTGTTTTCCCTCTATTAATAGTGACAGAGGGTTGGAAATACAGCTCTGTGGTAGAGCGCTTGCTGTGTGTATAAATCCCTGGGTCAATGTCCAACACCAAAGAAAATAACAACAAAAGTGACAATACCAGCTCCTACTTCTTTTCGGTCTCCTTAAGTGAAGCATTCGTGTAGCAGCTGCCCAATTCAGGCTGGCAAGAACTAGCGCACTGAGCAGGGCGGTGGTGGCGCACGCCTTTAATCCCAGACTTGGGAGGCAGAGGTAGGCAGATTTCTGAGTTCGAGGTCAGCCTGGTCTACAGAATGAGTTTCAGGACAGCGAGCTCAGCACTTGGGACGCAGAGGCAAATGGATGTCTGTGAGTTCGATGCCAATCCCGGTGTACAGTGAGTTAGCTCCAGGACAGCTGGAATTACACAGAGAGACACTATCTCAAAACAAAACAACAACAAATCAACCAATCAAACAACAACAAAACAAAAACCCTAGTGCACTGGGAACAGAGAGATGCCTCAGTAGTTAAAGTTGCTCTTCCACAGGACCCACGTTAGATTCCCAACATTCATTTGATGACTCTTAACCTTTGTAATACGTTCCAAGGGATCTAGTGCCCTCTTCTGGTCTCCACAAGTACTGCACTTACATGTGCAAAGTATATGCAGGCAAAACACACATCTGCATGAAATGAAAACAAATCCTTAAGAAAAAGAACTAATGCAGTCATACAAAAATTTTTCTCCTAATAACCCCTTCCCTGAAAAGCTGCAGCAGCTCTGGACTACATAGTGGGTACCAGGCTAACCAAGGTAAGACCCTGTGTCAAAAAAACTAAAGTCATTTCTAAATTATTGCTTGCTCTCCAGAGCTTAAAGAGCTCTTTTGTATGGCTAGCTCCCTTCCCTGCTTTAAAGTCCCCTGTGTTTACCTTCTTAGATTTGTGGGCTTGTAACAGGCCCCTAGATCTTAGCACAACTGACATGACAGGAGTACCATTCAGGCCTTGGAACCCAGTTCATAGATAGTAACATCTGCCAAAACAAGAACAAAGACCTAATCCATCAAAGTCCACAGTTCTAGCAAACTTGTACTAACCTTGTGTTTTGGCTGTTGGCTGACTGTTCTTACTAACTGAGGTGTGTCAGCCCAGGGTGTGATTTTTGTGCTTGAAAGTTCACTCTGAGAAAGGGTTGGGACTGAACTCTAGTCCTGAAAACCCTGTGTAGTCACCAGTTGGGTAACAGACTTTCTATTGTCTTGAACCAATGTCCAAGTGATCTTCTCTAGTACATACCTCACGATAGGCTCTTTATGTCTAATATTTTTTAAAAAATTATAATAATCCCAACACATTGACTCAAGGAGATAACAAAATGCAGCAGACAACAGGCATTTAGAGATCAAGTTGTACCCAGAATGACACTGTGGATGGAGAGTGACAGGGTGCCACTTACTCAAGGGGACATTTCAGTAGGATGGAAAAGATACGGAGTGAGGGACGAGAAAGCAAGAATGAGAGACAGGATGCGAATCATTTATTTTTAAAGAGTCAATGACAATGAAGCCCCTAGCAAAGGCTGCCTGCACTAGAGCAGTGACCTTGTCTAGGGCCTCACCTTGTCCTCTGAACTCAACACCCTACTCCCTAATCACACAGGCCCCTCTACGCTAATCTGGAAATCAAGATCTCCTTCCGCTTCGCTGATCCTATGTCTGCTCCAATCTCCCAGCAACCTACAGTAGCCAGCACAGAGTGCAAAGAAAATTGATCAATAAAGGACCAGTGTGCAGGGTTTTGACAGTTATGGTGATACACTACTCAGGTTCTCCTGACCAAGGACTCACTACCCACAGTCAGAGAGTATAGTCCAGGGACAAAATAAACGCCAGCTTTTTCAGTGGGTACCTGAGCAGGCAAGGGCATCCAAAGACTACATCATCTCAGTCTGACCTGGGCCACTCTTACAGCCCTGGGCGGGCTAAGTCTGCCTCACCATTCATTGTCTTCCCTTGCCCAATCCTGCTTCCTCCCTCTTCCCTGCCCAGAGGCTGAAGTCTGTGATATTTGCCAAAAAGATTGGACTAAGTGGCTTGATTAGTAAATCATCAGGGGATGTCACTGGTGATGGTATTTTCAAAATCGATTAGATTGTGAGTCTCTGACCTAATGAAGGGATTAGCCCGTTGATAGAGTTGTAATATGATAGTGTTACTGGGAGTTGGCTGAAGCTAAGAGGCAGAGCCCTAGTTAGAGGAGGTGGGTAATTGGAGGCATACCCTGAAATGTTCCTCTAGTCCCCTTTCTCGACTTTTTGTCTGCCCTCAGGCAAACTGCTTTCCTTGGACACACACTCCTGCTACTGTCATGTTTCTGCCCTAGTGTGTAGTCCAAGTGACCAAGGACTGGGTCCTCTAAAATCATCAGAAGAAACAAATTTTCTCTTCCCCTTGTTTCTTTTTTTTAGTATTTATTATTACTACTATTAGTAGAAGCAGTAGTAGTAGTAGTAGTAGCAGCAGCAGTATATGTGTATGACAGAGAAAGGAGAGAGAAAAATAGAGATAGAGATATCATGTGGATATGATGTCCACGTGTATCTATAGATATCCACATCTCTATCTATAGAGATACATACATGTGGAGGTCAGAGGTCAACTGTCAAGAATCAATTCTTTCCTTCTACCAAGGCTTTGAAGACTGAATAGGTAAGTGCTTTGACTTGCTGACACTCAGTCTTCTCTCTTGCGTCTGATGTGTTGAGCAGCAGGCACAGGCCAGAGAACAGAGCAAGATGTTCATGATCAGGATAAGAGGAAGCACTGGGTTCAAATTTAGCCTTGGTTCCAATGCCTATAGTCTATTACCAGGAAACTTGCTTAGAGAACCTAATGACCTGCTGACCTGCTGATTTGAGCTTCTTTTCTTACCCTTTGGCCTCTCTACTTTACACTTAGGGTTCAAGGAACACTGGGGTTCTCTAGAGGACCAGAACTGATAGTGGGTACTTCCTTCCCAGAGGCCTTCCCTGACACTCAGCCTCTGTGGTCTCCCAGAGAAAGCTGAGCTGTCTCCATGGCGATTCAACACTGTATCCACGTTGCCTGCTGACTGCAGCACTGCAGGGCAAACCTCTCCGTGTCTTGTTCATGACACAGCTTCAGTTTTTCCATGCTCTCTGAGGCTCTGTAAGTGAGGATAAATATTATCAAGACTTTGTAAGTTTTGCTTGTTTGTTTGTTTGTTTTGAGACAAGTTTTCACTACGTGGTCCTGGCTGTCTTGGAATTCACTATGAAGACCAGGCTGGCCTCAAACTCACAGTGATCACCCTGCCTCTGCCTCCAGAGTGCTGGGATTAAAGACGTGCCACCATACCCTGCTAAAACTTTGCAAGTTTTAAATGTAGGCAAAAGTCCAAGCATATATTTAGTGAGAGGCATGGAGTAGAGTGGAGTGGACAAAATTCTGTTATTACAGGTATTCAACTGTATTAACATAGAAATCCACAAGATGTCAGTGTTTCAACACAAAGAAAATACTGATTGCCAGTTTGGATGATACTGAAAGTATTTCCCCTTTGATGTAAACCATGAACAATTGAACAGTGAATATTCACACAGAAGCCTGTTTGGTTAGAAAGTCTATATAATTCACACACACACACACACACACACACACACACACACACAGAGTAAATGCTTCAATTTCACTGGGACAAGTAAACTCTCCCTTTTCTCTTTGTGTCATTCAAATGCCCCAGCTGCACTATGCCTGTTACAAGGACAACTATTTTCATCTGCCACAGTGTAATCCTAACATTTGGGAGGTAGAGGCAGGAACATTAGGAACTCAAGGTCACCCTCACCTGTGTAGACAGTGCAACATCAGTCTGGGCTGCACAGAAATGCTACTTAAGCCGGGCGGTGGTGGCGCACGCCTTTAATCCCAGCACTTGGGAGGCAGAGGCAGGTGGATTTCTGAGTTCGAGGCCAGCCTGGTCTATAGAGTGAGTTCCAGGACAGCCAGGGCTACACAGAGAAACCCTGTCTCGAAAAACAAAAAAAAAAAAAGAGATGCTACTTAAAAAAATTAAGCCCCTATTGTCTGTCTATCCCATTGTATCTTAATGTATTTAAATCAATTTTCCTGTGAACAAATATCAGACAGCAGGCTATTTTAAATATTTTGTTATTAGGAATATTTGGGGGAAAAAAAACTAGGCATAGTGTCTTTAGTTCTAGCACTGGAAGGCAGAGGCAGGGAATCTCTTCGAGTTGGAGGCCAGCCTGATCTACATAATGAGTTCTAGGACAGCCAGGGTTACCTAGTATCTTAGCAAAAAAAGAAAGAAGAAAAAGGAAAGAAAGGGAGAAAGAAGGAAAGAAAGAAAAAAGGAAATAAATATCTTTTATAATTCTGTATTTTATGGATGTACTAGTGAAATTATAATTTAAATTCCAATGTTTTCCTTTGCTGTGGTGTCTTAGCCTACTACTGAGCTTCTTCCTTTTATACACTCATCGGTGAGTGTCCTTTTCTTCACAAGCTTGTTACACAGTTATTTTATACATACAAAGTATTTTTACATACGGGTCATGCAACTATTGTGACAGACCTCCAGACCTTAGGAGTCCCCGAGACCTAGCACAAGGGGCTCCATGATAGAGGAACCATTCAGACCATGAAACTCAGCATGTACACAGCACCAGCTGCCAGAATGAAAGCAAGGACCTGATCCGCCAAAGCTCACAGACCTGGAAAGTCTCTGAATGGACTAACCTTGCTTTTTGGCGGCTGCCACTCTGCCTCTGGCTGACTGTTCTTGTTAACTGAAGTGTGCCAGCACAGGACGTGGTTCTTGTGCTTAGAAGCTCTCCCTGAGAAAGGCTCAGTGCTACAGTGGGATCTTGGACACCAGTGCAGTCGCCAGTTGGCTAATAAAAACTTTATATTGGTTTACAGCCATGTCGAGCAGTCTTCTCTGGTGAATACCCTCAACACTACAATATATATTATATACATTTCCCAATATGAAAAGTGAACTATGACACATGTCTATGGCTTTTTACATAGTGCCATTGAAATATATTCACATCATACAACAAATTTCACACCCAAGGCCTAGAGAGATGGCTCAGCGGCTCAGTGGTTAAGGGCACTCGCTGCTTTTGCAGAAGTCCCAGGTTCTATTTCCAGTACATGGTGTCTCACAACTGCCTGTACCCTTCATCTCCAGAGGACATGATACTCTCTTCCAGCCTCTGGACCTCACTTCATACATCCACATAGATACATGTAATAAAAAATAAATTTCAAAGTCTTTCGAAATAAAATAAGTTTCACGTCTAAAGTGTAAATGTTGAGGCCAGTCAGGTGACTCAGCAGGTATAGGAGCTTGTGTGCAGGCCTGAGAACATGCAATCAATACCTAGAGCCCAGATGGTGGTAAGAGAGAAACACACACACACACACACACACACACACACACACACACACACACACACAACAAGTAAACTAAACCAAAATAAAAAGTTTTTTTACCCTCCTTATTTCCATTAAAAAATTATAGTGCGTGTGTGATCAGACCTGATCTCACCAGATCTGAAATATCTCTTTCCCTCCCCACAAAACCAATTAAACAAGATCTAAACAAAATGTATCAGAGCCAACCAGTTTAAAACAAGATCCAATCAGATTAAATTCAGTCAAACCAGATTCAACCAAACCATACCAAGTTACTGGGAATGGTCTTAAGATAGATCTGCCAGTGCTGGGGACATTAGGTCTGTGCAACCCCCTTCTACTATCTGACCTGCAGTCTGTGAGGTCAGAGGCCTTGGCTGTCCTTTAGTTCTTCTCAGGTTGGAGCTGCTGATTGAGTACTACCTAGTCCCTGAAATGGTCCCCAGTTTGCAGGACCCAAACTTCAGGCAAATGGGAATCCTCTCTGGCACCATGGGTTAGGCACTCTTTCCAGCCCCCTTTAATCCTCTCTGCTCTACGTCACCAATATCAGAACTCTGTGCTATAGACAGGCAGCGTGAGCCCAGAGCCAAGTAGAACACTTGAAAGGCATGGCTAAAGAGAGGAAGGGACATTCAGACAATGGGGACATCCATGCTACTTCATGCTTGAGATAGCTACATGGTACAATAAAGATGCGCTAGAGGCCATATCACAACCAAGACAGCAAGAAGACAGTCAGTGTTCTACCCACTGGCCATCAGTGGGAGCAAAGCTGAAACCCACGCTCCCCAACACTATCACCTGCACTTGGTTGTGATTAGAAAACCTGCCACTGAGAAGCTAGTGTCAAATGCACCACTCATTTTGGAAAATAACTTCCTCTTCCTCTCCTCCTCCTCCTCCCCCTCCTCTTTTTTTCTTAAGTTTATTTATGCAAGTATTTTGCCTGCATGTCTACGTTGGAAAAGAATATACTTGAGGCCAGAAGGATAGTTCAGCAGTTAAGAGGATACACTCTTATCAGAGGATCATGGTTTGATTTCCAGTACCCACAGTTAGCTCATAACCACCTGTAACTTCAGCTCCTGAGAGACACCTCTGGCATTTTTGGACACCTCCACCCAAATACATAAACACATAAACACATGTATAATTAAAATAATAATAAAATAAAAATGTTTAAAGAATATTGCTGGACCTCACAATCTGTCCTGCTTGGCTAACTTATAATCATCACAGAAAATGAAAGAAATGGGGAGGAGCTGCCTCCTAGTCATTGGGTGGCCTTGGCATCAGTAAAGGCTTTAACAGGTAGGGAAGATTAAAAACTTCACATGACAGTTTTACAAGGTAGGAGAACTTCATGCAATTCTGGCCCTTGGCAGATTAGCCACCTTTGAGAGAAAAAAATTTTTTTTCTCACTATTGCTCTGTAGTACAGTTTGAGGTCAGGAATGGTGGTTCTCTCAGAAGTTCTTTTATTGTTGAGAATTATTTTTGTTATCCTGGGCTTTTTGTTTTTCCATATAAAGTTGAGAATTGCTCTTTCCATGTCTGTGAAGAATTGTAATGGAATTCTGATGGGGATTGCAATGAATCTGTAGATTGCTTTTGGTAGGATAGCCATTTTTCCTGTGTTAATCCTACTGATCCATGAGCATGGGAGATCTTTCCATCTTCTGATGTCTTCTTCAATTTCTTTCTTCAGGGACTTGAAGTTCTTGTCACACAGGTCTTTCATTAGCTCAGAGTTACACCAAGATATTTTATATTATTTGTGACTTTTGTGAAGGGTGTTGTTTCTCTAATTTCTTTCTCAGCCCATTTATCATTTGTATAAAGGAAGGCTGCTGATTTGTTTGAGTTAATTTTATATCCTGCCACTTTGCTGAAGTTATTGTCAGTTGTAGGGGTAAATAATCACAGGAGGCAGAGGGAGGGAGGGACCTGGACAGGAGAGGGGAGGGGTAAGGGAAACGGCGCGGGGGGGGGGGGGCAGGATCAGATATCGGGGGAAACAGGAAAGAAGCCCAGAGGGAACCCTAAGTGAAAAGATTGGTATCCATGACTTAGAAAAATCCAGTAACTACAAGAAACCTCTGCAGATTCATTCAGTAGGAAAAATGTAACTGCTCCCTGAACCCCAGGGCACACTTCAAAAGTTTCCAAGGGGGAAAATCCCACCAGCATTCCCACTCACCTGCAGGGACAAACAGAAGGAGTCAGTGGTAGAGCGGTACACAGTTTGCCACTCAAAACCCAGGAATGAAACTGGGGGATCACACATCCCATTTAAGATCCTGTGGGAGGCCCACCAAGGTGGCTGCACACACACTAACCAGAAAGGAAGAAACAGGCTGTCTCCACTGCAGCCCACAGCTCTGGTGAACCCAAGGCAAGGGACCAAGAAAAACCACAAGAAGTTAGGGAACAGAACATAAACTAATTTGGAGAAGTCAATATTTCCTAGAGAGACAAGAGTCAGACAACAGTGAAAGGTAGTGAAATCTCCAGAGCTGAGGGCTCTCCCCTCCTCCAGGACACAGGTACAGTTATTCTAAGTCCATATGAAAAATGAAACCATAAATGGGAAGAGTCAGGAGAGTCCGGGAAACCATTGGCAATGGCAGAGATGTGGGGTTAAAAGTACCCTAAAGGGGGATGACCGAGTATCTCAGTGGTAAAGTGCTTCTCCAGCATGCACAAAGTCCTGAGTTTAATCCCCAGAACCACAAACAAAAACAAACAAACAAACAAACAAAATTACTATGTAATACTAAAAGGGGCTGGAGGGCACACGCTTTTAATCCCAGCACTCTGTAGGAAGAAGCAGGCAGTCTGGTTTAGAAAATGAATTCCAGGACAGCCAGGGTACACAGAGAAACCCTGTCTCAACAAACAAACAAACAAACAAATGGGCCTGGAGAGATGATTCGGTGTTTAAGAGCATTTTCTGTTCTTACAGAGGATCAGACATGATTTGGTTCCCAGTACCCAATTGATAGCTTACAACCTCCTGAAACTGTAGCTGCAGGGGATTCCAGAGCCTGTTTTGGCTCCCTCACACACACAGGACACATATAGACATGTCACACACACACACACACACACACACACACACACCCTTTTGTACAAATGGTCATCTGGACCTAACAATGTAACAGTATTACAAAAGGAAACCAAAGTTGGAAAGGTGGAAGAGGCTAGAAGGTCACTACACACCCACACCATGAAAGGAGTTTAAATAATACATCATTTCCATCCAGAGCAACACAGACTTTGGTGGGGGACCTTGGTGCAGTTGGGTAAACTCAAAAGAGATCAATAACCAGAAATAAAATATAAAGTCATGCATGAGTATGTGATTGCTTCATGACCCGGGCATAGTAAACACTTCCTAAATACCGTTGAAGATTCCGTAGAAGTAAAGGTAATGTCAAAGTGACAAGTTGGAAAGAAACACCTGCAAGTTTTCCTATTTTTAATATTTTTTAGATCTATGTATTTTGTGTACAGTGTTATGCTTGCATGTATGCCTGAAGGCCAGAAGAGGGCACCAGATCTCATTATAGATGGTTATAAGCCACCATGTGATTTCTGGGAATTGAACTGGGGCCTCTGGAAGAGCAGCCAGTGCTCTTAACCTCTAAGCCATCTCTCCAGCTCCAATACCTGCAAGTGTTAATGCAGACTAATCCACTTCCTATGAAGAGTTCCAGAAGTGGAGAAGGAAAAAGCAAAGAATAGGGCAAGTGTCACGTACTGGTCTTTTCTTAGGAAAGTGGATGTTAGCTAGTGTGTTCCGTGTACAGGTAAATACAGGCATGAGCCTTGGGCGGGGCAGATGCAAACCAAGGTTTAAGACCTGTTCTCAGTCATCAGGTGGATGGAAAGCCCAAAAACCTGCTATAAAAATTCAAACAAGCCAGCTAGGCATCACTGGGTGCCCACCCACCTGCAAAGTGCCTGGGCCTGTCAGAAGCCCTGGCGACTCAGACAAAGTCAAACCGTTCCCTTATCTAGCTCAAGAGGCCCTAGTGCAAGTGAGGAAGCATCCTACCTACAAGGCTTTCTCTGTAACCTCGAGATCAGGGACAACTCGGTGGGAGGTACAGCTTTGAACAAGGGTGGAACAGCACCCCAGAAAATCACAAACCCAGTTTTGTAATTCTGTGAGACACAAGGGGCCAGACACAGATATGTGAATAGCTAATTGTCTACTACAGAAGGATCAATTGAAGCACAATTCATAGATTCACTATTACATAACAAACAAGATGGCTCAACTAGTAAAGACACTTACTGCCAAGCCTAAGGATCTCCTTTTCTTTAAAAAATATATTCATATACACATATATACATATATACATTTGTGTACACACACACACACACACACAGTCTTAAAGTCTTTTGAGACAAGGTCTCTCTGGCTCATAACCCTGACTGTCCTGAAACTCACTATGTAAACAGACTTTGTCAAATTCAGAGATCAGATCTGCTTGCCTCTGCCTGGAATGCTGGGATTCACCGCCATTCCCAGCCCTAAGCATCTTTTTGAAAAGTAGTAGCAATTTGAAATAAAAGTGGGAGGGGTACAAGTTACTTAGCAGGTCTTCATCGAAAATACAATTTTATTTACACAGTAGGGAAATTGTTCTAGGATTCCTGTATTTTGATTTTCAATATTTTGATTTTGATATTTGATATTTTACACAGCTGGGGCTGACCAAGAATGTGATTTTGACCTAGACATTGAATTCCCGTTCTCTCAGGTTCCCACCTTCCAAAGGCAGGGATTAAAGTTCTGTGTTAATACAAGTACTGGACTCTGGAATGTTGAATCCTAATTGCCACACCCCACCAGAGTTTTCCTTTTTGCCACGCCCCTCTGAACGAACTGCGTTTCCCAACATTCTTCCAGCTCCGCTGTCAGGGGTCATTGTGATGTCATCTCACAGCCCTCAGGGAAATGTAGTTTGTTCATTCTCCAGCTAGAGAAAGATCTGGGGCTGTGGACTACCACTCCCGTGAGGTAGTGCGCAGTCCCACCCCGTAAGCGGCGTCTTCGAACGCGCCGCGGCAGCCATGTTGATCGTGGCTAGCATAGGGGCCGGCACCAGCGGGTTTTAGAAGCAGGTGTCATGATGTTGTCCGCGGTGTTGAGGAGAACCGCGCCAGCGCCTCGGCTCTTCTTAGGGTTAATCAAATCTCCATCTCTCCAAAGCCGGGGAGGTGCTTACGGCCGAAGCGTAATCACGGGAGACCGCGGGGAGCCGCAGCAGCTGAGAGCTGCCGCCTGGGTGCGCCCTGGAGCATCTTCTAGCTTGTTCCCCGGACGGGGGGCAGCCACCGGGGGGCGCCGTGGAGAACGCACCGAGATCCCATACCTGACTGTCGCTTCATCTGGACGCGGTCCTAGCCCCGAAGAAACACTCCCTGGACAAGACCACTGGAATGGGGTCCCCAACAAGGCGGGTCTGGGCATGTGGGCCTTGGCCATGGCGCTGGTGGTTCAGTGCTACAACAAGAATCCATCTAACAAGGGTGATTATGGGGCCAAACTGGGTTCAAGGGAGAGGTGTGTGGGTGGGTCATGACTCCTTTGGAAGGTTGAAGGTATTTATAAATTTAGACCCGCATAATCTTACCTTGAAGAAACCCAGTTACCATCTGCTGCCAGGAGTAGCATGTTGCCCTGGAAAACCCACTGGTTGAAGTTACATAATTTCCCATCCTAGGTCTAGCACCCTCTTTGGGATCAGTTTGTATCCGTGTATAATTGGGGACATTGGACTGACTCATTACATCCTGGTCCTTTTATGTACAGTATTATATCTTGTCCATTTGTCTTTCAAGAGAACTCGAAGAAGCCCCAACAGCTTTAGGGACAGCCTCTACATGTTTTCCTGCTTACATAGGTCCAAGGAAGGAAGTCACTTGGTTCTGGTGCTAGCTTGACCTGATGCCCCTCTCTAGCCTTAGTTTCCCCACTGTCTAGTGAAGGCAAGTTCTCACTCCATACTCTAGTATTTTGACCTTTCCTGGAGTTCAGAGTTTGTTTAGTTGCTTAGAGTTTTGCTATGCCTAGTGTCATGTTTAAGGTCAGTTGGATACTGTGGGGGGTGAAGCCCTGGGGGACAGGGAGTTGGCTTAGAGTTGAGCAGGAGCTGGAGGGGTGGCCTGGCTGTGCCCAACCTCTCAGGTTCTCCATTGTCAGTGCTGGCCTGTTCCATGCACCCCACACTCTGAGATTGTTGAACAAGATTGGAGACTGCCTTGGCTTTCACTTGTTTGTTTAATAAGATGTGGCCACTTGGAGAGAAAGGGCTTCTGGAGGAGGAACAAGGACACCGGGGATCTTGTTTTGTACCGTCTTTGTGATTCTGAACTCGTTTTTCTTTGCTGTCCTTGGTAGGGCCTTTCTAGTTTAAGCATGCAGGAATTGTATGATTTCTGCTTGTGTGTACATGAATGTGGCACTATGTATGTTTAGCTCGGAGCAAGGTGTTCAGAAAGTCCCAACTTAAAACCAAGCCAGTTAAGGGGAGGGTGCAGGCAGCTGGTCATGCAGGACTAGTGGGTATTACAGCGGATCAGAGAGCCTGTGGGGGGGATCAGGATAGCTTTCCTGGAGGAGTAGAAGTCCTTGCAAGATGGGGATCTTGAGCTTGGTTTCTGAAGGATAACATAGGAAACATAAAGGGGGGGGCTTGTGTAACCCATGAGAGCAGGGCCTCCATCTTACCTTTATTTCATTAGTATTTCCCTAATACCAAGCATCTGTCCACCAGTGTGTGAATCATAGAAGGGAGATATTTACAAATGTGCCTTGGATTGGATTGGATTTGGATTCCATACCCAGACTTCAGCTAGCCTGATGGATAGGCTAGCAGTTTGGCCAGTGAGGGTGGAAGACAAGGTCTTTGGAAGGTGAGAGGAGATGAAATGGCCCTGAGTGCAATGTTCTGAGAAATGGGTCTCTTTAGAAGCCAAGGGGAATTCTGGTAATGGAAAACCATCGAGCCCAGAGTGCCTCAGGTTAAATCTCAGTTCATTCCTCCCTCCTCTGTGACTTCGGAGAATGAAGGGGAGTGAAGAGGTAAGAGGTATCTATAAGGAATGATTTTCTTTTTTCAGCTGGAGATTATCTGGGCCCAATTAAATATATGAATGAGAACAATCCATAATAGCTAGGTATGACCTTTTTTGGTTTTTCGAGACAGGGTTTCTCTGTATAACCCTGGCTGTCCTGGAACTCGCTCTGTAGACCAGGCTGGCCTCGAACTCAGAAATCCGCCTGCCTCTGCCTCCCAAGTGCTGGGATTAAAGGTGTGCGCCACCACCGCCCGGCTGCTAGGTATGACCTTTAATCCCAGGAGGCTGAGACAGGTGGATCTCTGAGTTCCAGGACAGCCAGGGATATAAAATGAGATCTTATCTCAAAACAAACAAACAAAAAACAAGTACACACACCACCAACCACCAAAACAAAACAAAACAAAACAAAAAAAAGCCAAAAGACAAAGTCCATAAACTAAGTAGGTAAGACCTGGTCAGAGGCTAATAGGTGAGTGGAGGCGCTGCAGTCTGAACAGCCCTGGTTTATGCACATGATGAGGCTGGTGTCTTACCATCTTCACATAAACTGAGGCCCAGGAGCTTAGATGAGTTGGCCAGGTCGCAAGCCAAGTAAGCCTTAGTGCCAGGACTAAATTGGGGCTCAGCTTGCCACTGACGCTAGTGACGTCTCTCATGTTTACCTAGAGGGTCTCATGGCTACTGAATGCAGGCCTGGGTAGAAGTCAGCCTAGGACAGTACAGCTCAGAATTAGGCTTGGCACAGAGCACCAGTTGTCATCTGTTGTTGATTTGTTTTTCCAAGTGGCCACAAGGTGGCGCCAACAACCAGCCCAGGCTTTAGCTTGGCCTGAGTCCTCAGGGATCCTACGGAACAGTTTGGGTCTCCCTTTTCTGAGCTTGCTCTAAGGATTTTGGAGACTTTTCAGCCAGTCTTTTATCTCCTCAGCATCCTCATGAGGCCAGCAAGGATTATTATCTGCCGAATATCACAGGAATTTGGTTGAGAAGGAAGGGCCGCAGCAGCCACACTGAGTAATAGATGGCTTGCATCCCAAGTGTCCATGACTTCTGATTGAGGTTCTTTCCATTCTTAGGCAGACCCACATACCTGAGCCTTACTGCTTGGGAAGAGTGGGGCATGACATCTACTTGCATTCCCAGAGCAGGGTTGGGTGGATTCCAGTCAGGGAGGACATTTGGTTAGCCTTCTCCTGTCAGCCTTTTGCTTTCTGGAGGAACTTCAACTGACTTGCTAGGCCCCCTCTTGGCTCTGAGGGGTAGGTTCTGGGCTGGAGTCTGACCAGTAACCCTCTCTTTTCAGATGCAGCTCTGATGGAAGCTGCCCGGGCCAATAATGTGCAGGAAGTTAGAAGGTAAGTGTCTGGGCCTTGCTCTCTTATACAGAAGGGCTGAGAGTGTGGCCACCCTGCCCCAGGGGAAATCTTTCCCTGCCCTGAACTTGTTTCCTGAGAGTTCCCTGTAGCCACAGACACAGGCTCCTCTGGTCCAGGTCAGACTTTATGTATTTTAGGTTTGGAGGCAGGTTGCCAGACACTCCAGTGTTCAGTTGCAGTGACTTGGAGTCTGTGGAGCCTGAGAATCTCCAGTTTGTTCTTGTTCCTCTGTGGAAGTGACCGTGTATTGATGTTTGCTGCCCGGACCTGGTGTAGGTGGGCATCCTTGGGAAGCTCCTGAGCACTCTTTGTGCCAAAAGATCCTGTGTGACTAAGAAGGCCTGCATTTGGGGCTGAGGCGTGCGGGGCCCTGGCTGCGGCCTCCTGTAGTTCTTCAGCTTCAGTGGCTCACCTTGTGCTCTTGGGCTTCTGAACGGAGTGAAGCTTATTTTTGCACAGAGGCTGACTCCTCATTGAGCTTGTTCTATGGACCTGGCAGAGTGCATCTCGGATGGATGCTGAGACTGGCGCCTGGCCAGAGCATCAGTTAGGGGCTGTTCAGAGGCAGTCTTCATTGTTCTTGGGCCTCACTGCCCTTCTGCCCTTCTGCTGTGGGCCCTCCCTTTTCTTACCTCTCTTATTTTTTGTATTTGTTTTTGCCGTATTGGATTTGACTAGGTCTTGCACATTGCACTTGGTAGTTGCTCTCATTCTTGGTTTTGTTTTGTTGTTTGTTTGTTTTAAAAAAGATGGATGGATGGATGGATGGATGGATGGATGGATGGATGGATAGATAGATAGATAGATAGATAGATTGATTCATTGATTGATTGAGACAGAGTTTCTATGTAGTCCTGACTGTCCTGGAACTTGCTGTGGCTGGTCTTGCACTTACAGAGATTCTCCTGCCTCTACCTCTGAGTACTGGGATTAAAGGTATATGCCGCTATGACCAGCCAATTTTATTTCATTTTATGTGTATGGGCACTCAGCCCACGTGTACTTTTTGTGCATGTGTGCCTGCAGTGCTCTTAGAGGTGAGAAGAGGGCATTGGATCTGGAGTTAGACTGTGAGGTGACATGTGGGTTCGGAAACTGAACCCAGGTCCTTTGTAAGAGCAGCCAGCACTTCTAACCTCGGAACATCTCTCCAGCCCCGTGCTGCTTTGCTTGTTAGTTTTAGTTTTTGTTCTTTTGAGAGTAGATTTTGTTATGTAACCCAGGTTAGCTTTGAACTTTTAATCCTCCTGCCTCAGCCTCCTGAGTGCTTGTATGGGCAACCATGTTTAGTATCATGTTCACATCTTAGATAGGAAGTCAGTGTTTGGGGTCATTAGCATGGACCCAGGGTGCCCTTCCCCCCTCCAGATGCTTGAACATGTACAAAAGTGCGTGTAGTAAGGCAGCCGCGGCTCCACCAAGACTTATTGCTTTGATTCTCTTTCATTTTATCTGCAGCATTATTATTGATTCTCAAGGGTGCTTTTGAGTATTAATGTTCAAGGCTTAGTTTTTAATAAACCACTTTTGGAAGTATGGGCTGGGAGTTGTTTTGTAGCCAAATAAATATGATGGAGCAACAGTTTAATAAACATGTGATGATGCATCTTAAAAACCAAGCACAGATGTCATCTCGTAGTTATAAGAGCCATTCATAACCCCAGCTGCGTGCAGCATCTTCATGCCCCTCACTTTCTAGAGCCTCATTACAGGGAAGTGAGGAGGAGAAACTGGCTCTTCCTGACCCTGGAATCACCTGTTGGTAACTGCCAAAAGCTGCCAGTCTGCGGCTTCTCGCTGTCCACCCCGCCGCAGGCCAAAGTAGGTAGCAGGCTTGCTTAGCTGAAGCCTATTTCCTCAAGTCCCCCTCCAAAGGTTGATGACTTTAATTCTGAAATTTATAAGGTTTTTTAGTTTTTGTTTTTTGAGGCAAGGTTTCAAGTAACCCAGGTTGGCCTCAGATGCACTACGTAGCCAAGGATGACCTTTACTCTGGTCGTTCTGCCCCTACCTTCTGAATGATGTGATTCCAAGTGTGCCCCACCATGTCGATGTTATGGGGTGCTGAGGAACAAACCTAGGAGTTTGTGCATGCTGGAAAGGCACCCTACCAGTTGATAGTTCTTGCTATTTGGTCCAGATATGGGTCTAAAAACTCATGATTTTTCTGCCTTGTGCTGAAGTGCTCCCAAGTGCTGTGATTATAGGCAGGTGCTCCCATACCTGGTAAATGCACACACTCATTGCGTTCCTTCCTTCCTCTGCCTCTGCTGCCCCAGTGCTGGGCTTATATGTATACACTCCCTGCTAAATACATACCCTTATATATGATTGCTTGTTTGCTTTTCAAAGCAGGGTTTCTCTGTCATTGATCCCTGGCCATTCCAGAACTCACTCTGTAGACCAGGCTGGCCTCAAACTCACAGAGAGAACCTACCTCTACCTCCGGAGTGCTGGGATTAAAGGAGCTCACCACCACCACCCATTTTTGTTTTGTTTTAAGATTTTTAAAAAGTATGTCTATGTCAAGGGGCAGAAGGGTATACTCCGATATATGTATATACAGGTGCCCACAGAAGCCAGGAGAGGGTGTCAGATTTTCTGGTGCTGGAGTTAGAGTAACTGTGAAGGACCTGAATATGAACAGTATGTGCCTTTAACTAGCCTCTAGCTCTAAATACATATTTTTAAAAAATAAGTGCATTCGTTATTTTTCATGTGCATTGGTGTTTTATCTGATTGTATGTAAGGATGAAGCATGCCAGACCCCCCTGGAACTGAGGTTACAGATAGTTGTGAGCTGCCAAGTGGTGCTAGGATTTGATCTTGGGTCCTCTGGAAGAACAATCGGTGTCCTTAACTGTTAAGGCATCTCTCCAGTCCCCAAATACATATTTTTGTAATGGCAACTAAATACCTGCCATCAGGGTACAGAAAATGATTGGACTCAGAATTGCTGGGACTATCTTACGCCGTGGGTAATATCTGTGAGAACTTTTCAAATGTGCCCCCAGTCCTTAGTCGGCCTTTTCTGCCCCTCCTTATCCCCTTCTGTTAGCATCTAGGGCTTCATTACTATGATGAGACACCATGACCACAGCAACTCTTATAAAGAAAAACATTTAATTAGAGATGACTTACAGTTCAGAGGTTTAATCCGCTATAGTTATGGCAGGAGACATTGTGCTGGAGAAGGAGCTAAGAGTTCTATATCTTGATTCTCAGGCAGCAGGCAGAGAACAACCTGAGCTTCTGAGACTTCAAAGCCCACCCCCACAGTGACACATTTCCTCCAATGAGGCCATACCTCCTAGGAGTCCCACTCCCTAAGGGCCAAGCATTCAAACACATGAGTCCATGGGGCCATTCCTATTCAAACCACCACACCCAGTAAGGAAGCAGTTGAGTGAGACACAGACTCTCCTCAGCCCCCTTCATGCCATCCCACATAGCTGGGTAGGACAAGCCGGGCTAGGCAGGAGGCAGGTAATGGGGCTGACTTAGGCGGATCTGAGGAAGGAGTGAGGTAACTTGGGATGTGAGGATTCACCCGGCCTGCCCTGGGTTTTGGGTGCTCTTCTGTGAGCAGTGGATAGGGTTTAGGAGGCTTTTGAGCAGAGGACTGAGCCGGTAAGGCTGTTTCAGTAGATGGAGGCGGGAATAAATAGGGAAAGGCTGAAGGCAGTCTTTCGAGAGGCTCTCTCTAGAAGAGACCAGGCTGAGGAAGGCCTTCATTGCTCAGAATGGCCTTCCCTCCTCACTGGAAGTAGTTCTTAGGAAGGAACAAGTAGCTACCTGTGGTAGTGTGCACTTTTAATCCCAGCAGAGTTAGGCAGGTTCTTACCAGGATAGCCATATCTTCATAGAAAGTTCCAGGCTTGCCAGAGCTACACATAGTGAAACCTTGTCTCAAAAAACAAACAGCAACAACAGAAAAAAACAACAAAAAGTAAAGGAATGGTCTCATCTGGGCCCTGCAGATGGTAGAAGGCATGACGAGGCCTCAAGGAAACAGATATGTGATCTCCCAGTTGTAGGTCTCCTGCTGACAGGCTAGCCTGGAATAGGAGTAGAGAGCCTACATCCTCCTGGAAGGAAATGGTCTAGAGTTTTGTTCGGTTCTTCTGTGTAAACCTTTGACTCCCCCGATGCCACCCACTGCTCTTTATGTGATCCTGTGTGCGTGCCCTTACTTCTGTCCAGCAGGCCTGCCTATAGCAAGACAGAATTCTAGTCTCAGTTTTCCCCATCAGTTTACAGTTATTTTGCCACGTGCATAATTGGTATGGTTAGTGAGTAAAGCTCCACATACTGGTAAGTGTATTACTACTCCCCTGCCATCTTGGGCTCTGTCATTCCTGGGCCTTGCCTTCTCCTAGCTCCTGTCTTCTGTCCAGAATCCCAGGAGCTTCACCCCAGTATCTGTGCCCTGGGTCAGGTTGCAGACCCTCTGCCTCACCCCCGCAGCACTCTGTACCCATTCACTGCTGACTGCTTCCCTTGGGCCAGTCTATGAGGCTCAGTGGAATGCTGCCCCTTTTGAGCCTTTTTCTGACTCCTGGCTGCCATGTCTCTCCTGCCCCTCCGACTGTCTCCTCTCCTGTGGTGTGGGAGAGTCTGAGGATCTTCTGAAAGAGAAAGTGGAGGTCACTTCGGAGAAATAGGCTTAAATGTCAAGAATGCAGTCAGTAGCTCAGGAAAACTAGTGACTCCTTTTGTGTCAACCCAGTGAGGCACAACTCAGTGCTCACAGACCACAACTCAGCAGCCCTGGACTGTGGTCCTAGTGATGGGACTGCTTATTGCTTTATGAGGATCTGGCTAGTTATATGTGGGGTGCCTGCTTGGCCATAAGACAAGCCAGGATCTACCGTTTGCCACACATTATCCTTTTTACGTTTTATTAATTTTGTGTCCATGTGTTTGGATATACTAGTACTGTAGCATATATTATGTGGAGGTTAGAGGATCACCAAAGGAAATTAGTTCTTTCCTTCAGTGTGTGGGTCCTAGGAGTTGAACTCAGGTCCTCAGACTTGGTGGTAGTCACTTTTACCTGCTGAGCCAGCTCACTGATCCACAATGTTCTTTCTATTAAAGAGTTTGGCCTGGTCATACTAGCTCAAACCTGTAATCCTAGCACTCAGGACGAAACAGGAAGGTCTCCAGTTCAAGACCAGCCTATGCTACTCAGTGAGTTAGAGATCAGCAAGACTATCGTCAAACAGAACAAAAATAAACACACAGAACACCAAAACAACAAAAGAAGTTTGTGCCTTGTTTGTGATTGTATGCCTCCCCAAGGACAAGGGCAGGCAGGCTCTGCAGTCCCTCCCTTATGGTTCCCAAATACAATATGACTTGAACACAACAGAAGCAGGCAGTCCAGAGCCTGTTCCAGTGTCCCACCGCTGTATAGGAGGGCGGAGTTCTTCCCCTTTCCCTTTCCCTTCCCCTTCCCTGTGCGGCAGCCATTTCCTTCTTTTGCCTTGAAGTGCTTAAACTTTGCAAGCTCACCAGCTCACAGCTCGCGCCTCACACTCCAGCTGGGAGGCTGGCCCCTGCCCTGCTTGGCAGCCATGAGAGCAGGTGACTCCCCATCTCAGCCCAGCCTGGCTTCTGCCCTGAGCCACTCATCCAAGACCAGGGGATACTGGACAGACTGTAGCACATATGTCTGGGCTCAGGCAGAGCCATGTGGGGCCTGTTAGGCTGGGGACTAAGGACAGCACTGGGAGACCTCTGGCCCTCCACTGTAGATCACATTTCCTTCAGACCACGCTGCTGATAGACAACCTCCTGCCTGCTCTTTTCCCTTCACTTGACTGAGAACTGGGCCTCTGTTACGGCTACCCAACTTGGTCCTTCCTCAGTCCAAACAGGCACCTCTAGTGGCTGGGTGCCCTTTGCACGATCATGTGTCCATTCGACATTTTCTGAGTGCTTGCCATTTGCTGGGTTACTTGCTTGGCACAGGGGACATCTGAGCAGTCATGACCCTTTCTTTTGATGGAGAAGATGTGGAGCTGGATATGGCTGTTATCCAGGTGTAATCCCAGAACTCTAAAGAGGGAGGTTGGTGAATTTGAGGCCAACCTGGGCTATGGTGGTATGACCCTGTATTGGGAGGGAGAAACTGGATACTAGAGAGCAAGGATGGGTGCTACGAAACGATGCTAAGTAGCTATAAGGAAGGGCCATCCACACTGGGTCTGTGGCTGTTAAAGCCAGTGTGTGTACAAAAGGCAAAAATGTTAACAGATTTGTAGGTGATTTAAAAAAAAAAGATTAGCTGCTTAGTGGAAAACATGTCAGTCAACTGCTATAGTAGTATAGGAAAACAGGCTGAAACATAGCTATAACTTGTATACAGTCATCGGTAGAACACTTGTCTAGTTTTGGTAAAGCTGTGTTCAACCCCTGCTTCCAAGAAGAAAAGAAAAGAAAAGAAAAACAACTGGAAGAGTCCAAACAGATGGTGTGTATGGGGGGTGGGTGGGCTAAGATGTTAATAGCTCAGCCGAGGGCAGTTAGCTAGACTAGCTGGACTAGTGCGTACGGCAGATTCAGAGTCTGATACATAGTAAATGTTCAAGAGCTAAATGTCGAGTGAATGAGTGGGGCTGCCTGTGTTTAGTTTCAGAAAGGAAATGTTAGTGATTTTCTATTTTGTGGCTGGAGCTCCTGAACAGATGCTGTTGCCATGCACTGAAATGAGAATTTGGAAGAATTGAGCCAGACAAAAAGATTGAAGTCTGTTTTGTTTGAGACAGGGTCTTACTATGTATCTCTGGCAGTCCTGGAACTCACTATATCGACCAGGCTAGCCTCGAACTCACAGAGATCCACCTGGCTCTGCCTCCCAAAGTGCTGAGATTAAAGGCATGTGCTTAAGGTTTATTTTTGTGAATTTTAATTATGGGTAAGTGTATATGAATGGTGGAAGTCAGAGTGTTGGATCCCCTGGAGCCGGAGTACAGACAATTGTGAACCACCTAATATTGGTTCTGGGAACTGAACTCTAGAGCAGCAAATGGATCTTAATTCATCTTCCCTACCTGAGAGGTCTGTTTTAGACATTCTTGCTGGATTTAGCCAGATGTACACATGCCTGTAATTCCCTACACTGGGGAGAAGAGGCAGGCAGATCTCTGAGTTCAAGGCCAGCCTGATTTATGTAACACTCCATGCCAGCCAAAGCTGTATATACAATTAGACCTTGTCTCTACTTAATCAATAAACATGCTAGATTTATCAGTTATCTGGAAATTCTTTTGACACGCTGTTTTGGTTTCTGGTTGATGGTTTTAGAAAATAAAGGATTAAGCTGGTCTATTAAATGGCTTTGGGGGAAAAAAATGTACAGTTCAGGAAAGAAAACAGGTTGGGCTTTGTTGAGGGGTAAACACATTTATTCTAACTTTGCACTGATGGTCTGGTGTGACTCTTGTCCCCTGATGCACCACCTTGAGGCACTTGCTGTCTGTGTGTGGGGATAGAGGTGTCCCAAATGTGTTTAGCTACAGCATAGGTGAATGTTGTACGAATTGATCTGGGGATTTTATCTAATTAACAGAAGACCTGCCTGGTAAACGCATTTGGCTGTCTCTGGGCCTCAGAGAGTCTGGCTGTTTATCGATCATTGTATCGTTTTGGCTGGATGGGAAGATATTAATGATGGCACCAGAGCAACCAAAACATCCAGCTCTTTTAATCAGTAAATATGTAAATGTCTTTAACCTGCAGTGGATTGAAACATAATCTTTATCTCAGACCAGCAGAGGTCAAAGCCTGAACACTTTCTGTAATTTGGTACTTTGTCCTTCCTAAGAGTTCAGGTTTTTGAATGTCACCTTCACAGGTGTCCTGAATGCTGGGACTTTGAAAGGCAACGTACTGTTACAGGAGCTGGAGGGGTGGCCTGGCTGTGCCCAACCTCTCAGGTTCTCCGTTTTCAGTGCTGGCCTGTTCCATGCACCCCACACTCTGAGATTGTTGAACAAGATTGGAGACTGCCTTGGCTTTCACTTGTTTGTTACTAACCAGCTGTGTGACATTAAGATGTCACAACCTTTCCAATAACAACAGCCCACTTTACAAATGATACAGATGTTCAGGCTGCTTAAGTAAATCTCTTGTTAAGTAACCCTCCTCATCTACCAGTGAGGCTGGAAGCCAAAGAGAGGCTGGCCTGGGTTCCCATTTCATCTTAAGAAGCTGGCCAAAAGAACAACCATTTCTGCCGGGTTTGCTGGGAATCCACAGGTTCCTAAGAATAAACCGCCCCAAGCTTTGCAGCACTCTCTCTAGTTTTACCTGTCTAGATCCTGCCCCTGCCTCCATTGCCCACCTCAAGCTCTTCCTCCAGAAAGCTCGCCCTGGCTGATAACAGCAGCTGATGTTCATTGCCTGTGAATGCTGTGGCAGGCAGACAGTAAACACTGTGTGTGTCTCTTACCCCTGTGTTACAGAATAGACTGTTAAGTACATTTTCAGATAAGAAAACTCAGTGCTTAGACAGACTTGGTTCCTCCTGGTGACCTCACAGCCAGTGTACCACATCCGTCCACAGCCTGTGGTTTTTTTCCCAGCAGCTCATACTGAGTGCTCATCTCCCTCTTACCAAGTGATATTGGATCCTAAAGGCTGAGTGACTCACCTCCTTTTTCTCTCCAGTTGCTTTGTTTGTTTCTCTTCACCTGACTGTGAACTCTGAGTCTGCTAGATGGTACCTGCTTCCCCTGCCTCCACATGTGGCTGTCCAAGCACTCCAAAGGAGCAGAGATAGTCTGCCCTGTTGATTGATTCGTTGATTAAAATACTGTTTATCCTCCAAAGACTCCCCAGTAGGAGAGCCCAGCCCTGGGCAGCAGCTGGGCCAGCTAACTGGTCTCCAGGAGTCTCCATTCATGTGGATGGGAGACCCTGCCAGCCTGCATAAGAATCTCTTCTAAGGCTGGGCTGAAACTTCCATCTCAATGGCCTTTTGTTTGGGGTTAGCACCCTGGCCTCCTGAGAAGGCTGTGTGTTTGACTAGCCTTCACAGATGGACAGTGAGCAGGGACCAGTTTTAAAGTACAATTCCCATAGACTCGGGCTTGGAATACAACAGGCAGAGCACAATCTCTGCTGAGGCAGAGGGGGAGGCTGAGGCTGACAGTGCTCAGTCTTTGGCTTGGCTAGGGTTTTAGGCAGTTTTACTCTACCCCTAAGTCTCAGGTGCTCTCTGCTCCTGATGGAGAAGTAGATTTTGATTAAACAAGCATTGACTCATACACCCAGTCTTTCTCCCTCTCCTTTTAAAATATAACTATCAGAAAATTCACCCTTTTAACATGTAAACTTCTGTGGCTTTTAATACATTTATAAGATAGTGCAGTTAACATCTGAGTCTAGAGCATTGCATGCCCCTGCCCCACCGACACCTCATTAGGAGTCATTTCCATCCTTCCATTCCAGGCCTCTGGCAACCACTAGTGTGTTTCCTGTCTGTGGATTTGCCCATTCTGGACACTTTATGTGACTGAGATCTCACAATCTGAATTGTGTATCTGACTTCTTCAGCTTAGCTTAACTCTCCAAGATTCACATGTGTTGTAGCATTGTCAATACTTCAAGCCTTTTAAAAAGCTGAATAACATTCCATGTAAGCACATTTTGATTAATCTATCCGTCAGTTGACAGACATGTCTTCACAGTGTGAAAATGATCAACAGTTGTTTTATTATGAACAAGGCCAACTTGCCCTTTAATTTTTTTCCCAACTGCATTAATCTCTTTGTTCTTTGGATAATCTTTCCCAAAGTAACTATTTCCATGATGAAATGGGTGGAGTTCCCATAACACTTGACACAGCAGGTTGCCACAACCGGCTTGTCCTTCACTGTGGTCCCAGCTCTGTCCTCTAGGACTACTCACTGAGCGCTCTTTTTTTGTTCACATCTTTAAGTGATGAGATAGTACTACTAGGAAATAAATATTAGGAGTCCATGTCCCTCTACCCAAGTCTAGCTTCCTAAGCTATGGTTTCAAATTGCTATATCCTGGCCATTTTATGATGAAAAGGACATGAACTTTTGTTGTTCTCTCTGAATTCCAGTGGCATTACTGGTATGGGGGGCAAGGCAGTCAGTCACACCCTTGGTAAAGATGTTGTCCTTCTGTTAATATGGCCAGAGCCTACCTTAGCTTTCTGGTCTCTGTCTCATTGTATTCCTACAGTCTGTTAAGTTTTGATCAAGCTGATCAGGACTGCTTGCACTTTGAAAACATTTGACTGCATCTGTTTGTTTAGCTTGGTTTGGAGCAAAGACACAGCCACTGAAGACACTGCTTATAGGTGTGTGAAGTCTGTGGTTGTGGAGAGACTGCTATGGAGATAAGGTGGTCTGCAAGCATTCTTATACTGAGACTAGAAGAATCTCAGTCTCTCTGTCTCTCTCTCTGTCTGTCTCTCTCTCTGTGTCTGTCTCTGTCTCTCTCTGTCTCTCTCTCTCTCTCTCTCTCTCTCCCCACACACACCCCAGAAGCCTTTAACGGAACAAACCTTTAGATCATGTGCTCCTTGGAGGCTTTTTCTTTATCATTGTCTGTCAGCCTTCGTCCTATCAGAGAGCTAGGGTATGCTGTCTAATGCTTAGTGCAGAAAGAACAGGCCGTGTGCTGTGGGAAGCATGGAGTGAATAGGGCTACAATTCTAGGCAGACGCCTATTACCATGGAATCTGAAGTCACAGTGTGAGATGGGCTTTCCTGTCTAGTTCTTAGGATCAGATAAGATCATAAATGCCAAATGCTTAAGGCACAGCAGTCAGCCACTGAGAGATGAGCCATTGAACTCCATACTTGGGTCTGTTATTTGGGCCTTTAATTCTAGCTACCAGGACACTGAGGCAGGAGGATCACAAGTTCAAGGCCTGCCTGAACTACAGAATGAAGTCACAGGCAGCTTGAGCAACTTTTCGAAAGTTAAAAACCATTGGGAGGGTTGGGTGGTGGTGGCATACACCTTTAATTCCAGCGTTTAGGAGGCAGAGGCACAGGCAGGCGAATCTCTGTGAATTCGAGGTCACCCTGGTCTGGAGAACACATTTCAGGACAGTCAGGGCTGAACAGAGAAACCCTGTCTCAAAAAAAAAAAAAAAGAAAAAAAAAGTGGAGAGGATGTTGGGAGCTGGCTGGAGTAGAGATGGCTTAACAGTTGAGTGCTACTGCTGTGTAAAGGACCTGACTAGCTCCCAGCACTCACATCAGGCATCTGTACATCCTGTATGCTCATAAAACTCAGACAAACACACACTTACAAAAGAAGGAGGAGGAGGAGGAGGAAGAAGAAGAAAGGCAAGTCATGCTAATGCTATAGCTCAGTGGTAGAGAGAGTGCTTACTGGGCATGCAGGAGGCCCAGAGTTCAATCTCCAGTACTGAGAAAAAAACTTCATTCAAGAGTTTGCCAGATAGATATGAAGATATTATTGCATTGCTTTCCTGTACAAACATCTCAAAGGACCCATGATAATACATTATTGCGGGTGGAGGGACCTGGTCCATTATATTTCTCCAAACTCAAACTGAGTGCTCTCTGAGTGGACAAGGTCTGTGACTGGTCCATTGCATCCCTCAGGTCCCCAGTACAGAGGATGGATGGCTTTTGAAAACTGTTTTGTATTTTGTCCCCTGCGGGTGGGGGCGGGTATTCTGGTTAGCTTTACCCAGTTTGTTCCTCACTGAAAATCTCATGTAGACCTACATGTGGCTTGACAGTAGTTGTGTGGTTGTCAGTGAGTTTGAGGAGTTGGGTCCACTACTGTTTCTTACTGCTAATTGTGACAAGCTTCCTGGTGAGCATCCAGCTGCCCTCTGCTGCAGCCTAGAGTCCTGCTTTGGGGCCAGTAGGTGGCGCCCATAGCCCTTTCCCACACCTCAGCTGCCTGCACCAAGCAGTCAGGAAGGCCACTGTGACAGGCTGTAGCCCTGGGCCTAGGTACCACATGGCCGTGTCCTGGGTTGCTCTTTGCCTTTACTTGTATATTCATGTCTCATCCAGTCTCAGCCAGGCACAGCTCCCCGGGGATGCAGCGGTGTTTGCTTTAGGGAATCCCAGGAGATTATTAGAGGAACCCATGCTTCTGCCTTTCCCTTCTAACAGAAAAACTCTGCATCCATAAAGTCATTCCTGTTGCCTTGTTGCCCTGACCATGGCTCTCATGGGACTGGCCTCCAGGGTTCTTGCTCGCCAAGTACGTGTTTGTCCAGCGGCTGCCTTAGAGGTCTGGGTCAGTACCCACTCAGCCCTGGAATCATCGGTCCTCAGGAAGAGCTGAAAGGGAGATACAGAAACTGGCCTTATAGGCAAAACATGCCAATAACACTAAGGTTACAGAAAGGTTGAGGAACTGTTCTAGATGAAGTGAAGACACACAGTGTTTGATCTCTATTGATTCTGCTTACATCTGGATCACAGTGCTTGAATGCTGTGGACAACCAGAGACATTTGAACACAGGCAGAACGGGAGGTGAAATGCTCATCCTATGCTATCAGTGGGTCAGGATCCTCCATGCTCAAGCCTTTCATATGTTATATCATAGTATTTCCATAAAGCCTACATATATATATTCTTATATACTTAAATCATCTCTGAGTTGGTATACTCTGTTTTATTCTTTAGAAATAATGACAACAAAAATGTCTGTATATGTTCAGTATAGATGCAGGAGAATTTTAGTTTCTGAATTTCTTTTCTATTTTCTTGGTTGAATCTTTGCCACATTGAGGCTTTGACCATTATGGCTGGTGGTTCTGTAGAAGACTGTCCTTGTACTAGGAAATACATACTAAAGTAATTGGAGATAAGGGGCATAATATCTGTAATTAATTCTCACATGGGCAAGTAAAATGTATTAGAATTAGGAACCAAATTAATCAAAGTTTAAAGTAGGTCCATGTCAAGAACTGTGAAGGTGGTTTTGGGCTTTTTTTGTTGTTTTTTTTTGGGGGGGGTGCTATTTCTGTAACTGGTTTCTAAATTTAACAATTTAAAAATAGCAGTCTGCACATTAATACATAACAGGTGTCTGTAAAGAACAGGACAAAGAATGGCCACCCAGCATTGGGCTTTAGTTAGACTAGCAAGTGTCATTTAGGTTGCAGATAAGTCCTTCACCATTTGCCTTTACCGTTTGAACAGATAGCGTAGTAGTAGCAGCGACCATTGCAAAGCATCCTGCACAGTCACACCTCCTGTGGTCATATGGCCACTCTCGTTAGGAAGCTCTGGCAGGCCGACAGGTGAGATGAGGGGAGTTCTAAGAGGTTAGTTGGACCTGTCCGTGGGCACATAGCCAGGAGGAGGCAGACAGGCTCCTATCTGGTTCAGTCCTTTCCTAGAGAGGCTTGGTGAAGCTGCTCCTCCGAGTGTTTAAAGATTGGACTGTTGATCCTGCAGGGCAGCCATTACCTTCCAAAACACTGAAACCAACTGCAGTAGAAAGGCTCAGGATGAAGTGTGTGGATTCATGCATGGAGCTGTGGGTGCTATGCATATACAGTCTCGGTTCTCTCCTTGCTCCCTTGCTGTCCTGAGGCTGCAGGGGTAAGAGTGAAACAAAGGCACCTGGAGGGCTTCCTTGAGGAGGAGGCCTGAGCCTAAGAGGCTGATGCTCAATTTAAATAGGCAGTGCAGAAGAGGCCAAAGGGGCTCTGGGCCTGTGCAGTCAGAAATAATGTAGGTCTTTACCTTGAAATCTGTAGGCCCAGACTGGGGTCCAAGAACAAACAGCCTTTGCTGTCCTCCCCCTACCTACCCCCCTGTCCCTGGCGAGCTGAGAGATAAGGCACAGATGGAGGCTGCCTGGGGATTCTAGCCCTAGGCGCCTTGTCTCTGCACAGACAGAGGGCCTGGTGCTGTGATTACTGTAAACAGGGCCTTCTGGGCGGCTCCAACCAGGGCCCTGTTGCCCAGATAGTGATCATGATTGGGTCTGCATGGCTCAGTGCTTCCAGGCCTCTGATGCAGGTGGGACAGGGCTCCCCACTCTTCAGCCCCTCCCTGATTGCAGCTGAGGACCAGTTTCTGCAAAGGATCCGGAAATCAGTTGGAACAATACATGATTGAAGTCCACTGGCCGCTTTGTATTGATTGATCATAAAGAAAAAGGAAGAAAAGTGAAGTGGTATTTTCTTTCTTTCTCTGAGATGAGCTAGTTAGTCTGAATGACTTAAATGTGCATCTGCCTGCCTAGGACTTCTTCCTTTCTGCAAGCACCCAAGCCTAAGGAATTATCTTTTTGGATGTCTTACTGTGTCAAGTCTGCTAGGAATCTATTTCTCAGTTTTCATTTTGGTGCTATATTTATTTTTCTTTTTAAAATTTAGGCCTATTTATCTTTATTATGTGATTGTTTTGCCTGTGTGTATATATGTGCACCGTGTGTGTGTGTGTGTGTGTGTGTGTGTGTGTGTGTGTGTTCTGGATATCAGAAGAAGATACTGAATCCCCTAGAACTGGAGTTAACAGGTGGTTGGGAGTCACTACATAAGTTCTGGGAACCAAACCCAGGTCCTCTGCAAGGATAACTCAAATGCTCTTAACAGCTGAGCCATCTCTCCAGCTCCAGATGCTACATATATTTAAAATGATAATGTTTAAAAATAATAGGGACTGCAGAAAAAATAAGGCCCATAGAGGTAGATTTATCCCAAGCAATACATCAAGTACCTGACAACTATGATTAGAACCCATGACCATCAGCCCTCCAGGCCATGTCTCCACTCCTGAGTCTGAGATGCCTCGAACAAACTTACACGCAGGAGCCTCCGTACTTTGGAAAAGACTGTTGCCGCAGGTCTTCCACTACAAGACAGAGAAGTATTGGTGGCAGATTGGTGTTTGCAGGTGCTATCGAGACTCAACCCTGAGAACTCCCATGTGCCAACTGCCAGGGCAGGAATGGGGTGGAAAATGGGCAGATGAAAACAGGTCATTTCTGGAAGATACTGGTGACTGAGGAAGTTAGACAAAATAGCCAAATGTTAGCTGTTTTAATACAGATTAGCACAGAGGACTGGGAAGGAAACAGACCATTTTAGGGAAACGTGAGAGGATGAAACTTGAAAATAGTTAAGAAAAAATGAGCAATGCCGTGATCTCTGTTGTGAAAACAATAGAACTTGCAACTGCAAGGAAGTGCTCAGAGCAGAGTGAAGTCAGCCTGCTGCCCCTCCGCTGCTCTCACCAGAAGGGACAGCAGTGTCTCCTCTTGGCCTTTGGCCTGCTGGCTGGCCTCTCACATTCTTGTATCCCTGGTTACTAGAGAAAACTTTTACTTTTTCCTTCTTTGCTCTTAGGCTCTGCTACTGACTGTCCTCCCTCACCTGGAAATTTTAGGAAGTTTATTTTCTTTTTATTTATTTGGTTGCTTTTTGAGACAGGGTTTCTCTATATAGCCCTGGCTGCCCTAGAACTGATTCTGAGACCAGGCTGGCCTTGAACTCAGAGATCCTCCTGCTCCTGTCTCTTAAGTGATGGGATTAAAGGCATGAGCTACCACTGCCCACCCAGTGCCAGTTTATTTTCTATCCATAGATACATTTGGGTAATTGCTATATTGTTTATGCCGTCCTTACTTACTCAGGACATCAGGTGTGGTGGCAAGGGACCCTTACCCACTGCACCATTCCCCCTGCCCTCTCCACCCATCACTAGTGTAGAATGGCCAATGATGCTAATAGCACAAGCACTGCTGTCTTCACAGTGCGTTAGTGTATACCAAGTGTCTTAGCTGACTTGACTTATTTGACTTATTATCTCTTGACACCCCTATGTGTGATATGCAGATAGGCAGTAAGGCTGGGGGAGGGGGAGGTTCTGGGAGACAAGGTTCTGTTACATAACTTTGGTTGACCTTGATTCATGGTGATCCTCCTGTCCCAGCCTTCTGAGTGCTAGCATGTACCACCATACCCAGGTCTTGTTCTTTCACTAACAGAAACAGAGAGCAGGAGCTGTTGTGGGAGGGAACAGAGAAAAGCCAAGTCATACATTTTATCCTCAGTAAGTGGCTGGCAGTGGGTGTGTTTGAACTGAGATCTTTTCTACCTTGTATACCCTGGGAGTTTTGCAAGAGCTCTCTGATGTGTTCTCCTGAGCCATCCTCAGTTAGTCTCACCCACCAGTGCCCTGCCAAGCAGGAGAGTTAGTTCATTAGGGAGAGCTGACCACAAGTCTGAGCCCAGGAAATCCTGCTGTGCCCACCCTCTCCCGAGCGCAGCCCGGGCTGCTCGACCCTGACTGGCAGCCCGCATTAAGCTTTCTACTCATCATCTCAGGGATGATGGAATCCTAACCTTTTCGGAGACACCGCGCTCTGTCACAAGCATTGCTCTTTTTAAAAGAGATTAATTCACTTGCCGCATTTTGTCCATTGGTGAAAATCACCAGGGGGAGCAAGGGTGGCTTTCTCTGGCCTCAGAGGCCCTTTCAGCCACTCTCAGCAGGCAGTCCCCGCCCCGCCCACCCACCCCCACCCCCACCCCCACCCCCCGCTGGCTCAGGGCTTTGAAATGAGTGCCTGCTGGGCGTTCACTTGACAAAAAGCAACAAAATGAAATAGGGAGATCTGGTTGTGAAGTCCTAACTTTGGGGGATGCTCTGCCCTGAGGGAAAACAGAGGAGACCCCGTGCCTTCCCCATCCCCAACTCTGCACTACAAGTGGATAAATTGTGGTTGGGTTTGCTCTGGCCCTGATGAGGTTAGCTCTGGTTCTTCCTCAGTTTACCAGATACATCACTCTATACAGAGAGCCCCACAGGTATGGTATGTCTCTCAATCCTGTCAGCCACCTTGCATGAGAGGGGGTAGCATCCTCTCTCTCCTTCACAGCAAGTGATGTGACGGCAGAGTCTGGATCCTTGCTGTCTTCCATTACACCCTGGCCCCAAGAGGCTGCAAAGAGTACCGCTCAGTCACGAGCTGGGCTTGAGAGCTGGTCTCCCTGGAGAACACCACGGCCATCCTCCACCTGTGCCTGGCCCCTGGTCTCAGAGCCCTTCTCTGATATGAGCGTATGTATATGGAAGTAGCAGAGAGTGCAGCCCTCACTGGCCTCACTGAAGCTCAGTGAGGGGCTGTGGCTGCTTAGGGTATTGGGATAGTAAGTGCAGAGCTTTGCTTTGCGATAGACTAGACACAGGGCTTCTGACTTCTGTTATTGTTTGAGGCAGAGTTTTATTGCATATTTCACGCTGGCCTTGAACTTGCAGCAATTCTAGTGCTTCAGCCTCCCAAATGAAAGGTGTGCACTACAGTGCTGAGCTAGCCTTACAAGAGGTTTTTTTTTCCTCTAAACTAACCAAAAATAAATAAATAATACGTTGCAGAAAAGACAACTCCATATATATAAGTAGTTCAAATTGTTCATTATTACAAGTTAAAAACAGTAATATATTCTTTGTACTTCTTAGATCTGTAATCCCAACATCCAGGGAGCTAATACAGGAGGTTCATGAGTCAAGGCCACCTTGGGCTGCTTAGTAAGTTCAAGGCTGATATAGTAACATAGTAAACTTTGTTTCAAAACAAAAATAAGCCTTGCATTGCAAAGTGTTCCAAGAAGAGGCATGCACAGAGCCCCCTGTCTTGCTAGTATAAAGGTCAATAGAACAAGATTATCCTAGGGATAGTGACCCTGTTGTTCACACCACATACATGCATGCATGCCCTGTGACCCACACAAGTTCTATTTCCAAAAAAATGGTTTCATAGGTCCCAGGAAATATGGAGAGGATGTCCTTTGAGCATTGTTTTTGGTGGCCAGCTGGGTATCCTTGGGAGAGGGTAGCGAAGAATATGATGAATTGTTCTGGTCCCCTGTTCTCGTTGTCTCCCATTCATAGCCGTGGATGTTAAAGAAGGTAAGAACCCTAGGTATAAAGGGTTTTCTGTGGGAAAAAAAAATCTGCTTTTCACAAACTATGTGGTATCATAGAAGTATTTGGCTCTGAAGTAGATATATCTGAAGTAGAATAGTAGATGAAGTTCTGGTCCTTTCTGTGATTCTGAAAGAAGCTTCAGTCTAGTTAGGATAGAAGATCAGGACAAGATGGAGAAAATCCTTTGCCCTTTCCTCCTATGGACATCTGCCTAGTGTATGGACCATGTTTTGCGGAGTTGCATGCATGTATGTTTAGACAAGGTCTTGCTACTTTCCAGGCTGCCCTAGAATTCCTTGTGTGGTCCAGTTGACCTTGAACTCAGTGGTGCTCATCCTGCCTGGTCCTGAGGGTTATAGGATGGAGCCACCATGTCTGGCTGAATTGAATTCTTGACTTTGTCTTCTAATTTTTGCTCCATGGTCTTTGATATCCTGCTGTCCTGAGTCCTCCTTTTAGAGCAGACCCCATGTCTTTTGGCCCACATATAGAATCTAGCACAGGACCATGCCATTGGTTGACTGAAATCAGTTTCTGTCTTTTCCTTTTGTGTTATATGACGAGAGGTACTGTCTGGAGGTAGATTGATAAGGTGAGGTGAGGAGAGTCCATCTGTTGAATTGTTGTGAACCTGCTGTGTGGCCCCTTCACAAGTCATTTTCCCTTGTTAAGCCTGTTTCCTCATCCGTTAAAAAAGATTACTACCTGCTCCTTAAGCTTATGAAGAGTAAATCAACTCAGGAACTTGAAGATCCAAGAGGGCAGTCCATGTTTTAGGAGGTGCTAAGTAAGACACGGCTTTGTTCAACCTGTCTTTGTCGGCCTTGTGTTATATGGACCAGGACTCAGGATTCAGATGTACAGTGATGTGCTTTAGATCTTGGATTTGTTGGTTTTCTTGACAATCACTGAACTCCTGTGTACTGAGCATCTGGCATATAGGTCCCAATAGTTCTGCGTGGGCTCTAGTGGAAACCTAACTTAGCATTTCTAAAGTTATTTCCTACTTTCTTTGGGTTGAAGGATTTGTATTTTCCAATCAGCCATAATAAAATAGAGTTGAGCAATGGTCCTTTTGTAAACAAGAAACTATGGAGACAAGCCTAGACCTGTTGGGTCTTTTAAGGGAGAGGATGTGGGCACCAGGTTTGTATCACATGGCCTGAGGGTAGAACTTTAGGCTGCAAAGGGACTGAGAGGTTCTTGGAACCAGGGAAGTAGGAATGTTATAGTATCATTATTAAGATATAGAAGGCAAAGTCCTTTCCAGATAGATGGCTTGGGAGGGTGACAGTAGGAATCTGGGAAGGAGAAGGGGAAGGGAAGCCTCAGGTGAGGAGAATGATCAGTGGCTGTGATTGGGGATTAGTACTCAAAGGTCTCTGTTTCCAGACTTGTCCAGCCTCCATATTTATGTTTATTTGCTGAGGTAGGTCCTCACTATGTTCCAGCCTGGCCTTGCACTTACTATGTGCCCTGTATTTTTTCTACAGTGTACTCTTGTCCATTGTAAGCCACACACTGAAAATATCTTCTGTCTCTTGCCAGGCTGTTATCAGAAGGTGCAGATGTCAATGCAAGGCACAAACTTGGCTGGACAGCACTGATGGTGGCAGCCATCAGCCACAATGAGAGGTAAGAATCTCCTTCTATCCAGAGCCGTCCAAGGTACTGGGCCTGCATAGTGGATGTGGAGAGCCACGTGTGGTTTCAGATCCCAGCAGAACTGTTCATAGCTTTGTGACCTTAGGCAACTCATTGGTGTTATCTTAGTAGCCACTTGTTTAAGAGCAGATTATAAATGGTTATATGGGCATGTGTGTTTTTATCATCTTGAAAAGACATCGGTTACTGTCCCCATTGAGGGCTCTGGTGACTTTTTATTTGAAGGGTCTGGAGACTTCATTCCTCCTGCCTATTGGTAGCTGTGATGTTTTCCCACCTACTATTTCTTTCAGTCAAGGTTATAGCTATTGTGTAAAGATCAAAAGTAGGGACTGGAGAGAGAGCTCAGTCACTAAAGTGCACAGGAACTTGAGTGTGGATCCCTAGCACCATGTACAAGCCAAGTGCATCTGTAACCCCAACACTGAGAGGATTATGGGAACAGAGACAAGTGAATCCCAGGGACTCTTTAGCCAGCCAGTCAGTCTGTGAGTTCCAGGTTCTACGAGGACCATGTGTAAAAAATAAGGTGAATTAGGCTGGGCGTGGTGACATGGGTCTTTAATCCCAGCAGTCTGGAGGCAGAGGCTGGTAAATCTCTTGAGTTTACAGTTTAGCCTGGTCTACATAGCTAGTTCTAGGCCAACCAGAGCAATATAATGAGACTCTGTCTCAAAACTTTAATAAATAAATCAGTGGACCTCACATTTGCCTCTAGTGCTGCCCCTCCCCCAGAGATGAGCACAGGCACACACAACACACACCAGAAGTAGCATAGGTAACTACTTGTCACTTTCAGAGCGACTCCCCAAAATCTATGCTGTTACTCTCATTTTACAGTTGAGAAAACTGAAGCACAGAAAGAAAACAATGATTTCCCTAAAGTTAGGTAGGCAAGTTAACCCACCATGTGTGGTGTACATTCTGTTTTGTATGTCAGTATTTCCTCCTAGTGCTCTAGCCCAGGCTGTTCTGGGTCTTTTGTATGTCAGTATTTCCTCCTAGTGCTCTAGCCCAGGGTCTTTAGAAGTCTGATGGAACAAAGTATATAGTCACTCTAGTTGTAATTGTATGATAGAAATTGTACAACAAAAAAATGTTTTACTTTTTCATGCATTACTGGGAATTGAACCTAGGACTTCAGGCACGCAAGGCAAGCACTTTACCAGTGAGACATGCCAGCTTTTAAAGGGATGTTTTCAGAGGAGTATTGGATCCTTCAGTAAAAGCTACTCAGATTGATAGTTGGAGTAACCAATTTTAATTCTCCCCTCAAGCAGGTCTTTAAAGTTCTTATCTGCTAGTTCTGGCCACTTTGGAAGAATCTGAAATGTGGAAGAAAGCCACCAAACTGAGGTTTTAAGGAGACAATCCGCTTCAGATCACCTGAACCTGTAACTCTCCTTGAGATAGGTCTCTCTTTGCTTTTATCATGACCTTGGACCCAATCACTCTGTTTCCTTAATTGCCATCTTCAGCTCCAAGCCTTTACCCTTTAAAGGTAATAGATACATGCTAGTGATGTACTTCCGTGGGAGAGTGCTTGCCTGGCATGCTCGAGGCCCTGGATTCAATCTGCAGCATCATAAAATAAAAGGCAAAAGAAGAAACTATGTATACTTTGCTTCAAAGAGAATCCAGTTGTGATTCTTACCTTCATTGATTTTCAGGACTCTATGGGTACCTGTTTCTCTCCATGAGAAATTAATTTCCCAAACATTAAGTAAATATGTATTCTTGGACCTTGTGCTAGGCTTTGAAGAATCACACCTTGAGGAGCTCATAATTTAATGTGGGAAAGAAGTGCAAGTAAACAAGTAAAGGTGTCTCCAAAAACCTCGAGAAGAAGGTGTGGACAGGAAAGGAGAGAGAGAGAGAATGAGATAGGTCAGTCAGCGCTTTGGTGTAGGATGTGAGACAGAGGAGTAAAGGGTCTGGAAGCGGAATGAGTTTCACTCTTTCTTATGAGTCAAGAATCATGCCTGCTATTAATAGGGAGTAGTTTCTCTTTGGTGACCAAGATAGATCTCTGTGTACACAAGCACATGTTACCATACACATTGTTTCCCACCACTGATTCTCCACCCACCTCCCCACTGGCTTCCCCAATTTGCATGTTTTTCCACATGTAGGGAAGAGCCGGTGGTAAAGAAGTAAATGGTGTGTTTCTTCTGTGTGTGGTATTTTCAGAGTTGAGACTAAATAGGAAATAGCACTCTTCTTAACACTTTCCATTAGTGAGCAGATAGCTTGGAGATGTGCTTTTGGGGTCAGTGCTGTCTGAGTTCAGTGCCGTGTTGCTTTAACTGTTTGCCCTGTCCTTACCCAGGGGTCTTAGCAAATCTGTGATGCCTGTGAGAGTGTTGGCTTCCTTGGTTCCTAAGACTATTACTAGTTGGTTTTTTCTGTTGTATGAATATCTTTTTAAAGATTTTTTTCATACAAATATATATTATGCTTGTTACACATTGAGGATAACCCTGAACTCTCCCTTTCTGTTGTTTTTTTGTTTTTTTAACTGATGCTGGAAATTGAACCTAGGTCTTCTTTGGAAATAGGGGTTGAGATAGGGTCTCACGTAGCTCAGGCTAACTCTGATCCTCCTCCTGCCTTAGCCTCCTGAGTGCTGAGATTTAAATGTGTGCTACTATGCCCAGCCTAATTACCAGCATTTTGATTTTTAAATGTGGTAGGTGAGAAGGCTATATACCAGGTTAATAGTCACAAGTATGTAGATGTGCTCATTGATTTGTGTACTTGAGACTAGAAGTCAGTGTTGGGCATCTTTCTATATCACTCTTCGTTGTAGTTTTTGAGATGCAGTTCCTCACTGAACTTGCTGCTTTGACTGACTAGCTAACAGGCCCACAGATCCCCCTGGCTCTGCTTACCTCCAGCACTGGAGTTATAGACACAGTGCCACGCCCAGCTGTTACATGGGTGCTGAGATTCCCACGCAGGCCTCATGTTTGCCCACTTTACCCCTTGAACCAGCTGACCACAGCTACTAGGTTTTTAAGCATCATTCTATATAATGGGACACTTGTCTTGTTAGATTTATTTATCAATATTATAAAAGTTTGGGGTCTCTACTTTCTGTTAGGTACTTGAAATAGCATCAGTGTTAGATCTCTGGCCATATAGAATTCTTTGGAAGAAAAGTATGAATGGAAAGTAGAGAGGCCCTGCCCCTTCATTCAAGGCTGACAGCAGAGGGCTTCTGCTTCCTTTAGATGTTTGCAGTCTGTGGACCAATAGCATAGCTCACCCTCAGGCATCAGCTTAACGTGTTAAGTCCATAGGGATCTAGTACATAATCACCTCCGATCTTTAAGGAGCTTAACTCCTCACCAGTTGAGATTTCTGAATGTATTCATTTTATTTAGTTTTGAATAGGAAATGCAGTGTTATCACTGTAAATTTTATAAGTATGCACAGAAGCTTAATTTAAGATTTACTCCTTTATTTATAAAAAGGGTCCAAGTGACTTAAATACATATATATTCACTCAAATAAATAAATAAATATATATATAAGAGAGACTTAAAACTGGATCAAGATCAAAGCAATATTTTTTTCAAAGCAATATTTTTAAAAGAAAAGATAATTGTATATGGATATTGAACCAGAGGTTTTCTTTTCCAAAAGTAGGTTGTTTGTGTACAAATATTGATAATATAGCAGTCTCCTGAATTTCTTCTTTTTTTTTTTAAGATTTATTTACTTTTTATTTATATGAGTACACTGCAGCTGTCTTCAGACACACACTAGAAGAGTACATTGGATCCCATTACATATGGTTGTGAGCCACCATGTGGTTGCTGGGAATTGAACTCAGGACCTCTGGAAGAGCAGCCAATGCTCTTAACTGTTGAGCCAGCTCTCCAGCCTTCCTGAATTTCTTCTATCTCGAGATTAGTCCTTGAGTCACACTTAAGTGAGTTCTAATTTTATGTAAGTGGGAATGTGGTGTACTGATTGTAAATTAGGTAACTAATGAAGCCAAATAATAATTTGGAGTTTTGTTTTTCTGGAGAGAAAAACTTTGTTCTGAAGTTCTTTTTATATTATTTCATATGTGTAGCAAAATTTAATCATGATGTGTCAGATGCTGATGTGCTGGGTCGAATGAAGGTTCAGAGAGTAAGCAATCACAAACTTTGTCCTAAAAATACATTGCTTGAGGGAGTAGAAAAATGGTTTGTCCTGTAAAGTCTGGCTGTATAAGATGACTCACATACAAAGCTAGGCAGGACAGTGTACCTACCCACCTGCCTTTAATCCTAGCCCTGTTAAGGCAAAAAATGAACAGGTCCTGGGGCTTTGGCTGGCCTGCCCTACCAAGCTCAATGAGTTCAATGAGTGATCCTGTTTCAAAAAATACAGTAGAGAACATTGGAGAAGACATCCAACATCAGCTCTAGCTTCCACACACATGTGCCCATAAATACACGGCACATTTGCACGCATGCGTGTATACACACACAAACACACACACAAACACAGTTGGACTGCTGGTATCGAGGACCTGAGTAATATAATGGCCATTGTCCTCAAAAGTCAAAGACTTGCTAACACTCTACCAGGACCATTCTTTGCTCAGTCCTAGTAGCAGCTTGGGTAGAATTTTAACTGTAGCAGTAACTGGTTTCTGACATTTGTTTAGCCTGAGTCTGGGTTCCCCGTTCTGTGTTGCACTCTGACCCAACCAAACTAAAGGCTAAGCCACACAGACCTGGGATGATCACTTAGCTTCGAATAGCCTTTACCATCTAGTCCAAATATGTGGAGCTTTCGGTGAAATTCAATTAGTCTTTCTTTGAGAAAGAAAAGAAATCCAATTTTACCAAACACGGACAGACGGTGGACAGCACTTTGATGTTACAACCTCTCAGTGATGCTTTACTTAGTCACAAGTTCATAAGCAAGAAGGCTTAATTACTTGGGAAAACACAGGATTAAAGCTAGACACAATGTCTAAGTATCCGCTGTCGAGCAACTTGATTCGAACCCATGCACCCAGTTCGTGTGTGGTGGAAACTTTGATGTGTGGGATGACAAGCCAAAAGTCGTGACCTGCTCCTTCAGATGGCAGTTGCAGTATATGTAGGCGGAGAGGCAGGGTCTGCCAGGCCTTGTTTGCACAACTTTGATGTCCAAGAAGCCACAGGCTCCACTATTTGCTCTTTCACTGAAGGATGGATTGGGAGCCTCCTACCTTTCCCAGTGGACAATGGCCACCGATGGAGTGTGACGACTGTTGACCATTCCAGAAGCCTGGCGAACCAGAACAGGGCTTTGGGAAGTACAGGGTGGGCGGGTGTGTGTGCGTGTGTGTGTGTGTGTGTGTGTGTGTGTGTGTGTGTGAGAAAAGCTGTTTTTAGGACAGTTGTTTCTCCAGATGTAGCTTTCCTTAAAGCCCTGAGATGGTTGCGAGCATGCAGTGGGAATAAAAGTAGTCTATTAGCAGACACCAAGTACAAATTGTTCTTAAGGTCCAATAGACCAAGGGCACTTGCAAATTAAAGTTTAAGTCTTTTCATCAGAGTATATGTGCAGAGAGAAGTGGTATGGGGGGAAAGGCATAATTTAAATCATTTTAGTTTCTAATTCCTCAAAAAAAAAAGTTGTGAAAACATGTCTAATAAGGGAATAGTATTAGAATATATAAAGAACTTTTACAAATCAATCAAAAGACAAGCAACTTAATTTCTTTTTAAAGAAGGCAAAAAACTTGAGATGTTTCACTTAAATAGGGGACAGGTGGAAAATGTGCACATGAAAGACACAACCTTAGTCATTGGGAAATGGAAATTAAAATTATGATGGTATGCACTAAGTCCTGGCAAAGTTGTAAAAAGAATTGCCATGCATTGCTTATAGGACTGTATAATGATACAGCCACATCCAAAAGCACTTGAGCGGTTTCTTACAAGAGGAAAGCAGTCATTTGCCATGTAGCCCAGAAATACCAGCTCCTAGAGAAGTAAGGTATTTGTCTTAGAGAATATGTCTTCAATGCAAATACCCGTAGCTGCTTTATTTGTAGAACAGCTAAAACCAGGAAGCCACTTGTGTCCATCAAGTAGCAAATGGACAAATTGTGGCACATCCGTTTAGTCAGTACCCCATAGTTTAGGGGTCAAAAGCAAGGGGAACTGGAGAAGTGGTTTAGTGTTTAAGAGTACATACTGCCTTCACAGAGGACCTGAGTTCATTCAGTTCCCAGCACCAACATCAGACAGCTCACAAATATCTGTCAACACCAGTTCCAGGTGATTGGACACCCTCTTCTGGACTCCAGGCATCTACACTTACCCCTCCCCCCATAACATAATTCAAAATAATTCTACTTTTTGAGGTAGGGTCCCATCCAACTTCAAACTCACAAAGATGTTTTCTTTGCTTCCTTTAAAGGTGTGTGTCACCATACCTCAAGCAATAAATCTCATCCCCCCCCCCTTTTTTTATGAGAACAAGGGGATTAGGGAAATGGTCAGTAATAGTACTTGCTTATGCAAGCATGAGGACCTGAGTTCTAATCCCAAGTACCCACATTTAAAAAAAAAAAAAGCTGGGTATCAGTACATATCCATATAAAACTCAATATTGAAGGGCTGGGGACAGGCAGATTCCTGGAGCTTAATAGCCAGCCAACTTAAATGAAATGCCACCTTCAGGTACCACGAGAGACCCTCTCAAAAGGGAATAAAGCAGAGTGGGACAGAGGGTGACTGCTGATGCCCAAGTCCTCCTCTCATCTCTGCATGCACAGCCACAAGTATCTCCACCTGCACACACACAGAGGGAGAACAGGAGCTACTCAGCATATGCAACTAAAAAAGGGTGTCTTCAGAAGCCTTATTCTAAAGGAAACCAACACCAAAAGCTACCTATTATAAAATTCCATTTATGTTATATTCTGGAAAAGGTAGTGTTCTAGGGACAATAATCAGATTAATTGTTGAGTTTCAACAAAAGGGCATAGGACCTTTTAGGATGGTGGAAATAGTCTATATCTTAATGATTGTGGTGCTTATCTATGCAGTTAACAAATTGCATTAAATCTTGAAAAGTTGTCCTCAGCTACAAAGTAAGGTCAAGACCACTTTGGTTATGTCTCCATTGAGACCCTGACTCAAAAAAAAAAAAGTATGTTTTGTGTGTGTGTGTGTGTCTGTGTGTGTCTTTAAAAGAGTGCATGCAAGATAAATGATAATCAAAAGATAAATGATACTTTAGGAAACTTGACTTAGAAAAGAAATGTTAAAAGTTTTCATTCTAGAGTTGGGTGTAGTGGTTAACATCTGCAATCCTAGCATTTGAAAGGCTGAGACAGGAGGATTCCCATGAGTTGGAATCCAATCTGGGCTATATAATAAGTTTCAGGCCAGCCTGGCCTAGAGTGAAACCTGTCCTTAAAAAATCAAAATAAATAGCCTGGGTGTATTGACTGGTTTTGTATGTCAACTTGACACAAGCTGGAGTTATCCCAGAGAAAGGAGCTTCAGTTGAGGAAGTGCCTCCATGAGATCCAGCTGTGGGGCATTTTCTCAATTAGTGATCAAGAGGGAGGGTCCATTGTGCGTGGTGCCTTCCCTGGGCTGATAGTCTTGGGTTCCATAAGAAAGCAGGCTGAACAAGCCAGGGAAAGCAAGCCAGTAAGTAACATCCCTCCATGTCCTCTGCATCAGCTCCTGCTTCCTGCCCTGTGTGAGTTCCAGTTCTGACATCTTTTGGTGATGAACAGCAATGTGGAAGTGTAAACTGAGTAAACCCTTTCCTGCCCAACTTGCTTCTTGGTCACATTTGTACAGGAATACAAACCCTGACTAAGATACTGGACATACCTGTAATCCTAGCACTGAGGCAGAGGCAAGATCACACAGGAAGCTCGAGGCCCTCTGGGGTTATCTATATATTGAGGCCCTGTGTCAGAAAACAAGTGAAATAGCTAGATAAATATATAAGTAAATAAAAACCTGTTACCTCTCTCTAATATTCAAAATTAGTTGTGACCAGTGATGTACTTAGAACTCATGTTTGTGGTGTCAGAGTTTTTCATTCTTTCTGGATATCACATCCAGCACTAGAGCACTCTGTTCTCGTGGTTAGTAGAGAATGGGGATCAGATCTCGTGAAGTCTTGCTGATGATGAACCATGAGAGAGTCATCTTTGGCACAGCACACATTGGGCTTGCTGTAAGCTCACAAGGCATATGACTCTTCATTCCAGGGAGGGAAAGCCTGAGCTATTAGACAGGGATATTGTCTTTCCCCCACCATTTTTGGGCTCCTTACCCTTAGGCTTGCTGGTCAGTGAGACCCCTAAACAGTGAGGCTGTTTCTAGGATCCTGAAAGAGACCAGTAGTGTAGACATTCAGATTTGAGTCTTCTTGGGCCTGCCCTACAAGCTCCTGCCTCAGAGAAGGTGAGAATCATAGGCAGAGAAAAGACACCAGCACAACTGTTTGAAATTCCCCATGAGAGCTTCCCTCCTCCCGCTGCCTTTGCCTACCCCCACCCCCACCCCCACCCCCAAGTGCACTTCATCAGCATCGGAAGGAAGGACTGGTTCCCGGCACTGCCTGCCCTGCTTGGCTGGCGTCCCCGAGGAACTGAGCTAATGAGTGGATAACACGCATTTGCCAAGGCCTTCCTGGATGTGGTACCTGGGCTTTGTTAATTTTCAGATGCTGCCATCCTTGGCTGACGACCATTTAATTCTCTTTCAGAACAGTCATTTATTTTTAGCATTTGCTAATTTTCCCTCCACCTCACCCAGGGATGGGGACCATTAAGTCCTGTCTGTAAGAAACCAGCAGTACCAGCCAGATTGCTGTCCTACAAGGGAGACTGTGTAAGCCTCTCCCTTATGCACCTAGAGGCTCCACAGGTGGTCTTGGTACTAGAAGCCAATGCTGCCCTTGCTGAACTTCTGGCAGCTTCCCTGGCAGCCTCTTTCACTGCTGCTTGGATCAGAGATACAACAGGCTAGAAGGAGGAGCTGGCAGGATCTACGACCAGAGAATGCTAAGGGAAGACTCTCTTAGGTGTAGTTTCTATTGCTGAGATGGAACACCATGAGAAAGCAACTGAGGGAGGGAAGAATTTATCTGGCTTACACTTCTACATCTCGTTCATCACTGAAGGAAATGAGGACAGGAACTCAGAGAGCAGGAATGGAGGCAGGAGCTGATGCAGGGACATGGAAAGGTACTTACTACTGACTTGCTTCCTCTGTGGTTAGTTCAGTAAGTGGCAGCATCCAAAAATGGGCTGGGCCCTCCCCGTCAATCATTAATTAAAATGCCCTACAACTGGATCTTATGGAGGCATTTTCTCAGTTAAGGTTCACTTCTTGAGATGACTTTAGTCAAGTGGACTAAAAACTATTTGTGTGAAGTTGACATAAAACTATTCAGCATACATACCCTAGTTAGAAGCATTGAGCACCTCTCTCTGGCTGTGACTGCCTGTCCAGCACAGGTATGTCCACCTTCATCTCAGGATATCTACAAATGCAGATCTAAGCCCTTTGGAAATGGCAACATCATATCAATATCAAAAGGTTGGACATCTCTAGCTAGTATGTGAACAGTTGTGGGTTCTAGAGTTGGATACCTGTGTTCAAATTCAAATTCTGCCTCTTACTCATTAGATGCTTGGCAAGTTATTTGACTTTTACTTGATTGTTTCCCCCAGCTGTAAAATAGGATAATAAACAAAGCTGTGCACTTTAAATGTATGAAGTGTTTAGAACAGTGCCTGCTGTGTAGTGAGCAGAGGTGAGGTTAAGTGCCTTCTTTATTATTACTGACTTCCCTAAAAGGGCCCCAGGTAAGCCTGCCTTAGATGTAATGGCATTGGTTCCTGTCTCAGTAACTCTTAGGTGGCTGAATCAGTAGGGCTCTGGGATTCTCTTTCCACCCCTTCCCCTCTAAGAAACTGGGCCTATATCAGGGGACCCTTGAGTAGAATTCCTTGATATGTAGCTGGCTTTTGTCCCAGGTGGCCCTCTGCCCAATGGAGGATAGTGCCCAGTATTTCCCAGCAAGGAGGGTGGGCAAGGATGTTGCCAGTACCATGCTCCCAGAAAAGTGTTCAGTGCTTGATGTTTCTCCACTGCTGCTGCTGTTGCCGATTACCTCTGAGTAACAAAGAATCATTTCTAATCCCATTTAGAATCGTTGTTCATGATAATCCTGTTTTGTAGTAATGATATTCCAATTGCAGCATGCTCCCGTTTCAAGTTTGGCAGATGCATGCCTCGACCTCAGGCAACCCAAGACACTGCTCGATGGAAAACTGTGCCAGCTCATTTGCCTAACGTATCAGCCCCTCCCCCCCTTCCTCCTTCAATTCTGTATCCTATCATGGGGTTGTGTGTTCAGTGCTTTCTTCTGGAGAGTGTCAGTTGGGGCAGGAAGGTATCCAGTGCCATCTGGTTCAGCTGTGGAGGAAAGGCTGGCCATTTTCGGGACTATGATATGGTCCAGACCCATACCTCTCTTAAGAGACATCTTCCAGTGCATCTGTGCCGTAAGCTGCTCATCTGACTAGGACTCCAGGGCTGCCGTGTCTCAAGTTTCAGCATTGAATTTAGTTATCTCTTGTGACATCTACATGAATAAAATATGTTGTAGGAAACAATATATTTACACTAATAAATGGTGAAATGACCTAGTTAATTGTTTATATCTGGATGTAAGGCTAGAGAGTCAATGTCAAGTGATGAGCCATGGGGCTGTGTTCTATTTAGTAGCTGTGTCGCTGATTTCATTGAGGCCAACCAAATTGGCAGATTAAATGATGTGCAAAGGCGTACTGATAGGTTATGTGAAAGGACATTCTCTCACTGAGTTACAGTAATGGTTAAATCAGTGCTGGTAAAAATTAATGGGGGCAGAGGTACAGCTCAGGGTTATAGTGCTTGTATGCCTTGTATAGTCTTGGATTCAGTCCCCAGGACTACAGAAAAATGTATGTATGTATGTATGTATGTGTGTGTGTGTGTATGTATGTATGTATGTGAAGATGAGATCAACATTGGGTTTCTTCCTCTGTGGCTATAAACATTATTTTTTGAGACACCGTTTCTCACTGAACCTGGAGGTCACCATTTGGCTATACTGCCTGCAGTGAGCACTAGAAATCTGCCTGCCTCTGGGGCTAGAGTTCAGGCCTGCTCCACACCGGGCTTCCTTTGTGTGAGTGCTAAGGAGTGAGCTGAGTCGTCTGCTTGCACAGCAGGAACACTTCTGACTGACTGAGTCATCTTCCCAACCCAAGAAGTTTGGTCATTTTTTTGTTTTTTGTTTTTTAAGGTATTTGCTTGTTTTTTTTGAGACAAGGTCTCTGTGTAGTCTTGGCTGTCCTGGAATTTGCTCTATAAGTTGGCCTCTAACAGAGATCTGCCTGCCTCTGCCTTCCAGTGCTAGGATTAAAGGCATATACCACCACTGCCTGGCTTTAAAAGCTTTTCTTTTTTCTTTTTTTTTTTAATGTGTGGTATTTTGTCTACATGTATACCTAGTGCGCACAAAGGCAAGAGGGTGTCAGATCCCCTTGAAGTTGAGTTATCAGTCTATGATTGTTTGTATGAGAACGGCTCCCATAAGTTCATATATTTGAGTAGTTGGTTCCCCATTGGTGGAACTATTTGGGAAAGAGAGGAGATGTGTCACCCAGAGTGGGCTTTGAGGTTTTAAATGACTCGAGCTGTTCCCAGTGTGCCTCTCTGCGTCCTGCTTTTGGTTTTGAGATGTGAGCTCTCAGCTGCTCAATTGAATTCTAGCCCTCTGAAACCGTAGCCCAGTTAGACACTTTCTTTGATAATTTGCCTAAGTCATGGTGTTTTAGCAGTAGAAAAGTCACTAATACACAGGTTGTTGTGAGCCATCATACAGGAACTGGAACTGAACCCAGGACCTGGAAGAGGAGCAGTACTCTTTCTTAACCACTGCGTCATCCTTCCAGCCCTCTAAGAATTATTGTTAATTAAAAACAAAATTAGCCGGGAATTGTGGTGCACACCTTTTAATCCTAACACTTGGGAAGCAAAAACATGTGGCTTTGTGAGTTTGAGGCCTGCCTGGTCTACAAATTGAGTTCCAGGATAGAGCTCTTATGCAGAGAAATCCTGTCTCAGAAAAAAAAAAAAACAACAAAGAATTAATAGGAAAACTTGAGAAATGACCCAGTAGTTAATGAGGGCATCTGCACTCATGTGCACACACACAAATACAAACACACAGGTAGATACCAACACACATCAACACACATACATATAAGTAAAATAAATCTTTAAAGCCAAAGAAAAAATAACAGGGGTGAATGTATAGGTCAGTAGTTATAACCAAACTCTGTGAAATCCAGGTAATACTTAGTGCTAACTAAAATCTGTCTCAAGTGCCCTGTCATACTCTGATGGGTCATTTGCCCAGAGAGTCTAGTTTAGGCTCATACTATACTAAGAAGCCCTGACAACGAGGTTTGGTGACCATATATTATGAGCCACAGCCTGGAGGTCATGGAGTCATCTTTAGGACTAGTCAAGGATTGTCCTAGAAAGGCTGTGGTGGGTGATCTTGATTCCACGATTCTCACCTTTCTATGCCATGCTTTCCTTGAACACCTAAATGTGTCACCCATCTTGGCACATTCTCTCTTGTTCCAGCTAGCCACTGTACCTGCTCTGCTTTAACTGCCATCTGAAGATAAATAACACTGTCTTTAGTTACCTGGTAGGGATCATCGACTAGGAGATAGTACAGCAACTAGGCCAGATGGTGGTGGCACACACCTTTAATCCCAGCACTTGAGAGTTACAGGCAGGTGAACTCCTGAGTTCAAGGCCAGCCTGGTCTACAGAGGTAATACAAACTTATGCCTGAGGTAGATGAGAGCCATTGAGGCTTAAGGAATACACCCTAGGCTTAGACCCAATCTGACCTGTATTTACAAATCTTGGCTTACTTAGTGTATACTTTTGGTCCTTGCTGTGCTTCCGTTTACTCTTTTATAAAATATACTATCCTTTGCAAGTTGCATAAATATCTGAAATAGTGATTCTGTGAGATGTCTAGCACACGAGCTTATTATAATGGATTGCTACTGGTTTCATAGTAACTATGCAGACACTTATTGTCCCATGACAGACTGGAACACATTTTTCCCAGGTACCTTACTTACTACCTTTTAATTTGTTTGTAAAGATGCCAGTTTTACAAAGATTCTCTTTCCCTGACTTTGGCCTCCCCAGTCCATGCACAATGCTGCAGAGACTTAGAGTTGGCACACATCAGTGCCTATGGCCAGACTGCCCAGCCTCATGAGCAGTCAGTAGACTTTCTGCCAGGCTCCCAAACCGACTTCTTGACTTCCTCATTGAGGTGTGAACTGGACTGAAAATAGGTCACTCTTTGCCTTCTCCTGCTTTTGACACTTATCACAGTGGCCCTGTGAATGCTTTAGATGTGGGATGTGGGAGAGGCGAGACGTGGAGTGTCTTGTAAAGCTTAACATTGTCTGGGGATGACCTGGATCTGGGATCACTGCCTTCTTTAGTTCAACTCCAGCTGCTCAGCACCCGTCTTGCACACATCTGGTCCAGCACTGGCCCAGCTCACACCAGTCTTCCCTTCTCTCCCCTAAACAATGTGTGGACCTCACACCACTGCAGCCTCTAAGACCAGAAAGCAAGCTTTAACACTGATCAGTGTAAGTGCTCGCCCTCACTGGGGCCCGACAGCAACAGCTCACTGAGGTCAGAGTGAGCCAACTTCCCACAGGCACTCCCACTTCTAATCTAATTACTGCTCAATCAACAAATTAATTAGCTGTGGCTCCAAAGGGAATTCCCTGAATCCCAGGCACTGCCAGTTGGGGACCACTCTCTCAGGCATAGTCTCAGTTTTGTCTAGGAATTGTCTGCAGCTGGGAAGGGCCTGGTACTTAAAGTTAAGATGCAAGTTTTCTTTTCTTTTCTTCTCTTTTGTGGTCTCTTTTTATTCCTTATAATACTTCCAGTTGTATGTACAGTTTATCATCCAATCATAATGCCTTGGCTGATACCCATCTTAAATCCTCAGATGCAGTGAATCTGGAAAGCAAAAATTCAGTCATATTTATATTCAGAGCTACATTAGGACCTCATCAACATTGAGTCTACGCCTCACGTGGTCTCAATTAAAATATATGAAAGTCACATTTTGCTGTTGTCACTGATACCCAAATAAAACTGTTAAGAAAGAGGACATATTTATTTCTGCTCAGTTTTGGAGGATTTTGTCTACAGTCTCTTGACTGTTTTGGTCCTGGTTTTTTTGTTTGTTTGTTTGTTTTGGGTTTTTTTTGATATATTCTTTATTTACATTTCAAATGTTGTCCCCCCTGAAAATCCCCTAACCCACCTCTCCTCCCCCTGCTCACCAATCCACCCACTCCCACTTCCCTGTCCTGGCATTCCCCTACACTGGGACATCGAGTCTTCTCAGGACCAAGGGTCTCTCCTCCCTTTGATGTTCAACAAGACCATCCTCTGCTGCATATGCATCTGGAGCCATGGGTCCCTCCATGTGTACTCTTTGGTTGGTGGTTTAGTCCCTGGGAGCTCTGGGGGTACTGGGTGGTTCATATTGTTGTTCCTCCTATGGCACTGCAAACCCCTTCAGATCTTTGGGTCCTTTCTCTAGCTCCTCCACTGGGGACCCTGTGCTCAGTTCAATGGCTGGCTGAGAGTGTCCCCCTCTGTTTGTCATGTACTGGCAGAGCCTCCCAGGTGACAGCTATATCAGGCTCCAGTCAGCAAGCACTTGTTGGCATCCACAATAGTTTCTGGGTTGTGTAACTGTATATGGGATGGATCCCTAGGTGGGGCAGTCTCTGGGTGGTCATTCCCTCAGTCTCTGCTCCACACCTTGTCTCTGTTATCTCCTCCTATGGGTATTTTGTTCTCCCTTCTAAAAAGGACCAGAGTATCCATACTTTGTTCTTCCTTCTTCTTGAGCTTCATTTGGTCTGTGAATTGTATCTTGGGTATTCCAAGCTTCTGGGCTAATATCCACTTATCAGTGAGTGCATACCATGTGATTGGGTTACCTTACTCAGGATGATATTTTCTAGTTCCATCCATTTGCCTAAGAATTTTGTGAATTCATTGTTTTTAATAGCTGAGTAGTATTCCATTGTATAAATGTACCACATTTTCTGTATCCATTCCTCTGTTGAGGGAAGGATGCAAGTTTTCTTCAGTTCTCAAGATCAATTAGGAGTTAGAAATTCTATAGTTGAAGAGACTTCCTAAAAGGAATAACCTCTGCAACAAGTAACCAAGCTCAATGTATAAATTATACATTATATAATGTATAAATTATCCAATATAAAATATTCTGTGGGTACTCACTTCCCACTTACAAAGTCACATATCCATATTGCTATGCGTATGTTAGCCTGACGGCATTATGTTCTAGCATGAGGCTACCACATTCAGCTCCATCCCCTGTGATATACACTTGATTCCAGGCAACCCCCGACTACTGCAAAATGTTGTGACAAAGTCTCCTGTATTGCCCTTTATGAGCCTGTATGAGATTTTCTGTAGAAAATATATACTCGGGAGCAGACGTACTGGGTCACAGGATGAGGTGCTTTAATTTGATGAAGTGTTATAAGAGGAGCTTCCAGAACAGTGTGGCTTCCACTCTATCCCAGATTCCCATGTACTCACTGGCACTTGTCGTATTTTGACTTTCTAACTTTTGTCAATATGTTGCATTTAAAGGAGTATTTTTTTTATTGCTTTTAGTTTGCATTGCTCTAATGACAGATGAACTTGAGAACTCTTTTTTTTAAAGATTTATTTTATGTATATAAGTACACTGTAGCTGTCTTTAGACACACCAGAAGAAGACATCAGATTCCATTACAGATGTTTGTGAGCCACCATGTGGTTGCTGGGAATTGAACTCAGGTCCTCTGGAAGAGCAGTCAGTGCTCTTAACCGCTGAGCCATCTCTTCAACTCCCAAACTTAAGAAGTCTTATGTGTTACCTAGTCTGTTCTCTGGTGTCCTCTGCTGGAAAGTGACTTCTTATCCTTGTCCTGTTTGGTTTTGTTTGTTTTTGGTTTTTTGTTCTGTGTCTTCCCCATTCATAGCTTGTCTGTTCAAATCTAAATTGAAGCCAGGTGTTTCCCACAGACTGATAGCTGAAAGTATGAAGAAGTGAGGGCTCATAGCACACATTGTTATATAGACACCCTCTACTTCTTCTCATTGGTAAGGTAAGTGGGGTATCTGGAGATGATCTCCAGCTTTCTGATAGGCAGATCTTTCTATAGACCACCAGGGACCAGATCCTGGGCTGCCTAAGAGAATTGCTGATATTCCAAGGCCAATAAATATAGTTCCTTTGAATAAAGACTGAAGGTTAGAGAAAACCCTGCTGAATTGAATGGTGTCATCTGCCTCTTTTAATCAAGTGATTAAGATCTAGTATTAGATCACATCCTGTTCAGTAGTAGCTACTTACATTTAAGTCAATGGTGGTGGAACCTCCTGCAACCTGGCAGCCAGCATGCCAGCACCAGAACAGAGGAGCAGCCCCAGTTAACCTTCAGTAGACCCCACTGCCACCGTGCTGTCAGCCTTTGTCCTTACTGTTCATGCTCTCTGACCTACTGCTCCCTGTTGTGGTTGCTTTCTCTAGCCTGTCTGTGTTCTGCAGCCCACAGTGCAGTGAGGATCTTTAGTCATCCAAACTAAAAGTGAATGGTTTTCTATCTCAGGCTGGGCTGTCTTCTACAAGAAGGCGCTGGCCAAAGATGTGGAGCTCTGTGCTGGGTGCTTTGTAAAATGTGACCATTGCTGGAGAGAAAACTTTGTAGCCTTCTGGCAAGATGTTTGGAGCAATGGTTGGCACTGAGCACCCTCGATTTCTTTAGGCCTGTCTTCCCTCAGTGGGACTGCTGCCTTTTGAGTTTTATCAGAAATGAAGGGAATTTTCTCAAGGTTGCAGATGAGTCACTATCTTGGATTGCTTATCCTCTTTAGTCTCCAAGTTTTCGAAATGAATTGCCCATTTCTTTGATTGGGTTAACAGCCCTAGGACCAATCCTAGCCTCTCTTCTCTCCCCATCCTTCCAGACCACTGTCTGCCCTCCAGGGCCAAGGGCAGCATACACGGTTGCCTGGACACGTCCTGCAGCCTGCAAATTGGACAGATGGAATCAATACTCATGAACCTAGAGAGGCCCAGGTAGCACAGTTAGTGACACTAGCTGCCTAGAGGGACAGCCTGCCATGAGAGGGGGGTGTGATTGAATAGTGATTGGACACAGCAGCTGACGATTAACCAAATTATGTCCCTTTGAATTTAGATCGACAGACCCTTCTCATTTGGACTTGAAAACATGTCAACTTGTGCAGACTGTAGACGAGCTGCCTACTTTGTGTAGGCTGCACTGGCATTCGTTCTGGGAATGGCCAGTTCAGGCTCAGGTTCAAATTATTACTACGATTGTGTCAGTCAAGAGAGTAGGCTCGGGTCTATCTGTACACCTGCAGACACTATGGAGTTTACTTCCCTCATAGTCGGCTGGGAAGCATTGCTCTCTTTTGTTACTCTGTTAAGGAAAAGGAGGCTCTAGGTCAAGTGTCTTGTCCAAAGACACCATCTGTAAATGACAGAACTGCATTTGAACTCCAGGTCTGAGTGCACGGTAGAAAGTGCCACACTGTCTACTCAGGTTGTGTGTAGCTCATACTTCTCTGGGCTTCCTGAAGCCCAGACACAGGGTCAGGTACATAGTGGTGCTGTGTTTATTATTCAGGACTGTCCTAAGGACTGAATTTAACACAGCCCCATTGTTTCCAAAGAGGACTTAAGGTTGTAGACTTTCCCCCCTGGGGCTAACAAGAAAACTCAGCAGATAAAGGCTCTTGCCACTAAACCCAGTGACTTGTGTTCCATCTTTGGGTCCAACATGGTAGAGAACTGACTCCTGAAGGTTGTTGTCTGACCTCCATGTGCATGCTGTGGCACAAACACAGCTGCACACACAAACAAATAAAGGAATTTAAATTTTTAAATGGTAAATTACTAATTTTGGAACCTTCTACAGCTATTAGTTAATGCCCTATGTGGGAGTTTGCCCAGCTAGGGCTGGCATGCTTGTAATCTCGGTATCCAGGAAGTAAAGGCAGTAGTCTCTGCAGTTCTAGACCAGTCTTGGCTATGTAGCAAGTCAGGAGACCCTAGCTCAAAAATAAAAGATTACTTTAAAAAAAAATAGTGTCTCACACATATAGGCTGGCCTAAAATTTCTTACAGTCCTCCTGTCTCAGCCTCCTCACTATTGAGTTTACTGGCATGAGCCATTACTCCTACATCATTTATTTCATATCGTAGGCTAGCCTTGAATTCACTATAGAGCTGAGTATGACCTTGTACTCTGGATCCTCCAAGTGCTAGAATTAAATGTGGACTCATAGAATTTTATTTATTTGATGAGTTATGACTCTTATACAGATATAAATATTATAAGCACAGCTTATCTGATGTGTACCTTCATCCTTTTTTTTAAGATTTTTTTTATTTTTTATGTATATGAGTACACCATTGCTCTCTTCAGACACACCAGAAGAGGGTATCAGATCCTATTACAGATGGTTGTGAGCCACCATGTGGTTGCTGGGAATTGAACTCAGGACCTCTGGAAGAGCAGTCAGTGCTCTTAACCACTGAGCCATCTCTCCAGCCCGTGCACCTTCATTCTATAATGAAAACTTTTTCCTAGTTCCTAACTTTGCCTCATCTCTGCAGTCTTCCTTTAAAGAAAAACATGTATGTAATTATAACAAGTTATAAGCCCTTATTATTACTCACTTAATCATGCCCAGATTATCCCAGAATTTACTGGCCCAGATGTTTGTGACCCAGATGTTACTGACCCAGATGTATTAGGAGATAACAGTGTTCAAACCAGGTGGTTCATAAGAAGCCATCAGTACTGCTGGTTGTAAATATTGGAAAACTAGAGAACACTGGAACTGAAGACTGGCTCTTTTGTTTGTTTGTTTGTTTGTTTTGGTTTGGTTTTTTGGTTTTTTTGAGATAGGATTTCTCTCTTAGCCCTGGCTGTCCTGGAACTCACTCTGTAGACCAGGCTGGCCTCGAACTCAGAAATCCTCCTGCCTCTGCCTCCCAAGTGCTGGGATTAAAGGCGTACGCCACCTCTGCCAGACTGAAGGCTGGCTTTTTAACAGTTCTGATAATCCCAGGATTGTTGGACACACCTGCCACTTATGCCTTTCAAGGTGTTTGAAGGTCAGTTCAGAAAAAGGAAAAATTACCTTTCACTAAGAGAAAAATCCAACAAAGGACATTGATAAGGAATTCATGAGACAGGGAACAATTGACTATTAAACCTTGTTTCTTAGAAATTCTCCTCGAGGGCTGAAGAGATGGCTTAGTGGTTAAAAGCACTGACTGCTCTTCTGAAGGTCCCAAGTTCAAATCCCAGCAAATCCCTGACACCCTCAGATCTCATTACATGTGTGTCTGAAAACAGCTACAGTGTACTTACATATAACAATAAATAAATCTTTAAAAAAAAAAAAGGCCGGGCAGTGGTGGCGCACGCCTTTAATCCCAGCACTTGGGAGGCAGAGGCAGGCGGATTTCTGAGTTCGAGGCCAGCCTGGTCTACAGAGTGAGTTCCAGGACAGCCAGGGCTATACAGAGAAACCCTGTCTCGAAAAACAAAAAAAAACAAAACAGAAATTCTCCTCGGCTAGGAATCAGAGAAGTGAAAGAGCTTTGTGACTCCATGTTCTGCTCCAAAAAAGAAAGAAGAAAAAATACTTCTGAGGAGGGAAAGCACAGAATTACTGTGTGCCTTATACTTGGCTAGTGGAAATAAAACTCAGTCCAAACTCTGAAAAGCAGCTTAATAATGCTCACCAAAGTCCTTTGGAATGCTTATCCTAGCCATGTTTGGTGCCATAGGCTTGTAAAACAAGAACTCAGGAAGCTGAAGCAGAAAGATTGTCACAGTTTAAGAATAGCCAGACCTTGTCTCACTGAGGAAAAGAAAGAATTTGTTATACTTTCTCCTATAACTTTATCTCCTACTAGTTCATCTGATTGTCATCAAAATATTAGACATTCTGTTTTACGATAAAAGATTGGTTAATAGAATCACTGACTGTGGTGCATGCTTTTAATCCCAGCACCACAGAGACAGATACAGGAGAATCCCTGTGAGTTCGAGGCTAGCCTGGTCTCCATGGCAAGTTTCACGACACCCAGGATAACAGAGAGACCCTGACTCAAAAAAAAAAAAAAAAAAACCAAAGCAAGCATATATAGAATAATCTTATGATAGAATACTCTATAAGTGTGACAAATGATGTTTCTGACCTGTATAAAAAGGAAATGTGTGTTTAAATATGCCCGGTTACTGCAAATTATATTTATATATATATATAAAATATACTGAATATATGCTGAAAACATATATCCTGTTCTGTGTTCTGTGGCATCTTCTTTCTGAAAGCATTTTTTGGGTTGAGGATTAGTAGGGCTATTACATAATAGAAGAAAGAAGGGAAGCTAACAGACCCTGAGCGTGTAACTAGGGACGCATGGGCACTGTGCCCTATGCTCTGTCTATTGCCTGTGGTCCATAGAGTCTCTGCCAGCAGTCATGCTCCTCCTGTCCATTCTTACAAAGCTTCTGAATCGATCTTCCTAATTGCAGAGGTTTGGAACAAAATGTGCCAAACTCTATAATGGTAACTCTTAGTATTTGGTTTAAGGAGGTGGATCTAAGGCTAAACCTCTGTTTTTAGTATTTTAGTATTGTCAGAATTGATGCATTTGTGGCTGCGTGGGTATGTAGAAGAAAGCATATGTGATCAAGTTGCCCTTCCTTCCTACTGTCCCTCCTCTTGTACACCTCAGATGAAGTGCTGACCTCTTTGGACTCCTGTTGTGTTGTCCTGCTTCTGTCTTACTCCAGCCCCTCCTGTGCCCTCCTGGTGTACTTCTGCATCCTAACACTTAGCTGCAGTGCTTTTTGCCTCCTTTAGAAGCTTAATTCCTAGGTGTGTTTCTAGTAATTAAATTTGTTCTAAGACAATTTTATATAAATATGTAACATTGACCCTCTCAGCCTTCACCTCCCTTATCCCTATCACGCCTGTTCTTGCCCCAACCCCAGTCTCTCAACTTCATGTCTATTCATACTATTTTTCTTTGTTTCCCTCCTAGCAATCTGTAAATTTCATGCCACATGGAGTCTAGCCCATAGACCAGTGGCTAGATGTGTAGTGGGCATTTTATAAGTAGTTGTTGAATGAATTGTCTGTCTCATAGCTGTGAAACCAGACCTCATGACCTGCTTTTCTAATTGATTCCAGTGTGGTGCAGGTCCTGCTTGCTGCTGGAGCTGACCCAAACCTTGGGGATGACTTCAGCAGTGTCTACAAGACTGCCAATGAACAGGGAGTCCATTCTTTGGAAGGTAAGGTTGGGCTACCTTGCTGCTCTGGGTGTCTCCACCTGTGGCTTCCACAAGCACTGCTCAGTGTCAGCAGCCACTCGTAGGTCTCCCAAAGGACTTAGAATACATGCTTGTCACAGTTCTTTTCACTTTGAAAGTGTTTGGGGGAAAGAACCTAAGCTCATGGCTTAAGTGAGGTGAGGCACATTTCACCTGGTGTCTCCTGAGCCTGGGGAGCCTCTGAGAAGCAAGCAATTGAACAGATTTTAGTGAAATGGTTGAGGATTCTGCATGGAATGTGGGCTTACTCCTTTCACTTCCTGCAGACTTACCTGTCCCAGTACTAGAACATAATGTTATGATTCTCTGAGCCATAGAGTTATCTAAGCACAACTGTGAACATTGCTTTTCAGTATGTGGTCTTATCTCTGGGACTGGCTCTTTGCTGTGCTGTAACCTAGGGTAAGGAACAGACCTTCTTTGTGTCTTGATGTTCTGAACTGTAAAAATGGATTTGTTATTAATACCTTTTGTGGATTGTCATGTGGTGGTTGCTGAGACTGAAAAGAGGTGTTGTGGCATCTGTCTGTTGGAGAGCATCTAGTCAAATCAGTCAGTGTTGTCTTTGGTGAGTAGTTTTTCAAAAATGAAATGGAGAAGAACACAGGTTACACTGGCTGCAGACAAATGAGTGTTTTATACCTGGGCTTTTGCCTGTGCGGACTGTGCTGTCCTCCTGCCCATTGTCCACTGTCATCCAGGCAGATTCTATTCCTCTGAGATTTGGTGGCAGGACAGCTTGGCTGCTTTAGTGTTGGTACTAGTAATAGCAGGACAATAGCCCTGTTGACTGCCTTAAAAGTTAGTACTTGTATACCAGGGGAGGTTCAGCAGATGAGAAACTAACTCACTTTGCTCAGCCCTCTGAATTAGTGAAGAGAGACTGAGAAGGCTTTGGTGGCCCAGGGGAAAAGTTTCTCATATCAGTGGCATGAGGGGAGTGTCCAAGAGCACTGGGGCACTATGCCCACATCAAGTGTGATGTTACCCTGTCCTCAGCTGCTCTTCTGAATGCTCTCTAAATCTTGGCCTCTTCTATGGTTGTTTGAACTCTCACCTGCCCATATGTCTTTTCTCCTTCCCAGCTGACAGTTCCATGTAAGCCATGACTTATATCCCTGTGAATTGCCCTGAGATGGAAGAGTGTTACTTTATACTTCAAACAGAAGTGAAGTTTAGGAGCACCAAGCCTGCCCTATATTTGCTGGCTAGAATGGACTCTGCTGGAGGGCTGTCCTCCTGTTACTCAAGCACAGCTTTCTGCTTGGGTCTGTCTGCTGGCTGGTGCTCTCACCAGAAAGCAAAGAAACAGATGGTGGGGCCAAGGGGGAGTAGAGATTCTTTGAATGCCTTCTCTTCTGCTCTCAGAATTTTAGCAGATTTCACAGAATCTAGTCCAGCTTGCTGGCAGCCAGGTGCCCTGTGTTCTAATGTTCTGTAGGGTGATGCTTAAATTCATTCTAGATCAGTACAGTAGTGGTCAATACTTTTTTTCTAGGAATAGCTAAATTGTGTACAACTTCAACTTTATGGGCCATTTGGTCTTAGGTGTGACTACTCCACTTGACTCTTCAATACTGAAGGAACATAGATGGTGCATAAAGAGACTATTCATTTATTAATTTGGCCAGTCTCTCTGAGTTCTTTTTAATGTCATGCCAACCAACCTTCATTGCAGGTAAAATAGGTAGGGGACAGACAATAAAAATACTAGGAAAGCCTGACATGAAAGAAAGATAATGTATTAACTATTTCTTCTTACTTTGTATGACCTGCAATTAACAGTATGCTTTCTGTAGATTGGGTAGTTATTTAGAACTACATACTGATTTCATTTCTGTGTACTAGCACTGTTATAGGCAGACATACTTTGTATCATGATGCACTTTTAAGACCAGATGATCATAAGGCCATCGATTCAGAGCCCTCCAGCATATGGCAAGACAGTTTCAATGTGTTATCAACATCCACAACTGTCATCAATAAGTTCCTTTTCCATCTTCCATTTAAATATTTTACCTACAAAATTGAGAAAAATTTTTTACCATTTGTTGTTAAAATAAAAAATGTGTCCAGCATTTATTTTCCTTCCTTATCCTAATGACTCTTGCCTACTCCTGTACATTAGTGCCTGGTTTTCAGGGAACCTATAGGCACTCAATAACCATCAAAATGCTTAAGAACCTTTTTGAAAACATTTGTTCCAGGGCTGGAGATACTGCTCAGTGGTAGGGCACATGCTAGTAGGCATGAGGCCCTGAATTCCATCTCCAGAGCTGTTGCTGGTGGATATATAACCTAGAATTTTTTTCAGGAATCATTAATATACTCTTTTGATAGCTTATGAGATTCCCACCCCCTTCATTGAATACCTTTGTCTACCATAGTTTATTTTCCAAGGTATTTCCGTTTATGCGCTTTATTCTCTGGTTTCAGACCGAGACTAGGGTGATGACAGTTCATATATGTCTTCTCAGGGCTGTTCTCTAACTGCCAGGTTAACTATGAGAATGGCCCGACATATTTTAGATTACACCATCAGGTTCTGGTCTCAAAACATTGGGTGCCCCTAGAATCCTCAGCATTTTATTAACCTTTTTCCATTTAAAGACACTTTATCTCTTCTTCCTTGTATTCATATTCATTGCCTGCCTGCTGTAAGCAAGGCACTGTGCCCAGCTCTGGGTCATCCTCATTGGTGATACAGATAGAAGTATAAGATCCCTAAGGTTTGGTTTCTTTTGACTGACTCAGTGTGTGTGTGTGTGTGTGTCTCTGTGTGTGCGCACATGCTCTCGTGGTTTGTGTCTGGAAGATATGTGAGGAAGAACTTAGAACAGTGAATCTCAGTATCACAGAAAAGCCACAGGCCCAAGGCAGCTGGACAGTCCTTTGCTATCAGAGCACAGAGTCAGTACCAAAGTTCACTACATTTTATAATTGTTATTTCTGTGGATCTCAACCTATTCTTGATACTAAGGGAAGATGGTAGATTGTAATTTGTGACCTTGGCCAGATTTCCCTAGCCCCAGTAGTATACCCTTTGTCTGCCTGTCAATATTGCTGTGTTGGTCAAGATCTAAAATAATGTGATGTGTGAATTGCAAAGTTCTCTACAGTTACAATTGCTTATTAGTTCCATTTATTTATAATTCAGCTTGCTTTTACCACATCTTGGGCACTTGGCCAAATGCTGGGAATATCTAAATGAATACACATGGTCTGGCTCCTCAGCAGTTCTCCTAGCCAAGTAAGAAAGGGATCTCATCAAGGAGTCCCACTACAGAGTGGTAAAGGTAGCTAGCTGTATGGAGAATGCAAGCAGCACAGAATGAGGTACTGATGGTCTTTTTCTAAGATGTCTTGGATTTGTCATTGGGTGAATGACTTCGAATTGGTTCTTAAGGGTGAGTTGGAGATCGCTACATTGGCTGAGAACCCTCCTCCTAAAAGATAGGAGACATGTCATGTCTATACTACTTGCCCAGAACCTACCCAGCCTGAAGAGGGAACAATGGTCTTTGCTCTTCTTTCTGAGGCTCTGTCATTGGTCAGCCATCCATAGAAGCCTTTCTCTGTCTTCTATGCCAGCATGGCTCCTTGAGGACTTCTGTTTAGGCAGGTACATTGCAAACATGCACCCCGTTGTCAAGGTTGGTGTTTGTGGGTGAGGACTGGTTTGCTGCGCTGCTGACCCAGGAGTATTTGGCTTAACTGTTGTTGCCATTCTCTGCAGCCCTCAGAGCGGTGTCTTTAGAGTCATAATGATGTCCTGGGAAAACACAGGAGATAACTGCCAGGCAGCCATGGTTCATCTAAGTCCCGTCACTGATTGACTAATCTTGACAAGTGACAAAGTCCTTGACTTTCAGACTTCTCTGTAGTACAAGGATAACAGTACCCATTGTTATAGGACTGTTAGGACTGTTAAAGTGATTAGCAATAAGCCAAAATCAGTGGCATTTCATGAAGTTTCTCCATATAGCTAGGTTTGGACTCAGTATAAGTCAGGGCACCTGATTAGAAGGTAGTGAGCAATTTATCAAGGTGCATTAGCAGGCTTGGTTTCTGCCCATCAAGGCTTTCTTGAGGAAGATTCTTGCCATGGGTCGCTAGATTTTATGGGCCTAAGGTCTCTGTAATTATATGATTTCTATGGCTCTGAATGCTCATCTCCACATAGAACAAGTAATAAGCTCAAAGGAAGAGAGATTTGAGCTGGGCTTCAGGAGTAAGAGGAAGGGGGAAGCAAATATATCCAAAGGTGGGGACACAGATGGGACAGATATGACAGGTGGGAATATAGCCACCTCTGCCAGCTATTTCCCTGCCTTGACCACGTTCCCTTCATAGCCTCAGCCCACCAGCTTATTCCAGGAGACTTCCACTTGTGGCTGGGCGGTGAGTGGTGGGCTCCAATCCTCAGGTGGAGGAGACATTAAATTAGTGGTAATAGTAAACAAGTCGCCCAGCTGTGGATGCCGCAGGCTGCTTATAAGTAACGATTATAAACATCCAGTGTCTGGGGCTGTCAGAAATGCATGCGAGCACTCCGAGAGCCTCTCATATGTACAATTAAAACAATAAAACACGGTAGAAACATGGCCAGAACAGGCTATAAGTCAGGTTCTCTTCTCAGCTCCGAGTGGCAGCTGAATAAAGATGAGTCCTGAAGAACTGGGTTGGCATAGGGCTCTTCTGGGGTAAAGGTTTGTCAGACTGGTCCTACCAGAGCCAAGCCCTCCTACCCATGCACCCCTTTCCACAGGGGCATCAGGTCCTGGCCTGCTTCAGCTGACCTCCCCATCTCTTGCCTTCAGATGGGAGACAAGACTGTGCAAGCTGGCGAATCACAAACCAGTGGACAAGTGCCCTGGAGTTCAGGAGGTGGCTAGGAGGCCCAGTTGGCGGTAATGGAACTGCTCTCTATACTATAATAGTTCTTCCCACCCCTAGGCCATGCCAGGTGCAGTCTCACCAAGGTCTATTCCAAATAAGCTAACCACTCAGTGTACAAGTTAAGCACCATGTGCCCTAGCCTTCCCTGGCACAATAGAGAATGCATGACCCCAGAGAATCCAGATTAATAGGAACACAGAGGCTCCCAGGAAAGGGGTTTGGGTCTTACCTCCCAAGACCCAACCTTGCATGTGTGCCAGCTCCCTCCCCCAGCCCCTGGTGGGTTTGTTGACCATTCAGTAGCTTTTACACCTGAAGTAGTTCCCTAGACTTCTCAGAAGTGCTCTCTCCCAGTTTGTAACATAAAAGTGATTAAGAGAGCTAGAAGTAATATATTTATCCCTACCCTATGCCTGGAATGTAGGAGGAATTCTGTTATTGAAAACCTCTCTTTGGACCTCATCATGATCATTAGTCTCATTATGTCTGTAGGAAACTACAGGGTCTTTGAGTATCCTCAGAGAGCCAAATATTAATTTGAGTCTAAGAAATGGGTTGTCCTCTACTTAATGATGTGACCTCAGGCAATTCATTCTGTTTCTGTGCTGGTTTTCTCATCTATAGAGAATATTTCCCACACCGCAGATTTGTTATAAGAATCACTTGATTGCTGGTATGGTGTTGTATACCTATAATCCCAGCCCTTAGGAGGCTGAAGCAGGAAGATTGAAAACTTAAGGCAAGTTTGGGCTACATTATGAGCCCCTTTGCTCCCAACCCCTTGGGGGGGGGGTCAGTTGATGTACTAATGAAAGCACTTGAGAAAATACAAGCTATCATGCTAAGAACATCAGCTAATAATAATAAAGATTAGAACCAAGACCATTAGACAAGGGTCCACTTACAAGTACAGATCATGTCAGAGCTCAATTAAAGAACGTTGGCCTGAAGTAGTCAAGGGAAAAAAAATTAATCTTGATTCTCACTGTCTAGGAAGATTTGAGGCAACTTCCAGAGGACAGATAGGCGAGTATCGATAGGTATAAGTGCAGCAGGGATATGCCATGTCCAAAATGCTCATAGGTGGGAAATGTGGAAGTCCTGTTTCAGGGATGGAGAGATGGCTCATCAGTTAAGAGCACTGACTGGTCCTGAGTTCAATTACCAGCAACCACACGGTGGCTCACAACCATCTGTAGTGGGATTTGATCTCTCTTCTGGTGTGTCTGAAGACAGCTACAGTATACTCATAAATAAATAATTTAAAAAAAAATAGAAGTCCTGTTTTGGGCTGGTGAATGAGCATGTTAGGGTATACCATCCATACAGCCAATCTTCTTCCAGTAAGCAATGATCCATAGCATTAGCACACTGGGGTAGATCAAGACACCAGGATTTCATTATCAAAATACAGACCCCGCCAGGCAGTGGTGGTGCATGCCTTTAATCCCAGCACTTGGGAGGCAGAGGCAGGTGGATTTCTGAGTTCGAGGCCAGCCTGGCCTACAGAGTGAGTTCCAGGACAGCCAGGGCTACACAGAGAAACCCTGTCTTGAAGGAAAAAACAAACAAACAAAAAAAAAAAAACCACAGACACCTCCAAAGTCCTTGAAGAGAGGATAATGCAGGAACTGACCACCTCAAGGGTAGAGAAGAGGATACTTCTCTAATGAGGCCACACTATGTGAACAGCTAAGGCAGCAGCAAGTGACATTTATTGATCTGGTGTTCACCATTACTAAAGCAAACCAACACAAAAACACTGATGTCCAAAGACTTGAGAGATGGAGGAGCATTTGCTGCTCCTTCATAGAACTGGAGTTTGGTTCCCAGCATTCATATCAGGTGGATCTTGTAACTCTAGCTCTGGGACACACACACACACACACACACACACACAGAGACTCCTTTTTTTTTTTTAAAGTAGTGATGTCCAGTGCCAACAAAACAGTTTCCTTGCCTTGTATAGAGCTCAGAGACCAGGCTGCATGTGCCTCTCACTGAGTGTGCCAAGACCTCAGGCTTCTCCAGAGGTTTGGGAAACCAGCAGGCTAAAAGCTCTTAGGCAAGTTGTTTTATTAATGCCCTGACTCTTCTTCATCCTAGTCCAGGTCCACTCAAGAGTCTCATTGCCCCTCCAGGGTCAGTGATTCTGTAGGCCACTTCTCAACACTACCATAGAATCAGCAGGGTGCACAGAGGTCTGTCACTCTGGCCTTTGGTCAACTTCAAGATGAAATGTATTAGTCAGTTAGGTTAATTGTTTCCATACTTTTAGCCCTCCAAACCTACATATATATATAATATATATCTTTTTCTCATAGGAAAAAGAGAGAGAGAGAGTAGTTGGCATGTTTTATTAAAAAGAATAAATTTGATGCATTTATAAAAATAAGAAAAAGTATGATGGGGTGGCAGAGAGCTAGTCTTGTGATTTTTAACTGATTTACATATTTTGTGTATAAATATTTTTTCATCAAAAGTTCCAAATCAGGGTTGGGTCCCACACACCACACAAAATATATTAGAGACATTTATATGGATAGCAGGAAGGGAGACAGAGGGTTGAAATTTTCCAGGCACCCAGTGATTGATGGGGGCTGAGGCTCCCCCTGACGCTTTATTGAGTTTCCGATGATTATCTCTCGCTGAGACATTTTTTACAGATGACGGTCGAGCTGTCACAATGGACCATGGGGGAAAAAAACCAACAATAATAACACTTTAATCTTTTTACTGCACTGCTCCCTAGTATCCCAGATTCATCTTCCCTGACGCACGCAGTTCATTATTCTGCCCCTCCCTGGATGGGAAATAAAGGAAAATAAATATATATGTAGACACGCTTACCCACATGCATACACACAACACTGAGTATATAAAAGAGACCACCTCAGAACCAGAGAGGGGCAGAATTTATTGTTCTTTTTGCAAGTGTTGAGGTTTATTAGTAGAGATGCTTGGTTGGCTTGGAATTGGCTATTAATTACAGCGTTTTGTATTTGTTTTTTATTGCGAGTTTTTAACATCTTGAAGGAGAGGCAGAAGAGAGGCAAGCAGGTGCAGAGACAGGGATCACTGAGGGACCAAATTGGACCAGCCAGGTTGCGTAGCTGCTGAGAAGCAGGCTTGTTGCTCTTGCTGCCAGCTTGTCTGCAAATCCGTGGAGCTGCAGGGGTACACTTTGGTTAAGATGGGAGAAGGTGAGCAGTGGGCAGTTAGAGAGCAAAGCCAGGGGGTCCAGAGACCATTGAGCACCATGCTACTATAAGCATCAGGAAAGGCAAGACATAAGAGAAACTGAACAGTGCTGAGGTTTGATACAGACATTACAGACTCTTCAGAGTTTGCCCCCGTTTTGCATTTGGTGATGGGAGGGTGTGACGTGGGTCTGAAAAGCCTCTCCTGGTTCTTTAGTAAGGGAACCCTGGGCCCAAGAGGACGCCACCCAGAATCAACAAGCAGACTTCAAATTCCATGCTAGCCTCTGCTCTCCCCTTCCTTTTCACTGGGTTAGAAGCGATGAGCTGAGCTTCCTGTCAGAAGACTGCTGGCCCACCCTTTCATCTGTCACACCTTTGCTGAGCCTGTATGTGCCAGCTTTTTTGCCACACTTGGGGTGGGGGTGTGGGCAAGAAGGATCCTGTTGTTAAGGAGAAAGTTTCAAGTCCATTAACTAACTGATAGCATGGGACCTGTGACACCATTTTTAAGTAGAGGCTAGACCTGAAGCCAGCATCAGCCACCATGGGCTCATACATTCTGCAAAGAATAAAGCTGATAAACAGTATCCTTACTTCAAGAACCTAGTGTCTGCTTGGGAAGACAAACTTGACATCTCACTAAAGAAGCATTTATTGAGTACTTGCCACATTCAAAAATGTGGTCATAAAACAGTCTAAGTCCATGCAGGGAAAATGTCAACTAATGTAGTGTGAACTAGGCGTGACAGGAATGCATAGAGGAAGGGAGATCATGACCTCAGGCTGCTTGAGTCATAAAGTGTGAGTCCACTGTAAGTAAATAAGAGGCCAAAAGGAAGTCATAATCACACAGAAAAGGAGACAAGTGTCCGAGCTGAACAGACAGCCATTGACTGATGGTGCCACTTTAAACCATCTGCCTGAGCTGAGACTCTGCTTCTTCACGTGTTAAATGGCAGCCTAGTACACTCTTGTGAGGAAAATAGTTTATTAAGTGCCTGGCCTGATCTCACACAGTAAGAGTTCAATATGCTGGCTGTGGTGGCACACACCTTTAATCCCAACACTATGGGAGGCAGAGGCAGGTCGCTGTCTGTGAGTTGGAGAACCGGGGTGGGGGTGGGGGTGTCCGGGCTCAGTAAGTACAAACCATTCTTTTCTTACCACAGTACTTGTGACCCTCCACTAAACACGAAATGAGCTTCTGCTGTTACTGTTCCCATTATTAGTGTTAGGGATAGTTCCAACCAAGCCGAATGACATCAGAAGAACTCAGATAATAGGCACTTCTTCTTATAGACATGTTTGCTTTGTTTGATATAGGAACTCAGACTGGCCTGGAACTTGTTTATTATGTGTCCTAGGCTGGCCTTGAACTCCCCAAGACTCTTGTTTCTTCAAAGTGCTGAGATTATTGGCTAAAGTGCAGAGATTATTGGCATGTGCCACTAAGTCTGATCACCACTTTACCTTTTTTTTTTTTTTGGCTTGTACCTTTAAGTATATCATCTTTATTTTATTTAACTCACATATGGTAAAATTCACCATGTAAAATATATAACTTACTGATTTATACTATATTCAGAAGTTATACAATCATCACCCCAACCCAATTTTTGAACATTTTCATCACATCATAGAAAACCTCATGTACATTACCAGTTATCCCTCATTTGCCCTCAAGTCCCCAGCAACTAATAATCTACCTTGTCCCTATAGATTGACTAAAATGGCTATTCTCTGTACATGAGACCATATGCCATAATCTCATCTGTGACTGACTGCTTTTACTTAGCATCATGTTCCATACACATTGTGGCAAATATCATTACTTCATTCCTTTTTATGACTGAATAATATTCTATTGTAAAATGTCTATTATGTTATGGATGCTTAAAATGTTTAAATAATGTTATGATAAATATTTGTGTACTTTTTAAATGATTGACTGATTTATTGGAGCTAGAGTCATATTGTAGGCGTGGCAGGCCTTGAACTTACTACGTAGACCAGACTGGCCTTGAACTCACGTATAGACCTGCCTCTGCTCCTGAGTGCTATGTACCACCTGGGTACATAGTGACACCCTCAATCTCTGTCATATTTAATTGTTTTGTATTATAGTAAAATTTTAGGCTTAAAATTAATTGTAAGTATTGGTACTTCAGTACCATATCACTAACTATTCAGCATTCCTCATTTTACTGTCTGTCACACACATTTTACATAGAACTTAGTATGTGACAGCTAAGATGGCAGACTCTGACATCTTCGCCTTAAATATTTCTCAGCATGGGAAGCAAGGCCGTTTGTTTGTTTGTTTGTGACCAGTAAGTAGTCAGAGCTCCATGAAGGCCATGGAGACTCCCTTTAACTGCTGCTGTGGCTCTGGCCCTGGCTGTGGACCCCTTAGGCGTAAACTTACTTACACTCACAGTGAAGTGGGGCAGAGTAGTGGCAGTCCCTCCCTCCCACGGTGGGCAGGGGCGTGGGACCTCCCCCAGAGACAGGAAAAGCCTCTCTGGAAGGAGAGCCTGCCACCCCTGTGCTGGAGACAAGTGGGAAGATGTCTTTGTTGAGAAGGAGATGGTTCACTGGATAAAGGCCGACCAGCCCTAAATCCTGGGCCTCAGGAGACCACCTTGGTGGCCCGCTGGTGAGACAGGCTTGGATACCTCCCTTACATAAGCTTACTTACTCCAGAGCAGAGGGCTGAGGTCTCCTTCTCCCCCTTTCTACCTCTATCTGTCTTTTATGGCTTGAGAAGGATATGGGATCTCAAGATTGGGCCTTTTTAGCACTTAGCAGTGAGGCTGTACCTTAGTTGCTTCTCTGTTATTATGAAGAAACACCATAACCAACGCAAAAACATATTTTTTCATTGGAACTTGGTTACAGTTCCAAGGGTTGAGTCCATAGCAAGAAGCATGAGAACAGACAGACAGGCTGCACTGGAGCAGTAGCTGAGAGCTCACATTTTAACCTAAGTTGGAGGTAGAGATAAAGAGACTGGGCCAGGTGTGGGCTTTTGAAACCTCAAAGTCCATGCCCGGTGACACACCTCTCCAAAAAGGCCTCACCTCCTAGTCTTTCCCAAAATTGTTCTACCATCTTCATTTTGTCTAAAGGTTTGAAGTGCTTCCACCCAGGCTAGCTTGTTAGGATGCTAGGGACCTAGCTTTCAAATATGAGCCTGTGACCTGCGTTGGTGGCATAGCGGTAAGCATAACTGCCTTCCTAATATGAGCCTATGGGGACCACAGGCCGCTAACACTGGGCACTGTAGAGAAAGCTTCATGCCAAGCATGGAATAGACATCAAATGTCACTCTTCTGAACAGAGTCCCCAATGAAATGGGAGCATAAACTTATAGCTCACAGCACAGTTCTGAAATGAAAACCTTGTGGACTCTGGAGAGCACCAGCATTGTAGGACTCGAACCAGACACTGCTGGTTCTCTGCTACATGGAACCTGTGGTTGTTACCTCATACCTGCCATGCCCTTTGTGAGAGACTGGGTAAAAAGGATAATGGCTGACACTGAGACGATGTGTGTACGGGATGCTGTATTACCACACCGGTTCACCAAGAAGTTCCTGTTCTTTCCAGTACAGGCAGAGAAGTTTGGCCCAGAGAGGTCAAGCAGGCAGTGTGAACCTGCCCAGTACATTTAGGATTCAAACACAAGTGGTCTGGCTCCAGAACTTGCTCAATTACTAGCCACTCTCTGCTACTTTCTCTAAATATTTGCTTGTAGATGTTGTTATTGTTTTCCACAAACAGAAATGTCTGGACTTTAATTGTGTGAGATGTTGAATATATCTGTCCAAAATGCTTGGCACCAAAAAGATCTCAGACATAGGAGTTTGTTTGGAATTTGGAATGTTTGTGTATAGGTTTTATTGGTTGAACATCTCTAATCCAAAAATATGAACTCTAAATGCTCCAAAATCAGGAACTTTTTTTGAGACAAGGTCTTCCTTTGTAGTTCAGAATGGCTTCACATTTGTAATCCTCCTGCCTCTGCTTCTGTCACCAGTCCCAACCAAAATCAGAAAGGTGTCAGCATTGAAAAAGATTATGGGAAAAAAAAGTTTTCAATTTTTTAGTATTTTAGATTCTTGGTATTCATAAAAGAGACACTCAGTTTATGTCTACTTGCTGCTCTGGGCAAGCACTTGTCAACCATTTGGGACCGGGCTGTGCTTAGCTCTGGACTCACTGGTGAAGAGAACAGTGACCCTGCCTGGTAGGAAAGCACAGCCACAGATGCACATGGCTACGGTGGGAGGAGGTGGCAGAGGAACCCTCAGGAGCAATCCCTACCTCAAATGCAGGTCCGCTGGACAAAGCGACTCTGTGTTAGAGGCCTAGAAAGGAACTAGCCAACCAGGTGACAGATAAGGGATGGGCTGGTACAACAGTACTTTCAGAAAGAGGCATCTCAGCGAGCAGGGCACTTCATGACTAGTGCTGTCACAGGGCTATGGTACTGGTCCTCTGCTGACATTTACCTGAAGCAGTCCCCTCTCTGTTCCTTGAAATCACCTGCTTTTTGTGGTAAGCACCCTGTATGCATAGCCTTGTCAGTGCACTTGTGAGAACACAGTATTGGTTTGATTCTCGAATCAGACAGTTAATTCTTAAAGTTCGAAATGGCCCTATTCATTTATTATTACATCTACCACTGTGGGCTGGTGCTCATTACACTTGTTTGTTGAATGAATGATAGGCTTCCTTTGTAAAATGGATTACACCCTTCTTGCTTTCTTGAGCCAACTATCACTTTTCTTCCAGTTTATCATTACATCCAGCAGTTAATGTCCTGTGTGGCAGTTCAGAGATGCCCTTAGGGCCTTTTGAGGTGCTGTGCTTAGAATCCTTTTTCAGCTTTTCATTGTCCTGTTCTTTTCCCTCCCTGCCTGGCTAGTGTTTGATTGTGATCAATCTGCTTGACTCTGAATTGCCCTCCCCAGCCTTATTTCCTTCTCCTAATCTGCAGTGTGCTAGGAACCTGATTCCCGGTATGAGGGAATAGAACAGAGTGAGTGACTATCATGACTGTGACTAAGGGTTGGTCACTCTGAGTTATTAAAGGGCTTGTACAGGAGAAGTATAGATACCACTACTTGTACCCAGAGGCTATGCTAGTCTAGATAACCCCCCTCATATGTGCCCAGAGGCCAGGCTAATCCAGGTACCCCCCTCAAATGTGCCTAGGCTAATATACATAATACCCCTCATGTGTCCAAGAAGAGGCTAGGCTATCTAGATACTCCCCGCTCAGATGTACCCAGGGGCCCATCTAATTTTTGCTGCTCAGAAATTTTCTTACTGTTCCTTTTTCTTACCCAAGAAAAGGTCACATCACACTCTAGGGCAAGCAGTGTGGTCTGGTCTCCAGCTCTGAGCTCCGCTATCTTCATTTTGGCCAGAGGTTTGAAATGCTTCCACCCAGGCAAGCTTGTTAGGGTGCTGGCTATACAGCTCAGACTGTCAGATGGTATAGCTAGGTTCCACCGAATGCCTTACAGCATTGTCTGAGAAAGGAAAGAAGGGAATGCAGGGAGCTAAGGCTGGTACCACATCATCCCCACTCTGCCTCTTTCTCTGTGCTTGATTCTTTCATTGGCACAAAGAGCAAGAACTCACTGGTGCTGAGGTGAGTCTGACTGCTAGGCTCCAGCAGTCCATCCTTCTACCTCAGCCTCCCACGCTTCTTACACAACCACTTAACTGGCCAAGTGAGCTAAGTTTATCGTCTTAAAAAATGGGCCTGGATTATGACTGCTGAACGGCCTTCTGGCTTTTAGAACTTTATTTATATAGTATCTTTAGTATTATAGGAGGGGGCATGCTATCAGTTCATTCTGAAAGCACTCAGAAAGAGTGGCTTAGGAACTACCTGCCTTGTGCTTCTATCTAGGCAAGGTCCCACATTGCCTTGTCCACATTCTTTTGTACCTCAAGAGGCTGAAAGAGCCTGCCCTTTACAGGGTCAGTGCCAGGGGACAGGAGAGTAGGGTTTGTCTATCTTTACCTTTCAAGAAACGTTTTTAAGAGTGAAAAAAATCAGATGGCACTGGGCAATGGTGGCGTATGCCTTTAGTCTTGGGGAGAGAGAGGCGGGCAGAGCAAGTTCTAGGACAGCGGGAGCTATACAAAAAACCCTGTCTCGGAACAAAAATCAGATTGCAGGAGCTGGGAGGAAGCTCGGTGGTAGAACTCTTGTCTCTGATGCACAAAGATGTGTTCAACACTAGGTTCAATACTCAGTGCTACCAAAAAAGTAAATTACAGATACAATAAATTCCAGCTTCGTAGGGAATGCACACACAGGCATTACGAGCAGTCTCTGAAGAGCCAGCCTGAAGTGTTCAGTGTGCCTTCTCTGCTTGCGGAGGTATTGGCTCCTTTTTCTCCTTTGTATTCTTCTGTAGTTTCATTTTTGTTTGATTTTATAAATCAGATTTTAAGGTTTAAGTCACCTACCAGATTGTAAACAGCAGAGGTTTGTGTCTTCTGCACAGAAGCCTCTGGCCCCATCCCCACTCCTCTGGTCCACTTCCCACCTCCACCTTCTCACCTAGGCTCCTTATCCTTTGAGTTGCCCAGTGTTCTGTGAACCTTTTCTTCATGCTCGAGCTGAGCTCACCTTTCCCCTTATCCTAATGCACCCCAACATAGACTTTATCTGCATACTCTAAACATCTTAGTATTATCTGCCTCTTGTCAGATTAGGTCAGAGGCCACACTGATTCACTTCATGTCAATCAATGCTCATGAAACAAACTAGACTGTTTTACCTCCTCTTGCCCTCCCAGATGGCCAGGCACACAGTGTAGGTACAACTTAATATTTAGAATTACATAGATAAATTAAAATGTTGAAGAGCTAGTCAGTTGAAGCAAAAGGACCACTGTGAGTTTAAGACCAGCCTGAAGTATATAGAGAAAAACCTGACCTCAAAAACATTAGAAAAAAAATCAAAAGACAGTAGATGAGACTGGACATAGTGGCTCCCACCTGGAATCCCAGCACGTAGGATGCAGAAGCAAGAGGATCACTGCAAGTTAAAGACCAGCCATAGCTGGTCTTTTGTTCAAAAAGACCAAGAAGACCAACATAGTGGCACTGGCCTTTAATGCCAATACTAAGGAGACAGAGACAGTCGGATCTGTGAGTTCAAGGCCAGCCTGCTCTACATGGTGAGACTCTGTCTTGGGTGGGGGGCGGGGAGGCCAAAAAGAGCTAAATGTGGTAGAACACACTTTAGTCCCAGTGCTAAGAGGTAGAGGCAGGCCGATCTCTGCTAGTTCCGGGCCAGCCTGCTCTTCATAGTGAAGCCCTAAAGTAAAGGGAGATGGGTAAGGAAAGTAAGGGGGGAGGTAGCTACCCTGAGCATGCACAGACTGATGTGTTACTAATGGAGGGTTGGATATTTTTGTTCCTCAGTCCTAGTCACTCGAGAGGATGACTTCAACAACCGACTAAACCACCGTGCTAGCTTCAAAGGCTGCACAGCCCTACACTACGCTGTCCTGGCCGATGACTACAGCATCGTCAAGGAGCTGCTGGACAGAGGTGAGAGTTGTGGTCGGGCTGGCAGGAAAGCATGCCACTCTTCTGGTATACTGTCACTCTCCTGAGCTAAAAGAGTGAGCTGTTTCCCAAGAATAAGTGTCAATGCGTGTTTTGTCCTCTGGTGGTTGGTATATGTGCTTGACCTGGGGCGGGGGGATGGGGGGGGACGGGACAGTCTGCAATAAGCTGTGAAGTCTTTTTTAAACACTTTTTAAAATTATTCAGTAAAGTAGATATGTACACCTGAGTGAGCGCAGGTGTCCTTCCTTGGAGGTGGGAGGCATTGAGTCTTTCTAGAGCTGCAGATACTGAAGCAACATGATTGTTGGGAACTGAACTTGAGTCCTCTGTCAGAACAGGAAGTACCCTTAATTACTTAGCCATTTCTTTAGCCCCAGTGTGAGAGTTTTCAGGGTTGATGGCTCTTCCCAAAAGTGTTCTCTTTTTCTCCTGTGACTTCCAGCACAGGACCAGGGGAGCAAGGGAAGTTACCTGGAGCCCTACTAACCCTGTTACAGAGTTCTTCTCCTGGGTCTTGGCCCTGCCGCAATGTCACCTATGCCTCCTCATTACTCTGAGCCATGGCGTCCTGTTCACATCTGTACTTATACTCAGTGGCCGAGACATGAGGAAGTTAAGTTTGAGGACAGCCTGGACTTCAGAGTAAGTTCCAGGCCACCCTGAGTTACATAATTGAGATCCTGTCTCTAAAACAAAACAGAACAAAACCAACAGTAACTAAGTGGGAGGCTTCTCATCCAACTGGCCCTCAGAGATTGCAGACCACACTGACTGACTGAGTATGCCTAGTACCCTCATGGTTCTTGGCACATAGTAAATACTTGCTGAATGATGAATGTCCTCCTTTCAGGAGTGTCAGTGTCAATACAGAGATAATATGCACCAGACTTGGGCTGACCTGGTCCTATGCAAGTCTGGCACACATTTACTGCCAACACCTTCAGGCAGCCATTTCCTTCTTAGTTCCCCTTATCCCCATCAGCTTCTAAGAGAGTAGAGCCAGCATGTGGGAGACCCAAACCCCTGGGATAGTAGCAGAAGACCACCTGACTGCTGCTTCTTGAAGGCCAGAGACCCATTCTTGGGGATGGAACCTAGGGTCCTCCTGGATACAGTTCATTCTCCATGGGATCTAAAAGAACTAGATGGTTCTTTCCAGGGCCTCTGCATCACTCAAATGAGTGTCTTATCTCTTCAAGATTGGTGGCCACCCCCTTGAGTTCTGTCCAGAGCTGAGGCACCCCACTTTGCTCAGGTGGGCCTACTTTGCTTCACAATGACTCATGGGAACACCTTTTTAATAAGCTGTGATGACTGTGTAACTTCTACCAACTGTCTGTTTTTGCCACCTAACCATTTTCCAACATCAGCCTGTGAAGTTTGTTCTGTCCCGCAGCCTTTGCCTTCCAATTATCTTCCAGCATATGTGATGTCCTCGGGCTGGGGACACTTCCCAGGAACCCAGTCTTGTTACCTTCTGTCAGCCATAGGCACACTAGTTTCATAACTGGATCTTGCCTGTACTCTCAAGTACCCTGTGGCATGGTGACTGTACCTGGGTGACTGGTACTTTTAGAGTAAGGACTCAGGGCTCCCAGAAGCAGAGGCTTCAAAAACACCCCCATACAGACTGCTTCCAACTCTGTCCTTTGGAAAGCTCTCTAGCAAGACATTGGGACATAAGCGTCAGAGCATGTATCGTGGGGTTACTCTCTGCGATGCCTTAAAATCAGTGCCTGCTCATCTTCTCCTGATTTCATATCCCTGCTTCCTCCAGCCACCACACAAAAAGTCACTCTACAAGAAGCCCTCCACGCTCCTCTGCCAGATCGAACACCTTTAAAATGAAGAAGCGAGGGCCTTTTATGAGATTCCCTCCACCCCCAGGCCCCCAGGCCAAGGCTAGCCCTTTGAGCTGTTCCAGGGACATGCTTTCCTGTCCGGTGACTTGGAACCGATGCCCTAAACCCCCACCTTTGCGTTTCTCCCACCTGCCTTTTTAGTAGTCATCCATTTATCCCCCTGCCCTGGTTTCCCAGCCTCGAGGGCCAAAACTATCATCCCACTTGTTTCTCCCTTCTAGACCTGAACAAGTTGCTGTCACTCAGGGCCTGCAGGCCTGCCAACTTCTGACCCCTCTCCCCTTCTTGACCTCCCTTAGTCTACTAGTGTATGTGACCAGCCAACCGAGAGGCAGGATCCCGCTCTCTTGTCCTAGGGGCTGTTGTCGGTAACATTTCCAAAGTCTTTGACCTTTGCTGACCTTTTCCAAAGGGTCTGCCTTCCTGCCTATCAGCTTTATCAGAGTTTTCTGGCCACCAGCTTTGCCGTAGCAACACCCAAGACAGGCCTAGGCACAAAAACCGTCTGCTCACAAAGTCTACAGAGGTTTAAGTTCCTGGGTCTATGGGTGAGGGGTAGAGGGAGCAGCCAGCCGCTCATGTTCTCTGAGCTGTAAAGAGGCTTAGGCAACAGCATCAAGCCGATGATGTGGACACCCTCCAGCCTGAAGGAGGCAGCATGGAGTAATAGAAAAGGGCACAGGCAGTCTTCAGAATCAGCTAACCAGGGTTGGAGTCCCAGTCTCCCATAAGCTAACCAGGTTGCCTTAGACAGGTTATCCTAACTCTCTCAGTCTTGGTTGTTTATGTATTACATGACACCTTCACAGGAATAAGTGGAGATTAGTAATGGATGTAAAACTCCCTGGCAGACACATGCAAAATGCTTTGTGACAAGTAGTTCCTTTTTTTTTTCATTTTTATTGGGGTATGTTAATTGCATATAGTAGTAGTTTTTTTTGTGCTTTGATCACAGTGCCCCTCCCTCTCTCCTGCTGTCCTACCAGGTCAGTCCCCAGTGCCCCTCTCCTGCTGTCCTACCAGATCAGTCCCCAGTGCCCCCCCTCCTGCTGTCCTCTAGTTGATTCACACCCACAGTCTCACTTCTCCCTTCACCATTGTATATGTGTAGATGATTTATGTGCCTATGTGAGGTCTCAAATCCAAACTGAAGGACAAATATGTTTTCCTCATTAGCAGTTATCATTATGACTTAGATATAGAAATCACACTCTAATGCTGGCAACCTTAAGTCCATGTCTCTTAAACTCTGTCGCTGCCTTCAACATCCCCATGCCGCCTAGAGTATTTCCTCACTTCTCACCCACATATACTCAGAGACCTCCCTCCCTTGGGAAGCCTTTCCTACTTGTCCTCCTATGAACTTGTACATTGTTGACCCAGAGCTTACCACTGACTGCTCAGGGTCATTTTTTTCTATTTAAGAAACCCCATAACTGTGAGATGTTCAAGCTTTGGAGACAGACTTGGCTTTAAAGCATGTCTCTTATCATTATGTTAAACTCTTTGATATCTCTGAGATCGCACCTCAAGACATCTTACGGATCAGGCACACTGTCTCCGACCCTGAGACCCTCATGGTAACAGATATGCAAATAGGCCATGGCAATGGGGTGGGTGCTCTCACAGGAGGATGAAAAAGGGACATGTGGACATGAAAGAGGAAGCACCCTTTTGTCACTGATGGACAGGGAGGTGGGATAAGTTACAGAAAGACTGCTGGGTGAATGGACAACCCCCCCCTTCCAGGAAGACTAATAGGAAGACATTCTCTTGTAGGGGTTTGAATTGACTGGTATCAGTCCTGCAGTACACTATAGGCAGTACGCTGACCATGTATGTTCAGCCTTGATGCTGCTGCCTCTGTCTGTTACTGACTTAGAGCAGGAAGGCTCTGCTTTCATACTTGACTTTGTAAGTACAAGAAAACATGGAGGAGGACAGGTGGGCACAATGACTGGAAAGAGGATGGGCAGGGGGAGCAGGGGGGTGGCTGCAGCTGCCTTATGTCAGTAACCCAGGGCTGTTAAGCTGCATTAACAGTTTCCTCTCAGGAATGTGCTCCCATGAACTTCTCTGTCTGCCTAAAACATGCTTCTAATCATGGTGGGGTTTTTGACTCAGTTCCTTCAGAGAAATAAGCTCTAAAAGCCCCAAGGCATCCATTGTATATAAGGAACTCACTTTTCTCTGAGGCATCTAAAATAGTCCAAGGTAAATGCCACTCTAGGGAGAGGTGATAAAATCATTTTTTATAAGCCTGACACTTAGCTATGCTTCCTGCCTGCCTCTAGCACCCACCCAGTGTTCCAGTGCTGCTCCTCTGTTCCTGCAGTTCTGCCATTTGCCTCCCACTGAGGCCTTCTCAGGCTGGCAGGCTTCTTTCTACCAGTCAATTCCCAGTTTCTGGGCCACCTTCCTGCTGTGCATCTTTCCTGCCCCTGGGACTAGGGTACAGATCACTTGCCACACTAAGGTGGATGGCACTCCAAGAGAATATCTCTCCTTTCATCTCTCCTCCTTAGCTCCACATTGGCACACTACTGAGCACATGTTTGGCAGTACCCTGCCCACTCTCAGCATCCTGCTTCCTCCCATCTGAGCACCTCTGTATCTCTCCTTCCCACTGCTGCTTCCTGTTTCATCACTGGTGCTCTTTACCTCAGTAACACATGGCCCTTCCGAAATCTAATCCCCCTCCTCAGGGCCTCCTTCAGCCTTTCCTTCCTACTTTCAAGGTTCCTCTTTGACCCTGTCTCTGAGTGCCTGGCTGAATTGTCAGTGTTAACTTGCCGGCATCCACTGAGTTCCTAAATTCCTGCTGCCCCGCCTGAGGCAAAGAGCATGCCCAATGCTACCATCCTCCCTGCAGGAGCCTGTTGTCAGCCCATCATTAGGACCAAAACTTAGTGTTCCGTTTCTTGTTCCACTTCACTGTCTGTCCCATCTGTCTACACCAGCAGGTGTTGTGCTGTCAGCTTTCTTTGCCTGAGGCTGTCTGCCCTCTGTTGAAACTTCACACCCAGCAACACAGAGAAGGGTCAGGAGTTCTGGCTCCAGCACCCACAAATTCTCCTTTGTACAAACCCTTTCTCTTACAAAATAGAGCAGCTACTGAAGAGATGTCAGAGCCTCTTCTAGCCCTGGTGTCCTGTGGAGCCTCTGAGCAAATCTCTTCTGTCATTTATCAAGCATTTTCTGTAATAGTCAAACTTTTTATTGCTATGACAGTACCCAGTATATATTAAAGGGAGAAGAGTCATTTTGCTCACAGTTTCAGAGGTGTTAGATCATCACGGTGGGGAAGGTGTGCAGAGTAGCATTTAGGAAGGAGAGGAGAGCGAGGCTGTGCTAGCTGGCGCTCTCTCCCCACCCCTTATCTTCCTTCCAGGTCCCCAGCATATGTGGTGGGTGTTGTGTTGTCCATCTGTCCAGCCGTCTCTGCCCCCTCCCCTGCTTAGCTAATCCTCTTTGGAAGCTCGCACTCACCAGCACAGCCCTGGATGCTTTAGCCCTTTCCTGGGGGCTTTTCAGTCCAATCAAGGAGATGGTGAAGATTAACCATCACACTGCTGAGCACCTCTCCTGTCACAGGCTCTGGTCTAGACTCCAGGCCAATAAATGTGATACAGGGCCTGGGTGTTGCCCTTAAGGAACTCATAGTTTACAAGAAACCGAAACATTTAATAATGACTCTAATGTGATAGTGGAGATCTAGAGAAGGTGCTGTGGGATCACAGAGAAATATCTTAAGCTACATGTGGTGAAACACCTGTCATCCCAGCACTTAGGAGGTAGAGGCGAGAGGATCCAGAGTTTGAGGCCAGCCTGAGCTATATGAGACCCTGCCTCAAGGCGGGGAAAAAAAGTCTAGTCAGACAAACCAGTAATCACAGCCCTCAGAGGCCTCCGCATGAGTTCAAAGTCAGTCTGAGATGAGAACCTGTCACAAAACAGGACTTTTTGAGTCTCTAATAATAAGGTAAGGAAAGCTTGGTGCAGGAGATAGTGTTTACACTGATAAAATGTTGATCTGCTTCTGCAATAGGTGAATAAATTGTGGAATTCTTCTAATGGTGGGAATGAATGAACTTGTGCTCTGTCAGCATGCATGGGTCACATGCCTTAGCAGTGTGCCTCTGCTTAGAGTTCAGAATAGGCAAAACTAATCAGTGGTGTAAGAAGTGAAAGTAGTGGCTAATCTCTAGGACACCGGGAGTAACGGGAAGAGGACACACGGGACTTCCACAGTGCTCTACTGTACAGTTGCACAGGGTCCCTACCTTGAAACTGTGCTCAACCCCATCCCCCTGTGCTTCTGCATCTTTCTCTGTGAGTCCTGTGTATAGTACCTGACCTCACTCCATGTGCATGACTATAAAGCTCACACCACAGTGCCCAGCCACACGCACTGAACTTCATGAGGAAAATCACTTTCTTATTCTAGACCAAGACAGCTTCTCAGACTTTTTCTACCCCTCAGATCTCTAAGCCTCTCCTTCACCAACTTGTTGTTGTCAGATTTTACAAAGAAGGTGCACTGTATTTAGAGGGAACTTCCTCATCCTGCCACTCTCTCCACCTGTCTGCCTGCACTGTGCCCTTCCCAGAAGGACACCTTCCTTTCTCCAACAATGAAAGCAGTTCCTGAGAACAGCCGTTGGGACTCTGGTCCCTCTTTCCTCCCACTTTCTCAAGGACTCTGCTCCCCCCCCCCACTCCAGCCTTTCTCTCCTACATTACTTTCTCCTTCCATAGATGCTCATTCCCATGAGTTTGAAAGTGTACATTCACCTCATGCATTTAGAAACAACAGCAACAAACAGCCCCATAGCTGACTCTGAAACTCACCCCATTTCTTGCATGTCTTAATGACTAAAATTCCAAGGAAGCGATTGTCACCCCTCACTCTACTTCTTCAGCTTCTCCTGTTTGCTGAACCTCATCTGTTACCCTCAGTGGTGCCGTCATCACCTTGATTGTCAGATCCTAAAACCTAAATCATCCTTGAATTCTTTTCTCTTCCACTCCATGGACATACCTCTCCTGGGCTGCCCTCAGAAGAATGTTTTCTCAGTTACTCCTGGTCCTCTTAAGGCTTTCACCAATAACAATCAAAGGGATCTTCGTAAAATAGGCCACACCCCAGCTGGTGGTGGTGGTACACTCAGGATACAGAGGCAGGTGGATTTGAGTTTGAGGACAACCTGGTTACAGAGCATATTCTGGGACAGCCAGGGCTGTTACATAGAGAAACCATGGCTAAAATAACGAAAAAAGGAACAAACAAACAAAAAAGTTTCCTACTTAAAACCTTTGACCTCAGTATTGAAGCAACAATACAGGCCAGACTCCCTTATCAGAGCCCTAAAAGCCTTTTCAGCCAGACGTCTGCAGCATTACACCGCTGTTGTCCCCCCTTGTCAGTCTTCTTCAGAAACACTGGCCCTGGTTGCCAGAAAAACTGTGATTCTGTCCTTCTCTCCAAAGATGGCCACCCCATCATTTAGGTCTTAAACCCTCCCAAGCCGCCCTAGTAAAAGTTACTCCAATGTCACTGTCTTAGTACTCCATGAAAGACACTCCACAGTGAGCATATGGAAGGTGACATGAAATACCGACTGACGTGGGAGCCTCATGGCCTGTCACCATGACCAGCAGAGCAGGAAGGTTGGAGGTGGTCGTTCTCTTGAGGTTGGCTAAGGCTGCACGTTGTATGTGGAAGGTAGTACAGCTGAAAAGCCCCAGGGGCCACCACTGATGTTAGCCCAAGGAAAAGGAGCTATGCAAGAGACTCAGGAAGCAGGAGGAGGAGAAAGGAGGCTCATGCACTAAGGCAGTGCATCTCTCACTGTCTATGAAAGGTTAGTCTCTGTTTGAATCTCCAATTTACCACAGACCAGTATCTTCTATACTAGATTTTAGCCAAAATTTGGCTGAAAAACGATAATACTTTCTTAAGTACAATCAAAGTGAATTATTAGAAAAGGGGATGTTTTCAAAAGAAATGCCATCTACATACCCAAATTTGTTACTAGCTTCCATAGACATGAAATGACCTGCAAGTCACTATGAAAGTGTCTCATAGAGGACAGGTAGTGAGGCTCACTGACTGGCACTAGTTCATGAACTCCATATAGAGCATCACTGCTATACTGGTCCTCTGGGCAGACAGAGGAGACAGATGAGCAGAAGATAGGATAGCCTCTGCCCTCAAGAACACAGTTCAAAACACACAAAGTCATAATGCATGGCAGGTGGTCAGAGGCTGCAGACATCAGGAACTGTGACCTGCCCCCACCCTGCCACTCTCACCTTTGTAATCACAGTACCCCTCTGACATCACTTTTTCAGCTATACAGTGAAGAGACCATGTCAATGACAAAAAAGCTTCTTTTTTGCTTTATGCTAGCAGCTATCTAAGGGAAGTACTGAGAAGAGATTGCTAATGGGCACAAGGTTTGCATGAAAATGTTCTAAAGTAGATTATGATGATGGTTGTACAGTACTGTCTGTATGCTAAAAAGCATTAAATTGTATACTTTGGGTAAACTTTATGGCATGTAAATTATATTTGAGTAAAGCTGTTGAAAAAGAAAAGAAAATATTCCATGCCTTTTCAGACTGAAAAATACTATCTTGAATGGGTGACAGGTTGCTTGGATGCAAGTCAGAAAACCAAGAGAACTGGATTCAGATGAGATGAGCCATCAGTGGTATCAGTCAATGTTCTTTTTTTTTTCAAGAGTGCTATTGAGAGCCTGGAGAGATGGCTCACCACCTAAGAATACTTGCTGCTCTTGGAGAACTGAGCTCCTACCCACACCTAGTCTGGGCTGCCCACAACTACCTATGACTCCAGCTCCAGGGCACCCAACATCCTCTTCTGACCTCTGCAGTCACCTATAAATATGTCACACACACACAAATTTTTTTTTTAATTTTTAAAGAATGGTGGTAAAAATTTATCTGTAAACATTCTCTTAACTCTTAATGATATTTTGATTCATTTAGTATAATTATCTTTTTTAATATTTTAATTTTATGTACATTGGTGTGAGGTTATCAGATCCTCTGGAACTGAAGTTACAGACCGTGGAGAACTGTCATGTAGGTGCTGGGAATAGAACCCAGGTTCTGGAGGAGCAGCCAGGGACCCGTCTTAACCACTGAGCCATCTCTCAGCCCCTCGTCCTATTATCTTAACAAATATTGCATACCCCATCCCTTGCAAAGCTTAAAGCATCTCAGAGTATAAGCATCAGACAAATAATTACTAAGTTATTAGCTTATAATATAAGTACTATTACAGAAGAGAAGGAGGAACTGTGAGAGGATAATAGAAACCTAATCTAGTCCAAGGGAGCTGAGGGAAAGAAGTCTTCTGAGCAAACCCATTTCTGCCAACGTCTGAAATGTAGATACTAGACTATCATCTAACTTAAGATAGTCTGTGGAGGGAGATGGCCGTTAGTCACCCTTAGGTATCTGAAGTCTTGGATCCAGAGACGCTGGGAGGTAGGAATGTTCTATGCCAGTGATCAACCTTCCTAATGCTGCAATCCTTCAGTACAATTCCTCATACTGTGGTGATCCCCCCCCAAGCATAAAAATATTTTCTTGCTACTTTATAAGTTTAGTTTTGCTGCTGTTATGAAATTGTAATGTAAATATCTGATATGTTAGATATCTGATATGTGACCCCAGTGGGGTTGAGAACCACTGTTCTGTGGTATTGTCATTAAAATCCACAGATCAGGTGGCTGATCTGTGATGCTGTAGGCCCACCATGACCCGGAGATCTGTGCTCAGCACTCAGACAGCTCAGAATGAAGCTTCCCTTGCTCATCCCCAGGATGAGGTACTTCTGAACCCTGATGCCTGTGTGATCAGTGAGGCTGAGGAGAGACAAGAGCCCGGTCACTATGCTTTCCAGAACTCCCTGCCATCCAGGCACACACATTTCATCAAGACTTTAATGGGCTCCAAGCAGTCCTCAGATGAGCCTGGCTGGCATCCGGCATGAGCTCATCACCACCAACAGTAGCAGCCTGGAAGCCCGCACTCCCTTGGGTGAAGGAGAGGTCAGCATTGGCTAGGCAGGTCATTCTGTATTCCACCTGCACTGTACCTGGAAACAGCAAATAGGGCTTAACTCCCAAGGCCAGCTGTCCTTTGCCCATTTATTCATACTCCTCTAAGGCATGTGTCTTAGACTGGAAAAGAGACTCTGCTTTAGGAAAGGAGGGTATCAAACTAAGGTCAGGGCCTGCAGAATACCAGCAAAAGGTCAGACTGGAGATGAGCCAGAACCAAAATTCTCTCCCCCAAAAGGAATTTGATTCTAGTCTAGCTGTGCTCTTTTCTCTAGAGAGAAGCCTAGCTGTGTCTTGGGAAGGACACAGCAAGAATGTTCTCTGTGGGTTTGAACCATGCACTCCTTTTTGAATTACATGTTGAAATGAATTCTTTTCATTATAACAGAAGGGAAGCTTGCTGTTAAGCTTCAGAGACCCCCTTTGAACTAATGGATCCCTGAGTGGTAGGAAGTGCTGACTGGGCATTGCGGCCTGACGCGTGCATCATTCTGACACTGACCCTATCTGACCTAAGTCCTTCCCTGTCAGTTTACCCACCCTGAAATAAGTTAGCCTGTGATAACCTTCCATTATGATGTTTTGTGACACTGAATGAAAAGTTGCCTTGTGATTTACCCAAGAGTATGCAAATATAAATTTTTATATGTACTCAGCAACTACTATTTTTCTGCAACTGATCACCACCCATCTCCACTCTAGGCTTCTCTGTGCTTTTAAAGAATCCTGTCTAATATTCTTACTGCCCTTATTCAGGACTGAAATATTCCCACTGAACCACATTTTCAGAAGGCAGAGTAAGGACCTGGGTGCTTGTCTTCCCAGCATCTCACCTTACTCTAAGCACATGACAATAAGTGTTTGTTGACTAAGTTGATTTCTAAGTGGGCATGGGCAATATAGGGAAACAAAGATGAGACATAGGCCCTTCTCTTGTCTTCCTTCCTGGTAATTGGTCACAGGGAGGTAGAAGACCCATACTAGCCTTATAGCAGGCATTGAGGATTAGGAAAAACGTAGGCCCAGGCTTCACAGAATTCAAGCAGGCGAAGGGAAAGAACAAAGCTACTCTGTGAAGTGGAAAGAAAATGAGCCCTGAACCTGCAAGTTATGCAGAGATTATAGGAAAATGGCCACCCACTGACTATTAAAGAGACTTGAGTGAGGAAGGCCTTTGGAATGAAACAAACAGGATAGATTTGTAAAAATAACGTTAAGTTAATGGTGTGTGTGTGTGTGTGTGTGTGTGTGTGTGTGTGTGTGTATAACCATAATTTTTATTTTTAAAACAATACAATATAAAGTTTCATGCAGTGCTTTAGGAAAGGGGGGTATCAATGGGAGATACACAGCAAAGAGAGGTCCCTGCCCACATCTCTTGTCCTCAGAGGCAGGCCTTGTGATTTTTCTTATGATCCTCCTTATGGCTTCTGTTAGTAGTTAGTACAGTGGGGGGAGAGAAGGACACAAGAATGTGTTAGTGTGCAGTTTAGGGGATAAGTCTACAATGTGTCTCACTAGGGTAAACCGTGGTGCTTTCAGAGAACGCTTCACTTTGGAGAGGATAGTAAAGAGCCTGTTCTCGCTGTGTCCGGTTTCTAGAGGCCTTTGTTCCATGCCTTGCAGCACCACCCGTCCTCAAAGCAAGCAATGACCAGTCAAATCTCTTTCCTGTTTCATCACCCTGACATTCTTTTCCCTTCCTGCTCCCTTTAGAAAGACCCTATGGTTATGTTGGGCCAACCTGAATATCCTGAGGAATCTCAGAGTCAACTGATAAGCAACCTTAATTGTGTCTTCACATGCCCATTGTCTCCAGGACAAATTCACAGGCTCCCAAGACTTGGGAACATCTTTGTGGGCACACTGCCTAGATTTGATGCATGTCTTTATATTCTTGTTTTTGAACAGTTAATATTGGCACATAGCACAACTTAAAAAGAGTTTTCAGTAAGGAAGCCTTACTCCCACCCCAACTCTAACCACAATTTTGTCCGTTTTCTCTGATTCTTTTTTTTTAACCTCCTTTCAATTAATCATTGAAGACACTTTCAGTCCCTAGCAAATACCTAGTTTATCAGACTTTACCCTTGAACGTGACATCCCCTTGCCAAAACCAGTCTTAAAGAAACACTTGCAAGGTGGATGTTTTCCATATGTTCTAGCCCCAGCACTCACCCCACAGTGTCCAGTTGGCATGTGGTATTCTGTGGTATGCAAAATCAAAGGCATTTTATAAGAGAAAATGTTGAATTTGGAACTCATAGTTGCAGGTTAGAATCCATGACCACCATGGCAGAGAGTGTGACAGCAGAAATACAGGTGTGGTGCTCTGGAGCAGTAGCTGATGGCTCACATCTCCACCCGCAAGCACACGACAGTAAACTCGCTGGGAACGGCTTTTGCCAGATAAAGTTTTGTAGGTTTTGGTTTTGTTTGTTTGTTGCTGCTTTTTGGTTTTTTGTTTTGGACTTTTTGTTTTGTTTTGATCTTGTTCTGCACCAGAGGACAGCCATGACTCCACGAAGGAAATGGCAGCTACCTTACAGGCAGCAAGGAAGAAGGCGGCCTGGGTTCACTTTCTGTACTTTCTGTTGACTGCCAACATTTTCATGTTAACATTTTCATGTTTCTGTTGGGGTGTTGGGGAGGATGTATGAGAGAGAGAGAGAGACAGACAGACAGACAGACAGACAGACAGAGAGGAGGGCAGAGGTAGACATCAGGTGCTTCCCATAACCATTCTCCACCTGACTGCTTTGAACTGGGAGCACACTGATTGCCTAGACTGACGGGCCACCAAGCTAAAGGAATCTCCTTGTCTCTGTTCCCCAGCACTGGGATTCCAAATGTGCCACTGTGCTCCACTTTTGTGTGGGGTCTGGGAATCCAAACTGAAGTCCTCTTGCTTCCTGGTGGGTACTTTACAGACAGCATCTCCTTGGCCCCAATTAGCTACATTTTAGACATAAGAGCATACATGTCTACCAGAATTGTGAATGTTTGCCTGTACACATGCATAGTGTGGAAATCCTAAGAACAGCAGTGCCTCCTGTTTCAGTTGATTCCTTCAGAGATCTGTGACTCACACATGTTGTCTTTGCATGCATACTGAGCACATAAGCTGTGGAAGTTCATGTTCTCCCCTTTGGTGTATTCATTATTCATTTGAAATGCAATGGGTTTCAATAATATTTCAATTTGGTTTCCATTGTAGGGTTTTTCCTCCCTACCTAACCTATTAGCACAAGTTTGCAATTTAAATACATAGAGCATTAGCTTGTATCTAAAATTCAAAACTGTAAAAGGAGGCTTGGGATGTAGTTTAATTGGTCGAGTGCTCACCCAGCAGTCATAAGACCTTGAATTCAATCCTCAGTACCACAACAACCCAGGCATGATAGTAAAAGCTGTAATCCAGTACTTAGGAAATAGAGGGGTTTTTTGTTTGTTTGTTTGTGTACACACACTTGCACGTGTGGAGATTTTCTGTATCTATACATGTGGAAGCCAGAGGATCACCTTGGGTGTTTGTTCCTCAAGAAAGCTACCCACCTCCCTTGAAACAGGATTTTCAATGGCCTGAAGTCCAGGAATTAGGCTAGACTGACTAAGCAAGCCTCCTCCATCTCAACCTGCACTCCATCACTAGAACCACAAGCCCTTGCTCCCACATCAGGCATTTTCATAAGGGTCCCAGGGATCAAACTCAGGTTCCTATGCTTGCAAGGCAACTGCTTTACCAATGATGCCATTTCCCCTGCCCCAATAGTCATGTTTTCTTATTTTGCCTCACTTCCCATGTAAGAACTACTACTGTATGACCCTGGGAAACGTTTCATATAGATCTGCCTTCCTCTTTATAGCTGCACAGTATTCTGTTCCCGGCCGACACATGTACAGGAAGGTTTTTGAATATTTTGTAATCATAAACAATGCAACTATGTATGACCTGTTGTACATTTTGTTATTACTGCCTGTGTGTCTGTTGTAGTATCCTGTAGGTAGCAGGCTTAGGTCCTTTGGTTATGCACTGGATGTTTTTCTTCCACAGAACTTGTGCTGCCTCACACTCCATTATCATACATAAGAGTGGAAGACTGGATTGTCACACTCTGGGAATTTTGTCAGTCATAGTAGAAGGGAAATAGTATCTGTTACTTATTTAGTTTAGTTCTCTTATTACAAATGGATTTGAACATCATTTCATATATTTAAGAACCATTTTGATATTCTTTTGGGAATTATCTGTTAATAGCTTAGCCATTTCTTACCATGCTGTACAAGTTGGCCTGGTACTCACTGTATAACCCAGATTAGTTTCAAACTCATAGTAATTCGCCTGCCTCAGCCTTTTGAGTGCTGGGATCATAGATAGACACTAAAATACCTGCTGTCTTTTAAATTTTTCAATTAATTAATTTTTAACTTATTCACTTTGCATCCTGCTCACTGCCCCTCCCAGTCATCCCCCTCTCACAATTCTTCTCCATACCCCCTTCCCTTCTATCCTCCCCCACCCAATCCTCTGAGCCGGTAGGAGCCCCACTGAGTCTCCCCCAACCCTAGCACTTAAAGTCTGTAGGAGACTAGGCACTTCCTCTCCCACTGAGGCCAGACAAGGTAGCCCAGCTAGGAGAACATATCCCACGTACAGGCAACAGCTTTTGGGATAGCCCCTGTTCCAGTTGTTTGGGACCCACATGAAGATGGAGCTGCACATCTGCTATATATATATATGTGCTGGGAGGCTTAGGTTCATCCCATGTTTGTTCTTTGGTTGGTGGTTCAGTCTCTGAGAGCCCCAAGGGACTAGGCTAGTTGACTCTGTTGGTCTTCCTGTGGAGTTCCTGTCCCCTTCAGGCCCCGCAATCCTTCCTCCTATTCTTGCATAAGAGTCCCCAGGCTCCATTCACTCTTTGGCTGTGGGTGTCTGCATCTGTCTGAGTCAGCTGTGGGTGAAGCCTCTCAGAGGACAGCATGTTCCTGTCTGCAAGCATAACAGAGTATCATTAATGGTATAGGGATTGGTGCTTGCCCATGGAATGGGCCTCAAGTTGGGCTGGTTATTGGTTGGCCATTCCCTTAGCTCTGCTCCATCCCCCATGCCTGCATTTATTGTAGGCAGGATAAATTTTGAGTTGAAAGTTTTGTGAGTAGGTTGGTGTCTCTATCGCTCCACTGGGGTTCCTGCCTGGCTACAGGAGGTGGCTTCTTCAGGTTCCATATCCCCAATGTAGTGAGTCACAGCTAACTAAGGTCACCCTTATTGATTCTTGGGCACCTCCCTTATCCTGGGTCTCTGACTCGTCCTGGAGATGCCTACCCACCACTGTCAGTTGCAGATTTCCATTCATTCTCCTGGCCATTATTTGTCTGTGTGAGCATTTGCTGTATGTGCTTGGCTGCCTAGGGAAGCTAGAAGGTGGTGTCACTTTTAATTTGTCCTTTACTTGGTGCCACAAATCTGGCTCATCCCGCAGTCTCAGCTGTAAGGCAGAGTTGGTAAAGTCCTCAGAACTCATTAGAGAAAAGCACTTCTGAGAAAAATAATCTAGCCCAGGGAAGGCATTCCATCAAAGTGGTCCTGCCAGTGTCTGAGCCTGTTCTCCACCCTCCCCTGTCTCCTCCTCTCCCCCTGTGCTCCTGTATTTATTTGTGAAATAGTCAACTGACAACTGCTGGGATAAAGGAAGGAAGCATAAACTGAAAGAGTTGTTGGCAGCAGCCTCTGTGTTGGGAAAATGCAGCAGTTTTATGAGGAAGATGAGAGGCTTAGAACATTTGATATTGTATTAAAGACACCTCTTCCACATTTGTGACTCTCTTCATACTGGTAAGTAGTTAAGAAAATCCCGGGGGGCGGTGGTGGCGCACGCCTTTAATCCCAGCACTTGGGAGGCAGAGGCAGGAGGATTTCTGAGTTCGAGGCCAGCCTGGTCTACAAAGTGAGTTCCAGGACAGCCAGGGCTACACGGAGAAACCCTGTCTCGAAAAACCAAAAAAAAAGAAAATCCCACGCAGATATTCCTGCACTTGTTCGCAAAATCAACTATGAATAAGGGCTCCTGTCTTCCTAAAGTGCAGAACAGAAATCTGTGAGTGCGCCTTAATCTAGACGCTCACTCACTGCTTTTTGGTTTTGGTTGTTTGGTTGTTTGTTTGAGACAGTGTATTGATGTCAAACCCAGGTTGGTTCAGACTTAGAACAGTCCTGCCTCAGTCTTCCTAGTGCTAAGATGATGGCCATGAGCCCCCACAACCAACTTCAGCCATTACCCTAACTGCTGATACTTGTCAAAGCAGAAGTCTAGACTGAACTTTTGGGGACAGACTTGAGTGGAAGCCTTCTCTTGATAAGTTGTCGTTGCTGCTATGGACATTGAACTAGGATGGGTCAGCAGACGCTTAAACATCTGGTCAGCTCTGCCCTTTGAGGTGGAGCACTGTTTTATAGACAACCCATCAAGATTGATTGGCCATCTAACTGAATTAGCCAGATGTGTGGGCATTGTGTGCCCTTTCCTCAGCCTCCTCCAATGTTGTTAGATGGAAGCAGACATGTGATTAGCATGTTTGAAGATGCTGTGGTTTTAGTTCATGAACAAAAGCTGCTGCCTCCTGCCGACTGTGGCTCTGCCCCAGACGTCAGCAGTATAATTACAACTGCTGAATTTAGCCTAGACCTGAGCTTGGCTTTCTCAGTCTCAGCTGTCCTTAGCAAGAGGGGGAGGAGTGGGGAGGGGATTCAAGGCTCTTGTGTAGTCTGCTCTGAGCTCTGCTGTATTCAGAGCATGCTGATACCTTTAGAGGAAGTATACTGGATTATGGGGAGAAGGAGGAATAGGGCTAGTCTGAAACCCACAACTTCAGAACATTTGCCTAAAATAAAAGAATGAGCTGGGCTTCTAGCCCCTGGTACCATTACATGCCAGTCATCTGCATGTGCAAAGCCTCACAGGTTGGCAGTGAGCTCGAGTCTGGGGCGGGCTACTCTCCTTTTACTTGGCTGACTCCATATATGCCATGTGTTTGGGTGCTCATTTCTTTGTTATGTACCTCCTTTCCTGACCACACTGGCCTGTATATTTTCCTCAGAACAAACCAGGCATTTTCATGTTGCCAGTAGCTCTGCTGGTGTTAGTATTCTGTAGACAATTCATATGCGGTGTGTCCACACCTGCCCTCCTCCTATTGTCCTCCACACTCCATGCTTGGATGGCATTGCCACCATCCACCAGCTTCAACAAGAAGGCACTGTAAGTAAGTCTAATGCCTTCTGCTTCAGTGTTTAACAAGCCCTGTCTGTCTGAGGATTTCCTTTCAGGGCCATCTCTCCACTGTCACCCCCTTACCCTAGTTCAGACTTTATAACAAGAGCACTTCAACAGCCATATTGTTGGCCTCCCTTCTTTAGATCTCTTTCAACCCAGCCTCTGCCCTGAAAAATTGTTTGCTCCCATGCTCTAAAACCTTCAGGGCAACTCAAATTCCTCACCCAGCATCTTTGTACTCTACAACCCACCATGAGTGTTCTGCCACCTCATTCACCCCCAAATCCACACATATTCACAGGTAGCACTTGGTGTATGATGGACTACTTAGTAATGGTAATCAGAGGAAACATAAGTTTCCTCAGCTGCCATTCATTGAACTCTTACTACGTGCCAAGGCTTTCATCTCCTCTAATACCTAACAAACTCTGAAAGGTTGAGACTTATCATCTACATTTTTCATGTGTGTAAGAAGGGCACCAGACTGTTCAGGAGCTTGTACAAGGTTCATCCTCATAAGTGGCAGGATCATTGTATTGTATTTGATTGAGTTCTCATGAGCCAGATTCTACAGTCAATGGCTTCAGTTTCTACAGGGTAAAGTGGGTACCAGAATGTTGGTTGGCTGATGGGTTGGTTGAATGGATCAGTGTACTTCCCATTGAACTTGCCTTCAGGGTTAAGAGGAACTTGGCTGAGTGTCTATAGCTTATGCCAAGAAGTATGGATTTTGTCTCATCTCCTAATGCCCAGCTGTACACAGACATGTTCCCTCCTACTCAGTAACAAACTGCCTGGAACTCTTTCCTGGCTCATATTTACAAGAGAATGTGATAAATTCCGTATTGATCCCTCCTGTTCCACTGTAAATTTTGCAAAAGATGATTAAATAGAGCAATAGAGTCTGCAGGCATTGTGGCTCAATATGTTGTGGACTGGTGTATCGACCTCCTCCATCCAAAGGCAGCCTGCGCCTATCCCTGCTGCCCCAGACCAGTAATTAAAATCCTGTGAGACTGGGATTTAAAATCCAATCATATCCCTGAATCAAGCCTTCTAGCCTCCCCGTGTGACGAGTGCAATAAGGTAACGGCAGGAGCATGTTTATGTCTGTGCTGAAGCAGTCCCCATAGGGTGGGTAAGAAATGGAGAGGTGGGGAGCCCTGCTGGCTAAATCACTTCACCCTGACACCACGGCAACTTGTAAGACAAGCTGCAGGTACTTAAACAAGTTCCAGCCAAAGACCACAACTCACGCTCTAAGAGTAAAACGTCAAGCACAAAATTCACAAATCCGGTTTCACTGTATGCTGCTGTCCCACAGACAGTGTGCTTAGGTTCAGTGAGTGGTGGGGTCCTGATTAAGCTACCTAGGGAGTTTGGCAGGCAGATGTGTGTGAATTTCCACCAGAATTCTTGGACATAATCTGAACTGCAGCTAGACTTCCTTGTACTTCAGGTCCTTCAATCATGGCATGGGATACTGTTGGAGATGGGTGTGCCCACTCTCCACCCTGCAGGACCAGACGCTCCCTAGGAGCAGAAACATCTTACTCACTCTTGTATCCCTCCTACCTTCCTAGTACAGTGACAGACATAAAAAGGACTCTCAGAAAGTGCCTTAGAGTGGATGAGTGAATAGTTAATATTGAAAAATGGGGCCTGGCTGGAGAGATGGGTCAGTACTTGCTGCTCTTGCAGAGAGAAGAACAGGGTTTGAATCACAACACCCACATGGTGGCTCACAACCATCTCTAATTTCATTTCCAACGGATCTGACATCCTCTTCTGGCCTACATAGGCACCAGGAAAACATGTGGTACATAGACATACATGCAAACAAAATACCCATTTACATAAAATAAAAATCTATACAAAATAGTAAACTATGACATATCAGAGTACACTTAGCAAGTAGCTGTCCATTCAGGGCATGTGCACTTCTGGTGCTGTGGTTTGGTTAGGCCGTATTCTATCTTCATACTCTCTGATGCTTAGCAGGTCGGCCATGGAGTGCATCCACAGGTCTTATTATCAACCTCCCGTTTCTGCACTGTAGCAGGCATAGCTCTGAACTATCTTTTTTTTCTCCAGATCAAACCACCAACCAATTCCTTGAGCCATTTTTCTTCCATGGCTTCTAAAGCCTTCTCTATACCAGTTGTATTTCCCAGAACAGTCTCTCTATTTTGTGTCTCTTCCAAAACCTCTGACTCCTTTTTGTACTTTACCTCTTTAGTGTCAGTCTTCTGTCGGAAGCATTTGGTACCCTTCCCATCCTAATTACATCTGCAGATTTAGTGAGTTGCCCAGCCCTGTGATGTCCATATCAGAAATAAACATGCTGAACACGACTAAACCTGCTTACTGTCACTGGAGACTTTTCTGGTCTGTCTTTTACCCCACCCCCTGGGGTCTGGGTGGGTGCCTATTAGTCCCTGACTGACATTCCATATGTTACTGGCATCCAGCCCACACTCCATTGTGACCACAAGCTTTTCCAGAGTCATCCCATCAAATGTCTGATGAAGTCACCGTTTGCCCTAACTACCTGACTGAACTCACAGTAATCCTGATACAGATGGGACCCATCAGACGCCCGGCTGTCACCACCTCTTTCTAGAGGTTCACAAAGCTCTCTACTGATGTATATGTTTGCTTCTGGAAATGAGGCACCCTGTGGAAAGCTTATGATCAGATGATTGCTTTATCACTCACAAAAGGAAATGACTCAAAGACTATTTATTTTACTACATTTATTTATTTGCAGTGTGTATGTATGCACATGTGCACACATACATGCTCATGCCACAGCATACTTATGAAGGACAGAGGACAACTTGGGGGAATTAGTTCTCTCCTTCATCATATGAGTTCCTGGACTCAAACGCAAGTAACCAGGCTTGGTGGCAGGTTCCTTTACCTGCTGAGCCCAAGGACTGGGTTTGTCTTCTGCTCTCAGATGGGGCTGCGGTTTCTCTTCTCCCCAGACCAGTGGCACATAAGGGAAAGAGGCCAGTCCGTCTCCTCATCCCTCCACCCAACATTATCAGTTTCTCTCTCATCTGTCTCTCTCCTGCTGCTTCCACTGTGTGCCAGTCTTTGGCCTGTTTGTTAATGGGACTTAATGGAGTTTCTGAGGGAGGCCATGAGGAAAGTAGCTTTCTGTCTCCCGAACTCTAGAAGACAGTGGGGCCCCTCCCCTCTGGCTGGCCATGGTGGGGGCAGTGAGGAGAGGTTTCTGGGTGATGTTCAGGAAGTTGAGTTACTGTGGCTCACCATTTCCCTTGTCCAGAACGGGAACCCTGGATGGGAAGGAAGGAAATGCTGGGCCATAGCCTTTCTACAGAAATGTCTGTCCCCAGCTCACATTGAGAAACTCAGCTGTCTTGCTGGGGCCTGAAGCATCTAAGCACATTGGAAGGGAAGGGAAAAAAGATGTCTTTCTGTCTTTGAGTCATTGGGCCTTTGGTGACACTTTGAGGTGGGATGGAGGAGCAAAGCTAGTTTCTTTTAAAATTTTCAAACATTTATGAAAGAGATTTGAATCCCTGTTTTAAATCTTAGCTTCCCTCTTTGCCTGCCATATGACCACAGGCAAATTATTTCAACTCTGAGTCTGTTTTCTCTTCGGGTCATGAATTATTCAGACACAGTGTGAGACTGTGTACCCAGCAAATGTTAGCCCCTGCTCTTACTCTTCCAGAAGACTAGACTGTCTATAAAGTGGGAAGAAACATTACCTCTCCTGCTTTCTTCACTGAATTGCTAAGGATTAAACCCATGGTGCAGCCAGTAGAAAATGCAGCTTGGAGCACATGCCTTATAACTACTTTGACTAGGGGGTATATATTTATATAAACATGCCTGTAAGAGTTTGCATTATGTGTTCGTTGCAGTGGTCATCGTGTGGTGAATAGAGGACCCTCCAGATAAGGCCTTGGGAGATGGGACTGTCTTATCCCGCTCACTGTTCCTCCTTTGTCACTCTCAAGTCTCAGACTCCTGCCTCTGTGTGTCCTCAGGAGTTAAGGACCCTGGCTGTGACAACTGATAGGTAGCAGGCCATGACCAGAAAAGGGAATGAGGAGAGCAAGAGCCCAGAGAGGAGGTTCTTGCCCATTGGCCTTGAAGAATGAGGACCTTGGTAATCAGAAAGACAAGGAGCAAGGCTCTGAACTGAAGGAGCTGTTCAGATACCATGTCAGAGAGTGGCAGGGAAGGCACATAGCTGTTTCACAATCTTTCTGAAAGCTTCCTTGATAGGGAACTCACTACAGAAATTCTAGTCTGCATGGGCACCTCTAGTCATGGAGGACATCTCTAACAGTCACCAAAACCGCTCACTGGAGATAGTAGAGACTGCCAACACTGTGAAAGTCAGAAATGAAGGGAGCAGGGGCCAGAGGTAAATGTGAAAAGGAAGAATAGATGTGAAAGACTTTACAGAGATCACTGTCATCTTTTGTTCAACCATATTCAAACTTTGTCTTACTCAGTCCTCATAAAATCCATAGAGGCTGGCAGTAGTACAGCAGCCACCAGCAAAAGTAGCAGGTGGCACTCCTCACCCATCTGCTGCAGCTAGTGGGGGAAAGTGTTTGTCCTCCTCCCACCACAGGATAGAGCAAAACCTATGAAGAGGAGTCAAGACCAGTCAAGAGTCTAGGGGCTCTTGCTTACAGGAATGAGGGGCATGATCACACACTTGCCATCAGAAGGACTCTTCCAGCAGACCGAACAGTTGACATCAAAATATAGCTCCTGAGAAGACAGTTTTTCCTGGCAAATAAGTGCATCTGTGCTGGGTCCTCTGCTGGTGTTAACAAAATGGAGACAGTGTATGATAGCCTTTAATGGGAGGGATCCTTGCAGGAAGACAGGCAGAAGGTTATGGGAGCACAGATGATGGTATCCATCTTTTGCTGAGTACTACCCCATCCTAAAACAGCCTGTGGGAGGGAAGTCAGGAAGCTTTTCTGGAAAAGATGACAGATTCAGTCTTAAAAGATGGAGTCAGTGGAGCCAGGAGACACCCTATTCCAGATGCAGTAGAGGGAAATACTTAGGAATTGGAAGAACTCATATGATGGTCTTTCTTATTCGGAGCATGTATGATTGTGTCAAATCAAAGGTGGATGCTAGAGCAAAGAAGAGCTAACTCCCTAGGCACCAGTGAGCCAGGCCTCTCTCACCAACACCCCTTTCACTATCTTCACCTGGGTGAAACCATCTCAGCCAGCCACAGCTGTACCAACCAGCACCATGCACCATGCATAACCAACCATCCCTACCCTACTTTCTGGGCCCAACCCCTATTGACAGATCTCCCAGAATCTGAAGGAATTCAAGACAAATGGTTAAGAGGATGGAGTTAATAAAATTTGAAAAATTGAGGCCTGTCACTCCACTAAACTTTTTTCAATACCACTGACAGAAACATATTTCCCCAATGAGTGACCTTCCACAGCTGTAGCGGGCAGGCGCAGCCGCGCTGCCAGGAAGCTGGGCTGCTATTTATCAAATATTATAAGCTGGGACAACTAATCTGGAGCAGGAGAGGAAGGAGGGGTCCTGCACCACACTGCCTAGGGTGCTCCAGGTGTTTGCCCTGGCCCCAGACAGCCAGTGGGAGGTGACGGATGGCCTACGATTAGTGCTCCCACCTCCTCCCAGCCCTCTCTCACTTGCTCCCAGAGGCCTGACCCTCTAGACCAGCTGCTTGGCCTGGAGGGGCCCTCGGTGGGAGGCAAGGGGAGGTCAGGCCAGGGCACGGGCCATCCTGATGCTCCCGGAGAGGGCAGCCGGGTGAGGCCCAGCATGGTTATTTATTGGAGTGTAATGGTTTGTGGCCGTTGGTCGTGAAGGTGAAATCGATCAGTGGTAGAAGTCAGGTTCTATCAATTATTAGAGCAATTAGTCAAGTCAGAGGGAGGGTATGAGACTGGGGGAGTAATATTGGATGGACATTATCCAGGTGCCCCCGCCTCAGCCTTCCTAAAGTGGGGGCACATGTGCTGCCCTGAGGCTCAAGAACCTTGGAGAACCCGACTGGTTTCTCCTGGTGAGTAGTCTGACCCAAGAGTCTTCTGGACTGGAGCCAGGGCCCAGCACTGTAAAGGGAGCCCCCATGCTGGCTGAACCAGGTGCAGAGATGTCCTACCTGTCCCCACCCCATGCTTTATGAGAAGTGACATGACTCCTGCTAGAAATTACTCAGTGGCCAATGTTTATGGCACACATTTTTCATTCTGTAAGCAAATATAGATCACTGACAGCACTTGTTTGGAGCAGCTAATCTCACCCTCTCTTCTTTCTTCCACTGCCTTCTTCTCACCTTCTCCCCCCTCCCCAGTCCCCAACCCCCTCCCCCCACCCATTCCTCCCTGCCTTTCTCTGGTTCTTCCCCCTCCTGGAGATCTCCTAATTCCCACTGCACAGAGCACATACTTAACAGCAGAACTCCCCTCCTGGCATCGAGAGAAAGGAGAGGCTTCTCTGTTACTCCCTTGAGCTCCTGCCGATGCTATGCTATAGCGATGAGAGGAATGCTGTCTGGCACTGGCTCCTCAGACCTTGCCAATCCCATTCAATACCCAGCACCCAGAAAGCAGTACCATGCCAAGAAAATAAATCCTATATGCTCTGGTCCGTCTTGAACTCTGTGGTTCTTGTCTATCTGGCCATCCTTCAGCACAGTGGTCAGCCTCTGCCTGTGCTGTCACGTGCTCGTGTCCCTATAGCTCTTGGAGAACTGAATTTATGTTAGACTCAAACTCAAAGGAGACCTGCTTCTTAAAAACAGGAAAAGATGTCTGCAAAGACTAGTCACATGACTGAGGTAAGGATTTGAGAAGAGGTCTTAAAAAACTGAAAGGAATCAATGGCCAAATTACCAGTTTCCACGGAACAGTAAGGAGGGATTAAAACGACGACAAAACAGATTCCCAGCACTCAGACTAACAAGGCTAAGGTGGACTCTGTAATGAGTTTAAGGTTAGCTATCTCTAAAGCCAAAAACAAGATAAGCATTGGGAGAAGGGGCTAGAGAGAGCTCATGGGTTAAAAGCAGATTTGCCAGGCAGCTCACAACCACTCAACACCAGCTCCCATGCCTCTAACCTCTGTAGGCAGCTCCCTCCTTCCCTCTCTACACACACACACACACACACACACACACACACACACACACACACGGAGGTATATAAGGAAGAAACTGCCCATTGGCCTGCCAGTTCCCATCCTGCACACAGAGCAGCTGCTGCTGTGTCACTGCAGTGTCCAGTGAGTGTCAGCTGATCTAAAAGAAAGAATGAGGCTCTATTTGAGCATCTTAGGTCTTAAAAGACTAGAAACAGGAGTGATGGTAAACATTCACATGCTCATTCCACTGAGCTTTGCAGGAGAGGGCAACCTTACTGGTAGGGAGGGAGATCTCTCGTTGCACTTCCCAAGACACTCCCCCTCCCTGGAGGGATTTCAGCAGTGGGGCATCATTGCCACTCTGTTGAGGTGTGGAGAAAAACCAGACCAGAATGGGCTCCTGGCTCAAAACAGTAGGCCTGCTGCTCATGGTTGCACTTGAGTCCAGTTTCCATGTCTGTACGTTGGAAATTTTGATTCCCCAGGGCTGAAAATGTAAGATGAAAAAACAAAAACATACTAAGTGTCAAGCCAAGGACAAATGCAGTGATCAGTAGACTCTTGTTACTGTCACTCCATGGCATCTGCTAGAAAGGCATGAAGCAAACAAACCAGAGTTGGGCATGGCGGTGTACATGCTAATCCCAGTAGTCTGAAGCAGGAATGGTATTTAAGGCCATTTTGAGAGAGAGTGAGTGGGTGTGGCTACTTAGTGGCCAATACCCAGAGAACTATATGAGGAAGATCTTGAGTTCAAGATCAGCCTGAGCTATATAGCAAGACAATATCTGAGGAGAACAGAAGGCAAACACAAATACAACAGAGACTTGTACTGTTTATGAAATAAATAAGAAAGCATGGTATCTTCATGAAACAGAATATTATCCAGCCATGCTACCAAATGAAGGAAGCTTGGAAATATTGTGCCATGAAAGAAGCCACACACAGTGACCACACATCTTACAATTCCAGTTATATGAAATGCCCACAAAGAGAGAAAGTCAAGAGTTGGGGGTGGGGTTGGTTGGTTGGGCTTTTCATTTTGTCTTGTTCTTTGTTTATTTTGTTGTTTTTGTTTTGATTTGGGGGGAGTTGATAATTGGTATGGGGTTTCTTCATGGGAAGGGAGTAAATTAGATATTAGTAATAGTTATACAACCTGAGATTAAACACCATATGGTATGCTTTAAAACAATTGATTTGGGGCTGGGGAGATGGCTTACCAGTAAGAGCACTGGCTGCTCTTGCAGGGTACCTGGGTTTGATTCCTAGCCTCTTCATGTACCAGGAGCCAGGACTTTCGGGGCCTGAGAATGTAGTCCAGTAGTAGAGCACTTGCCTAGAATGCGTGAGGCCCTACTCCCAGCACTGGTAAAAAAAGGGGGGGGGCAGTAATTTATGGAATATTAATTCTATTAATAAAATGTTATATTAATATTTATTCCTGATCAAAAACAAGATCATATATAATCTTCTTGGGGGCGGGACAGAAGTCGTTGTCATAATTGTTGTTTTGTGTTTGTTGAGACAGTATCTCAGTATGTAGCCTTGGCTGCCCTGGATCTTCTGTCTCAGCCACCCAAGTGCCGGCATTAAAGGTATATGCCACCACGCCTGACTTCGTTTTTTCTTATTTAAAAGTTCCCAGTGCCCCATCTCCTTCCCCCAGACATGCAAGCGCTTATTGAATGTTTACTATCATCACTAGTTATGGAATCTGAAGAAGCAGGACTTCAATGGGGAATTTTATAATGTGAGAGAAATGTTCCCAGCCGGGCTGTGGTGGCGCACACCTTTAATTCCAGCACTTGGGAGGCAGAGGCAGGCGGATTTCTGAGTTCGAGGCTAGACTGGTCTACAGAGTGAGTTCCAGGATAGCCAGGGCTACACAGAGAAACCCTGCCTCGAAAGAAAAAAAAAAAAAAAAAAGAAATGTTCCCAGGGGCAGATTTGGAAGCACTGGCTTTTGTTCCTGTCCACAGTGATCAGTGCCCACGCTGAGTGGGTTACCATTATGCTCTAATGGCAGTGATTAGTCTAAACTCCCCTTAACTTATGTATATTTCTGTAGTAAGAAAGGAATGCAGGAAATGCTGAGTACTTAGTGCACAGCTGCTACTGACAGTGGAAGGCGTGCCTATGAGGCAAGGCCTGCTCCGTCCTTGCGCTCCACTGCCTCTGGGTTCCCAAGATAGCTGGCATTGGTTAGGGTTAGGGTTAGGGTTAGGGTTGGGAAGAGAGTTGCCCAGAGATGGGCTGTAGGAAGGAGAGTCTGGCAGCACAGAGAGTGAGAAAAGTCTTTCCTTGTCATTCCAAACCTTGCCGAGTACACATCATATACTGGCAGATCTGTGCCAGCATTAGAAGTTAGTAGCTCTCAGCTAGCCTTCTCATAGCTGAGCTCTTTGTCCTCCATACACACCCTTGTTATCACCAAGCAGGGCAGAGCCAAGGTCCTGAGATGCCCACAACTTCCAGAGGATTTGTCTGACTCAGGTTGGCAGGAAAGAGAGAAGAGCTGGGTGTGGTAAGTCACACCTGTAACCACACACACACACACACACACACACACACACACACACACACACACACACACAGGAGGCTGACGGAGGAGGTTTGCTTTGAGTTTGAGGTAGGCTTATTCTATATAACAAGAGCTAGGGCTGCATAAGAAGACTGTGTCTCAAAAGAGAAAAATAAAAGATAAGGAGAAAAGAGCCAGAATAAGACCTTGAAGTTCCTATTAAGGCTGTTCAGTGTTAGAAAGGAACCCTTTTATATGACTCTGTGAATCAGGGTTCCTTTGTATGCAGTTTATATTGGAAAATGTGAATGTTTTAGTGAATATATGTAAGTTTATATATGAATGTATGTGCTGGCATTTTGTTGGGTATATGAATTTATTTGCAGGATTTTGTTAGCATGTTTAGCTCTCTGTATGGGTGTGTGTGTATGTGTGTGTGTGTGTATGTGTGTTTTGTAGTAGTAATAGTTGTAGAAGAAGAAGGACCTAGTATCCCAATCTCCATTAGGAAGGACCACTTATTCTCTCCTTCCAGAGAAACTTGATATGTTTTTCTTGCATTCCTTCTGTAATCTCATAAATTTCTATGGAGATTCATACTGAAATTGAGGTGCCCAAGCCACCTGTAGGTAAATACTGAGGATCCACTAATCATTCATATATCCTTCTTTTTCTGCTAGGAGCCAACCCCCTTCAGAGGAATGAGATGGGTCACACACCCCTGGATTATGCCCGGGAAGGGGAGGTTATGAAGCTTCTGAAAACTTCTGAGACCAAGGTGAATAGAAAGGAGGCTGTGGGGACTCCACGCATCATTTAACCCTCTATCCTTTTATCCTTTTTTTTTTTGAGGGGGGGTTCCTATGGGTGTTTTGCCTGTGTGTATGTTATGTACTGTGTGTATGCGGTGCCCCCAAAGAGGCTGCAAAAGGACATTAGATGCCCTGGAACCAGAGTTCAGACAATTGTTAGCAGCTATGTGGGTGCTGGGAATTAAGCCAGGTCCCTTGCAAGAACAGCCAATGCTCTTAATGCTAAGCAATCTCTCCAGCCCCATGACTTTCCACTTTTTAAATTACTTCAGGTTCCATGCCTTCTTAGGTGATCTTTTGTTTTCTGGCAACTGATCTCACTACATGGCACTCCCAGAGGAAGTTATCAAGACTAAAACAAATGCAGTTAATCACAGGATATATAGTAGGTTATATTCAGGAATGACCCTAGAATATGTGTCATTCTTGATCCTTTGTTCAATGATCCTTTGTTCTTTTTCTAGCCTGCAGATCAGCTGAAGTGCCTTAAGATAACCCCAAGTGCTGGGATTGCAGGCATGCATCACGAAGCCAACCCTTGATTATTGTCTATCTAAATTTATACTTAGTCCTGGCCTTACCAAGAACAAGGTTTCTGGTCATGACTGTGGAGAAGGAGAGGCCCAAGCCATTTGCAGCTTCTGAGAATAAACTTTTTTTTTTCTGATTTCTCGAGAGGGTTTCTCTGTGTATCCCTGGCTATCCTGGAACTTACTGGAGAGAACAGGATGGCCTCAGATTCACAGAGATCCACCTGCCTGTGCCTCCCAAGTGCCAGGATACGGATGTGTATCACCACCACCTGGCTGTCATGTTCATTTTTAGGGTGATGGCCTCCCAGCTTCTTTTCAGTAGAAAGTACTAGCCAAATGAAGTTTTGAGTAAAACACGAGTTCATTAGGCCTCATATACCCTATAGCCTCCAACAACATCCTTTCTCACCATAGCTCCGTCACCATTACCCTCCACACACATGCCAGAGCCTGGCACACAATCTAAGTAAGAGATGCCTCCATCCTAATGCTATTTTCTCAACCAAACTTTCGAACTACCTAAAAAATAAGACTAAGGCTCCCACCTTCTGCAGCAACAGAACTTACCATTTGAGCGCATTTGAATAGAACCAGAGTCACAAATTTCAGACCTGGCAGGAACCTAGATAGTCATCAGACCTGTGATGAGAAATCTTAAGAAAGCAAAACAAATGAGTCAGAGGGAAATGACCCTGTTCTGGTTGAAGGGAAGATGGCCCTGAGTGTCGCCCATGCATCACACACACTCTTCCCTCCTGCCAACTGTGGAGAGGGCGCAGTTATAGAATGAATACGAATTTCTGAAGTGTGAACCTGCTGGCTTGTTTTACTCCTGTAGATACTGGAGCCAGTGTTATGATGTGACATGCCGTAGGTCCCACAATGAGTTTGCGTCAAAACTGAAACTAACGTGCTTGACCATAAGGCAGCACCTGGCCTGGAATCCTGGACTTCTGATCCCTTGTCTTTGCTGTTTCTAACACTCAGGTCTTATCCAAAGAGATAATTCAGTGTGACAGGTCCAACCTACTGGCAGATATCTGTCAGTCTGAGACACCAAAGGCTTTGGTTCTTATCCTCTGCCTGTGTGACCTTGGGACAAGTGCTTTCCTCACTAAAACCTCAGTGAAGCTCCAGGAGAGAAATACACTGAACTGAAGAGTTGCTAAGATTCAGCTGGCTGTATGAGTATACAGCCATCAGGATAAGCCGGACTGTGCTGCTTGGAGTCATCCAAACTTTCAGCGGTTTGAACAGCAAAGGCTCGCTTTGCCTTTTGCTGATATTCACTTTGCTGGGGGGGGCGGGGGTAAGGGTAGGCTCTGCTTAACGAGGGCACTCAGACCCCACCCTCAGAGCACACTCTCCCTCCACCCTACCCCAGCCCCATTTGCTGGCTGCTTGCCAGAGGGAAAGTATACTCTGAAGTGTCTTAAATTTTCAGTTGAGAGCTGACAAGATAGCACTTAACCTCAGAAGCCCAGCAACCTGAATTGGATCTCTAAAACCCGTTAAGGTGGAAGGAAAGAATCAACTCCACAAAATTGCCCTTTGATCTCTACAGCCATGGTGACACTCCACAGCTGACTACTCAGCCTGGAAGTAAGACCCTTTACTTCCTACAACTCACTGGCCAGAACTAACCAAAGGATCCCATCAAATCAAAGGAGGCAAAAGAAGTAACCCTACCATACTTGAAGACAAGGAGAGCTGGAACCACTTGGTGATCAACCTCACTTACTCCTTGTCTTAGGATAATTTCCTCAAGAGAAGGAATGGGCTAGGAAATGGTAGCTAGCTTTTCATAGGCCGTCCAGATTGGTCCTTGGACCAAAAAGAGCTACTGAATTCAAGGGGCTGTTGTTTCCCTCCCTGTGTTCAGATTGCATGCCCTAGAACAGCTGCACCACCATTGAGGTCAGCTTCCCCACATGCTCTGATGAAACAAATTCCTACTGTTCCAGATAGCCTCGGTACTGTATCCCCTCATCTCCTCCTAGCTGGAAGGACAGCACTGCACTTGCCAAGACCACCTGTGGTGTGTCAGGTGGTCTGACAGAGGGCAGGTGCTGGCTGTGCAAAGAGATCTTTCAAAATGAACAAGCGTCTTAGTGTCAGCACAGGTGGTTAGAGCCACTGACAGCCACTTAACAAAGTACCTCAGGGAGGTGGGCCACAGTATTAGGCTAGTACCAAGGCTAGAACCAGAGTGGACAAACTGATGGCTGCATTCACCTGCACAAGGTAGACCCTGCTCGAGCTCCAAGGGCAGCTGCGCATGCTCAGTAGATGTTGAGCCCTCAGAATCTGTCAAGGACAGCTGCATGGTGGCCAGAATGCTGTGCCTTGAAACAGCAGAAGGCAATGGGAGTATCTGGCTAGGGAGGAGAGACTACTCTCTCCAAAGTGCAGGGGTGGCTCTCAGTGTGAGGAGGAGACATTCAATAGCAGAGCTCTCCACAGCAGAAGGGCTTGCTTCTGTGGGAAGGCAAAATACCACTTAGAGGCAGCCAGATTCTGTAGCTTCACAGCTGGAAGTCTGTTCTCTGGTGTCAGCTCTGTGCCATCAGCCAGTTGAGACCCCATCCCTTCTGAAGGCCAAGTACTCTCTACTTCTCCACCTCATTGCTCTGCTGTCTACTTCGTCTTTGAGTAGGTTGCCATCTCTCCTTTCTCTTCCTGTTTTCACCAAACTGCTCTTTACTGCCGATGTTGTGGGAAAAGCACTGCTTTAGCTCGGAACTCCATCTCCAGCTGCCAGTTAGTAAGCAGAGCTGCCCCTCAGAGTTCAGGCCCTACTGTCCATTGCAGTGACAAATACTTGGAGGCCACTGAGGTCCTGGCCTCAGGTCGTGTCTGGCAGTAAGTCCCTCCTGGCTGTGTCTTTTGTGATTGTCTTAGGGTTTCTTTGGCTGTAATGAAAAACACTGTAGTGACCAAAATCAAAATGGGAAGGAAAGGGTTTATTTTGTTCACAGTTCCATCAAAAGCAATGAGGGCAGGAACTCACACAGGACAAGAACCCCGAGGCAGGAGCTGATGCAGAGGCCATGCTTACTCGCTGGCTCAGCCTGCTTTCTTAAAGACCCAGAACCACCAGCCCAAGTATGGCACTGCCCACAATGAGCTGCCCCCCCATCAATCATTAATTATAAAAATGCCTTGCAGGCAGGCTTGCCTATAGCCCAATCTTAGGGAGGCATTTTCTTAATTGCAATTTCCTTCTCTCAGACCTGTCCAGTTGACACAAAACTGTCCAGCACAGTGTTACTACTCTGATCTTTCTTGCTCCCGCTCCATTCCTCCTGCACTGCACTCCCAGTACCCAAGCCTCATCCACCTTGGAAGAGTATTAGCATCATATGTCTGGTTATGGAAGATTTGGGAGGAAGATGGGGAGAATTTAATGTTATTTCACCTATTTATGAATGACAGCTTCTGTGCTGGACTGTGGGCTAGATAGCCGAAAACAGATGAGTAAGTCACTCCAGGAGCTGGTCGCCTGGCAGGTGTCAGGCAGATGAATCAGAGGATGACTCGTCAAGAAAGGCTTCCTGGAAGAGAGATCAACTCCCAGCCCAGTCTCCCATAAAAGTATCCTAACCTGCTGCATGTGTGTAAGTGCTATTCATATGTCATCCCTACCCGTTATTGATCATCGAGACACTGCTGTGTGCATGACATATCCTTACTCTATTCCTGTAACAACCTCATGGAGCCACTCTTAATACCTGTCCCACAGATGGGAAGCCTGAATAGGCAAGAAAGAAAGACGTGACACACAGAAACCAGGTTGTCTGAGGATCTTAAATGTGCCTCTGTGGTACTGTATTAACTCTTTCCAGACCATATTGACATCTCTTTACATAGGTGCCCTTTCTGCCTAAACCTACTGGCAACCATGTCTTAAATGCCAACCCAGACTTCCAAAAATATGACACAGGACTTGTGGCATTGAATTTTCTCCATCTATTGCCAGATGGCAAATGGGATGGTGACAGGCTGAAGGATAGACTCTGCTGCCGTGACCCTTCTGTATTATGTCCTCTTCTCAGGCGTTGTGTTACCTGCCTGACCCAGAGGTGATTCTGAAAGCTCCCCTCCCTTACTGTTAGTGATTTGCGTATATATTTAAAATTATCCGTAAGCCCGATTTTTTTTATTTTATTCCTCCTCTTAAAATATATATCACTGACTCTCAGAACCTGTCACCTTAATTGGATGAAATGATTTTCTCAAAATGACTTCTCAGGTTCTCTAGGTCTCAGCGTTCTCCAGGTCTTAGTTTCTTTTACCTCCTGGGAAGATCCAAAGTGAGAGAGACCCAGCCACTGTCCCTAGCTTGCAGTCCTACTGTGGGGGAGACAAGCATTCTTAACTGAAAAAAAAAAAACAAAAAAAACCAACCCTGACAGTGCCTCAGAGGTGCACAGGGAGTTGGGGGAACTGCCTCAGAGGGTGCACAGGGAGTTGGGGGAACTGCCTCAGAGGTGCACAGGGAGTTGGGGGAACTGCCTCAGAGGGTGCACAGGGAGTTGGGGGAACTGCCTCAGAGAGTGCACAGGGAGTTGGGGGAACTGCCTCAGAGAGTGCACAGGGAGTTGGGGGAACTGCCTCAGAGAGTGCACAGGGAGTTGGGGGAACTGCCTCAGAGGGTGCACAGGGAGTTGGGGGAACTGCCTCAGAAGGTGCACAGGGAGTTGGGGGAACTGCCTCAGAGAGTGCACAGGGAGTTGGGGGAACTGCCTCAGAAGGTGCACAGGGAGTTGGGGGGACTGCCTCAGAGGGTGCACAGGGAGTTGGGGGAACTGCCTCAGAGGGTGCACAGGGAGTTGGGGGGACTGCCTCAGAGGGTGCACAGGGAGTTGGGGGAACTGCCTCAGAGAGTGCACAGGGAGTTGGGGGCACTGCCTCAGAGGGTGCACAGGGAGTTGGGGGCACTGCCTCAGAGGGTGCACAGGGAGTTGGGGGCACTGCCTCAGAGGGTGCACAGGGAGTTGGGGGCACTGCCTCAGAGGGTGCACAGGGAGTTGGGGGGACTGCCTCAGAGGGTGCACAGGGAGTTGGGGGAACTGCCTCAGAGGGTGCACAGGGAGTTGGGGGAACTGCCTCAGAAGGTGCACAGGGAGTTGGGGGAACTGCCTCAGAGGGTGCACAGGGAGTTGGGGGGACTGCCTCAGAGGGTGCACAGGGAGTTGGGGGAACTGCCTCAGAGGGTGCACAGGGAGTTGGGGGAACTGCCTCAGAGGGTGCACAGGGAGTTGGGGGCACTGCCTCAGAGGGTGCACAGGGAGTTGGGGGAACTGCCTCAGAAGGTGCACAGGGAGTTGGGGGAACTGCCTCAGAGAGTGCACAGGGAGTTGGGGGAACTGCCTCAGAGGGTGCACAGGGAGTTGGGGGCACTGCCTCAGAGAGTGCACAGGGAGTTGGGGGAACTGCCTCAGAGAGTGCACAGGGAGTTGGGGGAACTGCCTCAGAGAGTGCACAGGGAGTTGGGGGAACTGCCTCAGAGAGTGCACAGGGAGTTGGGGGAACTGCCTCAGAGAGTGCACAGGGAGTTGGGGGAACTGCCTCAGAGAGTGCACAGGGAGTTGGGGGAACTGCCTCAGAAGGTGCACAGGGAGTTGGGGGAACTGCCTCAGAGAGTGCACAGGGAGTTGGGGGAACTGCCTCAGAGAGTGCACAGGGAGTTGGGGGAACTGCCTCAGAAGGTGCACAGGGAGTTGGGGGAACTGCCTCAGAGGGTGCACAGGGAGTTGGGGGAACTGCCTCAGAGGGTGCACAGGGAGTTGGGGGCACTGCCTCAGAGGGTGCACAGGGAGTTGGGGGAACTGCCTCAGAGAGTGCACAGGGAGTTGGGGGCACTGCCTCAGAGGGTGCACAGGGAGTTGGGGGCACTGCCTCAGAGGGTGCACAGGGAGTTGGGGGAACTGCCTCAGAAGGTGCACAGGGAGTTGGGGGAACTGCCTCAGAGAGTGCACAGGGAGTTGGGTTGGGGGCACTGTGGGAAAGCCTACCCCTCTCGTGGCAGAATGAGCAGGGCAGACGTTATAGAGGGGTTAGCCTAGATCTCACTTTGAGTGATTTTAGCACATGGAGAGCTTAATACTTAACGCCTAGACCATCTTCATGTCCTAACTAAGGGATGAGAGAGAGGTAGAAATATATCTCTGTGCATATGATGGCAGATAAAACAAAAATATGGGGAGCTATCCCATGATGAATATTCAGCTGAGGGGGATGCGCGCATGCCAGCCGCAGCTCCTCTCCAGATCCTCACTCCACTGAGACTCACGAGAAATTTATTGCTCATTTTAATCACACCCAGAGAATGAATTGGCAGGAATATTAGGCAGATAGGCCCATCCTATATATTTTATTTGCATATCCCAGTGGCAGCATCACAAGCATAATCTCTGGCTCTATATTTTTTCATTTGCTTCAGGGTAGCTGGGGATGTGGTGCTCCCCTGGGCCTACATTCCAGGCTGAGAGCTTGGGTGCTCCCACCAGACCTGAGTGAAACTCTGCAGGAGTGCTGGGGTGGAACACCCAGGAGGGCAGGAAGGGCACATATTCCTCCCAGTGTGACATGTCCTCTGCTATACATCTCAGCACAGGTACCTGCCTGCTGTCTCAGTAGCCTACTCTGTAGTCTCTGTAGCCACATAGCTGCTAAGTACTTCATGGGAACAAGCTTCTGAATTCTCCCACCACTTCCAAGAGCTTATTGATAAAATGTATTTGTATAAGGAAGGAATGCATATCAGAGACATAGTTTGTATGCTTTCATGAACAAACACTCTTGATAAAGAAATAATCTCAGAGGCCTGCCCATTGCTAGCCCTTTCCCCTTTATTTTGTTCCAATGCCAGAAGTCATGTAACAAGTTCCAATAAACTTTTCAATTAGATGCCCAATTGTTAACATTTTAACACAGTGGTTATGTGTATGAATGGATGGACAAATAGAATTAATATAATTATACACAAAGTAAATATTTTAAAGCTATACTCATAGTGATTCTTTACTCTCCTGTGTATGGGGATTTTGTTATTTGTTTGTTTGTTTGTTTATTGTAAAACAAGATTTGGGGTCAGGGGTTCCATCAGGGTTTCTCTGTGTAGCCTTATTTGCCCTGGAACTTGCTTTGTAGACCAGGCTGGCCTTGAACTCAGAATTCAGAGATCCACCTGCCTCTGCTTCCAGAGCGCTGGGACTAAATGTATGCACCATCATCCCCTGGTTTTGTTTTAATTTTGGAGTTTGTCTTTTTCCCCCCTGTAGTTAGGGATTGAACTCAGAGCCTCAGAAGCACTGAGCATGTGCAGTACCAGTAAGCAACACACTCAGCCCACATTTTTTTTACATATGTGAGCACAGTTACCAAATTCAAAATATCAAAAATCATTGATATTAAATAACCTTCCCATGGTATTCAGATTTCCCAGCTCCCCAGTATTCTTTTTACAAGGAAAGACAGTCTGGGGTCTAAGTTGGATTCAACCGTCATGTTCCTCTGAAAGGGACTTGTTTCTCAGCCTCCCCTCATTTTTCATGATCTTGCCATTGTCACAGGTACAGGCTGGTAATTTTGTAGAATGTCCTATTGCTTCCTTCTGATTCAACTCACTAGACATTTCTGGCCAGAATACCCTCTAGTGTTTATTTTACTGTGTAGCCAGCCCAGTAGTAGAAGCAAATAGAGCAAATTTGTGTTTTCAATCTCATCTCCATAATTAGACCTTAAATTCAGTGAAGATGGGGCTTTCTCATCCCCAGGCAGAAAATGCAGACTCAGAGGCAGCCTTCCTGGGTTAATGATCTGTCTCTTCTGCCACCAGCTGACCTGGCTTGCATTCACTTATCTCCCCAAGACAGTGATATGGTCAATCTTCATAGAACTATGAAGATCAAATCACTGACCCCACGTCAGACAAGACTCATCAGTTAGTGCCAAAACCAGAGACTAAAGTTTGCAAAGTGACAGGATACTTACTTCACAATGTCAAAGTCTTTCCCTAAAAATACTGATTACAAAGGGGAGAGTGACCATGGGAAGACCTGGCAGTTAGTTACCTTATCCAAAGGATAAAAGATCAGGAATCACGGGATTGTCAGCATCACATGCCCTGAATCTGAGAGCATCCAACTCTTTCCTAGCCACTTGCTTCCCATCTTAACTTTCTCTCCAGGTCCGTTGGCAGCAGTTAAAACCACCCCTGGCAGGATGACTCTGGAACCTGCAAAAGAAGGCCCAGTCCCAACTAGGGATGGGGGCCTCTGGGTTGACATAGGGAGGTGTGAGATGTTATGCTTTGTTTTTTGAAACAGGGTTTCTCTGTGTAACAGCCCTGGCTGTCCTGGAACTCTCTTTGTAGACCAGGCTAGCCTCAAATTCACAGAGATCCATCCGCCTGCCTCTGCTTCCTGAGTGTGTCTCTAACACAAATAGAGGAGGGGACTGGAAAGGTGGGAAATGGATTCTGGAAGTTGCCCTGTGGCCAGCCCTCTTCATGTAGAGTATATTTTATGGGCTAGTTCAAGAAGTTTTTAAGTCCCTTCCTACCTCTTTCACCCCATAGTTCCATTTGGTTGGCATCCATAGCTCTTTTTTTATTTCTGTTAATTTATTTATTCACTTTACATCTGGATCGCAGCCCCCACATCTCCTCCCAGTCCCCCCACACACACATGGCATCTCCCCTTCACCTCTGAGAATGGGGAAGTCCCTCCTAGGGAACCAGCCCACTCTAGCACCTCAAAGTCACTGCAGGACTAGGTACATCCTCTCCCATTGAGGCCAGACAAGACAGCCCAGTTAGGGGAGCAGGCTCCACAGGCAGGCAACAGAGTCGAAGTAAGCCCCCATTCCAGTTGTTGGAGGACCTGCATGAAGACCAAACTGCACATCTGCTACATGTATATGTGGGGGTGGGGTGCTTCAATAAGGCAATTTCTTTGAGTTGGATACCCGGGATTCTTGTGCTGTCGTTACTCTTACCCCAGTCTCAGAACCCGCTCGCCCCCTTTGTTGGCCTTCCTACATAGTTCTTCCTATCAACACATTTCAGCGAGTCGGACATCCTGACCAGGACTTAAGGTCAGACTGACTTAGGAGTCAGAAGTATAAGGCACACCTGAGGGTACAAGAGAGTTTGCAAACTTGGTTTGACCTTTCTGTTCCTCTCCACCTCACAACCCAGCTCTTGCTCAGGGACTTATTCTGGCCACCTACCACCAGCACCACAGTGGCTCTCTCCTTACCAGCTTCATTGTCAAACCTGTCACCTAAGGCGTGCCCAGTAATCAAGATGCTTGTCATATACCTTCTACCCAAAGCCCTCCCTTGCTGCGCCGCTCATCTCTGAGTGAGGCCGGCTTAGCTAGGCCTCCCAGCCCTTTCCTGTAAATGCACTCAGAGCCAGAAGGAGTGCCATATTAAATCAAGACTGATGGAAACCAGGAGCTGCGATCAGCCAGCCAAGATGCAGCATGGGGACTGGCTTCTGCCAGCTCCAGGTGAGAGCATCTGAAGTTAATTGTTCCAGGCTTCTGTTAAGAGGACGGTCACTCCCCACACCTTTCTCCTGACAGCCCCTTCACAGGACCTCTCAGCCCGCCCTCTGCCTCTGTTACCTGCCATGTCTTCAAAATAAGTGGAACCCCACTAAAGCAGAGTCTTGAATTCAGCCCTGTAGCTTTTCCCCACATGCCTTCCAAGAACCAAGCCCAGCAGCAGCAATGGAGCCTTCTGAGCCCCTCCTCTCCCCCAGGCTGAACAAATACAAAGCAGGTGTTTTCCTTCTCCAGTTTTTGGTTTGGTTTGGCTTTTCTTACTAACTTTCCACAAGGCTGGGCTCAGGATAGTTGCCTTTAAAAAGTGACTCATACCTAGTATGGAAAAGACCCAGTGGTCAATCCCTAGTAGTGTAAAACACTACAAACTAAAAGATGATTTCTTCTATGCCTTGGCAAAACAACAGAAAGCACTACATTTTACCTCATTTAATATCCAGTATGATGCACATGTTCTAAGTGTGTGTGTGATAACATTTGTATTCCATGATACATGTGTGTGGCAGTCAAAGAACAACTCTCAGAAGTCTGTACTCTCCCCCAACTATAGGATCTGGGAGTTGAAATCAGGTTCTCAGATCTGCAATGCAAGCAAGCACTTTAAACTGGTGTGCCATCTTGCCAGCCCTCCTGTTTTTACCAACAGAATTTTTACCAACAAAATCTGATACTCTTTTGGAGATTTTTCTGAATAAATAACTATTTGAGAGTTGAGGCTTGGGAGGATCTGGCTGTGTTCTAGAGATTAGTTCTAATGGAACCTTTCTCAACACCATCAGGAAGCTCCCACAATCCAGCCAGTTCATTCAGATTCTTCCCCAGTGCTCATTTCATAGTAATTAGACCTCTTGCCCTTTGTCCAAAAAATTAATGGGACTTCTAAGCAACATAAAATCTTGACCCCAAAGAAGAGGTTCAGGAAGAAGAAATGTTTTCTCGAGAATACTGGGGGAACCATGATGGTCATACTTCATTCAACATAGTGGAATACAAAGTCTCATTAGGCTTTGCCTGGCACAAGAGGAAAGGTGTGTGTTATGAGGCCCCATAGATGGAAATATTGCAGAGACAGAATTCCATGCCATGTAAGGAAAACTGGTGGCCAGTGAGGGCTGCCTCAAGTAATCAAGGTATCTCCAGAAAATGGACCCTGAGGAGACAGCACCTGCAGACTGAGGTACCAAGAGAGGGCACCTTAGGAGATGTTTCGGAGGCAGTGGGCATCCAAGTGGACTTGGTTCCCGGGTCTCTCTGGCACTCAAGCTAGAGCACCTCTTCTTTTAGTCTATGGATCTCTGCCTGTGGTCGAACTAATAAAAGGCATCCTGTACTTTACCTCATCCCACCCCCCAAAAAAAACAGATCAGCCAATTGGATGCCAAATGGAGTAAAGGGAAGTTGTTGATGTGTTTGTTTGTTTTGATAGAGTTTTTCTATGTAGCCCTGAACTCCATAGACCAGGCTAACCTTGAACTCACAGAGATCCACCTGGTGAGAAGTAGTATTTACCCAAGGGCTGACATATAGCTCAGGGTTAAAGTGTTTGCCAAGCATGAGCTCAGACCCTAGGCTCAATTGCCACTCCTGGAAGGAAAGGGAAAGGACAAGAGAATATGCTCAGCCCTTCTTAAGGGTAGGGACTCAGAAGACATCTGATTACCAACCCACATTTCCTGCATGCCAGGCTCTGCCAAGTGCTTCTCTCATTTCCTCCTCAAGCATCCTAGAGGGTGAGTTTGAGCACTATCCCCATTCTGTGGTGAGGGAACTAAGACCCTGGGAGGTTCTGACTACCTCAGTTTCTAGCTCTTAAACGGATGAGGTCATTGGAGTTCATATCTGTCTTCAGAGAAACTTGTTCATACTGCCATATAATTGGCTCACTATGAACCAGAAGAGCCCAACTTCAGATGGGAGGGGACTCTAAACATTGAGACACTGAATGAAGTGCTGAGAACAGTGCCTGGCACACAGCAGTGTGTAAACGTGCCCAGCAAATCCTGGCAGGCCAGCTTCAACATCAGTTTCCTTCAGGGTCTGTCCAGCAAGTTGGCATCATTCCCAGTGAGTGTGTATGAGTGTGTGTGTGTGTGTGAGAGAGAGAGAGAGAGAGAGAGAGAGAGAGAGAGAGAGACTTGTCATCAGCACCTTCCAGCCCATGGGCCTGAGTGCTGAATGGGCTTGTGGACAGGGAGGAGGAAGAGGCAGATATATGGCTGGAGTTGGCAGAGCCAGGTGATGTATGTGGCGCCTGAGGGAGCTGCACAGTGACACTCTGGATTCCAGCCGGCAAGCGTCACTCCACTGGGATCGGCGCCGAATTATTGCTCCATATGAAACCGAGGACTGATGGGAGCTTTCAGTTACAGACTGATAGCAACAGCCAAAATTGGATTGTTTGCTATTTATTTTTTTTAACTTCTGTCAAGGTCACTACTATAACAGGAAAACACTACCCAAGCAGCAGGTATTTTTCATCCACTCTGCCCGCAAGAACAATCTGCAAACACAACTTTCGTGACAGGGCTTACCTTGGCAGCTCTCTTCCAAGAAAGATGCCCACATTACTGTGGCCTGGGGAGAAAAGCCACCTGAAGACCTGGCATCTGCTTCTCAGTTTAGGATCCATCTGCCTTTGCCTCAGTGGAGATGTCCCCATCGGGCTCGCACCCTCAACCCCAACCGACTGCCTGGTCACCTGTCCTCCATTTTCTTAGTCCCCTGTGTCTTGGAAAGGCCCACCCAAGCATTCCGTATTTGTGTATCTTCCCCTTTCTGTACATCTACACAACCCTGTCCATATTTTTACATATACCGGCTGCTGCTGCTGGGCCAGAGTCCATGCCAGAAGCAGCTAGAGCTTGCCCACAGGACGCACTCTGGAGTCTGATGAGCACTCAGACGTTTAGCAAACTCTTCTCTTTCTTTTTTTTTCTTTTTTTTTTTTCCGGTTTGTCGAGACAGGGTTTCCCTGTAGCGCCCTGACTGTCCTGGAACTCACTGGCTTCTAACTCAGAAATCCACCTGCCTCTGCCTCCCAAGTGCTGGGATGAAAGGCGTGCACCACCACTGCCCGGCCAGCAAACTCTTTTCTAGTAGTGAGATCCAGTAAGCACTTAACGCTCTCAAGTCATGAGAACAGTAATTGGTTCTGCCCAAGAACTATTTGTGGTAAGGCCCTGCTACTCCTGCTCCTCCTGAGCAGAGGGGTGGGGGGACCTGAACTAGCTCTCCAGTGGTCATAAGGCAGAGCAGGACCCTTGGAGCACCAACATATACTTTCTCCTCCACTGAGAAACAGATTAACCAAGGTCCTGCTGAGGCCAGGACCTGAACCGTTGCTCTTTTTCCCTCAGTACATGGAGAAGCAGAGGAAGCGTGAGGCAGAGGAGCGGCGCCGCTTCCCACTCGAGCAGCGACTGAAGGAGCACATCATTGGCCAGGAGAGTGCCATCGCCACCGTTGGTGCTGGTGAGTCCTGTCCTCAGTGCTAGTCAGGTGGGAAAGGGGCAGCTGCTGTCGTGAGGTGCACATCTTGCTGCCCCAAAGTCAGAGAGATGCAGTCTATATTCAGAGTTAGTGTTTGCTGAGTACTGCCTGTGAGCACAGTGCCTCTATTGTCTTAAGCTCTTTAGGTCATTATTCCTTGTAGCAGTGCTGTGAGATGGGCACCATCAAATACCACTGTGGTCTTCATCTGGTCCACTACCCCTCATCTCCCAATTTAAAGTGGGACACCTAAGACCCGGAGGAGTGGGAGCTGAGCTAGAGCAAAGCTTCAGTTTCAGCCCAGCACTCACTCCCAAGCTTTGAGCATGGGTTGCCAGTAGCTGCATGGCTGGATTTTACAGAAAACATCCCAAGAAACGCCTTCTTCCCCACTTGGGGAGGAGCTTATTGCCACCCTGAGGCCCCCTGCCAAGCACAGCTCTCTTTCAACAGATGTGTACAGTGGGCGCCGCTGAAGGCAGGGGTCTCACCTTGTTCTACAACTCGGACCTGTTTCAGGGTGACTTGAGGCAGGGAAGCAGTTGTCTGAGAGGGTCTCCCCTTGAGACAAGTTTTGCTCCAAGGATGTTCTCCGGGCCAGTGGCCACAGTTTTAGGCTTCAGTTTACACCTGTGGAGTCAGAACCTATTTTTTATGTTTTTAAAAGGCCCTTTGGGATATCTGCCACTCAGCTAGAGTTTAAAACTGTCTTTGCCAGTCCATCTGACTAAGTCCCTCTAGACTAAGCATCTCATCCCATTACATGCTCCTCAGTATCTGCTCAGAACTCAAACCAGGCTCTTGTAGCATGAGAGCTCCTGAGCCCCTCACCAGGGGCCTGACTCTCAGCACATGAGTGGAACCTAGGGACCAAAGCTGCCATCCCATCTAGAAGTCAGAGTCACGCAGATGCTGGGAAGAGCCACTACTTGGGCCCAGTCTGCACCTGGATGCTCCTGGGTTCTATACATCTGCCTCCAGCTGCCACCTATGAGGTGGGAGTCCCAGCTGAAGGCCTAGCACAATATACTGCTTGTTGGAGTCTCATAGCCACTTGGAATGGACTACAGCTGCCCTCACAACGACTCAGTTTCTTAGACACCTGTTTCCAATAGGCTTCTAACCTCTGGCTTCCACTTCTCAACAGCCCTTCAAGCCCAGAAGCCAAAAAGCTTCCCAGAAATAGTGTTTTACATTTTCCTCTGTGTACCCCAGCTTCTTTGGCATCACTTTCCTTGCCTTTATATCAAGATACCAATATCAACACCCCATGACTCGGAAGCCCGTGTTTTCCTATCCATCACACAACACACAACCTAGTCCCTATCCTCAAAATATTGTCTTGGGTTAGACCCTGTACTTTTGAGGTCAATCCCAGAGCCATTGTCTGTCACCTGTGGCTGGGCACCCAATCCCATCTTGCCTCTTCCCCAGCTGACCTCTGATGCCTGGCTTAGTGTCATCCCATCCCTTGCAGTTGACTCAGACTGGGTGATCTGCTCTCTGCCTCCAAAAACTGTCAGAATAAGTATCCTGGGAACTCCCTTCCCTCAAAGCCCCTCTTCTGTCTTCAGAACTCTGCATTAGATCTGTGGTAAACTGGCTACCAGAAGTCCCACACCTTTGTAGAAAGATTGGCCCTGCCAAGGCTCTGGTGACCCTACACAAAATAGTGCCTTTGGGGTTCATGTTGTCTATGGCTGTGCCTTTTTTTGCTTTCACTTTCTGAGTGTCTGCCTTGCTGAAGAACCCTGCAGCTGGGATCACACTGAGAATGTCCTGCACTGCGTTTATTCCTGTGACCAGCTCCCAAAAGCTTCTGGATCCCCAAAAGAAGGAATGAGCAGCCTAGTGGTCTAGTCAAAGCATAAGGCACTTTCTGGGTCTGAACTTGTGGTAAGCAAGCAATGCCCAGAACCTCAGCACCCTAGAACCCCAGCAGGCGTAGGAGTGTGGGGCATGTCTAGAGGCTAGGCCAGGCTTCTCTGGATTCTCCAAACTAGTGTTGCATGTGTGTTAGGGACTACCAAGAGGGGGACAGAACCTGGCACCCCATGGGTACCATGAGGATGGGCAGCCAGAGAAGTGCTACAGAATGAATTGATTTGATAAATGGCCATTTATTACCCTCACGAATTGGCTGAAACCAATTTCGGTCACATCAACCCCTGGTAAGTGCTGGGATATTGATTTGTGCAAAGTAATACAGTGAATTTATCAGTGTGATCCCCAGCTGCGGGGCTTCTAGCAAGGATGGCGCACAGTTACTGCCTTACAAATGGAGGAGCTAAAGCACCAGCCCACAAACCAGACCTCCATGGCCGCTCTTGTTGGTTAGGGTCACATGACCCACCAGGCTAACCTACATATCACAAGGGTGTGGGAAGTGAGTTTCTCCTTCCAGAACCCAGAGCTGGTCTTGCAAGGTCAAGTGATGAAAGATGTCAGTCCTAGCTGTCAGACTTCCTGGGCCTCCAGTCACTGGACTCCTAGATAGAAATGTACATGTTTCCTTGGCTCCGCCATCCTTCCTTTTCACCCCGTACAGTTCAGGTATCAAGTTCTGTCATTCTCAATGGTTCTCAAACCCAGCCTCTTCCTTTTCCTGTACATTATTTACTTACCTCACTGCCGCAATAAAATATCTTACAAGAAGCAAACATAAAGAAGAAAGGTTTCATTTGGGCTCATAGTTCAAGAATACAGTCCATAATAGCAGGGGATCTTGGTGAAGGACCTTCAGACAATTAGCAACACAACAGTTAATGCTGGTGTCAGCTCAATTCCTCCTATTGAGTCTGGAACCCTCACCCATGAAATAGTGCCACCCACAGATGAGGTGGGTCTTCTCACTACAGTTAACCTAGTCTAGATGATCCCTCACACAGGCATGGCCACAGTCTTATCACCTAGGTGAGTCTAGACCCTGTCACATCCTGATACTGGCCATGCAGTGGCCTCCTTTCCTTCCCTTAGTATTCCTGCTGGGGCAGAGTGATCTTCAGAAAACAGAAATTTAGGGCTGGAGAGATGGCTCAGTGTTTAAGAGCACTGGCTGTTCTTCCAGAGGTCCCTGTTCAATTCCTGGCACCTACTTGGCAGCTCACAACTGCCTGTAGCTCCAGTTTGAGAGGATCTGACACCCTCACACAGACATACATACTTGCAGAACACCATTGCACATAAATAAATCTTTAAAAAGAGAAAAAAAAAAAAACCACAAATCTAACATCACTCCTTTGTTGAAACCTTTGAGTGGTCCTTGTCCCAACATGGCATAAAGGACCTGCTGCTGCCGTGGCTGCCGTGACTGCCCCTGCTTGTTACAGTCACACCAACCACAGCAGCCTGCCTTTGCCTTCCCACCTGAGTCTGCCACTGCTGCCCTATCAGCCTATAGTTCTTCAGGCCTACCTGTAACACCCAGCCTAACTACCTTACCCAGTTCAGGAGCAATGGACTTGGTTCCTTGTGAGAAGATATGTTTGTTTGTGTTGTCCCCACTGAAGCAGTTTATAAAATTCACTTAGGTGCTATGGCCACTTGTCCTCTGGTAGCTCACAGCATACTGGAAAGGAAACTCTAGTGAGGTCATTAATTACATCATATTCCTTCGCCTTCCATCTCCTGGGTGGGCAATAGGTCAGCCTGAACATACCTGGCCGCTTCAGAACTGTGTCTGTGTAAGGACGTGGGCCTCACAGACATTCCCCCAGGTCCCAGCAGATTCTCTGAATCCCCTGCCCTGCCTCACACAGCCCTATCCTTCCGCGGCAAGGCCTGCCCACATGCCCTTCCGAGAATGTCTTCCCGTTCTCAGGGCCCATTCCCTGGGCTTCTTGTGAACACCTCTCATTACATGAGTGCTTTGATATCTACTGCGTTTGTGTGATTTTCTCTCAGAGATTAGGATCTACCTGTGTTAACTGTTTCCTAGGGTTGGGCCATAGCAGTACAAAGGTTGAGTTAAGCTGAAAATAGCCCTTTTCTTTCGGCTTTGCTTTTTGTTTGTTTGGGGTGTGTGTGTGTGTGTGTGTGTGTGTGTGTGTGTGTGTGTTTGTTGGTTGGTTAGTTGGTTGGTTGGTTTGGTTTGGGTTGGGTTTTTTGGGGGGGAGGAAGGGGAGGGTCAAAACAGGGTTTCTCTCTGTAACCCTGGCTGTCCTAGAACTCATTCTTGTAGACCAGACTGGCCTTGATCTCACAGGGATCCACCTGTCTCTGCCTCCAGAGTGCTGGCATTAAAGGTGTTCACCGCCGCCACCTGGCCACAAGAGCCCATTTGATAGTACTAGTTAACGCAGGGGTGACTCTCAACCTTGAGCATTGTCCAAATGGCTGGTTCCTCTGGAGATGCCACAGCATTGAATACTTGTGTGTCCAGATTACTGGGTTATTTTGAAAATCCCCTCACATGAGACCATTAGCACTTAGCAAGAGGGCCTTTGGACAGATGACTCAGCAGTTAAGAGCACGGGCTACTCTTCAGAGGACCTGAGTTCAGATCTCAGTACCCACATTGGGTGGCTCACACTGCCTCTAACTCCAGCTTCAAGGGTCTGACACCCTTGTCTGTCCTCCAGCTACCTGCATACATGGCATACACGCATAGATAAAATACATTTAAAAATAATAGAACTTATCAAGAAGTGTGAGCCCAGGTTGCCCCTAAGCTTCAGCTGCAAAGCTCTGGTTGAGGGTAGGCAGTTCTTTTCCCTCTTTGCTTTTTCACATACCAGAGCCTTCCCAGAATGCCCTGTTATACCTGTGCTTAAGCACCCCGGTACGATGTTCTGTCATACTCCCAGCACATCCATCCCATGTGGAGCCCTCAGTCTTACATCCGAGGTGCTTGGCAAGAGCTTGTTTGCAGAAGAGATGCAGACAGCTCCCTAGTGGGCTCAGGAGAGACTAGCAGCCTTTCCCCAGAGCTGCAGAAACAACCTACAGCACTGAGTCTCTTCCAGACACACTATCCTCCATAAAAGGGGATAAAAATCAGCCTGCTTTTTTGCAGTCCCAAGAATACCAAGAATTAGAAGGAACACTACCCAGTTCATTCTATGAAGCCACAGTTACACTGCATATTCTCCCTTAGAGATGGAACTGTTTCTGTCTAATCAGGAACCTGTCACAATTTCCTTTCATAGAGGACTTCATAAGAGACTTTTTTTTTTTTTACTTCTATCATGTTTAGTGTTCCAAATAGATTTTAAAAACTGGTAAAAAAAAAAACCTACATATAATAATTGCTTAAGACTTAAAAAAAATGTAATATTTCACTTAAAAAATAATACCAAGAGTTAATTTAGTCAACAAACATTAAACCAGTGAGAGACTAGCCTCAGGAATCCGTAAGGAATTAGAGTGCCCAGTACCTGCTGCCCCCTGCCCCATATAAGGGCACAGGTAGAAGAAACCCCTTTATTGATTTCCCTTGACTGGTTCCAAGTTTCCTCCTGTATGAAACAGAGACATTATATACCACTTGGCATTATTACATTGTTAATGGAGATATTTAAAAAACTGACACTGAACCAGGTAGTGGCGGCTCACACCGTTAATTCTAGCACTCAGGTGACAGAGGCAAGTGGATTTCTGAGTTCTGCCAGCCTGGGTTCCCCAAGAAACCCTGTCTTTGAAAAACATAAAAAATTTTAAAAAATATAAAATTCAGACAGACACTGACTGCCATTGTTGCTGCCACGGTGATTTCCATCACAATCCTAAACATTGCCCTGTCTCCATGGGGAGCCGGCAGTATATGAACCTCTGTCCATTTTAGAAGGGAAGAAACCAAGACTAAAAAGGAATAGGTATTTTACTTAATCAATGAGGAAGTAGTAGAAGACAAGACTCCAAGCAAGCTCCTCTTAACGCATCATCTGCACCACACTGCTCTATAAATGAATGCATAACCAGTGAACTGATAGGCTAGGGGCATTATGATGGAATTGATCATGAAGACTTGCTACAGAGCTATTTTCCCCAGTGGTCTCACAGTAACAGACGTGGCCAAGAGAAGCATCTGGTGAGGGACCAGCGAGCTGAGCACTAGAGCAGAGGGTAGGAGCAGAAGAGCCTCCTTGGGACTTGCAGAGCCGCGCTCTGTGAGGCGAGGTGCTGAGCTGCACTTGCAGAAGGCCCTGACGCTGGAGAGCCAAGAACAGTAGTGAGGACAGGATTAGGGCTTCCAGAGCTGCCTTCCTTTGCTCTGCTCCTGACACAATGTAGGCTCAAGGTCAGCCACAGTGGGGTTAAAGCCCCCCTCTTCTGACTGTTCCTGTGGACCTGAGCAGGTTTCCTAATGTCTACGTACATATGCTCATCCATAAGTCAGGAATCAAGTTCCCTGCCCATCTTGCCTCATATAACCATAATGAGGCAATGCGACATTATGATACAGTATAAAGTGCCAGCAAAGTAAGTTGCACATGCTGAGCCACAGTAAGAGCAGCAACACTTACAACCACATGCATGTGGGCCCCTCCAGTCTCCATCTGGCCTAACCTTCACCCTAGACTGACAGGATTCTGCAGGCTCCCCAGCCTCAGTCCTCAGCTCTGACCAGCCACACACACCCTGGGGCTCGCCTTCCCCAGTTTTTCCTAGCTGCCTTCATTTTTCATTCTGTCGGACTCCATCTGCTTGGCCGTTTTTCTCTTCAGATATTATTAGAAATATCCAGAGTTATAATTGTTTAATGGTTGGCATTTCGCCTGTTTCACAGGGACCCCAGAGCAGGCCCACCCCAGACTCCTGCCCTGGGTCTGGCAGAATTGACCAGGGACAGCTGTGCAGTGGAGTCTGCCTGGCATTATAAAGAGCTCTTTCCCAGGTGCATTATTAGAAAGGAAGGGGAAAGATGGCCCCAGGCGTAATTCAATTCCACATTCTCCATGGTGTTTTTTATGCTGCACAGCCCAGCTATGTGCAGCTCTCGTGGGTTAGGACACTACCCCAAAAGAACAGCCAAGAGCAGAACCTCAGAAACACGATACCCTGCCTGAGGGGCCATTCCACCTGTCCGAGTGATACTGGGTCCTTCTGCCTTTCCAGATATACAAAGCCTAAGCCTGCTTCAGGCTTCCCTTGTTCTCAACATAGATTTTCATCTCTGCCAACTTTTGGAAGAATATGGCACTTCTCAGCTTAGCCTCTGTTAGCCCTGTCTATACACATACACGCTTGTTTACACATAGCAACCACGAAGTCTTAACCTTCTGCCAATTTACTACCTGAACCTGTTCCCAAATACCCTCACCTTAACTCCTTGTTTCGGTTGGCAAACAGGCTTGGGCTTCCTCCTTTGTCCCTCTGTTCAGGCCCATGAGGTCTCTGAGTATCCCTCCTAACCAGCCCTTTCAGAGAACCCCAGCTAGTTAGTTAGAGAAGATCCGGATTTCAGCCCAGGAGAGAATCAGGCCGTTTCCGGGCTCTCCTTCCTCATGAGCGGCTCTCTCCAGCTTGCACTGTTCCCATCTGTTCCTCAAGTGAGGAAGAGGCAGGCACGGGGCGGCCCCAGACTCAGCCTGCTCCTACCTATCCCGTATGTTAGTTCTGCTTCCCCCCCCCCCCCACTTTGGGCCTGCCACCTCTCCAGAGTCTGTCAGCCCTGTGATCTCTCATCAGTCCTGTGGCTGCTTTGAAGCCCAAGTGCATAACATTTGGGAGCTTGACTCCTCCAGATTGGCAGGCAATCCCTAAGACTGTTGACTCCTTCTCCATTAAGTATGTTTCCAGGCCTTGTGCTCTGACATATATCCTTTTCTCACTGTCGTGTGACACTCTGGGAACCAGACCAGACACACTGTTCCATCTGCAGACAGACCCTGACATTGCACAGTGCTCTGCCCTCTTCCTGCTCCTAACCACTGTGTTTCCATTAGTGCCACCCAAATTGGCACTCACTTCTTAAAGCAGCTGTATGGGGGAGGGGCTGGCCAGTTGGTTGGGTGGGGTTGTTTGTTTGCTTATTTTGTGTTTTGTAAAGGCAAGTTTTGGGAAAGAAGCAACTCTTTTTTTTTTTTTTTTTTTTTTTTGGTTTTTCGAGACAGGGTTTCTCTGTGTAGCCCTGGCTGTCCTGGAACTCACTTTGTAGACCAGGCTGGCCTCGAACTCAGAAATCCTCCTGCCTCTGCCTCCCAAGTGCTGGGATTAAAGGCGTGCGCCACCACCACCCGGCCAGAAGCAACTCTTAGATACCATCTACCAACTACATGACTTAACAAGTCTCTTTATCTGTTGCCTGTTTCCCATTCCAGATGATGGAGTTACAAATCCTTTCCCTTCAGTGTTTCTGTAGGTCTTAAATACATTGTTGGTGACTTCCAGTTATGCCTAGTATCCAGGGTGTCCAAACATGACTCTTCTCATGATTCTGCCTCATCCACTCCGTAGCTGAGACTGGGTTTCCTCACCTTCATGCAAGCCCTTGACCACTTACTTACTTCCTCTTGAAGAAGAGCTTCAAGAAACCCAGTACAGATATGTCCCTCTCCTCACCCCCAGCGCTCCAGAAGCCATAGAGGAGATAGACCCCAGGCTGTACACTGCCCTTGATTGGCTTCCAGAAAATGCTTTTGGCTCTGTTCTACTTCTTAAACCATACATCAGAACAGACCTTGGTTTCCCCAAATGGGAAAGAGCCCAAGTCTTATACCTCCCTGGGTCCCTGGGTATCACCATATCATTCTCTACTAGTTTCCCAGGTGAGTAGAGAGGTGACCAGCAAGAGTTAACCTTCCTCTCAGATTCTCCTTCACCAATCCCCCACCCCCCTCACCTCCATTCACCATCCACCCGCCTTTTGGTTTCCCTGGCAACGCTGAGTGCTCATCCTGGAAAACTTTATCCGAAATCTGCTCTGGGCAGCTTTCCAAATCCATGCTAACCTGATTAGGTGTCTCTAGGGGCCTTGCCAGCTAATCAGATTAGGCAGCACTAATGGTAGTGAGGACTTTGAGTGGGCGCAGAGCAGTAAAACATATTGTATACTTAGTGATAATTATCCTGCCTTTTGTGTCATTGATTTATCTGTCTCCCTCCCCATCCCATGTTGTGTGTTTGGCTGTAGCAATCCGGAGGAAGGAGAATGGCTGGTACGATGAGGAGCACCCTCTAGTCTTCCTCTTCTTGGGATCATCTGGAATAGGTAATCATGGGCAAATCAGCCACTGGGGAAGCAGAGCTAGAGAAGCATCTGGCCTGAGCCTGACAGCTCCAGAAACAGCTGCCCTAGATCACAGAGTCACCAAGAAGGAAGACCTGGGCTTCTTAGTCATGTCCCGTGTTCCCCCTGTGCATCCCATAGGCTCACCTCTGGGGAAGTGAACCACCTTCACTGCCTGGCACACCAACTGTACTCAGAGCAGCCTACCTTTGGGAGACTCAGGAAAACTCCTGTGCACAGGGCACAGCAGAACTGACTGCAGTAAGGGGCATGGATACCTTTCTAGTCCATTGGGCTGTGTCATCTGAGGTGTCCTCTGCCTTCCTCCATCCCTCCCTCCCTCCACAGTCTTGAGAGATCTTTCATGATAAAGCCACTACCTCCTTACCTCCTAGCACCTTCATGGGTCTCACCATGAAGCTCTGGGTACCACATAGTAGCTTTACCATCATTCCAGATGGCCCTTCCAACAAACTACCACTGTGGGGTTGTCCTCTTTGTCACAAGATCTGTGGAGCCAGTGGCAAGTACTCTGTCTCAGCCTTTTCTTGGCCTGAGGTTCCAGGACCTTGAGTGTTTAAGAGGGATGCAGGGCGTGAAGCAGGAAGTCGGGACACTCCTAGAAGAGATGAAGTTTGTGCTTAACTTCAAAGGATGAGTTGGGTTACAAGTCCTACTGCCTGCCTCCACTCCTAGAGTGCTACTACAGAGGAAGTCCTTGGCTTCATCACAGGGAAACTGGAAGTGCACTATGATTGTTGTTTCAGCTTCACCTTAGGAGAGTGTCTGGACCTCAGCTTCCTATCCGTAAAGGAGTACTCGTCAGGGTCCATGCAGCCTAGTGTTGTTCTAATTATTTTGAGACAAGGTCTCTTTACATAGCCCTGGCTGTCCTGGAACTCACTATATAAGTCCTCCTGCCTCTGCCTCCCAGTAGCTGGGATCAAAGATGGGCACCACCATAACCATCCCTAGTGTACTTTTACTCTATAAAGATTGTCAACTGGTTCTGACCCAACTTGTCTACCTTATTCCTAGGGAAAACCGAACTGGCCAAGCAGACAGCCAAGTATATGCACAAAGATGCAAAAAAGGTAAGGAATTAGGACCAAGGTCTAGTCTGTAAGCCAGGGAAACCTTGCCATTCATGCTTATCCTAAAACCTAAGCGGCAGACAATCAAAAAGCTGGGCCCTGGCCCCAGAAGCAGGCCTCTGCTCTAACCAGAGATTGCTCTAAGAATTAACTTTTTCATGCCTCAGTTTCTTCAGCTGTGAAATAGCAATGATCATCTTTAGCCTGCCTGAGTCAGGGCTCTTGGGAGAACTAGATGAGATTCATCTGCACATTGCTGAGCACCCTGGCCTGGCCTTGCCAGGCATCTCGCTGGATGCACTCACAGCTAATACAGTGTTTATTGAGGGCTCTCTGCAGGAGCTCAAGCTAGCTAGGTATCCCAGTCTGGTCAGGCTATGCTGCAGAGAGCCAGTGGCTACTGGAGAAACAAGTAGGAATGGTGTCTTCTGCTTCTCCACCAAGCATGGGCCCTCAACTAGGATTCCACTCTACTTCTAACCATAGCCCAGAGCCTTGGAGTTTCCCCAGCTATGTTTATCCACACCTGGTTTTAAAGGCCTTGGATGACAGGAGATGGTTTTTGAGAAAGCAGTTCTAGGTGACACTACAAAATACTCAGTTAAAGCTAAGTACCTTCCCATCATTAAGGCTAAATTCCCCCATTTGCCCCTGGAGGTTGCCTAAGACTCCAGTGTACTTGCCTAGTTTCATGGCCACCTCCGCCCTTCCCCACACCCCACCCTGAGAGGCAAAGATGGGCTGCTTAGGCCCTGCAAGCTAAATAGCCCAGGAGCAAAGTCCTGAACTCCTGTCCCTTGTAGCCTCCTGTTCCCTTGCCACCTCCCTAGGATCCTTGGATCCATAGAAACAAAGTAGCCCAGGTTGTGTGAGCCCTTCTATGGAGCAACTGGCAGAAAATGCTTCTGCCAGCTGTGCGCAACCTCTACCAGACCCACTTCAGACCCACTAGACAGGCAGGCAAGCAGGCAAGAAGAAGTGTGTGGCTTGCTAGTATGCTCCAGCCAAAGAGTGGCTTTAGACAATTCATCAGGTTGGCAGCGATTGAAACAATTAGCACTCTGGAAAGGGCCATAAACTAGCAAGACTATTAGGAAAGATGCAGTTACGGGCAGGAACCACCTGATTAGGGATGAAGAATTCTGAGTGGTTTAATTTTAATACTGTCAGAAAGGTTAATATTTAATTACAAATTATAATCTCCTTATCCTTGCTGTCTTAATATGTCTTCATACACAGTGGATGTGGGAGGAGAGTATCTGCTGACTCGCTGCTGTAGAAAGACTGTTGATTCGGGTTCCTTTTAGTTGGAACATCTAAATGGGGACAGAAACCCCCACCACCACAGGGTGTCTCAAGGGTGGGATGGAAATCAGTGCACACCTCCCCCACAAGACAAGTAGCACCATCTCCTTCCTGCATCTGCTGTTTGGCAATGCTCTGTGGGCACCAAACTCGAGAGCTGTGGAGCCTTGGCTTGAGTTCCAGGTTTGTTTTCTCCTGGCCCTAAGTAGGACCTTCCCCACAAAAGTCAGCCTTCTTGCCTCAGGGAATTGCTGTCCAGTCCCTCTCCTGAGGTTGTAGTGAGCATCAGCTTACTAAGGCTCCCGCACACTGTCATAGACACTGTCTGTCTGTCCTTAGCCTGTCCCAGCAGTGCTCACCTGCTGTGCACTCTTCCTTGATTCTATGAGAAACAGTGCTGACTTCATCTGCTTTTGAGTTGAGAGAGCTGAAGCCCTAGAGAGCAGGAGGCTTGCCCAAGGTCATTAGTTAGGAGGAGGCGTGAGCCCAGAGTCTAGCCTTCCACTTTTCTCTCAGTACCATTATTCTCAGCTGCTCGAGGGTTGAGATTAGAAATATGTTGACTTGTCTGTTTCACAGAGGAAGATGAGATGCATAACTGGCCCCCAGAAAACACTTACTTACTGAATCATGTGTGATTCTTCTCTAAAACCCATTATCGGTCCAACCCCCTGGGCCAGCCATTATAGAGTATGTTTACATGGGCATTGCCTGGCATGGGACACTCATGTTTGAACCATGCCATCAAAATCCAAGAGAACCTTGGACTGTAAGCTGACGAGCCAGTGTTCCTGGCACCTCCAGTCAGTCAGTAAAGTGCAGAAAGTGTTAGGTGTGAGTTCAGTGTCACAGAGGCTCATCACAAGTGGGAACTTTCTTCCCGTGCCTCCCAAGGGGGTCCCATGAGTTAAACTGAGCACTGGCCTGGGAGTCAGGGCCAGTTTTGGTCTGCCTCTCTGACCCTTGTTTCACTGGTTGTGAAGAGACACTAATGCTTACCGCCTCACAAGACATTATTGATAGCTGCACAGTTTCTTACCAGATCCATTTGTGGGCTTATTGGTTTTTCTTCCCCTCAACTTCTGTACCATTTCCCCCAACTGGACAGCCTTGCAAGCCTCTCATCAGACTTAGTAATCCTTGAGAAAGAACCTTTTGTTCTGTGATATCATCATAAGGCCAGGTACTGGAGCCCAAAAGAGTTTTAGTGGCACTATGGTGACAGGTTAAGAGCAATTATTTGAGTCTCCTGTGTGGAATTGACTGGGACTCTGTCAATATAGTAGGTTCTATAATGCTGCTGTCCCACTGGATTACTAAGACAGTGGTATAAAATGGTAAACTCCATTCCTTCTAGTATTACATATTACCCATAATGCACACTCAGGACATGTTGGATGTGTCCATAGTTTCTGTTTTCTCTTTGTATATAACCAAATTAAAGTCACATGAAACCAAAAAAAATTCAACAAAGAATATCAAGCCCAAAAACTTGTCTAAGCCACTTAGCGAGACTCTAGAATAGACTCTAGAATAACTGGGGTGAGGTCACTTGTCATAAGAAAGCACCACTCTATACCCTCTGGGTCCTATGACAGTCCCTTGTAAGCACAAACCTCTGGACCTTTCAAATGAAGACTACTGAGAACCTAGCTATTGACAGGGAAAATGAAAGGCAGTACTTGTCATGACCAAAAACTTAACAGCAAAGCCTTGGACAAGATACTACACTCTGTGGTTTGTTTCTTCATCCCCTGCTTACTATAGGCTGTACTCACTCAAAGCCATTTAATAGCTTCCACAGAGCATTGCTAGGCATGTAGTAAGCACAGCAAATGTCAGCTGTTATCAGACATGTGTCTGTGACTCTTCTAGATTTTTGATATCTCTGGTCAGCACTCTGAGCTTCCCCACAGTTGTCCTGATCCTTTCCAGAACCTTCTCTGAATGAGCTGCTGAGAGACTCTCAGGAAGTGCTGCGTATGCCCACTAACTGAGAGCACCCTTGCCCACCATATAACCTCAATAACAGCCTTCCAAACGTCTTTCCACCTATTAGCTTAAGTCTTTCTTCAGACCAAGGGCCTGGTGCACAGGGAGATACCGGCTTGAGGGCTAAAGCCACACACACAGTCAGTGGAAGAACTGGGTCCTGTCACCTGGCTCCTGGCCTAAGCTTATCCTTCCAACCTGTACCTGTGCGATGACAGAGCAGAAACACCATCTCCTTCATTGAGTGGCTGCCTGAAATGTAGCCTGCCTAGAATACAGCTGTGGGCACCTCTTTCTGTGTGTCTTGTGCCATGTCACCCTTACCTATTGGGAGCAGCAGTGCTTATGCATTCTCCCAGAGCTCAGTAAGGAGAGAGAAGCAGAATTTTTTTGATAGCCACAATGCCCTCATAGCTTCAGGAACCCATGACAGGGAAGGGCTTCTCTGCTTGTGTTAAATCACATACTCTCGTTCCTCTTTCCCTGGCACTAACTGTGGCCTTCTCCCCAAGGGACTTTCTGGGAAATCATCCACATGACCAGGGTAGAGAAAGAAGACCTACAGGCTCATCATAGATGCCTTTTAAGAAAAATGTAAAATAATAACTGTGAGCTAGCTATAAAGAAAAATCAAGCGGACATATGCCTGCCATAGTCTTGCAAAGTTGAGGAGCACTGGGGAGGCCCACCCTTCATGTCCTCACCATCTCTACTGGTCATGCTGACCTTGGCCATGCCTGCCTGCTACCACTTCTTAAGGACAAGGGCTTCAGTGCTGGGCACACATGGAACACCCTCTGGGAATGAGGGCTGGGGTGGGAGCTATAGATAATGTGGTAACAAGACCTGTAGAAGGTGCCTGGGGGAAGGGACATCCTGAATTGTATTTATAAGGGTAGAGATGTGATTAGGCCTTATTAAGGTAGAAAATAAAAGTATCCTGTGGGGAAATGGGTAAGAGAAGAAGGGCAAAGACTAGGAAAACGTGTGGTTTGAGAATGTGACATATCTGAAGGCCTAGGGTATCGAGGGGCCTGGCCTGGGCCTGTCCCTTGCCTCCTGTCTCACACTGACAAACCTTATTTCCATTCAGGGCTTCATCCGGCTTGACATGTCTGAGTTCCAGGAGCGACATGAGGTGAGATAGTCTTTGGGGAAATGTGTCTCAGAGGGCCTGAAATCATCACTACTTGGGGTTTTGTATGACTTGTCACTTGAACCTTTAGCTTCCAGTAATTCTTCAGCAGCACTGGGATCTGTCCTGGAGGCAGAGAAGGATGTAGATGCACAATAGAGTCACATGATGTGTTCTGCGCAGCATTTCTAAAGAAACCGATCCATCTGCTTTCCCATCGTGGCAGGATTCCTGACTATCCCTGATGAGACTGGCCCTCTTAATAACTATATGCAGCCATCTTCCCACATTGGCCCCATATTGTAGGCTGAAAACACAAAAAGACGTTTCTAACATGTCATTGCCTTCCACCAGGTAGCCAAGTTTATCGGTTCTCCCCCAGGCTACATCGGCCACGAAGAGGGTGGCCAGCTGACCAAGAAACTGAAACAGTGCCCAAATGCAGTAGTGCTCTTTGATGAGGTGGACAAGGCCCATCCAGATGTGCTCACCATCATGCTGCAGCTGTTTGATGAGGTAAGAGCAGGCGGGGACACAGGAGAGGCACTTGAAAGGAAAGCAGCCAGACTTCATGGCCTCGTAGGCCCGTCTAGAGGTGCAGCAAAGGAGACAAGAATTTAGTTCTAGCCCTGCTCCTAACTGGCTTTTTGACCTTAGCAAGCCCATCTCTATGGACATCAAAGGTCTCCAGTGACAAAGAAGGACATACCATTTTATGTATATGGTGTTTGGCCTGCATGTGTGTCTGTCTGTGTACCATGTGTGTGGTGCCCACAGAGACCAGAAGAGGCCATCAGATCCCCCAGGGCTGGAGTTATAGATAGTAACTACCATGTGGGTGCTAGAAATCAAACCTAGGTCCTCTGGACAAGCAGCCAGTGTCCTTAACTGCAAGTACTACTGGTCTGTGCTAACTCGTTTTAAATGGTAACTACATCATTTCTGATGAAACGGTATTACTGCGATTCATAATGCCCGTCTCCTGACAAATTGGGAAATCCCTCCACTGGTCAAGGTAGGCTACAGATGAGAACTTGCTTATCTTTCTTTTTTTTTTCTTTTTTCAGTATAGAATAGAGTTTATTCAGGGTATGAGATGGAAGTTAAGAGGGATAGTGGAGGCAGAGAAAGGCAGAGAGAGGAAGAGAGTAGAGAAGCAGAGGCCGGCCATGACCACATGGAGAGAGGGGGGAGGGGAGGAGAGCCCAAGAGGGACAAGAGAAAAGCTGAGAGTGAGAGAGGCAAGAGGGGTAAGAGGAGAACTTGCTTTTCTCTGTCCATTTAATATCTACCTCTAGTAAAGATTTAACAGAAGGGGCTAGACGGCTCAGCAGTTACGGCACTGGCTGCTCTTCTAGAGAACCCAGGTTCAATTCCCAGCACCCACATGGCAGCAACTCCAAGATCTGACATACATGCAGGGAAAATACCAATGCTCATAAAATCAAAAAAATAAAAAATTTAACAGACATCATTGCTGGTCACTGTGATAGTCAGGAAGAAGTTAGCTCATTTTTTTTTTTTACAAGGGAAATGCCAAAGTTGAGAGAAGGTATAACTGACAGCTGCACAGCTGCAGAACTTCATTGTAAAACACAGGATTTGAGTGTGGATACATGTGGTCCCAGAGCCAGCTCTCCTCTATACCTTGTCTCCTTGAGCCTGAGTGGTACTTAGCCTCAAGCAGAGGATAGCCTCTACCTGGTCTGGACCGCTGCCCTGACTGAAGAATGTGAGGACTGAGGGCTGAGTGGAGCTCAGGACCTCTTCTCTAAGAGCTGCACTAGCTAGCGCTCTGCGCCAGCTGGGGTTGACCCATTTTTGTCTTTATCTCCTCCAGTTTTAGGAAATTGAGGATTTGCTTTGCTTCCCATGTCACATGAGGCATGGAGAGAGGCTCTCAGAGCAAATAAAAAATGTAGGCACCAAGTCACAGGATCCAAATGTCCCCACCAGCTGCAAATCTTCCCAGCAAGCCCAGTGTTTTTTGCCTTTTCCCCAGTTAGCTGCCATCTTCCCAGTTAGCTGGCTTGCAGAAGAAAAGGCCTGTCCTCCAGAGCTCCCATTCAGTTGTGCATGTGTTCTGAGCCTCCCACTCGGGCCTCTTGGTGAGATGCAAGTGCTCGGTTGTGGGCCACAGCCATCCCTACCTACCTAGGAAGCAGGTAGAAACGGAGAGGGATAAGAACTGGAGATTTGGGGACCTGGAGAGATGACTCAGTGGTTAAGAGATAAGAGATGACTGCTCTTCCAGAGGTCCTGAGTTCAATTCTCAGCAACCACGTGGTGGCTCACCACCATCTGTAATAGGATCTGATGCCCTCTTCTGGTGTGTCTGAAGACAGTTACAGTGCACTCATATAAATAAGATAAATCTATAAGAAAGAAAGAAAGAAAGAAAGAAGTAAAAAAAAAAAAAAGAACTGGCGATTTTGCATTTGTGTGCTATCACACACCATTCTAAGAAACGCACATGTATCAATTTATCCCATCCTCAGAGTAACACTGAGTTAAAGGTCTTTAAACTAGAGGCATTCCAAAGCTTACAGGGGCATCTAGGGCCAGAGGAGGCCAGTCTGCAAGGAAGCACTCAAGGGTGAGCCCCGCTTAGGGAAGCTAACTGGCAGCCTGTTTGGCCTCTGGCCTTCCTACAGATTCCTATGGTGGCCTCCCATTAAAGCCAGTCTCCCCTGTCCTGCCACACAGTTCCACTGAAGACCTTTAGGAAGCGAATGCTAATTCCTTCCTGTAGCACACAGCCTAGTCTGCTCGGCTGTGATGCTCTTGATCCCACTGAGTAAAGCCGCAGTCTGAGTTTACTCAGTCAGATTTAAGCATACATGCTTGTCGAGTATGGGCTCTGGACTGGTGCGCTCCAGCCAACCCCCAAGCCCAAGCTGGAAGGTGCTGGGTTGACTAACTGCAAAGTCTTAATTTACCTGTTTGCTTGTTTTAATTTTTTTTTTTTTTTTTTTTTTTTTTGGTTTTTCGAGACAGGGTTTCTCTGTATAGCCTTGGCTGTCCTGGAACTCGCTCTGTAGACCAAGCTGGCCTCGAACTCAGAAATCCGCCTGCCTCTGCCTCCCAAGTGCTGGGATTAAAGGCATGAGCCACCACCGCCCGGCTTGTTTTAATTTTTGAGACAGGGCCCTGGCTGTCCTGGAACTCTATGTAAACCAGGCTAGCCTCAAACTCAGAAACCCACCTGCTTCTGTCTCCACAGTGCTGGGTTTAAAAGTGTGCACTGCCCGCCATGTGCTTATGAGGCAGACACAGAGCTAGAAGAAGAACGCTAGCACACCAAGGGTCCAGGGTCTACAGCTCTTTACCAGGACTGCCATTCAGAAAGTGTGAGCAGAGCAGTACAGATGAGACGGCTAGAGAGAGGGCTCAGAGCATGCTACAGTCCCGGTTCCATTCTTGATGATACACACACACACACACACACACACACACACACAAATAATATTAAAGCAGGCAAAGGGATAAGGAATATTTGAAAGACCTTTAAGCTACAGTGTCAGATTTTCACTTTACAAAGACCCTGAAGGCAGATGTGCAAAGGAGGGGCCTAACAGGAGGAGACCCAGTGAGGAGTCAACTGAAGAATCCATTTATAGCTGCAGTAGCCTGGTCCAAAGCAAATTTCATGAACCCTAGACATCTTTGAGGAGAGAGGTATTGCCACCATAAGCCAGTGTCTAGCCTGAGTAATTAAGTGGCTGAGGCATGAGCTAAAGCAAGGAAATCTGCGGGCCAAGCAGCAGATGCAGACAGGGAGGAAGGTGACCCCTGGAACATTGCTGAGAATGTGATGTCTATGGACCAGCCCAGAGATGTTCCAACTTAGGAATATTTAGGAATAGCTGGCCAAAAAGTCACAATTCATGATTCCTTCAGCACAAAGGCTAACAGAAGCCTCCAAAGGAATGCCCCCTGTCAATCTAAGCAGGAGTCTGTGGCCCAGAAGCAGTGAGGGATTAGCCTACAAGCCTAGCATGGATCAAAGGTTCAAGGAGGAGTCACCTGTCACAGTGACAGGCAGTCCACAGAGTATAGCTCATGTGTTTATTCTTGAGGCATTGTACAAGGCAGAAGGGGGCACACCCTGTGTGTTACTGATGAGCTGAATGGACAGGGCCCCTGAGGAAGGAAGGTGCTGTGCTGGGGAAAGTAACAAGCACATAAGTTATAAGGGCACATGATCCAGACTTTGGGGTGACAGAAGTCCTTGAACCCTGCCAGGCCTGACCTCCCAATCCTACATGGAGAAAATCAAGAACTCTCTAGCTGTCACAGAAGTACCCTGAACACTGGGTCACGTCCAGCAAAGAAAGTCTATAACCCAACATAGAAATCTCAGGAAAAGCCTGGTCCCTCGGGCACTACCCTCTCTTCTTCCCTTCAGAGACTCAGAAGGATTCTAACCCTAAGTACTGGCAGGACTAATAGGTAGCTCATAAGCCTAGGGTGAGATTTGCACCCCAGCTAGGATAACTAACAAGGACAGTTCTGTTTTCAGGATACATCTTAATTATCCAAGAAAATTGAGATGTGAATGTTTAAAGTCACCCTTGGGATCAGCTGTGTAGTACACCTGCTCCCCTGGCCCATGTCGGACCGTCCTGAGGCCCAGTTATGAACAGAGCTTTGGTCTCACGCTGAAATTGCTGCTGTTGGGTTCTTGCTATGAACCCAGTCCTCAGGAATTAGCTCAGAAGGCCAGTGTGGAACACACAGTGTCATGTGCACATGCTTGGGTCATGTCATATGAGCACCCAGACTTGACCCCAAGTTCAAGCTGTCCCCTCTACTGATTTGGTTGTGTTAGAGCAAAGAGCTGGGGGTAACAGCTCAAGAGCTGAGCCGTCTTCCCTTTTCTCACCCTAACCCAGGAACAACAGGGTGATCAACTCCAAGATGTAGAGTGCTACTCCCCCTTAAAATAAATGCTTTCTTGGAGGCCTAGGACAAGAGCAAAGCAAAAGAAGCCTAGAAACCATGCCTAGCACTCGGGTTCTTGTCAGTACATGACTTTAGAGGCAAAGACTAGCCCTGACTGAGTCTGGTGTCATCAGGCAAGGAGAACATAAGTTTGACATAAGCATGGTGACAGGCTTAAACTGGGGCAGGAGCCCACCATGGTTCAGTGATCTGTCCCCAGGACCATGTTCTCTAGCTCTGACTTAACCTCAGACAACTCCAAGCAGGTATTCTCTCCCTCTCCATCACTCCTATCTCTAGTGAGGAGGAAAGGATAAAGGATACAAATAAAATTTGACCTAGAAGGAAACCCAGGTATAATGAGGTACCCTTGGGATGCTCTCTAGCCTGGTGCAGAGGGCAAGGCTCTGGGATCAGGTTGTCTCTGTTGACCTGTATTCTAGCTGTAAGACTGTGAACATGCAGCTAGTCTCTGAGCTTGCGTTCTCTGTGATTACAAAGATCCAAGCAGTTGGCAAGTGAGTGCTGGATACCTAGGCCAGACAGTGGCCTCAGCCACTGAGCAGCCTGAAGATGGATGGAGGAAGCACTGTGGTGACGGTGGTACCCTGCCTGTGTGCACCTGCCAGTCCACTGAGTCCTCTCAGGAGAGCCTACTCAACACTCACATCTCCATTGCTGGTGCACAGATGACCTTGAGGCTTGCTACTCCCTTGACCTGGTTACTTTCAGAACACTGTACTTTTGTGTTTCTGCCATTCCTTTTCTTATTCTGTTATATACTTGTCCCCAGGAGGGGTGCTTCCTCAGTGTCGCTTCTGGAAAGAACTCAGTGTTTCAAGAAAACATCCTCAAGTGTTTAAAGAAGGAACCTTGCCATCCACCCTTCTTTGCCAGGATGAAGAATGGCTCCAAAGATAGATAAGCTGGGCATGGTGGCACACACCTATAATCCCAGCACTAAGGAAGCAGAGGCAGGAAGGTCTAGAGTTCAAGAGTTACACAATAAGTATGAAGCTAAGCTGGCCTGCTTGAGATCCTGTCTCAGAAAATAAATAGGTGTGTAGGTAGATTAGATAGATGGATGGATGGATGGATGGATGGATGGATGGATGGATGGATGGATAGATGATAGATGGATAGATAGATAGATAGATAGATAGATAGATAGATAGATAGATAGATGATAGATGGATGGATAGATACATAGATAGATAGATAGATACATACATACATACACAGACAGACAGACAGATAGATGAGAGAGAGAAAGAAAGAAAAGAAGGAAGGAAAGGAAAGGAAGCTAGTGAGACAGTGGCTCAGTGTTAAAAGTGCTTCTTACAGTTCAAGCCTCGCAGCCATGTCATGTGTCTGACAACCACCTATTATTACTCCACCTCCAGAGGATCTGGTACCGTCCTTTTACCTCTGCAGGCACCCACATCTGCATGGTATAATACTATATATCAAGAAAAGAAAAAAAAAACTCTGGGCATAGTGGTATAAGCCTTGAATCCCAGCACTTGGAAGACAGAAGCAAGTTGATCTTTGTGAGTTTGTGGCCAGCCTATTCTGCAAAAAAAGATATAGAAGTGAATGCTGTCTGATTTTACAAGATATCCTAGGCCACAGGAGTAGCAGCCATCTGACCATTTGCCCAGCGTGATTTCATAAAGTGTTACTGGTGTCAGCTTCTAGTCCTCATAATCACCTTCTAGACATCCTACCCTGCATGCCTGCAGCAACCCTTCGTCATCCCTTCATCGGCATTGTTTTCTGGTCTTACTGACCCTCTAGACAGGATCATGACAAGGCTCAAAGAGTCCCAGCCCAGAGTAGGCCTCCAGATGTGTTTGGTGGGAAATCAGAATGGCCACTGGGAGCCCCTGGAATGCTAGGTGCCTGCGGACCAAAAGCAGGTCCACCTCACATGGAGGGTGTCAGTCAGTGAAGCCGTTGTTGTTAGGATGTGAGTCCCATGCCCAGAAAGCTCAGAGTGAGAGGCAACAGCATAGAGCATTGAGAAACAGCTGTCTGATGGAGCTTGTCCAGCTACCAGCTTCCTAAACATTACCATCCCTATCCTTACCAGGGCCGCCTGACAGATGGCAAGGGGAAGACCATTGACTGCAAGGATGCCATCTTCATCATGACTTCCAATGTAGCCAGTGATGAGATCGCCCAGCATGCATTGCAGCTCAGACAGGAAGCTTTGGAGATGAGCCGAAATCGAATTGCTGAAAACCTTGGTATGATGTATGACCTGGGCTGTTTCAGAGAGGTCATCCGACCACTGGCATACCTAGGGGCAGAAATAGAGTTGAGATTCTTAGAGCAGAAAGCAGGCATTGTACCAGAGAGTAGCGAGGACAAGAGAGTGTGTCCCTCCCTCAGTAAAGCCCAGGTCTACTGGTTTACAGGGGGCTTCTGAGACACACACACACACAGCCATGGGACTAGAGAGATAAACACTCAACAGACTTTGAAGAAATACCAGGTCAGAAATTATGGAAGTGGGCAAGGCCTCACATGAGGTTCTCCAAGATGGCATCAGAGAGAGGCTGCATCTGCCTTTCTCCTCAGGATGAGCCCTGGAGCTCAGGCCTTCATCCTGAATCTTCTCCTGTCTCAAACAACTCTCTCCTGAGTCTGTGGCTTGAGGCATCTGTGAGCCAAAGGGCCTCAGAAGCTATTGAGGAGGTCAGTACTGGGCCCGGGACCTTAGACTGACTGCATGCACTCAACAGAAGGCCCATGGCTCCTCCATAGAGCCAGCAGAGCCAGAGTTCCCTGAGTGTAGTGGGTAAGTACTTTATGATCTGTCTTCACAGGGGATGTCCAGATTAGTGACAAGATCACCATCTCAAAGAACTTTAAAGAGAATGTGATCCGACCCATCTTGAAAGTGAGTTTTTCTTCTGACTTCCTGCTCCTGTGGGGCTTTAGGACAGAGGAGCCACACATGAGATGCGGAAGGCCCGGAAACTTTGCTGCCCACCCTCACTGACACCTCCCCCTTAACCTGGCTCTGCAGGCTCACTTCCGGAGAGACGAGTTTCTGGGACGGATCAATGAGATCGTCTACTTCCTCCCTTTCTGCCACTCAGAGCTCATCCAGCTGGTCAACAAGGAACTGAACTTCTGGGCTAAGAGAGTAAGAGAACCGACTGCCCACGGGTGGGGATAAGACACCTGGAACTCAAAGAATGACCCCAAGGTGATGTGGGGCCAGTGGTCCAGGGGGCACAGGTACTGGGCCACATGCAGACAGACCTCTCTCTGACCCGCCTCAGGCCAAGCAGAGGCACAACATCACACTCCTGTGGGACCGTGAGGTGGCAGACGTGTTGGTCGACGGCTACAACGTCCACTATGGCGCCCGCTCCATTAAGCATGAGGTGAGCACAGAAGCCTGAAACAAGCTTGGTGCCTTTATACCTTCCTCCTGGTGTCCACAGACCTAACTTTTGGGCTCAGCCAGTCTCCCTGTAATTTAGCTGCTAGAATTATCCATACCAACAGAAGTCCTTTCAAAACTAAAAAAAAGATGATCAATTAAAACTAAGTGGTGAGGAGGGGGTGTTGAAGAGATGGCTTAATGGTTAGGAGCACTGGCTTCTCTTCCAGAGAACCCAGGTTCAATTCCCAGCACCCACATGGCAGCTCACAGCTGTAACCCCTGTTCCGGGGAGCTGACACCCTCACACAGAGGTACATACAGTCAAAACACCAATGTACATTTTTAAAAAAAGAAAAAAAAAACTAAGGGGAATGGGTAAGGGACCGGGAAGAGAGGAGGAGAGACAGAGTGGGGAGGGGGTAATCAGGATGTAAAGTGAGTAACTAAATTAATTCTAAAAAATAGTCTCTAAGCAAGATGAGTTAGTGTGAACCCCCATTTGAAGAGCCTGGGCGGAGAGCATCTAAGACTCCCATCGTGAAGCCTTTAGCGGTAGCCTGCGAGCTTGTTGCCGCTAAGTCCAGTTTGTAAGGAAGACCTGTGGCTCCGAGATCCTGGCTTGCCCCATCACATGACAGAGGCCAGCTCCAGCTCCAGCTCCTTCCACAGGTCAGGTGCAGGCCAAGGCATAACGACCATGTCACCTTCTACCACCTGCAGGTAGAGCGGCGTGTGGTCAACCAGCTGGCTGCAGCCTATGAGCAGGACCTGCTACCAGGGGGCTGCACCCTGCGTATCACTGTGGAGGACTCAGACAAGCACCTCCTCAAGAGCCCTGAGCTGCCCTCACCCCAGGCTGAGAAGCGTCCACCTACATTGCGACTGGAGATCATTGATAAGGACAGCAAGACCCGCAAACTGGACATCCAGGCACCACTCCACCCTGAGAAGGTGTGCTACACCATCTAGCATCCACCTGTCTGTCCGTGTCCTGAACATCTAATAAAGGCCCCTTGCTGTGGCATGGCAACCGATCTACCTTACCCTCATGCCTTTCCAAGGCCTAGCACCCTCTCCTGCCTTTCTTGGTTGTGAGGTTCATAGTCTGTTATGATCTGCAAGGCAAGGAACAGGAAGCCTGGTCTGCACTTCAGTGTGGACTCCATTCCATGTAATCACTACCAGAAGCTCAGAAACATGCAGCGGAGAGCACGTCTGGCTGAAGAAGATAGGGATCAGGCGGTGGTATGCCCCCTCTACTTGTGCTAATGCAGCCCATCCCAGGATGGCCCCGTGGCAGGGGGAAGGCGACCGCCCCAAGCACAGGTGGCTCTGTAGTTTATTCTACAGCGGCCTCTTTCCCATGACCTTCAACTGGCAGAGTCAAGGCTTAGGACTAAGCCAGTGTAGGGCACCCATAGGTCTGACTGGTTCCTCTTCCTGCCTTCCTCTGAGATGGGACCATGGTCCCAGGTGAACAAACTCAGCTCTGAGATGGGGCTCGTTCATCAGGCTGGCAGTGCAGATAACGGGAAGCGATATGGGAGCAAGGTTGGGGTCAGGCTCCCCGCAGGTGGACATGGATCTGCCTTAGCTCTGTCTTTTTTTTTTTAACTTCATTTTTTTTTATTTAAGTTTTTTTTATTTACATTCCAAATCATTTCCCCTTTCCCGTTTCCTCCCTCCCCAAAAGTCCCATAAGCCCCCTTCCCTCCCTCTTTTCTTCATTCAACCCCCTCTCGTTTCTCTGTCCTGGCGTTCCCCTACATCCAGTCTTTCCAGGACCATCCTCTTCTTCTCCTTCCATCTTCTTAGAAATCTACTGATATGCGAATTGTGTCTAGGGTATTCCGAGATTCTGGGTTAATATCCCCTTATCAGTGACTGCATACCATGTGTGTTCTTTTGTGATTGGGTTACCTCACTAAGGATGATATTTTCAAGTTCTGACCATTTGCCTAGGAATTTCATGAGTTCATTGTTTTTCATTGCAGAGTAGTATTCCATTGTGTAAATATACCACATCTTCTGAATCCATTCCTCCGTTGAGGGACATCTGGGTTCTTTCCAGCTTCTGGCTATTATAAATAAGGCTGCTATGAACCTAGTGGAGCATGTGTCCTTATTGCATGCAGGTAAAGCCTCTGGGTATATGCCCAGGAGTGGTATAGCCGGATCCTCCGGGAGTGTCATGCCCAGTTTTCTGAGGAACCGCCAGACTGCTTTCCAGAGTGGTTGTACCAGCTTGCAATCCCACCAGCAGTGGAGGAGTGTTCCTCTTTCTCCACATCCTCGCCAACAACTGCTGTCTCCTGTGTTTTTGATCTTAGCCATTCTGACTGGTGTGAGATGGAATCTCAGGGTTGTTTTGATTTGCATTTCCCTAATGACTAAGGATGTTGAACATTTCTTTAGGTTTAGCTCTGTCTCTTAACTGCTGTCCCAGCCAGGTCACTGTGGCCTGGCAAGTCACTCTGCATCATCTGCAGAAGCCATCACCAGTTGACACTGTCATCTGCCACTACAGGACTGAGTAGAACCCTCCTGTCCCTTAGCCAGCCTCTGTCAAGATGCTTAGACAGGGACTGGAGAGATGGCTCAGCAGTTAAGCACACTGACTGCTCTTCCAAAGGTCCTGAGTTCAATTCCCAGCAACCACATGGTGGCTCACAACCATCTGTAATGGGATCTGACGCCCTCTTCTGGCGTGTCTGAAGACAGCTACAATGTACTTACATATAATAATAAATAAATTTTTAAAAAAAGATGCTTAGACAGGGCTGAAGTCAGTGCCATGAGTCATAGAATGTCATGACAAGATGGACACAGCTCCGAGTGATACCACCTCACCCCTCAGAGGCAGCCTACTGCTCACTACCTCAATAATTGTATTCTTTTTACTTTGAAATTGTTTAGGCTTACAGAAGATTATGAAAAAAAAAGTAAACCTCTTATACCTTTAACTCAGCCTCTCCTGTCGTACAACATAGACCCATGGGGAGTGACAGGACCAGGGAGGTAGCATTGCCGCACACTCCTGCCCCATCGCAGGCTGCGGCTTTCACCGGCCTGGACACCCCACACTGCCTTTTGCTCTCCATTACCTTCCCTGTGTCTGCCCAAGGCAGCCTCTGAGTCCTCCCTGCTCTTCTGTGATCGTGGCATTCTGAAGAGTCCAAGCCAGTTCTTTTGTAGAATATCCTTCAGCTGGGATCTAGCTAATGCTTTCACGGATGAGATTGGGGTCTGCGTTTTTGGCAAGGTGACCACAGAAACCAATGCCCTGCTGCCTCCCTCCCAGCACGTGGCACTGTTAACTGTAACCCCAAAGCTCGAGTTGTCAGGAAAAAGGTTCTCTACTGTAAAATTGAAAGTTTCAGGCTGAGATGTAATATTGGACCTTGGCTAGCATGCACAAAGGCCCAGGTTGGTTCCCAGTGCCACAAAAATAAGTGTATATAATTAAATATAATTTTCCCCTAGAACTGAAATCAAGCCAGACTACTGGCTTATGCCTGGAGTCCCAGCAGTTGGGAGGTTGAGGTAGGATTGTCACAAGTTTGAGGCTATCTTGTGCTGCATACTGAGTTCCAGACCAACCTAGGCTACATAGTAAATCCCTGTCTCTAAGAGTCAAGCAGGTACATTTCTTTAAATTTGAGACTGGTCTGGTCTACAGAGTGAGCTGCAGGCCAGCCAGGGCTGCATAGTAAGACCTTGTCTCAAAAAACAGAAATCCTTTCACATGGCCCAGCAGGTTATGGCGCATAGTGCTCAGCCTGATGACTTGAGTTCAATTCCTTGAACCCATGTAAAGATGGAGGCGGAGAACTGACCTCAAAAAAAAAAAAATGGTCCTCTGACCACACACGTGACATGAGTGCACGCCCTCATACATATACAGACATACAGACATATGACAGTAAGAATACATTTTTTAAAGTAATGATAATGTTCTGAAAAGATACTTAAAGCTGTTTAAATGTCACATGCTTAGAATTTTTCTTAGAGGAAGTGTCCTTCTCAAAGCTGAGACTTTATATTGTTGAATTTACTGTTTTACTTATGAAGATTTCATTGTTCCCTATTCATCTGTATTTTTTTTGTTGTTGTTGTTGTTGTTTTGTGGTTTTTTTTTTTTTTTTTTTTTTTTGGTTTTTCGAGACAGGGTTTCTCTGTGTAGCCCTGGCTGTCCTGGAACTCACTCTGTAGACCAGGCTGGCCTCGAACTCAGAAATCCTCCTGCCTCTGCCTCCCAAGTGCTGGGATTAAAGGTGTGCGCCACCACCGCCCGGCCATCTGTATTTAATAATTGGTATTCTGTTCCAAAGAAACCTTTTACCTCATACATTTATTCAGTAATGTATGCTCGTGTATTCTGTTGGTTGTAATGGAGTAGGAAGTGTTGCTGCGCGCAGCCCCACGTGGCCGATGCGAGCTCCTTAATGCCTTGACGTTGCTTGCGCCTCCATGTTCTGGGCTCACTCCCAGCCTTCACGCCACAACTCCCATCTCTCCAAGGTGTTCCTGCTTCCTTTTATTGTATGAACCAATGGCTTCTTGATGCTTTAAAGAATTATGTGCATGAGTGTATGTCTGTGTACCATATGTGTGCAATGTCTCTGGAGGCCGGAAGAGGGTGTTGGATACACTGAAACTAGAGTTGCAGACAGTCTTGTCCCACCATGTAGGCGTTGGATTCGAACCTGGGTCCCCTGAGAGCAGTAACTGCTCTTAACCACTGGACTCTCTCCAGCACATGTTGTGGCCTTCCTACAACCTTACTATCCCTTTCTGCTTCTTCCTTGCCTGTTTCTGTTTCTTTCCTTTTCCTGTGTTTGTCAGAGAGCAGTGTTTCTCAACCTGTGGGTAGGGATTCCCTCAGGGGTCCAACAGCTCTTTCACAGGGTTCGCCAAGGACCATCGGAAAACACAGATTTACACTATGACTCACAACAGTAGCAAAATTACTGTAATGAGGTAGCAACAGAAATGATTTTGTGTTTGGGGCCACCACTATATAAAAGGGTCGCAGCATTAGGAAGGTTGAGAACCACTGTGCTAGAGACTTAAGACTGCCTATCCTCTAGGCCTCATTCCTATTGGATCATCAACTGTGGCCAGGAACAGCTGCCATTTAACTCAAAACTAGATCATTTTTATGACTGAAAACTCCATGGCCACCTTCCTGCTTGTAGGACGGGGAGCAGGATCAGTTCTTGGGCTCTGAGGTACTTGGATTGTCCTCCCATCAAGAGGCCAGACCCCATTGGTCATGCTGGACTAGTCCGGTGCCTGAGTCCCTTCCTGGGCTTTGCTCAACGTGCATGCACCACTTCTTCTGGTATCGGACTTTGTCACTAGAACACAAGCCCCAGGAGGACATGGTGACCTGTCTGGCTTAATTCAGAGCCTGCCGTAGCCCAGCACGGAACAGATGCTCCAGGAACATTTAGCTGGGGAGGCCCCAGGACAGGACAGGGTGGTTTATTTGCTCTGCATTCTTTGACTTGTTAAGAATGTGTAGTCAGGGATTGAGAACTGTGCACGCAGAGCAAGGTGACAGTGGGCTGCTTATGTAAGGCCCTGGCCTAGCTGCCTGTGGTGCAAAAGAGAAATGGCTGAGCAGGACGGGCACAAACCTGTAATCCCTGCAGGTCCGGAGAGTGGCCTCTGGCAGGAGGAGGGGAGTTTAAAGTATGTGGCGATTGTTTTAGATTCAGAGTTACTCAGTGAGGAGGAAAAATACCGCCTTAGGGGCTGGATTGATGGCTGGTGGTTTCATGCGTCAGTCCTCAGCACCCACGACAGTGCACAGCCGTCTGTAGATCCAGTTCCAGGGGACCCAACACCTGGCCTCTGTGGGCTCTGCATACACGGTGCACCTGAACTCAAACACATAAAATTAAGAAAAAAAATTAATGACACTCTTAAACCTCAAGATTATCCTGAGGAAAATCTTAAGAAATGAGCAGAAAATAAGCAATAAAAGCTGAGCGTTAGGAGAGAAAAGATTTTTAAAAAATTAGCCAGATATGGTGACCCACCCCTAGAACTCCGGCGCTGAGGAGGCTGAAGCCGGCCAGTCTCTGTGGTCAGCTAAAAGTGGAAAATAGGCAACAGCTGCTGAAGCTGCCGGGAAAAGGTGCCAAGAAAAGTGAGAATACACGATGAGTAAGAAATTACAGGTAGTTCTGAGAGGGGAATAATTTTTAGAATTTTACAACAACAAATATGAAAACAGGGTCAAAGGCGGTTTCCTAGGAAACACTGAAGACGTACTTTGATTGTGTTGTAGTCGAGGGTGTGACTCAGTCATAGTGCGATTGCTTCACCTTTGTGAGGCTCTGTCCACCAGCCCCCCCCCGAAAATAAACAAACAAAAACTGGTTGTGCTTCGGTGGCTGTGGGCTTTTGTTTGAATCTTTTATTTTTTGGGATAGGATCGTTTTGTGCCGACCAGGCTGGCCTTGAATCCACACAGATCCACCTGGCTCTCCCCACTACCACACAGCATTTAGCCAAACTCATGTGAGTCTGTGTTCGTGCTGTGCAGAGGGTGCGTGTAAAGGTCAGGGGTCAGCCTCAGGTGCATTCCTTGGTAGCCATTCACCGTGGGTTTGTTGTTAGTACGTCACATTTTATTAGTATTAATGCATCTTTACTTTGTGTATGGAGATGGGGGGCGTGCATGCCATGGCGTACATGCGGAGATCTTGGAGCCGGCCGGGGCCCCCCATCTGCCGAGCCATCCCCTGACTGATAGTTTGTGGACTTCACTGGACTGGAGGCTGAGCTAGCAACTCCCTTGCTCGTGCTGGGGTTACCCACGAGCATCACCACCCTGAGCTTTTCAAATAGGTGCTCATGTAGCAGGCCCTTTACCAATGAAGACACCTCCACACCCCATAGTTAAACTGTTGAATCGAAATATATACACACTTCAATTAGTTTCAGCTTGGTTGGCTGGTGGCAAGACTGAGCATTTTTAATGGCAAATTTAGGAAGGAGAGCCCAGTGTAACTTTAATTTTTTTTCAAAACCTACTTTTAATGATGGTTCTTAAACACTTTAACCTCCCTTGTAGCCCACCACCCATCCGAAGTAGTGGGAAAGAAAGGATACGGGGGAAGTGGACCTGTTTAGAACTGGTTCTTTGGAGCAACTTCCATCTGCATCGTCAGGAAATCAGCAGTTCAGTTCACAGGTCAGCAGACGCAGCTCGATGCACTCGCAGACACTGCATGGATACACCAGCAGTCCAGCTCAGTAGAGTCAGGATAGCAAACAGGAATCAGCAGCGGAAGCAAAACATAGCAGAGGCAGCCAGGCCTCAGCCTCAGCGCTAGTCAGCAGGAAGGACCTGGAGGAATGCCAGAAGTCCTCTGCCGTGCCACTTTCAGTGAAGATCTGTGAAGATGTGGGACTAAGAAGTGTTTAGCTGTGTAAGCAAGCCAAGTTCAGCATCCGTCACTGTCCATCGAGCCCCTTTTATGCCCCCTTCAAACATCATGTGCCCTCATGAGTCATGCCTTAGCATGTGCATCTGTCTCAGCTGACATCACTGTGCCAATCAGCCCAAGTCCTCAGAAGCAGCAAGAAACTGAGACACACCACCAGAAGTTTTTTGGTGCATTTTTCTCTATGGAGTCCTGACAAATGCAGCTCAACTACACAATGTAAGGCAGACCAATACATTCGAGTCATTAGCAAAGAATTCCTCATCACATGTCCTTTCACGTGTTTTCTTTAGCAGAACATCCTTTCACTTGTGTCTTCTTCAGCAAAATGTTTCTTTGCAAGTCTGCCTTAGCCTTTCATCAGTGTTCGCACCAGGAAAACACTCCTTCACGTGTTTCCTCCAGCAAAACACCATCCAACACAACTGATTTTTCAAAGAACCCTTAAGTTTCCACTTGAGCCCAGCCTTGTATGGGCAGTGCTATCCCCAGGCAGGTGGGCTTAGCTGTATGGTAAAAGTGGATCAGAGAGCCTGGGCACTGTTCCTCTGTGGTCTCAGCTCAGTTCCTGATGGCTTCCCTCAGTGGACATCTGTACACAATAAGCCATAAACTCTCTACTCACCCAAGCTGCTTCTGGTTAGTGTTCTAACACAGAAAAGTAACTACAGGGGGCTGGAGAGATGGCACAGCGGTTAAGAGCACTGATTGCTCTTCCACAGGTCCTGAGTTCAAATCCCAGCAACCACATGGGGGCTCACAACCATCTATAATGAGATCTGATGCCCTCTTCTGGTGTGTCAGAAGACAGCTCCACTGTACTCATAAAAATAAATCTTTAAAAAGAAAAAAGTTAAAAAAATAACAACAATATAGAGTAAATTAAAATATGTCTGTGTGTGTGATACGTATATGTGTAGATATACACATGTAGCCATCACTGCCCCCTCCCAAATATTAGAGAATGAGTTCTAAATGCTTTAGAACAATCCAAAAACAAAAAAATCTGGTTTAGTGGTATGTGTTCCTATAAAAACAGCACTTGGGAGATGGCTGTAGGAGGATCAGGAGTTCAGAGTCATCCTCAGCTACGAGTTCAAGGCCAGCCTGAACTATATGAGTCTTTGTCTTTTAAAAAGGTGGTGGTGGAGTCCATGGTGACTTGTTCTTGTAATCCCAACACTTGGGAGGTGGAGGCTGAATAGTGACTGTGAGGCCAGCCTGACCTACACGAGACCCTGTGGGATGAGTGAATAAATAAGTAAACTCAGACTTGATAAGACTGATCAAAAGAACATCCCAGTGTCACCTCTGACTATATGGAGAAGTTCCAAGTAAGCAAATTGAACTGTAGCCACTGTTCTCGTGAGGCTGTGCAGCTGCAGCCAGTGTCAGCAGTACCATCAAGTCAGCAAGTGCTAGCTAATCTGCTGCAAGGAGAATATCTGTCTCACCTTTACAGTTATGATTATTGAAGAGCATGCCCTCATTCAGAGAATATAAACACAACTTGAGATATTCCAGGAATCTTAGTTTGTGATGTACACAGGAGGAGAAACTGCAGTTACTGTTTGGAAATCTGCAGGAAAGTGTACAGAAATTCTTTATATTATTTTTGCAACTTTAAGTTTAGAACAGCTTTAAAATTAAGGTGTTTAAGTGAAAGATAAAACACATATCAGTGTACATTGTTTTGATAAAACCCTAAGTTCAAGAAAAAAATATTTGTATATGATAGACCACCAAGAAACTACTTAAGTGTTTAACTTGTAAGTGCTGACTGTCTCTCCAGGCTCAAGCAGGGCATTTCTGTGAAAGCAGTTGGGGGGCAGGATACCAAATGGGAATAAATTTTGGAAAGTAAATTATCTTGTTCTGATGTACAATTGTGTATTTAGAAAACCCAAAGGCAGTTGTAAAAACTTATTAGCATTAAAGATACTTGGTGAGTGACTAAATAAAAGCTTAATGTGCAAAAAAAAAATATAGTACCATTGTATTGTTTACTTTTCTGTTGCTGTGATAAAATACCAAGAGCAGGGCAGCTTGTACAAGGAAAGGTTTACTTGGGCATTTCAGTTCCAGAGGGCCGAGTCTGTTGTAGTGATTATTTAATCTCAGCCTGATCCCTGCCTTTGCTATTTAAGTTCCTGGCTGAAAGACACACTCAACTTTTATATCTACAATAACCCTTCAACAACACAAGAGCTGCACAGATACTACTCCCTATGCTATTAGAATCTACATTTTTATTGATAACTCCGAGTTATTACTATATTTCATCTGAACTGCTCTTAACTCCAATTGGCCAGCCCTCAGGGCCACGTTCTCTTGACTCCTAATCCATGGTGACTTCTTCCTGCTCCTGCACTCTTCTTCTCCCCCTTCATAGTTCCTCTCCAACCCCAAGCTGGCAACACCTAAATCTTGGGGGGGATCACTTAGTGTCTTACATGAAGACTCTCCAGGGCAACCAGCCTTGGGGCCCAATTTTAGCATTAGAATACAAGTAGCATTAGGCCAACCCACTACATGAGTCCATCACCATCACTGCCAGAAATGGTGGAAGGAGGCGGGCATTGAGACCCATTGGAGGTGAGGGGTCACATCTTCAACCATAAACAGGAAGCAGAGGATGATCTTGGGATGGCAAGAGGCTTTTAAACCTCTGACTCTGCCCCCAGTGATGCATTTTCTCCAGCAAGGCCACACCAGGTATTCAGATTACCTACACATGTCACGGGACATGTCATTCCGACCACCACAACCAGTAACAAGTGATGAGAACAGGAAATATTCTCATCTCATTTGCATCGGACAGGTGGATGTATTTACTCAGGCATTCCCAGACCACCGCCCAAAGAGGATGCAGTTAGGCATCTGACGGACACATCAACATGGACAATATGGACAGATGAACCATATCAGTATGCTACCTAGTCAATATCATGAAGTCATGAAATTTCACAAGAGGACAAAAATGTTGAACAAGATGTGATGAAAACAAAAAAAAAATGGGCATGTAGCTCAGTTGGTAGCATGATTGCTTAGCCTGTGGGGAGCCCTGGGCTCAGTCCTCAGCTACTCGAGCAAGTTCTAAGCTACCCTGGGCTTCAGAGTCAGATCCTGTCACAAACACTTCTTTTAGATGGAGAAAGTAAAGCTCAGACTGATTCTTGTCACAGAGGTAGCCTGCAGCAGTCAAAATTTGCAAACCTCAGGAGAGAATCTGACTTCTGAGCTCCCACATTATTAGATTCAAATGTCCAGTTTTCAATTTAAAAAAAAAGGCAAAGCAGGGGGAGATTTTGTCCCATTCAAAGGAAGAAAATAAGTCAACAGTTGCTTCCCTAAATTGGTATAATACCAGGCCTACCCAAGACTTTTTTTGTTTTTTTGTTTTGAGAGGTAGCCCTGGCTGGCCCTGTAAACTTAACCTTGTAGCCCAGGATGTCCTCAAACTTGAAAGAGTACTGCTCCTAGCTCAACCCTCCCTATTTTTAGATCCTTTTAAGTTTTTTGTTATATGTATGAGTGTTTTGCCTGCATGTATGTATGTATGTGCACCACATGCATGTCTTGTGCTCAAAGAAGCAGAATAAAGTGTCAGGTCCAATAGAATTGAGGTTGCAGAAGGTTGTGTGCTGCCTTGTGGGTGATAGGAAGTGAACCTGGGTCCTCTACAAGACAGTAAACATTAACCAACCTCAGTCCGAACTTTGGGATTTTAAGCATGCATCACCATTCCTAGTTAGTAAAATCTTTAAAATAATTGACTAAAAGGTGCTCAAAGGACCAAAAGAAGAAATGGATAGAGCTAAAAACTGTGAACAAGGTGTAAATATCAGAGTAGGAGGGTAACTCAGATGTTAAGTGCCTACCTAGCTTGAATAAAGCCCTGGATTTGATCTCCAACACACACTCATTCATATACACATGCACACACATACACACACACACATACGTATGCACACACATACAAACGCACACACAAATGTGCACAGGAGTTCGAGGCCTATAGTCCCAGTAGCCAAGAGGCTGAGGTAGGAAGATCAAGATTCAAGACTAGACCCAACTACATGAACAGAGTGTGATACTGAACACCTGTGATTCCAGCTCTCAGGAGACCCAGGTGCGCTCAACTACATAGTGAGTTCAAGGTCACCCTGAGCTACATTCAATCCTGTCTGGAAAGAAATTGAGATACAGAGACAACACATATGGCTGAAAACTTCCCAAATTTGAGGAAAGGTGTGAATATAAATGAAAAGTTCAATGAACACCTTTAATCCTAGCAAGTAAAGTAAACATTATAAACTAATTATACTTTGTCTCAACTTGACACAAACTAGTGTCACCTAGGGAGAGGGGATCCAAGTGAAGTGTTGCCTCCATCTGATTGGGTTGTGGGGTGTTTTCTGGTTGGATGGTTGATGTGAGAGGGCGTGGACCATCGTGGGCAGTGCTACCCGAGGGAAGGTGGTACTGGGTCATAAGGAGCTATAGGGAGTCGGCAGCGGTCCCCCCAGGTCTCCACTCTGCTTCCTACCTCCAGCTTCCCTGATGGCAGACTATGACCTGGGGCTTGAAGCAACCCCCTTCCTCCCTGTTTGCTTTTTATCATGATGCTTATCACAGCAAGAGATGCAAGATGACTTGTTACCATCAAACTTCTGAAAGAGTCTTGAAGATAGCGAGGAAGAAACAGCTCACTTGGGTAAGGATCCAAAGGGAACAAACACTAGGGGCAAATTGATTTATTTTTGGTCAGAAATTTAACCAGGAGGAGTGGGCTGATAAGCCCAACATGCTTTAAACAACAACAACATCAGTAATGGTGCTTCTGACAAGTCTGATGGCTTTTAAGTTCAGTCTCTGAGATCTGAACTGTGGAAGGGGAAGCCCAGTTCCAACAATTGGTCCTTGGACCTATACATGCTAATGACATAGAATGCATACTAACAACAACAAAAATGTGTTTTGCCTTTTTTTTTTTTAAGTTTAAAAATAACTGAGTTTAGTGGCACACTTAATTCCAAGCCCAGAGGCAAGACAGCCAGGGCTATATGGTGAGCATCTGTCTGGTGGTGGCACACACCTTTAATCTCAGCACTCGAGAGGCAGAGGCAGGCAGATCCCTGTGAGTGCAAGGCCAGCCTGGTCTACAGAGCAAGTTCCAGGACAGCCAGGATTACACAGGGTTACACAGAGAAACCCTGTCGAAAAAACAAACAATCAACCCTAATTAGCAACTTAAGAAATGAATAAAAGAAACTAACCAGAAGGAAGGAAACAGTAAAGATTAGAACACAAACTAGTGTGGTATGAAAATGAGAAAATCAAAAAGCAAGAAAAAGGCTCCCAAAAAAGATCAACAAGACTGAAAGACTCAAGTTACTAAAGCCATCCGGGTGGTGGTGGTGGTGCACACCTTTAACCCTAGTAATCAGGAGACAGAGGCAGGCAGATCTCTGAGTTCAGGGTCAGCCTGGTCTACAGATAAAGTTCCTGGACAGCCAGGGCTCTACCGAGAAAATGTCTCACAAAACAAACAAACAAACAGCCCTATAGTCAAAAATGAAAGTGGGGTATTTCTAGTCTGAATAGCTGTACCCCAATAAATGGATAGTGTAAAGAAAATTAATAAATCCCTAGAAATTTAAAATCTGTCAAGATGGATGGAGCCTTAGAGATGGCTCAGCAGTTAAAAGCACTTGTTACTCTTCCAGAGGACCTGGGTTCAATTCCAGCACCCCTACGGTAGCTCAAAATCATCTTTAACTTCAGTTTCAGGAGATCTGATGCCTTTTTCTGGCTTCTTGGGGCACCAGGCACCCATGTGATGCACACACATACATTCAGGCAAAACACTCATACACATAAAATAAAAAATAATAATAATAAAATCTGGCAAGATGAAATTTGGGAGAGGGAGGAAAACATAAAGAGAGTGTGTCGGGGGGGAACATAAGCAGACCTACCATGAATCTATAAGTCTATTTCTCATTATTATATCAAAATCCCTGAGGCACTTTTGTAAAAAGTTTGTTCACTCGGTGTTGGAGTTCAAAAGCATGGCACAAGCAGTTCTGGCAAGAGTGGCAGATGGTGGCACAGTACATATTAGAGTGAGAACTGACATCTGGAAAAAGAGACTATGATCTAAGGGCCTCCCATGGGTCCACAGCACCTCCCAATGCCACACCCGTGGTGTGCATGACTTGCAAAATATAGGGTCATTATCAGTTTTTAAACCATGACAACTAGGAAGGAGAGTAAATCAGTAATCAAAAAATAGCCTGACAAGTGACCGGAAAGGTGACTCAGCAGTTAGGAGGACCGGTTCCTCTTCCAGAGAAGCCAGGTTCAATTCCTTGCACCCACTTGGCAGCTCACATAGGGTTTGCCTTAGACCTGGGACAATTCCTCCTCCTCTGTAACTCCAGTTCCAAGAGATCCAATACCCTCACACAAGCATCCATGCAGGCAAATAAAATAAATGCTCATAAAATAAAAAAATAAAATAAATGTCCGGACAAAATCCCTAGTCAGGATGGCTTCACTAGTGACTCCACCAAAGAGTTAAAGAAGAACCATAAGAATCCTAAAGTTCCAAAAACTTGAAAGGAAGATGTTGTCCTAGTCTGAGACCAGCTACCTTGATACCAAAGGCAAGAGAAGACACCAGAATAAAACTCCAGGCAACATCGCCTGTGAATTCTGATGCCTGAAATCCTCAACAAAACACCAGCAAATCAAATCCAGGAGCATATTAAAAGGATCACACATTATTATAAGCAGGATTTATCCCTGGAGTGCAAGGATAATTCACAAGAAAAGAATCTATCAGTGCACTATACCACACTGACAGAGGGTAGAGGGAGGAAACCCTCATGATCCTCTTACTTCCAATAGAAAAAGAACTGACAAAATGTAATGTCTTCTTGATGTTAAAAAAAGTTTTGAAGGAAAAAAATAGAGGCTGAAGAGATGGCTCAGTAATTAAGAGCACTTCCTGCTCTACCAGAGGACCACGGTTCAGTTTCTAGCTCCTGTGTGGCAGCTTACAGAGATGTCTGCCACTCTGGTTCTAAGGGATCTGACTCCCTCCTCTGGCCTTCACAGGCACCAGACACAAATGGGATACATACACATACCTGCAGGTAAACATGCATACACATACATACATACATACATACATACATACATACATACATGCATACATACATACATACAGAGAGGGTTAAAGGGACTGGAGATACAAGTTCAATTCCCCCAACCCAGGTTGGATACCTCACAACCACTTGTCTGTAACTCCAGCGCCAGGGATCCAGCACTTCAGAATAAAAGATTTTTAAAGAAGGAAGGAGGGAAAAAGAGAAACTGAACATTTTTAAAGGCTAGAGATATATTTAGTATTAGTGCACTGGCTTTTGAGTGTATGAGATGTCATAGGATCTTGAATCCCTAGCACCAATAAACCAATCACCAATTAATCAATTAGTCAGTAAATAGGAAGTTGCCTGCAGAGCAAATCTAATTCTTCTTAAGACCGCGTGTTCTCTGCCCACACCATTGTCTACAGACAGCCAATTCCAGCTTGCATGGTATCTCCAGGCCTCCAGCCTCAGACTGGGCTACCTCGTTGGTCCTTGTTCTGAGGCTTCCAAATCCTGGGCCGAGCAGTTACTGGTTTCCCTAGATCTCTGGCTTGCAGATAGCTGTTGTGGGACTATCCAGCCTCTGATTGTGTAAGCCAATCTAATAAGACCCCTTTATAATTATATATCGATTCTATTGGCTCCTCTCCTCTATTACAGTAACCATAGCAACAGTAAACGCTATATCCAAATCCAGTCTTCATAAAGTTACCCAATTTTCCCACACTGCTAGTCAGCAAAAGACTGTACCCATATCTAGACATAAATATTGCTACAACATCTGCTGCCCACACACGGTGTCCAATGTTAAATCAAAATTTATGAATTACAATTCAAAAGAACAAAAATAATATTGGGACAACTGGTCATCCACTGGTGCAAAGAAAGAAACTCGATCTGTTTCTCACAACATTCACAAACATTAACTCACAATAGATGAAAGGCCTAACTGTAAGATTAAAGCTGTAGCTGGATGGTATTCGCACATGCCTTTCGCCCCAGTACTTGGGAGGCAGAGGCAGGCAGATTTCTGAGTTTTCTAAGTTTGAAGGCAGCCTGATCTACAGATCGAGTTTCAGGATAGCCAGGGCTACACAGAGAAACCCTGTCTCAGAAAAGAAAAAACAAAACAAAACAAAACCAACAACAACAACAAAAAAGTATTAGTATTTTCCTAGGCCTTGTTGGCCAGGCATTCTAGCACAGGTTGCAATAAAAAACCCTGTCTCAAAAACGAGGTAGAGAGCAGTTAAGAAAGACAGCTGATGTCACCCTCTGGCCTTCACAAGCACCTACATACACACTGGTGTCTTGAATGCCTCTCATTGACTCATCTGTTTAGTCTCCAGTTGGTGGAACTGCGTGGGAAGAATTAGGAGGCTCTAATTGCCTTGATGAAGGAAGTGTGCCTGCTGAAAGTAAGCTCTGAGGTATCAAAAGCCCATGACATTCCTAACATGCCCTGTTCCCCTCCCCTCTCTCTGTTCCTCCTTCTCCAGTTTGAAGCTCAGGACATAAGCTCACAGCTACTGTTCCAGTGGCAGAGTTTCTTGCTGCCACAGTTCCACCATGATGCTCATGGATTCACCCTCTGGAACTGTAGGTAAGCCCCCAATTTATAAGTTGTCTTAGTCATGGTATCTCTTCACAGCAATAGGAAAGTAATGAAGACACACTTATATACAAAGCTATACTACACAAAGGTACACAAAGATATGCAAAAGAACAGCATCACCTACAAAAATGTACTACAGCATCACTAGGCCTGAGAGAAATGCAACTCAAATGCAAAATCAAAACCAAAATGCAAATGGATGCAATGAATATAATCCTATTCATACTCATTAAGAAAACTCTAATTTTTAGCCGGGCAATGGTGGCGCACACCTTTAATCCCAGCACTTGGGAGGTGGAGGCAGGTGAATTTCTGAGTTCGAGGCCAGCCTGATCTACAAAGTGAGTTCCAGGACAGCCAGGGCCACACAGAGAAACCCTATCTCGAAAAACAAAACAAAAAAAAAAAAGAAAGAAAACTCTAATTTTTAAAGTAAAACTTAAAGAATGACAGTTGATAAGAATCTAGATGTTAGAGTCCTAATTATTACTGATGGAGATGTGAAAGAGTGCAGGCATTCAAACAAAACCTTCCACATGATTTATAACAGCAGTTCTTAGAAATAACCCACAGTCTTATTAACTGACCAAAGTACAAAGTGTAGCATATGTGTCATGAGTATTATGCGGCCATAAAAAGTGACACTAAGCCGGGCGGTGGTGGCGCACGCCTTTAATCCCAGCACTTGGGAGGCAGAAGCAGGAGGATTTCTGAGTTCAAGGCCAGCCTGGTCTACAAAGTGAGTCCAGACAGCCAGGGCTACACAGAGAAACCCTGTCTTGAAAAACCCAAAAAAAAAAAAGTGACACTATATGAACACATGCTACAACATGGGCTAAATCTTGAAAGTCTCATGCTGAGTGAAAGAAGGTAGACCCAAAAGAAGGCAATATTCCATGATTCCATTTGTATAAAACACCCAGAATAGAGACAGAGGGTAGATTAGTGGTTGTCAGGTACCAGCAAACAGAAGAATCAGAAGCAATGGTTTAACGGATGTAGGATCTTCTGGAACTAGATAAAAATAATGTTCTGCCACATGGTGAATGCATGAAATGATATTAAGTAATTGTGGTGGTTTGAACAAAAGCAGTCCCAAGGTCCATGGGAAGTGGCACTCCTAGGAGGTTTGGCCTTGTTGGAGGAAGTGTGTCACTGGAGGCTGGGCTTTGAGGTCCTCAAATGCTCAAGCCAGACCTAGTGTTTTAGTCTCTTCCTGCTGCCTGCCCATCCAGATGTAGAACTCTTGGCTACCTCTCCATCATCATGTGTGCCTGGAAACTGCCATGCTTCCCTCCATGACTGTGATGGACTAAACCTCTGAAGTTATAAGCCAGCTGCAATTAAATGTTTTCTATTATAAGAATTATCATGATCATGGGGGTCTCTTTACAGCAATAGAAACCCTGACTGGCTTTTAACCCAGAGAGAGCTGCCTACTTCTGCTGCCCAGGTGCTAGGATTAAAGGTTTGTGCCACCACCAATGGTCAGTGGAATACACTTTAGAGTGGTCTAAAGGGTGAGTGTTTGCATGAATATGTATATAAACCATAATTTTTTAAAGATGTATCCAAAGGATGGAAGCAGGTCCTCCCAACAACACAAATCCTGCTCTCTCTCTCTCTCTCTCTCTCTCTCTCTCTCTCTCTCTCTCTCTCTCTCTCTCTCTCTCTCCCTGACCCTGGCCAGAGCCTAAGCATGTATTTCTGGACCTTTGGACCACCTTGCTCCTTTCCTAAAGCCCCCTTATCCCCCTCATTCCCACAGGCTGCCTAGTCATTTGTGGCCGACTCCATGCCAGCTTGACTCAGATGCTGTAGCTTTTATTCCTTCTCTTCCCAGTTCTCCTCCTACAGGCAGCTGCTGAGATTTACAGTTTGCCTACCCTGAGGTTTGTCTTTTAAATGCTAATAAAATTGTCTCAAGCTTTGAGGATTAAAAAAAAAAAGGAGGAGGAGGAGGAGGAAGAAGGAGGAAGAAGATGAAGAAGAGGAACTGGAGGAAGAAGAGGAAGAGGAGGAGGAGGAGGAAGAAGAAGAAGAAGAAGAAGAAGAAGAAGAAGAAGAAGAAGAAGAAGAAGAAGAAGAAGAAGAAGAAGAAGAAGAAGAAGAAGAAGAAATGGAAATTAAGGGCTGTGGGTGTAGCTCAATCAGTAGAGCAATTGTCCAGAATGCACAAAGCCTGGGTTTGATATAAATAGGCATAATGGTGCTTTCCTGTAATCACAGCACTGAGGTGGAGGGAGGAAGATCAGAAGTTCAAGGTCATCCTCTAAACAGTGGTTCTCAACCTTCCTAACACTGCAACCCTTTAATACAGTCCCTCATGTTGTGGTGACCCCAACCATAAAGTTATTTTGTTACTACTTCATAACTATAATTTTGCTACTGTTAATAAATATCTGATATGCAGAATATCTGGCGTGTGAGCCCTGTGAAAGGACTATTTAACCCCCCTCCCAAAGAAGTCTTGACCCACAGCTTGAGAACTGATACTCTACAACACAGTGAGGCCAAACAGCTTGTGCTACAAGAAAATGCACACACACACACACACACACACACACACACACACACACACACACGCACGCACACAATTTTTTTAAGGAAAGAAATTGGACTTCATCAAACGTTAAAAACTTGGGCCAGAGAAAATACTCACCAATTAAGAGCTGTGGCTGGGGGCTGGAGATATGGCTCAGTGGTTAAGAGCACTGACTGCTCTTCCAGAGGTCCTGAGTTCAATTCCCAGCAACCACATGGTGGCTCACAACCATCTGTAATGGGATCTGATGCCCTCTTCTGGTGTGTCTGAAGAGAGTGATAGTGCGCTCACAAACATGAAATAAATAAGTGATGGCTGCTCTTGAGGTCAATTCCTAGCACCAACATCAGGTGGCTCATAAACACCTGTAGCACCAGTTCCAAGGGATCTGATGCCCTCTTCTGGACTTTTCAAATACCTGAACACACATGTTATAAATCTACGCGCACACACACACACACACACACACACACACACACACACAAAACCATTTGTAAAGAACTCTCCAGGACAGGAGTATAGTTCAGTTGGCAGAGTGCCTACCTTATCTGAGCAGCATAAGACCATATCTCAAATTATTAAACTAAAGATAACATTATTAAGAGAGTGAGCCAGGCATAGTGGCACTTATCTTTAAACTCAACACTGAAATGGCAGGGGCAGAAAGATCTCTGTGAGTTTGAGGCCAGCCTGGTCTACATAGTGAATTCCAGGACAGCCAGAACTCCAGGACATAGGGAGACTCTGTCTCAAAAAAAAAAAAAAGTGATAATCAACCCTTGGATTGAAAGAAATATCTAAAAAAGTATATTTCTTGAAAAAAATTACAACTCAACAATAAAAGGACAACCTGACTTTTACAATGAACAAAGGTTCTGAATACACTTTTATCCAAAGAAGATAAGATAATGAAATATACTTAAGGTTTAGCCTAAAGGAAATGCAATTTGAAACCACAATGAGAAAACAGACATAGTGTTTCATGCTTGTAAGTCCAGCATTTGGAAGGTGGAAACGGGTGAATCTGAAGTTCCAGGTCTGGAGGCTGAAGACTGGAGAGATGAAGGCTCAGCGGTTAAGAACACCGTGGGCTGCTTTCCAAAGGTCCTGAGTGCAATTCCCAGCACCTGTGACTGTCTTTAACTATAGTCCCATGGGCTCCAGTGCCCTCTTCTCGTGTGTATGCATGCAGACAAAACACCCACATGCATAAAATGCATAAATAAGTCTCTTTTTAAAAAGATGTATTAAAAAAAAATACATTCGCATGTGGTGTCCTTGACTACACATTGAGTTCAAGGCTAGCCTGGAAACCATGAGACCCTGTCTCAGTCAAGAACAGCAAATCACAGTGATATGTTGTGATGGTTAATCTTGCTTGTCAATTTGATTGGAATGAGAAGGACCTAAGAGATTTCTAAAGATCACCTCTGTGTATGTCAGTCCAGAGAGGAAAGAATGATAGGAAGGGAGGGAAGGAAGGAAAGGGAGAGGAGGAGACAGAGAGAGGTGAGGGGAAGAAAAGATGCTATGATGTTGAAATTTGGTGTGTTTGATGAAGTTTGTCAATTGGATGAAGTGAGTCAATGATTTGACAGACTAACTGTATCAAACTGCAACCTTTTTTAAAATAAAATATTTTTAATAGTTCTTGGGGAAATTTATGCAATGTATTTTGATCACATTTACCCTTAGCTCCTCCCAGACATACCCTCCCATTTTATCTTCTCTTTTTCTTTTTTAGTTAATAATCCATGGACTCCAGTTTGTACTGTCCACATGTGGGGTCATCCATTGGAGTGTGGCTGGCGTGCCAGCAGCCATACCCTCCCTCAGAAGCCATCAAGTGCTCCTCAGTTAGGAATGAGGACTTAGGTGTCCCATCTCGTTCCATGCTACCATGTTTACTGGCTTGATCTTATGTAGATCTTGTTCAGGAAACCATGACCACTGTGAGTTCATGGGTGTCCCTGCCAGAAAACAAGATTTGCTCAAGTCCACCCCAATCTTACAGTCTTTAATCCTTTGCTTCCAAGACAATCCCCAAGCCTTGGGAGGATGAAGCTACAAGACTTTTACTGAATTAATTCAAATATGAAAAAAGTAAAAGATCAGAGAACAGGGGGTTGGCAGAGTGCCTGTCACCTGCAATTAATAGAATGGACACACAGAATCTGGCTAATGTGCATTATATCCATACAGTCCAGTCTCCAGTTAATGTGCCTATATCCATACAGTCGATCTAATTTTGTTTGTTTGTTTGAGGACCTTACTATATAGCCCTGCCTGACCTGAATTTGCTATGTAGACCTGACTGGCCTTGAACTCAAAGAAATCTGCCTACTACTGCTAGGATTAAGAGCATGTGTCACAGGCTGGAGAGGTGGCTCAGTGTTTAAGAGCGCTTGTTGCACTTGTAGAGGACCTGGGTTCAATTCCCAGAACCCACATGACAATTCACAACTATCCATAATTCCATTTGCAGAGGATCCAATGCCCTTTGCTGACCTCCCTGTGCACCAAACACACATGTGGTACATATACTTACATTCAGGCAAAGCATTCATATACATAAAATAATAAAATAAATCTTTGAAAAAGTGTATGCTGTCGTGCTGGGACAGTTCTGACCTTCTCAGCCACAGGATCCTTAGTTCACTCTGTGCTTACTTGCACAGATGGCTGATACAAGATCAACTGTCAGCTCCTCTTCTGAGGGAAGTCCAGAAAACAAATACCTGGTTTCTGAGATAAGAATTTTCCCTGACTAGTCCTCTTCTGAGGGAAGTCCAGAAAACAAATACCTGGTTTCTGAGATAAGAATTTTCCCTGACTTAGTGGTCTCAGATGCCAACAAACAATAATAATAATTGGGACTAGGAAGTGTCTCAGTGTTTAAGAGCAATTGCTGTACTTGCAGAGGACCAGGGTTCAGTTCACAGCACCCAAAATGGCAACTTACAACTGCCTATTGCTAGTGCTCCAGGAGACAAATGCCCTCTTCTGGCCTCTTTTGGCTCTTGCATGCACCTGGTGCACATAAATACAGGCAAATACACATACATAGTAAATAAGTAATTCTTTTTTAAAAGAGGAATAAGAAATGTCAACTCTTCCATGCCATCGGGCCAAAACTCCAAGGTGCTGAGAGGATCACCTTCCCTCATCCCTCCAGACTGTCTCAGACATCTCCATTTCACTACCAGACAGTCTTCAGTTCCTAACCCATGCTTCGCTCTAACATGGGGCAAGGAATTTTACTCTGGCCATAAATCTGTAAATTTATAAAACATGTGACTCTGTGACTCATGTGACTCTTGGTCATTCTCCTGAAGCAATCTCAGATTTCAGCCCAGGAGAGGGTTCCTTACCAGAACCACACATGGTCCTGTTGTTCCCTGGCCCTCCCCTCTCTCTCTTCCCCTCCCCACTCTGTCTTGCTACATACCCCAAGATGGCCTTGAGTGCATGTTGTAGTCACTGTTCTAGGCTGTGAAGACATCATGGCCATGGCAACTCTTATAAAAGGCATCTAACTGGGGCTGGCTTACAGTTCAGAGGTTAGTCTATTACCATCATAGCAGGGAGCATGGTGGCATGAAGATGGGCATGGTGCTGGAGAAGTAGCCGAGAGTTCTCCATCCTGATCTGTAGGTAGACAAAAAGACTCTGGACCTGGCATGGGCATTTGAAACCTCAAAGCCCACCCCCAGTGGCACGTTTCCTTCAACAAGTCACACCTCCTAATCCTTTCCTTTGAAACAGTTCCATTTCCTAGTGACTAAGCATTCAAATACACAAGCACTCTAATATTTTACCATTTTCCACTTTAATCCTCAAAGTTGCCCTAGAGAAGAGAGGAAGGCTGAGGTCAAGTCCAAACGGCAGCATGCAATATTGTCCTAGCTGCTTCTTTGTCTCCTGACAGGAATGACTCATTTCCTAGCTCTGATGGAGTGGCTTCAATGCATCCCACAACACCAACAGAGCCGGTTCCATGTTTTAGGTTCTGCCATTTGCATCCCTATATGCCACAACAACTCTTTATTTGAATTAGTTGGTTTGGAAGTGACAGAAATCCAACTTGAACTAGATTAAACATAGATAAGAATGTGTAAGGTAATAAAATCCAATAAATGGCTAGACAACTAATTTGAAGAGTAAAGATGTCTCAGGAAGGGCCAGTGAGACAGCTTTAGTGAGTAAGGATGCTTGCAGCCACCAGGTCTGATGACCTGAATTTGACCCACAGAACTTGCATTGTAGAAAAGTGTCTCCTGAACTACACATACACACACATACATATACATAAATGCACACACACATGTACGCACACAAGTATGCATACACACATATACATACATAAACACATGTACACACATGTGCACATATATATAAACGTATGTGCACACACATACATATACATACACATACACACAAAAATGTATGTAGCTGAGCAGTGACATTCAGATGCCTTTAATCCTACACAGGGGCAGTTGATCTCTGCCTGTTTGAGGTCAGACTGGACTTTTTATGAGCTCCAAGCCTGCCAGAACTATATAATGAGACCTCATCTCAAAATAAATAAATAAATAAATAAATAATATTTTATTTTATTTTTTAAATTCACATAACAATAAATGGTGAGGAAGAACTTTCTTGATCTACCTTTGTCAAGACCCACACTTGGACCAATTCTAACTGAGGGCAAAATTATATAAGCACAGGAGTGCCCTGGGTAGTCATGTGGGTAGAGGGGACTGTTCCCAGTTCCCAGAGGAAGAGTTGTGCTGAGATGGCTGCTTCATAAATGGCCTCTATGGAAGCCCTTAGATAGGTCTCTTTCTTCGAACTACAGCCCAGGTAAGTTCATCAACCTGTCGTGTGTCGGCGGGTCCTGGAAACTTGAAGAAGTGCAGAGGAAGTGGATCACTGGGGCATGGCTTTGAAGGCTTCACCTGGACCCCAGTCCTATCCTCACTTAAGGTAAACAGCTATCTCTTCTACACACTCACTACTGCCTTGATGTTCTGCCTCAACACAGACCCAGACTCACTGCAGTCAGGGTCTATGAACTGAAATTTCTGAATCCATAAATTATTTTGCCCTTAAGTTTCTGTCTGGGCGCAGACAACAATAAAGAAAAGGAAAGCCTTTGTGGTGATGCACACCTTAAATCCCAGCACTTAGAGGCAGAAGCAAGAGGATCTCTGTGAGTATGAGGCCAGCCTGGTCTACAGAGCAAGTTCCCGGACAGCCAAGGCTACACAATGAGACAGAAGGAGGAGGAGGAGGGGGAGGAGGAGGAAGAAGAGGAAGAAGAGAAGGAGGAGGAGAAATACAATAGAATAAAAACCTCTGGGTTTTTTTTCTATAACCCCTTTCTAAGAAGCTGTAGAGCCTATCTGTTATAGTCTAGGTTGGTGCCTTAATCAGTGTTCTATTGCTGTGAAGAGACACCCTGACCACAGCAATTCTTATAAAAGAAACCATTTAACTGTGGCTTGCTTACATTTTCAGAGGTTTAATCCATTATTATCATGGTGAAGACCATGATGACACCCAAGCAGAAATGTTGCTGGAAAAGTGGCTGAGAGTTCTACAACCAGATCTATAGGCAGCAGGAAGAAAGAGAGTCTGGGCTTGGAATAGACATTTAAAATCACAAAACCCACCCCCAGTGACATACTTCCTCCAAAAAGGTCATACCTCCTAATCCTTTCAAATAGTAACACTCCCTGGTAACTGAGTATTTGAATCTACGACCCTGGGGCGGCGGGGGGGGGAGTTCTCATTCAAACCACAATTTGGATGTTGGGATGTTGCCCACTCAAGTTCTAATGAGGTCTGAGCATGCTTAGCTTCTGAGATCAGGCATGTTCATGGTGGTATGGCCATAAGACTAGATAGAGATACCTGATTCTGTTTAGCTTCTAATTATAATTGGATAGTGAGGATACTGAGATCATTGCCTCAAAGGAGAGAAGATACATTGCAGTGGTGGGAAGAATCCCTGTGGAGGTAACACTTAGAGCCTGGGAGATCTTGCTTTAGAGGATTGAGGGTGAAGATCAGTCTCTGCTCTAAAAATAGGGCAGCTGGTCAGGCAGTGGTGGTGCATGCCCAGCACTCAGGAGGCAGAGGCAAGTGGATCTCTGTGAGTTTGAGACCAACCTGGACTACAGAGTCAGTCTAGGACAGCCAAAGCTGTACAAAGAAACCCTGCCTCAAAAAACAAACCATAGGGCAGCCAAGACAGTACCTCCTGGGAATCCTCCCAGGCTGGGCAGAGGCCTCCAGGACACCAGTTTTTCTCCCGCCTCTCAGTGGATACTTTAGTGTGGAGCAGAGAGAGCGTTCAGGGTGGGGGTTCACAGAGCACACTCTGCAAGGCTCCTCCTTGCAGCTTGTTCTCTCTGGAGCCTCCCACCCTGCCCCAGTCCCATTATCTTCCTTTAAACTCCTCCCACAGACTACTCCCCTCACCCCAATCTCTTCACCTGCAGGGGTCAGGCTGAGTAATTCTTCAGGACCCTGGTGGTGGTGTGGTAGACGCTAGTTTAATTAATGTTTGCTACATACCGGACACTATTTGTGATGGCAATTATTGGTTGTCAACTTGACTACATCAGGCATTAACTAAAACCCAAGCCACTGGGCACACCTATGAAGGATTTTTCTTAAAGTGTTTGGGGTGGGAAGACCCAGCTTTAATCTGAGTCACACTTCCTGGTAGCAGCCTACATAAAGGACATAAAAGAAAGAAGCTTTTGGGTTGTGCCTTCTTACCCTCGCTCTCAATGGCGAGCTCCTTCCTTAACTGGCATTAGAGCCCACCTCCTCGGGATTCCAGGGAATACCGAAGAGCAGCTGAGACATCCAGACTCTCGGACTGTTGCACAAGCTGGATCACAGTCTGTAAGCCACTCCAGTAAGTCCCCTAAAGAAATATAGACTATATGGGAACCTGACTAATACACTATTCCAGCACTCTGGATTTTAACTCAGCTAATCACTGAAATAAACCAACTTACAGATGAGAAACTCAAGGCACAGAGAGGTTGAGTAACTAACCCTGTCATTCAGTCAACCAACAGTAGGACAGAGCCATGCCTAGCCACTCGAATTAGGCTGGAGAAGGCACCATCACTCATTAAACCGAAGACATCATGTTCACAAGGAGACTCCTCACAAGACTGCTGTGACAGCAGTTGGGGCCAGAGCGATTTTAGTTCTCCCACAAGGGCACAAATGGGGTGTCACTCCTCAGTTAGGATGAGTTCCTCATACCAGACTCCCCACTTTACCTCTCCTCTCAGGAATCTGCCTTGCCTAACTGCGCCCTGTCTCTTACTCTCCCATAGCTTGGCTTTCAAAATCCCTCCACTGTCTCACCACAACAGGGGACAAGGTTCAAGCTGTTTCTTAGCTCCTAAGGCTGGCAGCAGCCAGTGACTGCCAAGAGAAAGAGAGAAAACACGACTCTACAGTCTTGAGGCTCGAGCAGACCAGCTCCTGCCCTGAGAACTCTACAGTGCATATGTTCTGCAGTGATGCTCCTGGGCACTATCATTGACTACCTACCTATAAACAAGTAAAGCCTCCAGAAATCCTATTGTTGCCACTCTCTGTTGTGCTAGAATTCCAACTAAAACTAGCGTTGCAGGGAGGGGGACTGGGGAGGGGGCTGCAGGGGGGGGTGGCTCATCGGCTAAGAGCACTGGCTGCTCTGCCAGAGGACCTACATTTGATTCTTGGTACCTACCGAGTGGCTCTGATGTCCTCTTCTGTCCTCCAGGGGCATTGGGCACATATATGGTGCACAGACATACATACTGGCAAAAATACTCATACGAACAAAATTAAAAGAACAAAACACCAAATTTCTAAGTGTGGCAGAGCAAAGTTCTGGGGTGGGGTGGGGTGTTGTTGGCTCAAGGAATACACTGTAGAAGGGACAGGCTGGATAGTAGCGTCTGAGACACCTGGAATCCACTTCAATAGCACTCAGCCTCTCAAACTCCCTCATATCTTTGCTTGTCCTGCAGGCTGTAGCTGCTTCTATGGGTGGTCAGCATTGTCACTGGGGAGAGAATAGTCACTCACAAAGACATGGCTGAGGGAGAACTTTCCTCTTCGCTCACAGTGACCCAAAAGAAAGACATTCCTGTATCTGGGGAATGGAAGGCATAGAAGGACTGTGGAGTAGGAGTCTCCAGTGAGGACTCCGTCCCTGTAGACAAGGACAGGTCTCATGCATTCCTAAACAGATGGAGCTAGAGGCAGTGGCAAACAAGAGGACACCTTTCAGCACTGAAACCTCAAACTCTACTGTGACATTTCAATAAGGTGAGTTGAGCCATCAAAGAAAGAGGGGTGCCTAGCTTCACATAGGAACATCAAATATGGCTTGTAAAGGCCAGCAAGGGGGCTGGAGAGATGGCTCAGCGGTTAAGAGCACTGACTGCTCTGCCAGAGGACCTGAGTTCAATTCCCAGCAACCTCATGGTGGCTCATAACCTTCTGTAATTGGATCTGATGCCCTCTTCTGGTCTGTCCAAAGATAGCAACAATGTACTCACCATACATTAAATAAATAAATAAATAAATCTTTAAGATTAAAAATAAAAAGCCAGCAAGGTCCAAGGTGATCTAATGGATGAGTAATACAAGGTCTAGGTATTAGAGCAAGTATGGGGGTTGGGGTGAACTTTTCATCCAGGAAGAACATCTCTGAACTAAAAGATTCATGTGTTTATGAAGCTATGAAGAAAAGCAAGATAAAAAGAGATGTACTGGACCACTGTCACCAGGGACGTTGTGGGCTGGAGTGAGGACTTAATTTTATCATAGAAAGCCCTGGTCCGTCCCACTGTAACTCCTCGAGCCCTCAGATACAAATATTTGTCCATGTGAGAGTGCACAACACACCCCAGAGGAAAACTTGTCGAAACAGTTGAACTGTCAGGTCTCAGTTCTTACGATCTAAAAAGAAATATAGAAAACAAGTGTTTGTGAGGGGAGAAACCGGAGCCCTCCCTCGGGAGTTGTTGGATGTGAATGGCACAGCAGGTGCCTAAAAAGTGGAGACACTGCTGGGGCCACAGAGGGCTCCGGGCTTCTGAGCACTTGATGCTTTTGCAGTGGATCCAGTTCCCAGACCCACATGGGAGTTAACAACTATCAGTAACTCTTGTTTTGGGGGTCTGATGCCCTCTTCTGGTCTCCACCAACCATACACACAGTGCACAAACATTCAGGAAAAATATTCATACCCGTAATAAATAAATAAATTAATTAATTAAGTAAAGTCGAGCCAAGCAACATATGCCTTTAATCCCAGCACTCAGGAGCAGAGGCAGGCAGAGATCTGTGACTTCAAGGCCAGCCTGATCTACACAGCAAGTTCCAGGACAGCCAGGGTTACACAGAGAAACCTTGTCTCAGAAAAAAAGAAAGAAAAAAAAAATTAAGTAAAAGCCCTGTGAAATTGTCATGTGGAAATACCAAGTACAGTTCTACTTCTGGGTAGAATATTTGTATCTCACCACAAAGCAGCTGAGCATGGTGGCTCACAGCTGGGATCCCAGCATATAGGCTGAGGCAGGAGGATTGCTGTGAATGCCAGGCAAGCCTGTGTTAAAGTAGCCCACCATTTCAAAGACATAAAAACAGGGATAAGAGAGAGTACTTGGTGCTAACAAGAGCAGATTAATCTTGCAGAGAACCTGTTCCCAGCACACATATCTGGTAGCTCACATCCTGAAACTCCATCACATCTAGTGCCCTCTTCTAGAAACACAAACACCTGCACTAACATATGCACATTCCCACAGACATGTATGTAATGCACATAAACTCACACAGACACATGCACATAAAAATAATAAATATTCAAATAAAATAAATAGAAAGCAGAGCCTCTAATCCTAGCACTTGGGAAGGAGAGGCAGGCAGCCTGAGTTCAAGACCAGTCAGCACAAAACAGTGAGACTCTGATTTAAATGGGAAAAAATGTGATCTGGAGAGAAGGCTTGATGGTTAAGCGAACACGTTGTTCTTGCAGAGAACCCAAGTTCTAGTCCCGGCACCCACGGGATAGTTCACAACCAACTCCAATTCCAGCAAATCCAGTGTCCTTTTCTGTTCTCCATAGGCACTGGCACAGCTGCGATACACATAAACACATGCAGGCAAAACACACAGAAAATAAAGTTAATATGTCTTTTTTCTTCAATAAAAGCACACATCTGTGTGCCCATGTTCACATCATCGTTATTTACAGCATCTAAAACATGAACCTATGTATCCGTGAATGGATAAATGAAAAAAGAGGGTATTACATACAGTAGAATACTAGTCAGTCTTAAAGAAAACAAATTCTGCCACATATAGACAGCCATGAGAACATTATACTCAACGAAATAAGCCAGTCACAATAAGGTAAGTACCGTATGGTTCAATTATATAAGATATTTAGAGTATTCAAAATTACAGAGCTGACGCTGGGTGCTTAGCTCAGTGATAAAGTGCTTGGCTAGTGTACATTAAGCCCTGGGTTAGATCCCAGAACCTCACATAAAACTGAGTGTTAGTGCATGCACCTGGTATAGAGCAAGGGTCAGGAGAATCAGGAACTCAAGGTCAGTCTTAGCTACACAGGAGGGGTCAAGGCCACCTGGGATATATGAGACCCTATCTCAAAAAATTACATAGGTAGATAGATAGATAGATAGATAGATAGATATCAGAAGGATAGGTACCAGAAGGTGGGGGAAATGGTTAGAGAGTTATTGCTTCATGTATGGAGTTTGGGTTATACAAAATGGAGAATTGTGGAAATAAATATAAGTAAGACAGTGATGCTTATTGTCCAACATGATGAATGAACTAGCATCACTGAAATATACAATTAAAATAGTTATGATGGTAAAATTTGTGTTTATGCATATTTTAACACAACAAACCAAAACCAAGGGAAAATTGCTTGGAAACACACACACACACACACAGACCTCCAAAACTCCTGACATAGAATACTTACAGAAACCGAGGCGTGTGTCAAGCAAAGAATGATTAGCCTGGGAAAGGGATGGCCTGAGGGTTGTGGTCCCCACTGTGCTGGCAAACATGAGGGAAGAGGAATTCCAGGAGAGTTTCTCTCAATCCTAGAGGATTTTGTTTGGTGACAAGGACAAGGCCCTCTTCTGGCTTCTTCTTGGATCTCAGACTTCCCATCAGCAGGACTTAGTGTAGAAACCTGGGGACTTAGGACTGGGGACTAATGAGGACAGGTTCAATTCATCCTTCAGGAGAGCCAAAGACCCAGAAGCGGGTTTCTACTCATCCTCCAGGTAAAGATGCTAAATGTGTTCCATTCACCCCACAGCCTGGAGAGCTGGTAAAAATCCATGGAGGGTCAATGACCTGGCTTTCCAGAAGAAGAAAGGGACTCAAAGAGGAAGAAGAGAGATGCTGAAGGAGAGAAAGGGGGCCATTCCATATTCCTAAGGCTTAGTTAGCATCCTACACAGACAGATACACACGGACGAGAAAACACACACACACACACACACACACACACACACACACACACACACACACACACACACAAAGGTGTCCAGAGATCACAAGTTTTTGGAGAGGACAACAGAGCTGAGAAACAGGGATGGGAGGGAGTGGCCTGGACCCAGCAGGTGCAGCTTCCTGTGGCTCTCAAGACGACTTCTCAGGGATAGACTTCGACCCTGCAGTCTTCTCTTACGCCTCGCCATCCACCCGCCCCCCCCCCGCCCCCAGCCTCCCCACCACAATGTCTTGGCCGCCTTCTGCGCTCTGGTCACACATCCCAGGTCTCGGGAGGTCCTTTCTTTCCACTCATCGGTCTCTGTTCCGCTGGTCTGTTTCTGGCCTTGTTACTCTAAGACCATCCTGTGTGTGGCCTCACTATGATTGTCTGTTTTGTTTCAGCTTTCTCCGCAGCTCCATCACAGTCCTGGTCCATGTTCATCTGTGTCCGTCTGTCTCCATGCCTGTCTTTCTCCATCCTACTGGCCTCCTCTCTCAGCTAGTCTCCATCTCCATCCCTGCTTTTATCTTCTACGGGCTTCATCCTTGTCTTCATTTGTATATCCCTCTCCCTTTACTTCTATTTCGAGGTCTGTCCCCTTTTCTCTAGTCTCTCCATACCCACGTCCCCTCCTTGTCCCTGTCCCTGTCCCAGGCTCCTGTCTCTTTCTCATCCTTGTCTCCATCCCCCTCACTCCAGGGCAGCCTCAGCAGTCCTCGCAGGGATAGGACCTAGCTGGGGGCGGAGCTGAAGGGCCAGATCGGAATAATTCGGTTATCTGAGAGAATTGAATTAACTTCTTCACACCAGCACCGCGGGGCCTGCCTCTCTAGCTTCCAAGGGGCCGCAGGTGGGAGGCTCAGGAACGAGGTCGGGACCCTCCTGCTGGGCAGTTGTTAGGGATAGAAGGTCTAGGCCGGATTGGGACAGGATAAGGGACTCTCGGGATGGGGTCTCACGATGCTCCGCCTGCACCTCGGGAGCCTAAGAGAGAGGCCCTTTAGGGTGGGGGGCCGGGGTGGCTAGGGGCGGGGTCTGGGACGCTCAGGCCACGCCCCTTGGAGCTCGCCCCGCCTCGCCCCCTCCGCGGGGTCCTGCGCGTTAAAAGGCGCGCGGACTGGCTGCACTGCACTTGCGTTGCACCGGGGCAGAGTGCGGGCCGCGACGGGGCGGGCGGACTCTCGGGCGCTCAGAGTGGGTCTCAGGTCCTCTGCGCCTGGAGCTCGAATCTCCATCCCGAACTCCACCCAGCCCGGGACCTCGACCCCAACTAGACCCGGCCCGGCCCGGCCCCCGCCCCCGTCCCCTCGGGCCGATGGACTACTCCTACCTCAATTCGTACGATTCGTGCGTGGCGGCCATGGAGGCGTCCGCCTACAGTGACTTCGGCGCCTGCAGCCAGCCTGGAGGCTTCCAATACAGTCCCCTACGGCCTGCCTTCCCCGCCGCGGGGCCACCTTGCCCCGCGCTCGGCTCCTCCAACTGTGCGCTTGGCGCCCTACGCGACCACCAGCCCGCACCCTACTCGGCAGGTGAGCGCAGTCCCGTCCCAACCCTACCTCCAAACCCCATGGAACCCCAATTCCTTTCCTACTCTGCAAGTGATTGTGACTGAACCCACAAGCCACCCCTACCCATGCGTCTGGCTAGACTCCTCCAATGTACTTTGAGACCCCCGATAATAGGAGTTTCTTCTTGGCAGGGATGAGCCGCACCCTCTTGTTCATCCGGTTCCTCTTCCACAATGCCAAACCCCTATCCTGTGCCTTTCGTATCAAAGAAACAGGTCCAGTCTTGGGCCTCTCGCTAGGCCTTCCCCTCCCCACCTACAAAGGTAACCACCAAACCTCTGCATCCTATGAATCCTCGGGATGGGCTTCCAGCTCAGTCCAGTCAACTCATTCTTACCACCTGTGTCCTGGATGTTGCCACCCTCAACAAAGATCCCCTCTGCCACTGAGCTGCCAAGATGGGACCCTTTCTAGAGCCTTGATACCATTTTTCTAGCCTCATCTTGCCCTGTCTTAGACCTGTCCTGCCTGGGCCCAAACCTTACTGCACCACCAAAAAAAAAAAAAAGGTTCCCATAGCCACAGAAAAGGAGCCTCTATCATTGGACCACTTTCATTTCCACATTCCTCCCATCCCGGACTACAGCCCTGCAAAACCCAGGAGCAGATCCTCCACCTTTGAGTCCTTTGATCCAAGCAAGTCCTGGTCCAAACCCTCAATGTCTCTTGGCCTTTAGGCATTCCTGTGCCTCTGTTAGTGTCCCAGCATGCCCCACCCGGCTTCCTCCTTCCTTAGTTCTCGCCCACCCTCCACCCCACCCCCAGAAAGATCACAGGAACCCAAAAGGAGGACTGGGGTTTGTTGGGGAAATAAATACCTTAATTTAGGAAAATAATAACCATTAAGATGGGGCCCTAGACCAAAATAGGGTTGGGAAGACTGGTGGTGCTGGACCAGGCCAGGATGGGGATTCCATAAATGGGAACAGGAAATAGGGAGATAGACCCTTGAGAAAAGGGTCTGTGAGACTGTGGGTGGGTTAAGGTACGGAGAGATGGGAGCACAAATGGGGACCCTGAGAGAAATGGGTACACAGTGTTGGGAGACAGAGAGAAGAACCAGATGGTGGGAACACAAATTATGGAAGATGGGGACCAAAAGAGCTTGAAAACAAGTAATCGAGAGGGAAAGAAAGATGGAGTGCTGAAGAGAAGAATTTGGGAAGATGGGACAAAAGCAGTGATTGGGGAACCCCATGAAAAAACATAGAGATTCAAACCAGACTTAGATATAAGGATTCAGAGATGGTGTCTGCGTGGGGTGTAGGAAGATGGTGAGGGAGGGGCTGGAATAGGGCTTAGAGGAAATGGGACACAGGTGCCTGAGTGGGAGAAGGGGGACAAAGAAAACAGAAAAACTTGAGTAAGAAGGAATAAAAAGCGATCTTCCATGGGCACAAAGAGCAGTGGATCCAGAAGGGGAAAGTTGAAGAGAGATTCGGGTGGAGGAAGGGAAGCGGAAATACCTGGAGAAGAATACTGTACCAGGGAGGAGATGCAGGAATGAGGAAATAAAGCTTGGGAAGGAGAGAGATGGGCTGAGGGGAAAGGGAACCCCACCAGTGCACAGAGTCTAAAGTAGACCTGCCTGGAGAATCTCAATGGCAGAGCCAAGGTCCAAGACAGAGCCTGGTTAGTGGGGAGACTCTGGTGCTGATGAGATCTGGCAGATATACCCTGCTCCTGTGAACAGAGAACAGGACCTAGAGTTTCCCAGGAAGGGTGCCTGAGGAGAAACGCCACCATGAGGGTAGGAGGCCGGGAGAGGCCAGTGGAGTGGTAGGGGTTGAAAGAAGGTGGGGAAAATATGGACGGACCCTTAGTTGGAGCTTCTGATTTGTTTCTGGGAACTCTTAAGTCCCTTGATGATTCAGCCTTAGGGACACTTGGCAGGAAGCTATGGAGGACCAAATCGAGGGGAGGGAGGGAGGGGTTATATGCGAGTTCCTCTAGGACGGGACACGGGTGTAGGGACTGAGATCAGCTTCTCACGCCCTCCACTTTCATTGCCCCTGCCCTCGCGCGCGCACCCGCAGTTCCCTACAAGTTCTTCCCGGAGCCGTCCGGCCTGCACGAGAAGCGCAAGCAGCGGCGCATCCGCACAACGTTCACGAGTGCTCAGCTCAAGGAGTTGGAGCGCGTCTTCGCCGAGACCCACTACCCGGACATTTACACTCGCGAGGAACTGGCGCTCAAGATCGACCTCACTGAGGCTCGCGTGCAGGTGCGTGGATACACGTGCCGTGCACGCGCTTGCTAGAGGAGGGTGCTGGAGCCAGCAGCCAAGACAAGTTCGGGTGTGGCTGAGCAGCCAAGGGAGGCAGCGGGGCTGGACGTGGGCTCTTAGAAGACCCGAGCAGGGTAGCTTCAATTTGCCTCCGACTCAATATCCCTACATTTCCCCTCGCTAAGTCGGAGGTTTATGAATATTTACCATGAAGCTAGGAAGCAAGGCGGCTGGGTTGACCAGGCCAATCTGTACTTCCAGATGATGTACCTGAGTCAGATGATTCCTGAGTCAGGAAAGTTTAAGTCTGGGACGGACGGCTGCAGCTCGGACGAGAGAGACCCGGCTGGCCCGTTTTGATAGGGGACCCTATACAAAAGGTCCCCCTAGCACCCCGACCCACTCTTCAGGGTCCTAGGATGCCCCAGGTGGAATGCCCCAGCTTCCTAAATAGTAGGGCTAGGGTGATAAGACTGACTAGAGCCCCCTCCAAGAGACCAGAATGCAGGGAAGCCGCGGGGTCTACGGGTGAGCAGATCCTAAAGACAAAAACCCAAGGGTCTGTTGGATGGGGCACCAAAGATGGGAAGAATGGACGTGGCGCCGAGTGGAGGGTGGAAGTCTGTAGATCTCTTGACTAGTAATAATCCGAGACCAGTCCCTTCTGGTCGGAGGTCCTACACGCGACTAGCGGCCTGGGGCTGAAGTGTCCCGTGTGACCGTCCTCTGGGCTAACTGGCCCCTGTGCCCACAGGTCTGGTTCCAGAACCGCCGGGCCAAGTTCCGCAAACAGGAGCGCGCAGCCAGCGCCAAAGGCGCGGCGGGAGCGACGGGCGCCAAAAAGGGCGAGGCGCGTTGCTCGTCGGAGGACGACGACTCCAAGGAGTCCACGTGCAGCCCCACGCCCGACAGCACCGCGTCGCTGCCGCCGCCGCCTGCACCCAGCCTGGCCAGCCCGCGCCTGAGCCCCAGCCCTCTGCCCGCCGCGCTGGGCTCCGGGCCCGGGCCCCAGCCACTCAAGGGCGCGTTGTGGGCAGGAGTGGCGGGTGGTGGGGGTGGCGGGCCCGGCGCGGGCGCAGCGGAGCTGCTCAAGGCCTGGCAGCCGGCGGAGCCCGGGCCCGGTCCCTTCTCGGGAGTTCTGTCCTCCTTTCACCGGAAGCCCGGCCCCGCCCTGAAGACAAACCTCTTCTAGCTGCGGGCGTCAGTAGGCAACTAGCCTGCCCCGAGAGGGACACCCCTACCCTACTGGACCTGACGTTATCCCTCCCTATCCCGGCAGCCTGCCTGGAAGCTCCCAGTCGTCCCCACTACCCAGTGTCTGATCCTTAGACCTGGCCTCCCTTCGTTGTAAAACAAGCCAGGGCCACTCTGGTCTGGAGTACTAATCACCAGGACCCCCTCCAGGGCGGCCGGAAGCCCTTTCTTGCAAGGCTTTCTTAGGAACAGGGATCAAATTGCACCTGTCCCTCACTCAGTGCCCAATCATAAAGGGTCCTAAGAAGCCGAGTCAACAGCTCCTACGACTTTTTCAGCCTGCTGGGCCACTCACTCCTTGAAATCAAGCAACCTGAAGAGTCCCACCGCCAATCCCACCCTAACGAGTCACCTCCCATCCCTAGCCAGTACGGCGCAGAGGTTAGACACTAGAAGGGAAGAGCCATCGGGGAACGGAACAAAGTGGTTTTCCTTTTCCTTTATTTTTTTCTTTGAAAAACGTGTAATTTATTAAGGTGATTTTGCTCAATCCAAATAAAACTTAATTTATTGAAGACATTAAGCCGGCAACCTTTCTGAGTGCCCACGATGGGATAAACTGCAGAAGCACTGTCCTCTGGTGCAGTGGCAACCGGAGAGGCTCCTTCCCTCTATCCGCAGGCTGCCCGCATTCCCTAGGCAAGGGCGCTTCTTCGGACCAGAGGAACAGCCAGAACTAAGCAATTTGGCATTTTATGGCCGAGGTCCTGCCCCACTCCAATAAAATTAATGTGCCTTCCTTTCCCAAAACCCACACAGAAAAACTTAAATAAATCCAGCCCGGTCCTGGGCTCTTCCTTCATTTCCGGACGGATGTGTGTCCCCAGAGTAGGAGTTGCGAGGAACTCTTTCCCTGTGATTCAGGCCCGACGGAGGGAGGGAGGGAGGTGGAAACATCAGTGGAAGTGAGGACCCAGATGTGCCAAACCACACCCCACGCACAACCCTCAGGCAAGGAGGTGTCTGCGCTGGAGTAACCCCCGTGCTTCACAATTACCACAGGCTACTAAACCCCCGGACCCTGGGCCTAAAAGCTAGGTGGGGAGCACGATGTTCTAACTAGAACGTCCCAAACACTCGGGCAGTAGGGAACTCTGATCCCCAATAAATAGAGATGCACTGCCACACCCCTCACAACTTTCAAGCCCCGGTTGCACATGCCCTTCCAGCTCTGCTTTTGCAGCCTGGCGGCATCTCTGCTCTCATTTGCTGAGCTGCAGGGTGTCCAGAAGAAGGCGCTTGTGAGCAGGATCCTGTACCCCAGCTTCCTCTAGGTCTTCCTCAGTGATGTCACTGCGGGAATAAAAGAGGCTGGGAGATGGGCTAGGAGGTCCTAAAGGGCCTGAAACCCCACCCTTGAGGCCACACACCCCGCCCTATCCACCTCCAGCCCCGCCCCCACCTGAGAAACTCCAGGTCGTCCCAGCCATTGTGCACCAGGCCCTCCTCATAGCGCTCCAAGCCGATGGCCCGCAGCCAGGCACCCATGCCCGCCTCTCCCAGCCCGCTGGCCCGCCCGCCCTGCGGGCACGGAGCCTAAGGGAATAGGGCATGTTAGGGGGCAAGAACTAAAGGTGGCTCCTCACAGAAACACATGCAAACAGCACATTCTACCCATGCTCTGAGGGGAAATGAGGCAAGGAATGGAGCGGATTCATGTGTCCCCAAAAGGCCTATTGTCCAGCTACAAGCAAAGGGACCCACCAGTGAGTTCTGAGTGGAAGAATAAAGGAACACCTATCAGGTACACAGAACCAGCACTGGTCTAACACACCTCCTCTGCCAAGTCTTCTTGGATGCTTTCCCGGATGCGGGGTGGAGGGAAGCTGAGGGGCCGGCCGTAGTCTGAGGGCACTCGGGGAGGCTGCAGTTCCAAGGGGTTGGGGAGCAGTGCTGCTCGTCCAGGCCCGGGAGCATAATCTACCTCACTGAGTGTTTTGGCCATCTGCAGTACTGAGCAAGACCGGTCATCCCCACTTGCAACCTCTCCCAAAAAAGTGCTGGCATGTGAGGTGCCTGGCGGTAGTGGTGGTCTTGGATGGGCCTTGGGAGGTGCTGGGCCACGGGCCTCACCCCCACTTCGGCCCCTGACCACTGGCATTGACAGAGGATCCAGGTTAGGGGGCAGGAAGATGGCTGAGTCTGGCAGTGGTGGAGGTGGGAAATCTGGAGGAGGCAGCGTGCCCCCAGAGTCCTCATCTGATGAGCTTCCCTCTCCCACACGAGGGGTCCGGTGGCGCCCAAGCTGAGGAGCAGGCACTGTGATGGCCACTTTGTTCTTGGTGGCAGGTGGGAGAGGGGCCCTGGCAAGCGAAGGCGGCTCCAGGGGCAGCAGCTGATGTGGGACCCCTTCAAGGACATAGTAGGCAGGGTTATTGAAGCTGTTCTTGGGAGGAGGGGTTGCTACTCCTTCCTGCTCAGGTGTCCCCTCTGACTTCAACCTGGATGGGGAGCAGGAAAACCAAGGTAAAGGACCCAAGATAAAGGCGGGGGGTGCGCAGGGGAGGGGGCTGGGGGAAAATGGCAAGGGCCCTGCCCTGGTCCCAGACTTGCACATGATCCTGAGTAAGTCACTTGCTCTCTCCATGCCCTTGAGGGTTAGTGTTGAAGGTAAAATACTACTTCCTTTCCCCACTTGCTCGCATTCTCCGCTCCTTAATGATTTTATAACGGAAAAGGGGGAAGCAGCGATAGCAGCCTGAGAAGGGTGACTGGAGATCAGAAAAGCCTCCAGGAGAGACTCCCACTGCAGAGCCCTACTCAGGCTCAGGTTCCCATTAGACAGGCCCTCACGATTTAGCCCAGGCTAACCTCAAACTCTCAAAACTCTTGCCTTAGTCTTCCTGAGTGTTGGGAAGGTGGTGTTCCTCAGGATGTTCAGGCCCAGGACACTGCTATATGGGAATAAGTTTCCTGGCCATTAGATTTAGGAAATTTATGAAACAAACTTTTAAATTTCCTTCTTGTCCACACTCTTGGAACTTTTGCAAATGGACATCTAAAAAGAACAATCTAGACAGCAAGTCCAGGATTACACAGAGAAACCCTGTCTTGGGGGGAAAAAAAAAGGAAGAAGAAGAATCTAGCAAGAAGCATTTCTCAAATGTTGGGTCATGAACCCATTTTCCACCAGGGCCTTTTGTTAGGTACAGCCTCAGAAGATGGACCCTGAGAAATCCCAGGGTCAACCTGAGCCACCTTCAAATAACCTCAAGCTGTGTCCAGTTTTGTGTATGTTTGTTTTGGTGCAGTTGTAGCTAAGTGACTGTGAACATCTCCTCCTCCTGCCCCATCTCCCAAATAGTGGGATTTATAGGTCTTGGCAACTTGCCCCAGCTCCAGGACCAATATCTATATCCATTTTTTAAAAGGCAGAGTTGAGAGAAAAGACAAATCAGGTTCCCTTTGACTCAGAGGTCAGAGCACTCAGTCCCAACAGCCAGGCATAGTAATGGAAACTCTAGTAATGGAATGGGAGAGCAGGTTTCTCCTTTCACCTGGGGTTCAAGGGCTCCTCCCTAGGAATTGCCCGTGGCGGGGCTGGGGGCCTGCCAGTCGGTGGTGGCTTTTCAGGTTCTTCAAACAACTTGGACAGTGGACAGGAGGCCTCTGTGGAAGCTGGTTTGCGGCTCCCAGATCTGCAAGGAGTTCAGAACAGAGAAAAGATGATATAGGGCAGATCAGGAGCCCCCAAAAATCCCCTCCTGTGAGAACATAAACCTAGCTCACCTGTGTTCCTGGCTGCCTCGAGTCACTGAAGGAGCCTTGCTTTTGGCTCCTGTGTCATCCTTATCAATGCTAATCCATTCTGGGGAAACACAGAGAAGGGAAACAGAGAGGACTTGGGGTGTGAATCCCAGGAATTTTAATGGGCACTGGGAGTATCTAGTCCCTTCCTATTTCTCAGGGTAGACCCACTCAGTCAAAGCTGTAGAACTTTCCAGTACCACAGGATTCCAACAAGCTGCCACCCTCAGCCTGCTCCTCCTACACCTGCCCCACACCACCACATCACATGCCATACCCACACCCTGCCCAATGGAACCCCCACCATAGAGCCGCTCACGGGTGCCCAGGCGCTCTGTGGGCACCCGCACCTTCATGGAGCCACGGATGTTGCCTGTCTCCTCTCCACGGTGGGACAGGAAGGTCAGGAACTGCTGGGCCGTGCTGCCAATCATGGATTTGAGTGCAACCACACACTCCCCTAAGGAGGAGATGCAATAGACCAGCAAACTGTCAGACCTTTCTAGGGAGCTACCTGGTTCTTGTACCCCGGGCACTTCTTGTCCCTCACCGTATGATTCGTAGCCATCCATAGACTTGACTGTGAGCAGGAGATGCTGATCCTGCAGGTACTCGATGTCAGCCAGAATTGGCTTGAGCTGAGGAACAAGAGGTCCAGTGAGGAACAACTCCCTAGATGCCCCATCTCGCCCTCCCATAGCAATCCCGGCCCCACTCACTCCTTGCCCTAAGACTTGTCCATGTTCACTCTTAAAGAGTGTGTGGCCTTTCAAAGCATTTAATATCACTACAATTAATTTTCTGTGCCCTCAGTGGACAATACTAGACATTTACCAAAGGTTCTGGAATCATTTATTAAACAAATGAAAAAGCAAACTAAAATTTGGCTCCACAGCTCCCAAAAATACAACCTTCTTTATCCTTGTGTGCAAAAGCATACACTGGCATCCCCTCCAGCCTCGCCCTCCTCCCAAGGAGCCCCTCGGTGTGCTCTGCCTCTTGCTCGTTATAATCCCCTCATCTACAAGTATGGGCTCAGGCTATAGCCTCACCGTGGGCAGCTGGCGGGAGGACCACTGCACCTTGAGGAAATTGATGTTGTCGCTGCTCTGAGCATCGTTCTCGAAGCTCTTCTTGTACTCTGGGGTGAGGCGGGAGGAGGACATGACTAGGGCTGACCACTCTGGGCAGTCCTTGACCTCCCACTCTCTCGTGGCCCACAGCCAGCAACGGCCCCCTCTGACCTTCCAAGCAGGTGGAATAGAACTCAATGAAGAACTTGGTGCGGCTGGCTGTTTTCACAATGGCCTCGATGCTCTCAAACTCAATGTAGGCCTGGTCTGAGGTCTTAGAGAGACCTAAGAATAGTGAGCAAAAGAGTCAGGATGCTGACACTTAGGACAGAAAAATAAGGGGTCCTAGCAGATCTGAAGATAAGGCAAAGAGGAATCTCCCAATCCTAAACTATAGCAAGACCTACAAATCCATAGAGAACGACATGCAAAAAGACTTGCTAAGGGCTACAGAGATGGAAGAGTACTGACTGCTCTTCTAGAGGTCCTGAGTTCAAATTCCAGCAACCACATGGTGGCTCACAACCATCTGTAATGGGATCCAGTGCCCTCTTCTGGTGTGTCTGAAGACAGCTACAGGGTGCTCATATAAATAAATACATCTTAACAACAACAACAACAAAAGACGAAGATACGCCAAGTGTGGAAGGTTCATGTCAGAGGACATGGAGACCAGAGTGTCTCTAGACTTGTCTGCTATCACCCTGCCACATCTGCGGGCATACTCAAGGCACATGTGTGACAGATACAAGCACACTAGTATGTCATTCCTCCGATGATGACTGAGGTTCAAACAGCCTCACATATCAATAGGTTCAGAAACACCTGTGTGTTTATAAGAACACACACATACACCTAGGTATGGTTGGTCAAACCCAACACACTACTAGGCCACTGTCTATGCCCTCCCATACATCTTTATTTCAGAACAGGTACCTTTCTTGGAGATGAACTGGGAAGTAACTCCAACCTCAAATGTCCCAAACACAGGAGAATGGTCACTGGTAACAATGTCATCAGTGCAACCTATTTAGAGGGACAGAAACAAGAAGAAAACTATCTCTGCCCTCTGCCCCTACTCCCCCCACCGCCAAAAAAAGGCTGAGGCAGAATAGTAACCACCCAGTGCCTCCCATCATCCTGTCACAAGGTGCTGACCATAGGAATTGCAGATGATGTGGGTTTCAGGATAGGATTTCCATAGAATTCGGTCACACCACGAAGGCACATTGGTCCGGACCTGTGGCAGGAACGGCAATAGGGTCATCAGTCCTGTCAGCTGGGGATCTTTACATGGGTTCCACCCAGAACTAACAACATCCTACTCTTCCTCTGTAACTGGACCCAGCACCTGCCTCTTCCTTGGATTCCCAAAATATCCAACATCACCTGCAAAGGCTTCAGGGAAGCCATAAAAGCTTGAGTAGTAAATGCAGAAACCCAGAACCTTGATGTCCCACTGCTAACTTCCTGAAACCTGAGGGAGGTTTCCCCAGTCCGTATTTTTCACTCACCCCAGTTGGCTTCTGCTTGTGCCAAGCGTATGTGTCCCGAGAACCCCGCTCGTAGCGGTATGTGGGTGGAAAAGATATCTCCTCCTCACCTAAAGATAGCAGAAGGCATGTGAAATCCGCGGCTCAAAAGACCCAGGCATCCTCCATACCCTGGGACCATCAGGGACCAGTGCCAGGCCCTCACTCACTAAATCGAAGGAAGACCTTATGCTTCTCCCGCTCCAGGTTGAGCTGGTCCACTCTGAGCAGGGGCTCAAACTCTCTCCTACTAATGTAGTTCAGGATCTCCTGGGGTACAGATACAAACACCAGAGGCTTGCCTCTCCGGAAGGGCTATACAAACCTCCCTCCCAATACCCTCCTTCATAGCCACCCACCAGGCCCTGCTGGCACCTGGATATCCATGTCTAAGCGGTAGTTAAGGTCCCCAAACCAGAAGAGATGAGTGAACCGCAAAGAGATGTCAAAGGCACTGAGCTGCCGATCACCCAACGAGAGGAGGCGCAGAATGTCTAGATAATTCTGGTTCCGCCTATAGTGGAGTAGCCAGGGAGATCTCCCAAGTCAGGAAGGAGGGACAGCATAAATGTAGTAAGGCTTTGGGGTCAAGGATGGGGCAGGGATGAGGGACTCTACAAATGGAGGAAGCAGTAGGGACAAGGCCATGGTCAGGCATACGCAAGAGGAGTCCTGAGACAAGGGGGGGTCTCTGGGAATAGGAATACAGAAGTCAAGCCCTGGGCTATGGGGAAAGAATGGGTCTCAGGAGAATGGAGGAAGGGTAAGTAAGGAGACACAAAAATGGTGCCTCTCACCGAGTAGTCTTCTCATTCCCTGAGGTGAGATGGCAATTCACAAAGCCAAATGAGGTGCCATTGAACATGAAGGAAACACCCACAGCTCCCTTGTTCCCTGCCAGGGCAAAAGAGGAAGGCCAAAGAGGGGTCACCTAAAGAGGGGTTCCAGCTGTCCTCTATCCTGCCAAGCAGCACAGTCAGCGTTTTCCTTCCTCCAGAACACACACACACACAGAACATTATACACACAGAGAACACACAGGCACGTTCACACACGCAAATGCACACGTTCACACACACACACACACACACCTCTTCCCTAGTGATCTTTCTTGGGGCTAGAAGAGATTTAGAATGAGAACATACAAAGTTCAAAGTACCCTGTTTATGAGAAAACTGAACCACACAAAATGGGGGACCCTGGAGAGGAGGCAGGGGCATGAACAGAAGCACTTTTCACCCTCAGGGGCCCACCTGCCCTGCTCACCCAGGGTGTTGGCGATACCAGTCTTCACACTGGACGTACTGACGTGGCTGATGCGATTCTCATGTTCTGGTTTGACCAACACAGCCACCTTGATGTTCCACAGTGACTGCATAGCAATCTATGGAGAGACTGTGGGGTCATCCTTGCCCCAAGCCAAGGTCCCTGCCTACATTCTCTATGCCTATCAACTACACTGTCAGACATGGGCTAAGGCGGCTTGCTATCACTTTCTAGTGTAAACAAGAAGAGCATTCTCTCCTGTAACATAAATAACTCATGAAATTCAAGTTGAGTCTCCCAAAGGAAACATCAGAACTTAGAGGAAAAGCCATGAGAACAATACATCCCAGGGCCAGTCATGAAGTCAAGCAGAAAAACAAGGTCTGTGACAATAAGGGACCAGGCAGGCTGGAGAAATGGCTTAGAGGTTAAAAGCACTGGCTGCTCTTCCAGAGGTCCTGAGTTCAATTCCCAGCAACCACATGGTGGCTCACAACCATCTGTAATGAGATCTGGTGCCCTCTTCTGGCCTTCAGGCATACCTGTAGACAGAATACTGTATACATAATAAATAAATCTTTAAAAAAAAAAAAGGGGAGGGGGATCAGGCAAGATAACCCCCTCACCGGACGGTAATCCAGATCTGTAAGCTCCTTGAGGCCCCCACGCAGCAGATCCAGCCACTCTCTGTCACCCACTGAGTTCTCTTGAGTCCCAAAGACATAGATATCATGGGGTATAGTCACTGTGACCTCATCCAGGGCTTTCCCCAGTCCCTTTGATGTGAACCAAGAAGTCACGTTTTTTGGTGGTGGTACACTTCCTGCAGGTAGAGGGGAGGCAGTCAGAGTCAGAGGTGTGGGTCATATCCCTGTCCCAGGGCTAGCCTCCTCTCCCACCATAACCCCAGCCTGGGCCTGACCCATGTTCCAGGTGCCTATGAAGACCGAGATCATGTCGGGCTCATCCTGCTTGGAATGCTTGTTCTTCATGAGCTGCAGAAGCTGGCAGAAGGCTTCTCGTTTCTAGTGGAGGTTGCGGGAGAACAGAGCACACAGTAGCCAGTCAGGGACAGGAGGCACCCAGCAATCCCACTCTTCCACAGGGAGACCCTGCTTTGTGTCAGGCATCATGAAAGAAGGGTAGGGTCTTCCCTGAGGTTCCCCACTGCACACACAGTATGAAAGCACTAACAAGTGCTCTCTACCCTCAGTACACTCCCTGCCAAGGACAGGCCTGCACCTCATATTCCAGCAGGAAATATCCTAAGGAGACTCCAGTAGCCCCCGATACCCTGGCACAGGCAGCAACTCACCCGGGCACTGACAAAGATAAAGTCCTTGCGCTGGGTCCGATCTTTCTCCTTTTCAAACACAACTCCCAGCTTGTTCTGCACACGCTGGGATTTAATGAGCTGCCGGACTAGGGGAAGGAAAGAGGAGTCACCCAAACCCATGCTATTAGACTGAGGGCCTTGCCCTGCCCACTTCTCCCAACTCTGGCCCTAGCTCACTCCGGTCATGTGTGAAGGTTGTCCAGTCCTCCTGGGAGTCACGCTGTCTCCTCAGCAGAACCAGCCTCCCACCCTCAACATCCACACTCAGCGTGAACTTCTGGGACTTCCCAATCTTGGTCAGGTCACCCAGTGTCACATCCAGCTTCACCTGTAAGGCAGGAGTGGAAAGGCTGCTGACAAGACCTTAGACAGGCAGACCCCTCTTTCCCTGCAGCTACCTTTCGTCCCATGAGGCCCCACCTGCCATGTACCTCAAAGGCCTGCACGGGGATGGTCTTGGCCTTCCGTGTGGAGGGCTGCAAGGGAGCTGGAGGTGCTGTGGAGCTCATGTCCTGCAGTGCCTTCAGGGCCTAGAGAGAGCAGGGAGAAGGTGAGGAAAAGGGACCTGCAGAGGGATGTGACAGGGAGGGGCACCTCGGATGCGGGGTAAGTCACTGTAGGGCAAGTAAGGGCACGTCAGTCCACCTTCTTCTGGATGCCTGACAGGAAGTCCTTTAGCACAGATAGCTTCAGCACAAGGCTCTCCAGCTCTTGCTCTCCAGTCTGTGGTAAGCTCTGCCAGGGAGAAACAAGGGTGGTACACAAGGTTCCTAAGCAGAAGCCCCACACATAGCTCCAAGGTATGTCCCACCTCCTGGAGGCCTCCCTACAATCCCACCTGCTGCTGCAAAAGGCGGGTCACCATGGGCGAGCTCTGCTGGTCAAACACTTTCGACAGGATCTCCAGGCCTGACAGGACCTTATCCACCTCGCTAGGGGGAGACAGTGGACTCAGATGGACAGAGTGTGGCACTGCCACCTTTAGCATATAGGACCAGGGTACAGTGGAGAAAGTCAGGACACAGCGGATGGCTTACTGTTCAAGGTCTGACACCTGAATGTGGCCCATGGGCTCAGCCATCCCTGGTACCTGTGTAGCCTTCGGCATGAGGTGACAAGGGCCCGGGTGAGATGGGGCAGGTTGCTGGCTCCGCCTCGTACAGCCTCCAGGTCCAGCCCGTAGCTGCCCTTCAGATACTCATGTGACACAGTGCTAAGTCCATTAGGAGTGCTTCCAGGAGAGACAAAGAATCAGGGAAGGTCCTGCTGACTGTCAAAGCGCCCTACTCTACCCAGAACCTCAAGTACTACAGGCAAGCAGAGTAGCATGTGCCGGAGTGTCTCTCCCTGGGGCTGATTCGGGATGGGGTCCCTAGGACGGGGGGCTTTGATGATCAGTCAGATGGGGAAACAATTCTCAGAGGAGGAACTTCCTGCTCAGCAGAGGCTGGGAGGGTCTCACCTCTCAGCTGCTGGAGTTGTGGGAGTCTCGGGGGTTGGCAGGGGGCTGCCGGGCCCCACAGGGGCAGAAATGCTAGTCGAGCCAGAGCGCGGGGGTAGTGGGGGCTTCTCGTCCTCCACATCTGTGGGTAGGAAACAGTGGGACAGAGTTTGAACTCATCATTATGTGACAGGGATATCCCATGGCCATCAGAGACTTCCCAGCAAAGAGAGTATAGAGGCGGACATCACAGTTAGGAAAAAATGAAACTTCAGGGCAGGCAGGATGGGAAGAGAGGATGGGAAGAAACAAGGAGTCAAGGAACTGGCAAGGAAAGGATTTTCTTTTCCTCTTTATATGTGTATATATTATGCATGCATGTATGTATACGTGTTATGCATGTGTGAACACATGAGCATGGATATGTGTGTGTGTGTGTGTGTGTGTGTGTGTGTGTGTGTGTGTGTCTAGACTCGAGACTGATAACTCGTTTCCTCCATTACACTTTTCCTGATTTATATATTGAGGGATTCCCTGCTCAAGGCCACACCATACCTACCCAGCTTTTAGGTGGGTTCTGAGGATCTGAACTCCACTCTGGTCCTGGCATTTAATGCAAGCAGGTGCTCTACCCACTGAGCCATCTTCCCAGCCCAAGGAAGGAATTTTTTTCATGCTGTAAGATGAGCGATACCTGAGGCATCTCGGTCATCTGGTGGGTCTGGCTCTCTCTCCCCCTCTACAGGCAGCAGCAGAGCACAGACAAGACCCTGGTTGGGCTGGGCATACAGGCCTATAAGCTCACCCAGGGTCTGGAAGCGGCGCACAGGAACGCCCTGTGAGGTCTGAACCAACAAGGATGGGAGAGTCAGGCAGCGGGTCGCCACGCCTGAGGCTAAACCAAAATTAGAGGTCACAGGTCTGAGCTCCTACCTGTACAGCCAGGAAATCCTCTCCATCTGGCAGAATGCGGTATGTGTGCACGTGCTTTTGATACCTAGTGGCAAAGAAGGGACCAGAACCTGTTACCCCTAGGCTAGAGTCTGAATACCAACACTTTCTTCTTCCTACTTATTCCTGCTACCAGGCTCAGCCACAGGCCCCTCATCTTGGACTTTCTAAAACCACTTGTCCAGGCTGCAGAGAGTTAATGATTGGGCCAGTCAGTCCACCCTCTTAGCATTGCCAACAAGAACAGAAATAACCAGTCCCCCCTCCCCAGTCCCAGACCTACAGAGACTCTACACCCACCCACCACAAGGCAACAGGCAGCTCTTTTGTGGCCTCTACAGCTGTCTAAACAGCCCCTCTGGGCTGTGGTACCAGTCTGGGCCCCCCGCCAGAGTAAAAGTCCTCAGAAGCCTGGTTAGCTCCTATTTGCATGCATGGGCAATGTGCTAACACACGCCTGAGACTCTGTCTGTGTTTATGTTGGTGTCTCTCTCCAGTGGAGTTGGGTGTGTCTGGGGCATTTTTACAGAGGATTGTGAGGGCTTTGCTTTCTCTCCTCAAGCATCAGGAAACAGGAATGACCCAAAGGGGATCCCTATGGGAGACTCAGCCTCTAGGAACCCCAAGCCAAGAGGGGTGCTGACAGATGGCAGCAGCTGAGCAGGTGACAGCTGAGCCACACATACTAAGTGGGGGATGGGAGGCTCCCTGGGCCTCCACACCTCAAATAGGCACTGAGGGCTCTGTCTATGCTGGGCAGAAGTGGGTGTTGGCTCCAGAGAGGACCAAACACCACAAGGTCATTTTCTCCCTAAAGCTAGCCCTACCTCACTAAGAGTACATTATTTTGTGGAATCTGGATCTGTATTTATGACAAGAACATCCCAGTAACCAAACCCTGACTATGTTATGCGTTCCACATATTTTATTTCATGTTCACACTGTATAGCAGATACATTAATATTTCCATTCTCCAGATGTGAAAACTGGGGTTCAGAAAGAAAAAAATGATTTGTCCAAGGTCATAGAACAAATAAAAGATAGGGCTGGCTGGTATCTAATACCAGAGCAGAAGCCAGTTTGACTGTCAGGGCAGGGGTGTGTCTTGAATGTTCTTTGTGTACATGGGTTGTGTATATAGGTAAACATGTGTTTGGAAAACCTAAGAAACCACCCACATCTGATCCCTTCTACCAGGCTCCTGAGAGCTAAAATCTGCCTCCCTATAAACACACACATACACACACACACACACACACACACACAAGCTCAATCCTCCTGACAATGGAACCAGGATCTCTCTTCACTGGGACAATAGTTCCTTACTCAGAGAAGGCCTCAGCTGTCCCCCTCCCACTCAGACAGCTGACCCAGCACCTGCCCCTGTCCCCTCCCTAATTAAGGGATCTGTTTTGAGGTAGCTAGGAGGCAGGAGTCTTGGGATTTTCATAGACATAAGATGTCTGACTTTAGTCTCTCCACACTAGGTGGGCCTCAGACTTGCTGCAGAAGCTGAGGTTCACAGGACCCCTCATTCAGCCGGGCAACTGTCTAGGCCAGAGTTCTCAGTGTCTACACTACTAGCCTTTGGAACCCCCAAATCCTTTGTCGTCTTAGGTACTGTCAAATATGTATGTAGCAGTATCTTTGGCTTCTATCCACCAAATGCCCACAGTCCCATCTCAAGAGTGACAATCAAAATTGTTCCCTGTAGGCTGGGCCAGTGCACTCCCAAAGATGTCAGAAGAAAAGAAGGGGAAAGAAGGGACAGGAAATGGGTCGTTTGAGAGTGTTTTCACTAAATCTAAACACAAGCCCCTGAGGCTTCCCACAGGAGCCCACTCAAAGTTGAACTGTGGGGCAGGGAGTGGAGGTCAGAAAGAACACTACAAAACAGAAAGTACCCCACTACCACACACAGCTGCCAGGGCCAGCCACAGGACCAAGCCCACTCAGAAGACTGCCAAGTCTAGCTTTAGGCTCAGCACTCACCCATGGCCAGATAACCAGAGCTCAATCCAGAGTCAGGAGAGACTTACTCATTGATTCATGAAATGAAGGCTCTGTCCCACACAGCTTCACCCTGTTGCCTCCCCCAAGTCTTCCTCTCAACACACACTATTCCACCCCACCCTACAATCATATATAGCCGCAGAATTGCCCAGGCATCCTTCTGACCCCTACTGCCTACCACTCAAGGGCTTTAAAACGAACTGTACTCATGTGGAGCATGAATCCTTTCCCCTGTTTATCTGGGACACTGGGGGAAATCTAAGCTGGTCACCCAACGTCTGCCATCGTTTCTTCCCATCACACCCAACCTGGGCTTCAGAACTCTGGCCTCAGAAACTGCTCCAGACAGCAGGAAGTGCTCCCCTGTATCCTTCCTCCACCCAGCGACAAAGTCAAGGTCTCCAGAGGGTGGAGACAGGGCTGCAGCCCCACTGTTATAGTCACCCCACTACCACGATTGCCACCACAACCAAGGAACACTCGGCGTGTGCCCGCCCTACTCACAGGACGCAGAGTGCGAAGGCCCCCGCCACGCTCTCGCTGTCTCGGACCAGGAAGCTGCCATCGCGGCCCGCCCGAGCCAGCAGCTCCTCCGCAGCAGCGCGGCTCAGGTCACGGTGATACCAGGCAGGGGCCGGGCTACCCAGAGCTCCCCCGGGACTCGGTGCCCCACACACTGAGGCCATGGCCCGCGCAGGGCTCAGCGCCGCCGATGCCTGCCGCTCCGCGCCATCCGCCCGGAGAAGCTTGGAGTCGAGGCCAGGCCCGGGCCCGGGTCCCGGGCCTTAGGATCCACCAGCCCGAGAGAGCCCTGTATCTGGGCTCCACGCCTGGCCGCGCCGGCCGCCTCGATCTCCGCGCAGCCGCCGCCGCCCGCAGCGCCGGCCTCAACTTGAAGAGAAAGAAAAGTTTGTTCAGAGGCGGCGGGGGAGGGGCGGGAACGGAGCTAGGAGCTGGCCGGTCCCCTCCCCCTCCACTCGGCCCAGAGCCCGGGCCGCCCCTGCCCCCAGCCTCTCGGCAAGGACGAAGCTCCGACAGCCCTCGAAGACCCACACCTCCCAAGTCCCACAATTATCTTGTCCCCCCCCACCTCAAGAAGATCCAGTTCCCCGGTACCCGCTCTCGGACACCTTGTGAGTTCAAGTTCTCCCTGGTGAATTCAACCCTTCTAACCATTCGCAATGAGATGACCCCTAAACCCTATGCAAGTCTGATTCTACTACACATCTCTTCTGCTCGGCACCCCCACAGCCTTGCGGGATCGAGTTTGGCAAAGCAAGGCTCCAGGATAGACATCCACAACTACTACCCCCATCATCCAAGAGAACAAGTTCTCCCAACTCCTGTAACATCAGAGCCCCTTCAGACTTGAACCCCCAAAACAGATCCCTGACACATCCCACAAAATCCCTTCCAAAGAGATCCGATATCCCATTCCACAAATACGCGCGCACATTAGATCCAGTTTCTTCAAGCCTTTTACGCACCGGTCCCCGCAGGCCCTCTAGCCTGGCAGAACCCTTCCCCCATCTTCGCCAAGTTGCCTGGCACCACGCCCCACACCCGCAGGCCCAGGTTTTGCAGTCCCAGACCAGGAGGACCCCATCCCCACCCCCCCCCCAGACTACCTAGGAAAAAAGTTCCCTAAGTCTCAGCGCCTCGGCTACCGAACGCAGACCCAACCTCTGGGGCGACTCGGGTGACTCCTCCTAGCTCGGGGAAGCCTCCCTGGACTCCCCGCGGGCACTTAAGATGGCCATCCGCCGCCAACGCGTACCCCGCGCCTTCCGCCCCGCCTGCGCCCCGCCCCCTGGAGCCGGGGCTGCCCCGCGCCCCGCCTCGTCCGCTCGCGTCCGGGTCTCCGCCGCACGCCCGCAGAGTGACCTCGGGCCAGTCTTGACTCTTCTGTGTGCCTGAGTGAGCTTCTAGCTTTCGATAACTGGGCTAACGTTACGAGGGCGGGCTCATTGGGGCTCTGCCTGTAAAGCTCAGGGCCTGGCATGCAGCGTGCGCTCCGGGACGGCGGCTATTTTTATTATTAATTAAGGAGTAACGAAGGTGACAGCTGTGTAAACTGTAAAGCGCGACTGGGGACTGAACGGGTATTATTAGCACCGCCCCCGCTCCGGCTACTCCCTCCAAACCAACAAACTTGCGCTTCGGTGGGCCAGGTGCGAGCAGGGAGCTCCCAAGACCCAGCCTGCTAAGACCTCCCATCCACCTACCCCTGGGGCGGAAAAAGGGACCCGGCGGGAGAAGATGGGGCGGAACCCAAACAGGGCTTTGGCCCGCCCCATTTCCCCCCTCAAAAAAGACCTGGATGGTGGTGGCGTCTCCAAGGATTTCTCTTCCTGCCCCGCCCCTCTGCCCCCTGGCTCCTTAAAGGCGCAGGCCTCTAGCCGCTTGCCTACAACCACCAACTCCTAGAGTCTGTCAGGAGCATCCCTTTAACCCAGGAGAGAACTTTCGCTTTGGTAAATTGAACCTGTTGACCGAGCCTGGGGTCAGCCCTGAGGAGTTTTTCTCTGTTTGGAGGATAAGCCAATTTGCATTGGCTTAACCCAACTAGAACAAAGCCTGGAACGTGATGTGTCTGTAGGGACCTTCCAGACTAGATGAATACAAAAGCAGAGATCCTCCACCCACCTACCTGTTTCTCCTGGTCCTGCCAGGGCTTAAATAAAATAACATCCTTCAATCTGTAACCAGCTCCTCCCGCCGGGAATGGAGGACAGTCACCCCAGATCCCGCGGGTGTGCAATGGAGCCTTACTTACCCATGCCTGTATTCCCGACCCTCCGGAGGCAGAAGCAAATGGAATTCTACCTAGTTGTAAGCCTGCTTTCTTGGTCTAGAGTTTCAGACCGTCCAAGGCTACATGAGAGAGAGAGAGAGAGAGAGAGAGAGAGAGAGAGGGGGGGGGGGAGAGGGAGAGGGAAGAGGGAAGAGGGAAGAGGAAGAGGAAGAGGAAGAAGAAGAAGAAGAAGAAGAAGAAGAAGAAGAAGAAGAAGAAGAAGAAGAAGAAGAAGAAGAAAGAACGTGAAGGAGAAAAGCTGTCACAACCCTCCAAAATCAATATATTTACAGTTTCCTGAGAGGATGGAGATGTTAAAGAATGTGTCATAGTCATTGGGGTGAAATGGCTTAACAGGTAAAGGTGTTTTTGCCAAGTCTGAGGACTTTGAGTTGAACCCCAGGGACCCACATGGTGGAAGGAGAGAGCTCTGCATGTTGTCCTCAGACTTCCACACCTATGCCAAGTCATCCATACAGCCCACACACACCCATATACACACTCAGAATAAACACAAATACAGTTTAGCCAAAGGACAGAAGATGCTTCTCTTCTGCCTCTGGGAAGCCTCTAATGGTTTCCTTACCTTCGGCCTCATCAATAGGATATAGCGCTGGGTGAAATGAAAGCTTTTGTTTCTTCTGTATCCTCTAGATTGTTTTCCTAATGGACTATCCTTGTCCAAGGGACCCAAACCCAGTCAATCTGTATCGTGGTAGGCAGTGTGAATTTTTACCCATTTCTCCGGAATCGCTGCTGGACTCCCATTTCCAGTTTCCCCTTTTTAAGCTGAGAACAGAGCTAAGCAGACACATGATGGGAATAGGGGATGTGGGGGGGTTGTTTGTTTTTTTAATTATTTTATTTATTTAATGTATATGAGTACACTGTAGCTGTCTTCAGACATATCAGATCCCATCACAGATGATTGTGAGCCACCATGTGGTTGTTGAGAATTGAACTCTGGACCTCTGAAGAGCAGTCAGTGCTGGCCTCGAACTCAGAAATCTGCCTGCCTCTGCCTCCCAAGTGCTGGGATTAAAGGCGTGCGCCACCACTGCCCGGTGCAGTCAGTGCTCTGAGTCATCTCTCCAGCCCCTGGAGATGTGTTTTTTATTTTTGTTGAAGACAGTGTCTCTTATATCCCATCTTGGACTCAAATTCTCCACAAAACCAAGGATGACACTGAATTCTTCTCCTCCTGCCTCTTCCTCCCAAGTGTTGGGATTACAGGCCTGTGCCACCACTTAGAGCTTCTTGAGTGCTAGACAAGCACTCTTCCAACTGAGTTACATTCTCAGCCCGTGATGGGATAATGTTTGAGAATGATATACATAAAATATCCTGGATCTTCCCGTTATTTGAGACCCCAGAAGCAACTAGATTCCTACAGACTACTGAAGCATAGACACTGGGTTCATCCACCTTCCAGGAGGAGGGAACTTGTAATGAGAATTTATATAGTGACGGTGGAGATTTGAGCACTGTTTGCTCTGACTGGAAAGTATCTGACCCCACCCACTCACAAGCTCACAGTGACAATAATTCATTAGGCCCAGATGTGTCATAGATTTATTGAAAATGACTGTTGTAGAAACCCCAAGTCCCAACATGAATCAGTAACTGGATGGCAGAGGAGAGGAGTGGAAGCAGCCCCAAGACTTCCTTATTCTTTAAAGAGTTGAGCCAAGACCAAGGGTAGATAAAGGAGAAATCTAGAGAGAAGACCGACCTCAGCCAGGGAGCCATAATGATAGCACTGGGACCAGGCAGGGCACAAGAAGTAATACTGCATGGGGCACAGTCCCAGATATCATAAAGGAAGCATAGAACTTGACCACTTCCTCATTGGGATTGCCCTGGGTTGAGTCAAACCACAGCTGGATGCATCGGCCACTCCCTCTGCTATAGTTGCTAACCTTGTAGGAGTGACTCCAGAGGCCCTCACAAAGGCTGGCTGGTGTCGAGAAGTAGTACTGAAATGTGTGGCAGGGTGCTGTGTCTGGGCACTTGTTAATGCCTGCAGGCAGAATCATAATGGGCACAGACATTTAGGCCTAGGGTCAAAACTCACCTATGGACACCCCAGAAATCTTTAATCTCCCCTTTCCCAAACCCTACCATCATCTCGCTACCCTGAGGTCCTTACCTGAGGTCCAGTCCCAGCCTTTATGCCAGTCTCTCTTGCAGGTAAAGGAGGTACGACAGTCTTCCCACCACTCCTGACAGTCTTCTTTGCATAAGGGCACATCCAGGAAACGCTCTTTACGCCAGCTCTGATCCACCTAGGTAAAGGGAACGTTGGCAACTATAGCTGGGAAGAGACGGAGCCCAAGGTTAGCCCTTCTGAAGTGTGTGAGGGAAGCACCCTTACCTGCTGGATCCAAGGCCCAAGGTTGGGGGAGCATTCATACAGGCAGGTGTCTTGGATGAAGTGACGCTTGCAGGCAGGAGTCATCTTGCCACAGTGATCCCAGTTAAAGTTATAGAGACGGGAGTTGTCCTTGTGTAGCTCCTGGCTGGTGTTGACTGAGCAGCAGGCATTTCTCTTCCATGGACTACACTAGTTGGGAAAGACACAGGGTTGAGTCCCTCTACCCTACTCTGTCCCTCATGTTACCTTCCAGCCTTGCTTCACCTGGTCCTCACTTTTTTCCCTGCCTCAGACAGGCTGTTCTGTGAACACTTACCACAAAGGCCTCTCTATCCTAGACCCCCAGGAGTCCCATCTCTAGAGAGATATAATTATCACAGTATAAGAAAGAAGCTAGAGGAGTCTTGTCTTTGGGATAATAGCTCATTTATGAAGCATCTCACACTTTATAAAAACTCTTTTCAGTTGGGCATGTTGGCAACATGCCTTGTAATCCCAGAATTTAGAAGGCTGAGGATGGAGGAGGGTCATGAATCCAAGACCAGCCTAGACAGCATGAGTGAGACTGTATCTCAAAAACAAACAAAACATACCCCATCTTGGTGGCACATGCTTACAAAACCAGCACTGGGGAAAGTAGAGGCAAGAATCAGGAGTTCAAGGTCACCCTCAGTCACATCCTGAGTTCAAAGCCAGCTTGGGCTTGTAAGACCCTATTTCAAAAAAAAAAAAAAGGAAGAAAGAAAGAAAGAATCTTTTAAAACTCCAAAACTCCAAAATGTGGCTGGAAAGATGCCTCAGCAGTTAAGACTGTTCCTCCAGAGGTCCTGAGTTCAATTCCCAGCAACCAGATGGTGGCTGACAACCATCTGTAATGGGATCCGATGCCCTCTTCTGGTGTGTCTAAAAACAGCTACAGCTACAGTGTACTCATATACATAAATTGAATAAATAAATCTTAAAATCAAAATAAAATGAAACACTCCAAAAGAAGCCAGGCACGACATGGAGCACACCTTTAATCCCGGCAGTCCAGAGACTGAAGCAGCTGGCTCTCCGTGAGTTCGACACCAGCCTGATAGCCTAGTCTACGTGGGGTACCAGTCTTTTATTTGTCCATTTACTCTTTTATTTCATATTCTAGAGATAGAGTTTCTCTGTGTAGCCCTGGCTATCTGTTCTGGAACTCTCTGTTGACCAGGCTGGCCTCGAACTCAGAGATCCACCCGCCTATGCTTTCTGAGTGCTATGATCAAAGGTGTACAGATAGATAGATAGATAGATAGATAGATAGAGATAGATAAACACAGACACATAATATGTATGTATATATCAGTCCTTCTGGGATAGATATAGCAATCAATAATAAAATGAACTATTATACAATAAAATAAAAATTACAATGAGGTTTTGTTTTTGATTTTTTGCTTGCTTATTTTTGAGGCAGGTTCTCACTCTGTACTTGTGACTGGCCTGGAACTCAATTTGTAGGCTGGGCTGGCTTTGAACACAGAGATCTTGCCTCTGCCTCCTGAGTGTTGGATTTAAAGATATGTGCCACCTCACCTGGCCAGGTTTTTGTTTTTGTTTTTAACCTTTGATTTTTTTTTCCAGAACATAAAAGAGGATCCAAACATATTTGTCACAAAAAGGCTACACTGGGTTTCTGTCTGTTGACATAAGCGCTTACAGGCCGTGTGAACTGTAGCCCTCACTCCAGTTATTCTCAGAGGGCCTTCTCATGTCTGCATTTGGCACTCTTGAGTATTTGAGGGTAGAAACCACCTCCTCTGTGGTCTTTCACCCTCCTATTTCTAGAGGAGCTGTCCATAATCCTGCCTGAACCCTACCATAGAAGCTAGTCGAGTTGCAGGCTGGAGAGGTGGCTGAGCGGTTAAGAGCATTGGCTCCTCCTGGGTTCAATCCCAGCACCCACATGGCAGCTCACAACTGTAACTCCAGGTCCAGGGGATCCAACACATATGCAGGCAAAACATCAATGCTTGCTTAAAAAAAAAAACTAAACAAAGCAAACAAACAAACAAAAAAGACAGGCAGGTTGTATCTAACCTCTGAGAGTGAGTCCCTGTGCTTCCATAGGCCCTTATTTGGGTGATCTAGAGATTATCATCACGTGGCCTCTAATTAGAGGCTTCTAATGATCAACTGCTTCATTGCCACCACTGTGTCCTCTTCTGGAGAAAGCCCTCAGAAAATCACCTCACTACTTTCCACCATGCCATCTCTGGCCGCAAGAGTTGAGGGTGTGGAGGCGTGTGGCCGCTCACCACGCCCATCCTGCGGTCTATCACCCTCCCATCAGAACCACGCTCCAGCAGAACCTGGTCATGCAGTTTGTCCTCCGGGCCTGGCTTTGTCTTATGGTACTTGGCATCCATGCAAACGTCGAGCAGCTCTGTTCTGTCTCGGGCACTGCACGTTGTAACCATGTAGACCAAAAGCAGGAGTGGTGTCTGTTTCCAGGCCATGTCTGTCTGTCTGCACAGAGGGATCTGCAGTTAGGGAGACCTAGACCCGAGGGGGTGCTTCATTTATTCCCTGACTGAGACTCTTTGTACCTATAGTGAAAGATAAGCTCAGTCCGTGCTCCTTCAGCATTCAGGTCCTGCGACTCCCTGAAGCTGGAATAGAGGTCAGCAAGAAGGCTCTCACCCCCTGGCATGGGAGGATTATAAAAGGAGCAGAGCATCCCAGGCTAGAGGAGATGGATGCCCATGCGCTCATCTTCTTTCCAGCTTTATGACATGTAGTTAAATAGTTCAGGTCCCTGCTGCTTGCTACCTTGAAAAGGGCCAGGGACACACCGATCCTTCATCCTGTCACAGGAGGTTCTCGGCACTCCCCCTATCAGCTGTGTCGTCGTGTCAGCCTAGAAATCCTGTTAGCCCTGAGGGAGGTGGTGACCTAGCCCTGCCGAGTTCTCCAGATTGGCAGGAGGATCAAAAGACAGGGGCCGCAGGATGGTGTGGTTAGATGGTACACAAGAAAGTGCTGCTTTGTAAAGCTTGGCTTCCTCAGTCTTTTCCTTCCCTGTTCTCCAAAAGCCCTTCTGCCCTGCACCCCTTCCTGACACCAGCATCTGCAGCAAAAGCATCAGACCCGATCTAAACCTCTCAAAAGGAAACACATACAAAACAAATTCAGCTTCAACTGGTGATGCATGCCTGCAGTCCCAGTGCATGAAGGAGCGGGGAGGGGGAAGGGTTGCGGGTTTTAGTCCAATCTGTGATACATAGTGAGAATTCGTCGTCCCCCTACCCAAAAAGGTAATGACCTAAAGAACTGAAGGACATTATAAAAATCTCTCTTGGAACTGGAGAGATGGATTAGCATGTTAAGACACTTGCCACCAAATCTAATGACCTGAGTTGAATCTCTGGAACCATGTGGTATCAATAAAGAGCTGAATCCCCACACACACTCATACATACAACATACATACACATACATACATACACACATACATACATACACACACACACAAACAATCAATTATTCATTCAATAATATAATGTGGGAAGCTTTTAAAGGTTTGGATTTTGACTGAGAGATATGTTCCTTCTTAGCCCGAACCTGCCAAGACCCCCATATGTCCTTGTCATCCTCTTCCCACTTGAAAGATCTTACCTCAATGTCCTTGGCTTCTAGGAGCACACATAGGGGTATCCAAGTTGGCCTCTCCCTGAATCAGACCCTGGGCAGTCCCCACAGTCTTTGTCCATAGCCTGGCATAGAAGTTTTGGTAAGCATGGAATAAAATATCCCATTCAGCATTTGCGTTCTTCCTCCTCTGGTTGACCCCACCCCGTTCCGGACTCCCATGAATCCTTCAGTCTAGACTTTGCTGTTTTCATTCAGCTCTCCACTTTAAACTTTTTTTTTTAATTTTGACTTATCTGCATGTGGCATGTGTATACGGGTGTCCATGGTCATCAGACAAAGGCATGGGATCCGCTGGAGCTGGAGATACAGGTGGTTGTGAGGCACGCTAACTGAGCGCTAGGGACCACACTCTACTCCTGTGGAAAAGTAGGAAGTGCTCATACCTGCTGAAGCATCATCCCTCTAGCCCCTTTCCTCTTGAGTTGTCCATCCCAGGATCCACACACTCCACAACCACTAGCATCTGGACAACTGCCCATCTCAAGGGAATCTGAAGTGTGTTCAGGGTGGTTCCTGGGACAAGGCTAGCTTGACAGAGGTATACCCTGGCTGAGAAGAAGCCAGGCTGTAAGGTCATGCCTATAGGGCCCTGTGAGAAATCCACCACTTCAAAAGCTCTCAGGAGTCACTAGGCCTTACCAAATTGTAATTAGTATCCCAGAACATTTTTGAGAAATATACATGTAAAACCCTGGTGCATCCTGCATAGGCCTAAATGATTTCTGTTAACTTACATTGAGAGTGGACATGGATAGAAGTTGACAAATTTTCTCCGGGATACAGTTAAATTAAATTGTCTTTAGCATGATAATAATATCTTAGCCATTTAAATTATTATTATTATTATTATTATTATTATTATATTATGGGTTTTTCAAAACATGGTTTCTACATATCTCTTGCTATCCTGGAACTCACTCTGTAGACCTGGCTGGCCTTGAACTCAGAGATCCACCTGCCTCTGCCTCCCGAGTGCTGGGACTAAAGGTGTGTGCCACCACTACTTGCTATTTATTTTTATTTTATATGTATGAGTATTTTGTCTAAATATACATGTCTTTGTTAGGGTTTCTATTGCTGTGAAGAGACACCATGACCTTGGCAACTCTTATAAGGAAAACACTGGGGCTGGCTTACAGTTTTAAAGGTTCAGTCCATTATCATTATGGTAGGAAGCATGGCAGCATGAAAGCCAACATAGTGCTGGAAAAGGAGCTAAGAATTCTACATGCTTTTTAAAAAAAGATATATATGCATGCATGTGTGCTCTATCTGCATGTACACCTGCGTGCCAGAAGAGGTCACTAATCACATTACAGATGGTTGTAAGACACCGTGTGGTTGCTGGGAATTGAACTCAGGAAGAACAGGTTAGTGCTCTTAACCATTAAGCTATCTCCCCTGTCCCTACGACTTGACCTTCTGAGACTTCACCTCAAAGCCCACCCCAGTAGGAGCATACTTCCTCTAACAAGGCCACACCCACTTCAACAAGGCCGCGCCTCCCGTAGTGCCACTCCCTATGGGCCAAGTGTTAAAACACATGAGTCTATGGGGATTCAAAACACTACAACCTGTATGTGTACCACAGGCCTGCAGTGTCCTCAGAGACCAGAAGAGGGTATAGGATACCCTGGAACTAGACGAGTAAAAGATGGTTGTGAATTGACAAGTGGTTTCTAGGAATCCAACAGAGCCCTCTGCTAGAACAGCAAGCAATCTTAAGCACAAGCCATCTGTCTAGCCCCAGCTTAGCTCTTCACAACTATATTCATCCTGAGTGGAGCCCAATCACCCTAGCTTTCTCATCCCACAGAACAGAGACTCTAGAGATAGACCTGGAGGTGCACACCTATAATCACAGCTCCTCAGCTGGCTGAAGCAGGGGAGTAGCACAAGTCCAAGACCAGTCTGGGCTACAGCGAGAGTTCAAGGCCAGCATGGGAAACTTAGTGAAACTCTTGTCTCAAAATGAACGCTAAAAAGAGGACTATAGATATATAGCTCAGCAATGAGGCCACAGATTCAATCCTTCATAGTGTGTGTGTGTGTGTGTGTGTGTGTGTGTGTGTGTGTGTGTGTGTATGTGTGTCTGGGTGCATATGGATATGTGTAGATGAAAGTACATGTGCAAATGGAGGCCAGAAGACAATCCTAAATGTTCCTCAGGTGCTGTCAATATCTTCTTCTTAAGACAGAGCCTCTCCTGGAGCTCACCTAGTATGCTGGGCTGTCTCTGCCTCCCCAGTGCTGGGATCATAAGCATGCTCTATGATACCCAATTTCCTCCCACATATCTGAGATGGAATTGGATTTGGATCTCCATAATTTCTTTTTTACAAAAATTTCACCTAGTGAGCTCCCTTGGCCACAATCCCTAGTACTGAAGCAAACAGTGGTTCCAAATCCATAAGATGCTCTGGGCACTTCCTCTTCCCTCCAACCACTGTCAGTCATGTTCTGGTCTTTGTTTTCGATGAAGTTCACCACTTTAGGCACCCAATGAAGCATCTTTGTGTGTGACCATCTTGTTTCACACAGGAAAATTTGAGCCAGGCATAGTGGCTCAGGTTTGTAATCTTAGCAGTTTGGAGGCTGATGCAGGGAGATTTCCATGAGTTCAAGGCTAGCCTGGACTATAGACTGAGTTCCAAAGGCCAGTCTGGACTTCTAAGTGAAGCTCTACCTCAAAGGCCAAGAAACAAACTACAAAAGATAAATCCAGGGCTGGGGATAGCTCAGTGGTAATTAGAAGCATGTATTTCAGCCTCTCATGGTGGCACACACCTTGATCCCAGCACTCAGGATGCAGAGGCAGGTTAATCTCTGGCTAGCCTGGTCCATAGAGCAAGTTCCAGGACAGAGAAACTCTATCGAGGAAAAAAAACCCAAGAGCACATATATTGCTCTTCTAAAGGACCCAAGTTTGATTGTTAGCATACCTACATTGGACTATACACGAACACCTGTAACTCCAACTCCTGGGGATCAAATGCCTCTGATCACGTGCACACACTCACACACAGACACACACCTACAAACATCTGATTTCATCCAGGTTGTAAGACGCTGTCAGCTGGAAGCCTGGGTTATTTTTGTCCCCCCATTTTCCCTCATTCCCTAATATCCAATTCTCCAAGCTGAGGGATATTATTCACAAATGACAGCCATGCATTGCTCCATGACAAAGATACACTGGAAAACGAGTCAGTGGGCAGTTCTGTCATTGTGCAAACATCACTGAATGCACTCTGAGTCAGTCACTCCAGGTGACATCTGGATGAGGTCAAGAAATGCAAACACAAGATCTGGGAGGCTTTCTGTTTGGTGTGTGTATAGGATCATGTCTCCTGTAAATATCAAAAGTGTAGCATAGTAAGCCATGTGTGGTAGTACATGGCTTGTAATCCTATATAGGATACAGAATAAGACCCTGTCTCAAAACAAACAATGAAAAACACGAAAGGGCTGGAGAGATGTTCTCCAGGTAAAAGAGTTTGTCACTCACTCAAGGCTGATGAGCCCAGTTTAGTCTCTGGAAGCAGAACGGAAGAAGAAAACAGGCTCCTAACAGTTTTCTCCTCCCCTCCACATACACATGTGTGCTTATATAATAAATAAAATTAAGGAAACAGAATTCATTTTCATGTATATTCATTGTTAGTTTACAGGTCTATAGCTTAACCTGGTGTAGTGTCATATTCAATAAGCAGGACAATTATGATGTTGAAGCCAACCTTGGCCATGGAATGATATCTTCTCAAAAGAGCGTAGGGGAGAGCTAGAAAAATGGCTTAGCATAGCAGAGTACTTCCTGCTCTCCCTGAGGACTCAGCAGGCTTCCTAGCTCCAGGGAATGGCCTTCGAAGACACTAGACTTTTGTGTGTCCCTGGGTCTGTGTGTCTGTGTGTCCTGGAACTCACTGTACAGACCAGGCTGACCTTGAGACATTACACTTTTGATTCTCTTAGCTGTTCCCACCTCAAACCAGTGCCATGATTACAGGTCCTAAACCACATGAATTTCCTTCCTTTATTCTAATAATATAATCAAATGATTTGGGGTATTAAGTCTTAACTTTCTTCCCCAGGAAAAAATCCTACTAAGTATTAGAGTGAAGTACTTTGGACATATTGCAGAATTTATTTTCCTAGTATTCTACTGAGAAGATTGCAACCTTATTAATGGAGGATCCTGGTTCTCAGTTTCCCTTCTTTCTGGTGTCTTTGTCCAGTTTTGTATCAGGATAATACGAGAAGGTCACATTGCTCATTTACTTATTTGAAGTTTCTGAAATGCTGTATGCTTTTGTCTGTCATAATTGATTCTTTTCTAGTAGTGAGATTTGAACCCAGGACCTCACATATACAAGGTAAACACTAAAATGTTGGTTTTTATTGCTCTTCAGATATTTGGTAGACCTCTGAGGCCTCCCTGGCCTGGGAGTTTCTTGTGGAGAGTTATAAGAGAATTAATCTGTTCCTCTGCTGTTAGCCTACTTCAAGGTTTTCACTTCTCCTTTAGTAGCTGGTGTCTTCATAAGAATTTGTACCCGGATGGGCAGTGATGGCTCATGCCTTTAATCCTGGAGCTTGGGAGGCAAAGGCAGGGATCTCTAAGTTTGAGACCAGACTGGTCTACAGAGCGAGTTCCAGGACAGCCAGAGCTACTCAGAGAAACTCTGTCTCAATACAAAATAAAACAAAACAACAGAAGAAGGAGGAGGAGGAGGAGAAAGAGGAGGAGGAGGAGAAGTAGTTGTTGAAGAAGAATCTATACTTTATACTTTTGGGGGGCGGGATATAGCTCAGGGGTAGAGTGCATGACCAGCATGCATGACGTCCTAGGTTCAATACTCAATAGCATAAAAATAAATAATCCAGTAGTAAGGGCTAGCAAGATTAAATAGGCTCATATAATCATCTGTAACTGCAGTTCCAGGGGATCCAACACCTTCTTCTTTCCTCCTCAGGCACCAGGCATTCACATGGTACACAAACATACTTGCAGGCAAAACTAAAATAAGAATAACTAAAACTCAAAAAGAAAGACAGACAGTAAGAAAGGTTTTATGTGAGTGCAACACCTGGTATTTTGCAGAGATAGTTTCTAGTGACTACTTTTTCCTCTTATTTCTTTGTATGCCTCCCTCCCTTTTTAATCTGTTGAAAACTAGCTTACAAGACAATTGGGCAAAAGCAGTTTGCACTGCCTTTTCAGTTCTTCCTGACAGTGCTGCCCAGCCTGAGGATCCTGAAGGCTTAGTCTTCCTGGGGCTTCCCTAGACATGCTGGTTGCTGAATGTCTGTGGACCTCTAGATGCCCAGGGTTGCACCAAATGTTTCTTAAGCCATCTCACTCCCTTAAGTCTTTTGTTTGGCCTCATGTTTATCTTATCTTTATTCCTGCCTTTGACAGCTGGAAGGTCAATTTATGGTTGTATATACACTGGTGGTTTGTACAAACACTATAGAATTGTTCCATGTAAGCCACAAGTCAGGTCAAATAAAGACTTGCCTTGTGGATGGTAGCTAATTTTATTTTTTAATTTTCTTTCTTTATTTTGAGACAGGATCTCACTATATTGCCCAGGCTAGTCTCTAATTCCCAAGTCCAACCAATCAAGAAGCTAGGACTTCATGCACAGGCCATGACACCTAGAATGAATGGGACTTTTAAAGGGGACACGACAGCAGGTGGGTCAAGGAGTAAGAACTGTCCATAGACAGGGGAGACTCCAAAACCATTCTGCCCCCTCTAGTGGCTGCCAGGATGTTATCACAGCAATGGCACTAAGACTTGCTTTGAAGTGTGTACTGTGGAGTTGAGTTTCCAAAACACAAACAAGAAACAAGTAAAACTGCCACACAGTTCACTGTTCCTACTGAGATTTGACCATTTTTCTTTCTTTTTTTTTCTTTTTTATTTAAGATTTGAAATTTTCTATGTAGATGTGTGTGTGTATGTAGCACAAATTTCTGGTACCAATTGTTTTCTATAGCTATGATAAAGACCATGACCAAAAGCAACTTGGTGTGGAAAAGGTTAATTTCATTTAACAAAGTCCATTTGTCATCATAAAGTGAAACATCATAAAGTCGGGGTAGGAACTAAAGACAAGAATTCAATCTTCAAACGATGGAGGGGTGCTGCTTACTGGCTTGCCCTCCAAGGCTTGCTCAGTTGACTTTCTTGTACAGCCCAGGACCATCAACCCAGGGGCATGTATGTGTGTGTACCACATGCATATCTCATGGCCTCAAAGGTAAGAAAGTGGCATTAGATTTCCTGGAACTGGAATTAGAGATGTTTATGTACCACCATGTGGTACTAAACAAAGTCCTCTGCAAGAGCAGCCAGTGTCCTTAACCACTGTTGTAGATGAGTCAGAGATAAGCCTTCTATTGTCCAGCCCTTAATATTTTCTTGTGACAGGGTCTCCCTGTGTAGTCCCAGTTGGCCCAGAATTCTCTATGTAGACCAGGCTATCCTCTGTTCCACCATACCTGGCTCCCCCCAGCCATATTTTTCCTTCCATTTTTGAAAATGGATTAATTTCAAGAGTTCTGGAAAATCTAACACTGACACTAGCCAGGATTCTTGCTGCTTTGGGGGAGGAATGAATTCTCAGGTGTCCTTGCTCTGTCCTTCGAGGAGTGCTAGCTCAGATTACTTCTATTTTAAGAAGTATAAAGCTTTAAATGATATTGGTAGCCCAGAGTGTAGTCTATTCTTAACACGAAGAAATAAAAGCAGTTTTGTTTCCTGTATGTGTTTTCCCCTGACTACAGCATTTACATCCTTACGAAACCTAAAAGTGAACTTTCACTTCTCAAAAATTCTGTTATTTTTTAGTTTTTTGGTGACTCATGTCAAGTTCTCAGATCATGCTTTAACATAATGCAGTGGGTAGACTTTCCTGGTCTACAGAAGTTACAACTGTTTGTTTATTTGTGTGTGTGTGCGTGTTTGTTTTGCTTGGGATTGAGCTCAAGAACTTTTGTATGTTGAACAAGAGTTCTACCACTCAATTATATACAGCTGGGTGTAGTGGTACACACCTTTAATCAAAGCACTCAGGAGGCAAAGATAGCTGAATCTCTGTGAGTTTGAAACTAGTCTGGTCTTCAGAGTGAGTTCCTTGACAGCCAGGGATACAGAGAGCCCCCATCTCAAAACAAACAAAAAAACCCAGGGGTGCTCATCCCCACTAGATAGATTGTTATATAAAATGGAAAATTTGACTGTGATTCTTGGTCTTCCAATAAAGATAAGAGCACCCCCATGCTCACACACAAGGGTTTACATGGTCATTACTAATTCTATTGCCAAACTAAATAATTTTTTTGAGATTTAAAAAAACCTTGGGTTTATATAGTTGCCTAGTTATATAGTTATAGTTTATATTTTCTTGTGTGTATGTCTGTGCATGCAATGGTTGCAGAAGCCAGAGGGGGCATTGGATCCTCTGGAACTGGAGTTACAGACAGTTGTTGGTTACATGTGGGTACTAAGAATAGAAGCCCGGTGTGGTGGTACACACTAATCCCAGCACTCAGAAGAGCAAACACAAGTTTGGAACTTTGAAGTCAGTCTTAGAATGAAATAATAAGGGAGCTGGAGAGATGACTCAGTGGTTAAGAGCACTGACTGCTCTTCCAGAGGTCCTGAGTTCAATTCCCAGCAACCACATAGTGGCTCACAACCATCTGTAATGGGATCCAATCAACCTCTTCTAATGTGTCTGAAGACAAACAGTGTACTCATATACATTAAATAAATCATTAAAATCTTTTTTTAAAAAAGTAATAAGTTTCTGGGGACAGTGCTTAGAGGCACTCAGGACAGTCCAGATGTTTGACATCTATCTAGTGCCTGACATACTGTCGTAGGCTTTCCTACAATACAGCCTCTAACAAAACTAGGCTGTCTCAAACCCCTGGCAACAGGATTGTTTACCTTTACACCAAAAAGGTTGGGAAAGCACCTAAATCCACATGAAGTGTGTGCCCAGGCAGACTTCGAGGGATTCGAGCTGTGAAACCTAAAGTCCTTATAAGATTGTATAAGAGAAAGAAACACATCAGTAAGGTCTATGGTGGTTCCATGTGTGCCAAGTATGTCCGTGACAGGATCAAACGGGATTTCCTTATTGAGGAGCAGAAAATCATTGTGAAAGTGTTGAAGGCACAAGCACAGAGTCAGAAAGCAAAATAAATATGCAGCTTTTTTTTTAAATAATAAAAGTCAAGACTTGATCTACGGAAAAAACAAAACAAAAAACCCAAAAGAATGTAATAATAAGTTAGTTAAATTTGATGAGAACACTAAGCCTTCTGTTTTCTTCCTTTTTTCTTTTTTTTGTTTTATTTTGTTTTTCAAGAGAGTGTTTCTCTGTGTAGCCCTGGCTGTCCTAGAACTCATTCTGTAGATCACGTTAGCCTCACACTCTCAGAGATCTGCCTGCCTCTGCCTCTAGAGAGCTGGGATTAAAGGCGTGAGCCACCACTGCCTGGCCTCTTTTTTGCTCTGATATTGGAAATTATCAATAGGTGGTTTCTCTTTTCACCTCCAGTCTATCTAAAGATTCCTCCCCCAGTTTACTGACAGGAAACAGACTCATGCAACTGACATCACTACCTTAAACTAACACTTGGATGAATCAAACTCTTTGAGGCCTGAGATTTGAGTTTTCAGAAATTTTCCAGCCTCTAGGCAGAAGACATGGAGAGAGATGCTTAGATGCTTACCCAAGAAATAATTTTAAAGGAATGAGTCAACTTAATGAGAGAGATGAGATTGTGGTTATCATCTTGTTATTTTGGGTAATGTACTTCATACATATATATATTTTTTGATTAGTCATATGATAGTCTTTTTCCCCCCTGGCTCTGGTCTATAACCCTCAATTTAGCAGGCTATACTTGTGCCAGCTGGAATAAACATTCTCTTTTAAAAAGTCCTTGGTCAGTGGGCAACTCCCCTAAACGTCTCAACTGGATTTGTCTACCGCCTACTCTGAGAACAGAGTTCCTCCTGGACCAACTGCCACCCTGCCTCCCTTTTCTCATCCCCTCCCCAAGACCTCATTCTTATTTTTTTTAAGACAGGATCTCATTATATTGCTCTGACTGATCTGGAACTTGCTATATGGACCAGGCAGGCTGGCCTCAAACTCAGAGATTAGATTGTCTTCATTTTTTCAATGCTATCCACTAGGCTTGTTATAAGACTAGGGAGGTTACCAGGGGATTACTCTGCTTTTAAAACATGTTGATATAGTCATTTACATATAATGACTCCTCCCTAGGATCCTATTGAAAAGTCACATGAGTAACTTGGGGTTGGAGAGATGACTGAATGCTTAAAAGTATCCCTGCTCTTCCAGGGGACTGGAGTGTGGTTCCTAGCACCTCACCCCTTGGTGAACCACAACCAGCTGTGATTCCAGTTCCAGGGAAACTGACCTCTCCTCTGGCCTCCTGCACTTACATGGTACACATAAATTCATGCATGGCCATACATACACAGATAAATAAAAACTAATTGGTCCAGGTGTAGTGGTGCAAGTTTTAATGCTAGCACCTACAAGTCAGAGGCAGACAGATTTTTTGTGAGTTTGAGATTAGCTTGGGCCGGGCGGTGGTGGCGCACGCCTTTAATCCCAGCACTTGGGAGGCAGAGGCAGGCGGATCTCTGAGTTCGAGGCCAGCCTGGTCTACAGAGTGAGTTCCAGGACAGCCAGGGCTACACAGAGAAACCCTGTCTCGAAAAACCAAAAAAAAAAAAAAGAGATTAGCTTGGCCTGCATACAAGCCAGCTAGGTCTATATAGTAAGCCCTTCTCTCAAATAAAAATCAATTTAAAAAAGAAGAAAAAAATCATGTTGAAAACTTGGACTTTTGTTAGTTCTATGGAGGAAGGATTAGACCATGACGGCTCTGACCTAATCAATGAACTCATCCACTGATAGATTAACAATATGATAGCAAGCTGGACATGGTGGTTCACACCTGGAATCTCAGTACTTGGGAGGCTCAGGGAGGATGGTCATGAGTCCAAAGTCAACCTGTGCTACATGTAGGTTTTAGGACAGCTTGAGCTAGAGTGAGAGTCTGCCTCAAAATAAAAAAAACTGCAAAACAAATAACCCAGTGTCTCTTAGGAGGTGGTAGGAAGGAGGATTGTGAGACTTTAATTGGTTGGGAGCAGGTCACTTGGGGGGGGGTACCCAGAAAGAGCATATCTAGTCACTTGCTCTATACTTCCTGACCACCATAATTCATAATTCACTTCTTCTGGGACATGTTTCTACTGCTCTGATGTTCTGCCTCAGCACAGGCCCAGAAATAGCGGAACTATCTGATGCTGTGAGTTAGAATACATTGTCTTCCCGTAAGCTGTTTTCACAGTTATTTTGTCACACACAAAAAGACTAACATACTCTTTCAGAAGCATGAACTGGTTATACGATAGGGAGGTCTTTGTAGTGGCCATAGGTTGGTTGACAGACCTAGTGATTTTGTTTCTTCTGGAACACAATAGGATTATGATACTTTCTAGACTTCCTAGATTTTAGACTCTTATCTCAAAGAGTGTATGATAAGATAGAATCACCCCCTTGCCCCAGTAGAACACCTTGTCAGTCACCCTGGAATCTGAATTAAGTAGCAGAAGGTCTCTAACAATCCACAGCAAACATTGTAGCTTAGTCAAGAAATAAGGTTATGAGCCGGGCGGTGGTGGCGCACGCCTTTAATCCCAGCACTTGGGAGGCAGAGGCAGGAGGATTTCTGAGTTCGAGGCCAGCCTGGTCTACAAAGTGAGTTCCAGGACAGTCAAGGCTACACAGAGAAACCCTGTCTCGAAAAACCAAAAAAAAAAAAAAAAAAAGAAATAAGGTTATTTCTCCAACGCCAGTGAAATGAGCCAATTCAAAGCAGATTAAAGGCAGGATTTTTGGGGAAGCTGCTCTTGGAAGGGTTCACTGGCCCCAAGGACTGAGGTCAGGGAAGTTGCCATAGGGAAAGTGGATGGGGAGAGAAAGAGAGAAAGGGAGTGCACAGAGAGGGAAAAGGAGAGACCAAAATGTCTGTACTATATAGGGAGGAGCCTCTGGGGGAAGGGCAGCCCAACCCCTGCTACAAAGTTCAAGTTATGGCAGGTAAGGACTGAGGGATGCTGCAAGAACCTGGAGGCCAGGTCTGCTTTGATAGGTAAAATAGGGTCCCATGTCTCCTGGTCTGAAACTGAACATAAATGTTAGTTATACTAAACTTCTAGATTATTAGATATGTTACTGTACCAGATGGAAGGATGCCCCCATTAGAGTTGCTCCATTTGAGTACTGGCTGTTCTTCCAGAGGACCCAAGTCAGCACCTATAGCAGGTAGCTCATGGCTGTCTCTAACTCCAGCCCAGGAGATCCAAGGATCTTTTCTTCTGCTCTCCGTTTCCAAGGATACCCACAAGCCCATGTGTCTATACACATGCACCTGTGTGCAAGCACAAACACACATTTTTTTTCTTTTCCTCAAGACAGGGTTTCTCTGTGTGTAGCCCTAGCTGTCCTAGAACTCACTCTGTAGTCCAGGCTAGTTTTGAACACACAGAGACCCACCTACCTCTGCCTCCTGAGTGCTGGAATTAAAGGCTTGTATCACCATGCCAGGCTTACACACATACATTTAAAAAATGAAATGTCACTGTAAGACCAGTGAAACGGCTCAGTCATTGCTTGCTATGCAAACACAGGACCTTAGTTCGGTTTTCCAGCACCCATGTGAAAATCTGGAGGGATAACACATCTGCAAGCCTTCCACTGGGAAACGGAGACAGTTGGAGCCTGGGAGTTCACTGAGACTTTCAGTCTCGCCAAGTTGGTGAATTCCAGATTCATGGAGAGACTGTAACAAAAAGCTGGAAAAGTATCTTAGCCACTGTTCTATTGCTATTGTAAAGAGGCAGCATAACCAAGACAACTCTATAAAGAAAGCATTTAATGGAGGGCTTACCTACAGTTTCAGAGGTCTATCTAGTACATTATCATCAAGGCAAGGAACATGGTGGGGTAGGCATGGCGCTAGAACCGTAGCTGAAAGCTACACTAGACCAAGAGAAAAAGAACTCAGCTTAGCATTGGCTTTTAGAACCTTAAAGCCCACCCACAACCATCCCCCATCCCCTTCCCCCCCAGCACACACTTCCTTCAACAAGGCCACACCTCCTAATCTTTCTAATCCCATTAGTGTATGAGGGCCATTTCACATTCAAAGCACCACAGAGAGGCTGCAGAGGTGGCAGAGCACTGGCTGCTCTTCCAGAGCACCCGTGTTCATTTCTCAGCACCCACACAGCAGCTCCCAGAGGGTCTCCTAACTCTTCCGACCTCTGTATGAACCGTCTGGTAGGGACACAGACACACAGATACACACACATACACACTACTTTTAAAATTTAGAAGTCTGGTGTGGTACTTGTAATACTCAATACTTAGAAGACAGAAACAGGAGGGTCAGGAGCTCAAGATAAGTTCAAGGCTAACCTGGGCTACATGAGACCTTGTCTAAAAATGAAACTTGAAGACAGTATAGAAGGTAGAGCTCTCCTCAGACTCTTTACCTCCTTGCCAGCCATTCACGGAGAACCTGCTGGAATCACTTGTTGGCCTTTCGGCTAAGAGCGAGTGTAGGACATGCTGGACACTCCCATTCTTACCTCTTCCATTAGAGAGCTGAGGGCAGAGTAGTTAGCCCTGCTGGGGTCCAATTTAAAACGGTAAACTCCTTAACTGGCATGGTGGTGGGCGCCTTTTATCCCAGTACTCAGGAGGCAGAGGCAGGTGGATTTCCCTGCGTTAGAGGCCAGTCTAGTAAACAAAGCAAGTTCCAGGACAGACAAGTCAGAGAAATCCTGCCCCATCCCCCCTCCAAATAAAACTAGATGGATGGATGGACAGATAGACAGATAAATGGTATAATCGTGGGTTTGGCTGTAAGTTAGAGCTCATTTGAAAAATAACATCAGCCAGCCTGGTCTACAAAGTGAGTTCCAGGACAGCCAGGGCTACACAGAGAAACCCTGTCTCGAAAAAAAAAAAAAAAAAAAACCAAAAAAAAAAATAAAAAAGAAATGAAAAATAACATCAAGATCCATGATTGTGGCTCAGCTTAGAAAAATCAAGTGAATCTGAATAGCTCACAGGAAGTGTCAGAGCTGGGAACTGACAACGTTTAAACAACTTCAATTAGTGGGAAGTAGGAAGCAAAATAAATACATTCTCATTCACACCCAAATAATTCATACGACACATGTGGAATAAATGTCTGGTTTATTAAACAGGCTGTCAGAGCCCCACCACAAAGGAGACTGGGAGCTGGGAGGCTCAGCAAGGCAGGGTGGCGCTCCAGACAACTGAAGGTAAACGGAGCTCAGCTGAGTACCCAGAGCAGGACCAGCACCAAGGACAGGCTGCACAGTAGTGGCCAGGCCCCGTGAAGTCCAGCCCCACTCATGGCCTCCGCATAGAACCTCGCCACTTCCTCGTTGGGGTTGCCTTGGGCTGGATCGAACCACATTTGGATGCAGCGGCCGCTCCCTCGGCTGTAGTTGCTGAGCTTGTAGGAGTGACTCCAGATTTTCTCACACAGAATAGCAGGTGTGGGGAAGTAGAAGGTGAAGGGATGGCAGGAGGCTCCCACAGGGCACTCGTTATGCCCTGTATAGATGGAAGACCGTTAGTCACTGTGCCTAGCGCTATCTCTGGTTATGCCCGCCTCAAAATCCCAGATTTTCACACAACAGCTGCATAGCCCCCCACCCCTGCACCTTTAAATCCCATCCCACTCTATCCACTCCTTACCCGAGGTCCAGTTCCATCCCTTGTGCCAGTTACTCTTGCAGGTAAAAGAGCTGCGGCAGTCCTCCCACCACAGCAAACAGTCCTCTTTGCACAGGGGAACATCAAGGATCCGCTCTTTGCGCCAGCTCTGGTCCACCTGAGAGAGGGTGTAAACGGTTTTGAACTCAGGGACCTCAGAAATGCAGCCTGAGTAGAACCGGGATTGCAGACGTAGCCTGTAGAGATTTGGAAAGTACAGCTACTTCGCTAGCATTGGGTGTGGGGGTGGGGGGGGACACTCGTACCTGCTGGATCCAGGGACCCAAGTTCGGGGAACACTCATAGAGACAAGTGTCTTGGATAAAGTGCCGCTTGCATTCTGGCGTCATAGTTCCACAGTGGTTCCAGTTGAACCGGTACAGGTAGGAAATGTCCTTATGTGCTTCCTGGCTTGTGTTCGTGGAACAGCAGGAATTCGTCTTCCAGGGGCTGCACTGTGTGGTAGAAATCACAGGACCAAGTGTCCATGGCCAGCACAGACAGAATATGCCACATGCAGCCTTGCACCCAGTGCGGCCTTAATTACCTAGCCAGTCATTGGCAACACTTGCTGTTGAGTCCTTGCTGGCTGTGGGAGCCCATTAGACACAATGCTTAAAAATTCATTAACTCGCCGGGGCGGTGGTGGCGCACACCTTTAATCCTAGCACTTGGGAGGCAGAGGCAGGCGGATTTCTGAGTTCGAGGCCAGCCTGGTCTACAGAGCGAGTTCCAGGACAGCCAGGGCTATACAGAGAAACCCTGTCTCGAAAAACCAAAAAAAAAAAAGAAAAATTCATTAACTCATGAGCCCTGGTTAAGAGCACTTACAGAAGACCAGTGTTTGATTTCAACTGTCTGTCATTCTTATTCAAGGGATCTGATGCCCTCTTCTGAATCTCAAAGGCCACAGGTACACAGGTGATACACATACACACATACATACATATGCACAAACAAACACCCAAACACATAAAAATAATTTTTTTTTTATTAATTCACGCCTTTTTTTTTTCCGAGACAGGGTTTCTCTGTATAGCCCTGGCTGTCCTGGAACTCACTCTGTAAACCAGGCTGGCCTCCAAGATCAGAGATCTGCCTGCCTCTGCCTCCCAAGTGCTGAGATTAAAAGCTTGCGTCACCACTGCCCGGCCCATGCCTTTTTTTTTAAATATTCTTTTTCTTTTTAATATTAATTAATTAATTAATTTATTTATTTATTTAATGTGAATACATTGTAGCTGTCTTCAGACACACCAGAAGAGGGCATCAGATCCCATTACAGATGGTTGTGAGCCACCATGTGGTTGCTGGGAATTGAACTCAGGACCTCTGGAAGAGCAGTCAGTGCTCTTAACCGCTGAGCCATCTCTCCAGCCCTAATTTAGGCCTTTAATCCCAGCACTTGGGAGAGACAGAAGCAAATGGATCTAAGTTCAAGGTCAGTCTGGTCTACAGTGTTAATTCTAGGAGAGACATACAGAGAAACCCTGTCTCCCAAAAAAACAAAACAAAACAAAACAAAAAAAATCACACATATTGTTTCTTTTGGGTTCTGGTTGATTTTTTGGTTGATTTTTGATTGATTTTTTTTGTTTGGTTTGGTTTTTTTTTTTTTTGGTTTTTGGTTTTTCAAGACAGGGTTTCTCTGTGTAGCTTTGGCTGTCCTGAAATTTACTGTAGACCAGGCTGGCCTCGAACTCAGAAATCCGCCTGCCTCTGCCTCCCAAGTGCTGGGATTAAAGGCGTGCGCCATCACTGCCCGACTGATTGGTTGATTGTTTTTGTTGTTGTTGTTTTTGTTTGTTTGTTTGTTTTTAAGAGATAGCATCTCTGGCTATCCTAAAATTCACTATGTAGACTAGACTGGCCTCAAACTCCAAGAGATCTGACTGCCTCTGCCTTCCAAGTGCTGGGGTTACAGGCATAGGCCACTCACTATGCCTTGGTATTTTTTTCTTATGCACATGTGTTTCTGTGTGTTTCTGTGTGTGTGTGTGTGTGCCTATGTGTGTATCTATGAGTATTCACACACACATTCATATGCAAGTATGGAGGCCAGAAGACAACTACAGGCAGTCTGCCCACTTTGAGTCAGGGTTTCTAACTGGCCTGGGGACCACAAATTAAGCTATACTGACTGCTGGTAAACATTCAGACTCCCTGGCCTTCATCTGTGCTGTGGTCAGAAGCCCACATTGCCTCCACCCTTGGCATTTGTAGTCCCAGGGATTAAGCTCAGGTCCTCTCGTTTGTGAGGCAAGTGTTGTCTCCCCAGTCCTTTTTTTCTGAGACAAAGCCTCACAGAGTCTAAGCGGCTTCAGACTCTATATGTAACCAAGGATGGCCTTGAACTCCTGGATCTCTGCTTCTCAAGCGGTGATATTACAGATGCGTGCCACCACATCTGTTTTAATTAACATTTTTAAAAAGCCAGATCCTCAGTAGGTAATCCTGGCTGGCCTGGAATTCACTAAGAGCAGGCTAACCTAGCATTCACAGTGGCAGGCTTACACCACCACAGCTGGCAATACACCTAGTTCTTTCATTCTCATCTTTATGAGCCCTTACCCAACCCAAGCCAGACACTTCCTAGGAAATAAGGGATAAAATGATAAACCTCACATGTCAAGTGCTTTGGGAAAATAAATAAATAAAAGCTAGTGAAAGGCATGTGGACTTGCAGTGCCACCAGATGGTCAGACCAAACTTCACTGAGAAAAAGACAGAACACACGCAATACTCTACTTACTCCTGAGAGACGACTTTTGGCCTCGAACTTAATGCACAGCAAAGTTTTAAACACACCTTCAAAACAAGTTTTTTGTTGTTGTTGTTTTAGTTTGTTTGTTTGTTTGTTTTTGAGGCAGGGCTTCCTTCTCTAGGTAGCCCTGAAACTTGCTATGTGGATCACGCTGGCCTCTAATTCAGAGATCTATCTCCCTCTGCTCCTCAGAGTGCTAGGATAAAGGGCATGTGGCACCATGCCCCGTTTAAAAAACAAAAACAAAAAAACCCTAAGAATTTAGAGAGGTGACTCAGCATTTAAGAGTCTACTGTCCAGCACCTGTGTCCTGGCTCAAACATGCCTACAGCTCCAGCTCCAAAGGATCCAAAGCCTTCCTTTAGTTCCACCAAGACTCATACATACATGTGTGGTATTCATTCACACAGACACACACACCTACACTAAACAAAAATCTATCTATCTTTATTTATTAAAATCTATTTCTTTCTTTTTTCTTTCTTTCTTTCCTTCCTTCTTTCTTTTTGATACAGGGTCTCACTATATAGCTCTGGCTTACCTGGAACTTGCTATGTAGACCAGGCTAGCCCTGTGGCTCAGTGGATTCACCTGCCTCTGACTCCCAAGTGACAAAATTAAATTAAAAAAAAAAGTAAGGCTTGAATAAGTTTGTAAGTTAAGGCTGCTCAAGGTAGCCACTGCTCAATCTAAAACTAGCAACTCTTGTGCTCAGTGTTTCAAAATAGTAGCCCCGGTATGGAGGCCCATGCCTTTAATCCCTTTATTTCGGGAGGCCAGCCTGTTCTACTTTTTGAGTTCCAGGCCAAACAGGCTACAAGCGAGACCCTGTCTCACAGACACAAATGAAAAACAACTTAGCAGCAGTGATGGGTTAGAGAAGGACATAGGAGCCTCATCCCTAGCTGAGGAGCTATTGAGAGGTGGCGATTCCTGAGGAGGAGTCAAGTGTGGTCCAAGGTAGGGTGGTGACCATGCTCCGGTGGTAGGAAAAGACAAAGTAAACACGAAGGGCGGGTGTGCCTGGGCTACACATGATGGAAATACATTATATGCACATATGAAATTCTCAAGGAACAAATCTTAAATATTTATTTAGGGTTTGTTATTTATTTAGGACACGGCTTCTCTGTGAATCCCTGCCTGTCCTGGACCTCACTCTGTAAACCAGGATGGTCTCAAACTCAGAAATCCATCTGCTTCTGCCTCCTAAGTGCTGGGATGCAACACCATTGCTTAGCTAAAGTATTACAAAAATAAATAGAGCCTGGAGAGATGTCTCAGAAGAGCACTTATTGTTCTTACTGAGGACTTGGATTCAGTTCCCAACATGCACATGGAGGCTCACAACCACCTGTAACTCTGGTTGTGGAGAATTCAACACCTTCTTCTGGCCTCTGCATGCACTGCACAACCTTGATTCACAAACATGTATGCAAAATACCATAAAAATACATAAAAACATAAATAAATAAATAAATAAAACAAACTCAGCAGCAAAAAGAACTGTGACAGCTCTCAGCTAATAGAGTCAACATGCTCATTTATACATTGAAGTGGATGACATAAATTACTTTTCTTTTGCTTTTTAAAAAAATTTTTTTTGTGGGTATGGTATGTCCACCTTTAATCTCTGCATTCAGGAGATTGAGGCAGATAGATCTCTGTGAGAGTCAGGCTGGCCAGAATTACATGGTAAAACCCTGACTCAAAAAATATATCTAAAAATACCCACCCCCTCTCTCGATCCCTTTCTTGATAGGGTTTCCTGTATTCCAAATTGGCATTGAACTCACTATGTAGCTGAAGGTAACTTTGAACTTCTGATCCTCCTGCCTCTACCTCCCAGGGTTGAGATTACAGCTATGTGCCAACACATCTAGTTTCTTAGGGTGCTGGGGATCCAACTTAAAGATTTGTAACTGTTGTGCAGGTACTCTAGCAACTGAGCTACACCCCAGCCCTAGTTGTTTGTTTACTTATTGGCTTTATTTATCTTATGTGTATGCTTGTTTTGCATCACAGGCACACCTGGTGCCTGCAGAGGTCAGAAGAGGACATTGCATCCTCTGAAAGGGAGTGATGGATGTTGCTAGCCACCCCCTGGATGCTGGTCCTCAGACCTTGGTATTCTGCAAGCTCAGCCAGTGCTTTTAACCACTGAGCCAACTCTCCAGCCCTCATCTTGGCTTTTTTGAGACACATTCCCACTTTGTTGTCTACACAGATTGTACCTCCCCAATAGCTGACCTCCTGCTGGTTGACTTTAAAGTTGTTTCATCACACTGATTTTATTAAATGTTTAGGGACCTTTGGGATAATAAAAGCACTATGACAAACAACTGTTATAGCACAGAGACCAAGCCCTCAAGCTGAGGGCCACAGTTCAAATATTTGCTAGATGCCTGACTCCAAATGCTTGTCAGCCGGAGTCAGATATGAGTCTCCTCAAGATTTCAAAGGCTGGCAGAAAAGTGACTGTGGGCAGTATACATCCCCTTCCCTGAGACTCCCAGAGGCGTCCTTCTCAATCAGTTTAAACCTAAAGCCACCACAACGGTCTGCCTGTTCCAATTCCCAAGTTCCTCCCTGAATCTACTTCCTTATTTATGCAATGTCAAGACCCAGCTACCAAGAAGATGAGCTGATAGCATTATGCTGGCAGTTGGCAGGTAATATGTATTGTTAAAGTCACCCACGCTAGAGAGAACCGAAGGTCTCCTCAGGCAGGTCTGACCACCTCCACCATAAACTGGAACTAGACGTTTCTTTCTCCTTACCTACTAGCCCTCGGTCAGCTATATGTCATCCTTTGTCCTACCTGTTCATGTAAATTGTCCTCGGGGCCCGGTTTTTCTTTGTGGTGCTTGGCATCCATGCAGACGTTGAGAAGTTCAGTCTTGGCCCGAGTAGCTCTGGACTGGGCACATTCGGGCATCGACATCAGCAGGAGCAACAACTGCACAGTGGTCAGGGGAGCCATGTCAGATCCTGAGGGCAGAGCTAAGGTAAGTGGAACCTCCAAGTGTGGGCTCAGCTCCAGTGGGTGGAGCCTACCTACACTCATGGACCTTGGGTCACCTCCTCCTGTCAGTCTTCCAAGTCTCTGTGATGATCAGACACCCTAGAGACAGTCACTGGTTAGAGTCTATTAGACTTCAGTGGTCCTGAGACTCAGACAAGGCAATTCAAAAATAAGAGATGGGCCATTTGCAAAATCAGAGTTTACCCACACCCGCATTCAAAACCTTTGGAGGCAGATGTTTCAGTGTGAAGTTTTTAAAAGATTTTTATAAAAGCTGATACAGGTTTAGGTGTGGGTTAAAAGTCTACACCAAACAGAAGTCAAGAAGGAAGATATAAAGTTCCATTTTCCACCATGTTTCAACCTCATGACCATAAGTGCAATAGGATCTAGACACAACTAGTCACTGAAAGCATTCATCACAATGACCCACTCTGAAAAGGGTTTTGCCTGCATGTATTCTATACACCACATGCGTGCAGTATACCCAGAGACCAGAAGAGGGTATCGGATTCCTTATGACTAGGGTTAGAGATGACTGTGAGCTACCATGTGGGTGCTGGGAATCTTATGTGGGTCCTCTGTAAAAGTAGCCAGTGCTCTTATCCCATGAGGTCTCTCCTGTCCTCAACTTGTGATATTTTAAATTGAAATTACTGTGCTAAAAAGATCTATAAAATAAAAATGCTTCTAATCTGTAAGCCCACCTAGAGTAAGGACACATAACTTCTTGGAATGCTGGGGACTGTTGTTCATAGCAAGTTTTTACTTCTGTAAACAAACTTGGTTGCCCAAACTGCACAGGATGTGCTTGATCACACACAGGTGGGACACACATGGGCAGGAAGTACGTCAGGATGTATGCTTGCCCCTGATTGGACAAAGATGGGAAGTAGTAGCCTCGGAGGTATTGCCTTTATAAGCACTTGTCTAATGTAACTCAATGCCATACTCTGGGAATCCTGGGTATGGATTTGGCCAGTGTCCATTGTCCTGGCCAGTATTTAATAAAGGATTTAATAATTCAAATTTGGCTAAAAAATGTGGTAATGTTCTTATTCTTGCTCAGTGGGATTAACAAATTCCGTTTTAAACTACTTAAATACTTTGAATTATAGTGTTATTGACTATGTAAATTGCAGTGCTACATAAAAACTATATATAATATAAATTGCATTGCTCTATATAGTTTAAAAATAATGAAAGGTGATATGATTTTTATGTGACATCAATCAACCTATCTTACAAGAAAGAATAAATAAAAACTAAACATAATCCCTGTTCACTTTTTCCAGGTGAGTTTTTTTTTTTTCTTCCTTAAAAAACTTTGAGTACCATCTAGTATTTAGTTTGTTTTGGGTATCCACGTATGCATTCCTGAATATGTATATAGAGGTCGAAGGACAACTTGCAGGAGTCGGTGCTCTCCTTCAGCATAAGGGACCCAGGGATTGTACTCAGGTTGTCAGCGAGTGCCTTTTCCACCTGAACCATCTCTTTAGCCCCAGTATAGTACTTAACTCAGGGAATTCTGTTTTATTTTGATTTGGATTTTTAGTTAAGTTCTCACTATGTAGCCCTGGCTAGTCTGGAACTTGCTATGTAGATCAGGCTGGTCTTGCAGACAAGGCTAGCCTTGAACTCACAAGAGATCTACTTTGTATCAGATTTTGATACCAACTGACTTTGTATAAAAAATTTTATAATAAAAGTATTAGTTTGGTGTTCCATCTTTTGATCCTGGCACTAGGGAAGCAGAGACAGGCAGATCTCTGAGTTAAAAGACAGCCATGGCAAACACAGTAAGACCCTGTCTCAGAATAAAACTAAACAACAAAAACCTTAAGAAGCTACAGGTAAATTGAAGATTTGTAGAATTTGTTTGTTTGTTTTTAGGCCCAGACTATCCTTGAAATCCTGTGCTCAGCCAGGTAGTGGTGGTGTACCCCTTTGAGCCAGCACTTGGCAGGCACAGGCAGGCAAATCTTGAGACCAACGAGAGTGCCAGGGGAGCCCGAGCTACCCAGAGAAATCCTGCCTCAGAAAAAAAAAACCTGAAAAACAAACAGACAAGCAGAAAACAAAAACCCGAGGGGAAGAGATTCCCCTGATAGATATCCTGTCTCTCTCTCTCTCACTCTGTTTTGGTTTTGTTTTTCAAAACAGGGTTTCTCTGTGTAGCCCTGAGTGTCCTGGATCTCACTGTGTAGACCAGCGGGCCTCAGATTCACAGAGATCCACTTGCCTCTGCCTCCTGAGTGCTGGAATTCAAGTCATTTGCAGCCACGCCCACCAGAGCCTTTTCTGCCTTTTTTAGGTCAACAGTTCACCAGGCCCTTCCCAGAGACTCTTGGGAGATTTAGGAGTCTCCTCCCCCTGAGCTAACACTCCCTTGGTGGTCCTGCTTTCAGCCTATTTAAGATACTTAATTTTGGAAAGTGACTTGACTGTACCTGGCCCCTCCCCCCTCAAATACTCCAAATTGCTAAAATGTTTCAAATCCTCTCCAACTTCCTGCAAGTCCATGTTTCCTTCAGGAGCTGATAAAGTTGTCTCAAATGTACTTTCTGTAAGGGCCAAAAGAATCTCGGGTCACAGGGCTATCAGTGGTGCCTATTAGCATACCGGAGCCTGCTGGCCTCCAGGTTGCCTCAGTATCACCACCTGTGGCTTCTCTCGGCTCTGCTTACCCTGCCCCCTCTTCGAAACTTCTCTGACTCATGAACTCCCCCTCCCCCCATTCCCTTATAACTGGTATTTCAGCGATGTTCTCTTTTGTCTTCCTCTCCCGGACCCCTCCCTTTTGTCCCAGTTCACCACTTACCCATTTTTTCTCTCGTGGCCCAGTTCAGTTCGCTACTGATCTTTCTGGACTCTTGCGGATGCCTCTGGCTGTGTTCTCCCTTACACTTACATTAGAAACCGTCCCCTCGACCATACCTTGAAATGTCATGTCTTCGGTTTGGACTTCTCAGCTCACAGGCCTATCTTGTCTCCATAATTACCATATTTCCCTTAAAACTTCTGTCCAGCCAGGAATGGCAGAGCGTGCCATTAGTCCCAGCAAAAACAGACAGATCTGATTGGCTTACAGAGCTAGCTAGTTCCAGGACAGTCAAGATAACAATGATAATCTATTTCAGAATAAAATAAAGAAAAAAACAAACCAAAAAGACCTTGGTATCTGGGTATAGCTCAGTTGGTAGTGAATTCTCAGAACTTAGGGGCAGGAGGATCAGAAATTCAAGGTCCTTTTCAATTTCAAACCAAATGTGAAATCAGTCTGGGATGGTGAAATCCCAACATAAAAACAATAGCAAGCTGGGCAGTGGTGGCGCCCGGCTGTGATCCCAGAAGGCTGCCCTTTCACCAATGGCCTTCCATGGCCTCTCACAGTGCCAAACCTCAGCTGTTCTTCATGATGCCTTCACAGTACCACCTGGATTATTCTTACACATTACCAAGTACAGCTCCAGCATGAGGTACAACCTTGGCTATCTCTGGAACACAGCTTCTTTGTGCTCTCAGGAAACACTTCCCAGAAAATATCACCTAAGTGATGCTGGTCTTTTCTTAATCACCACTAATTTCTTAGCTCCAGCTAACCAGCATCAACTGTCCCAATAGTCTCCTTCTCCTCTTGAATATAAAGCCAGAGACACATGGCCTAAGCTGCTGAGTTCTGCTGTTTGCAGGAGCTGGAACATTGGCCCCCCTTGTTCTATTACCTTATCACTAGCTTCCTTTATTCCAACTCCTTCACTGCCTAAGCTTGGCTGTTCTGGATCTTGCTCCATAGACTGACTTTGAATTCAGAGATCTGCATGCCTGTCTCCTAAGCACTGGGATTAAAGGTGTGATCCACCAAACCTGGATTTAAGTTTTTCTTCACCTAGAATTTTCTCTGTTCTAGGCTGGCCTTGAACTCAGATCTGCTTATCTTTGTCTCCTGGGATTAAAGGCTTGTACTACCACGTCTGAACCTAAATTTAGCTGGGAGGAATCTTGCCTCAAAGTCACTACTTCCTTAATTCAATTTAATATCCTTGAATTCAGCTCCATTTCACTTTCTGGTGTCTCTTTAATGCTCAAACTATATATTTTGTATGTTTCCTTTCTCAGCTTGCTATGTTTGTTCAAAATGCTTTTCATCAGACTTAACCAGAGAACAAAGTCTCTGTTGGGCTTTTTTGAGACTTCCTTTGTCAATACAATTAATATACATCTCTTTTCCTTAGCCATAGGCAGTCTCTTCAGAAAATGGCAAAAAGCAGCCATGTTCTTCACCAAAACAGTCTCTCAACCACATATGAAAGTTCTCTACTGAAACATTTTGGGTCATCAGGCCTACACAGTTCAAATGACCCTCAATACCAGTCTTCCATATTCCTACTAGGCTGGCCCACTAAGCCTCACTTAAAGCATTCCATGACTTTCCAAATCCAAAGTTCCAAAACCCACATTCTTCCAAACAAAAGCATGGTCAGGCCTATCACAGCAATACCCCACTCCCAGTACCAACTTCTGTATTAGTCAGGGTTCTCTAGAGTCACAGAACGTATGGGTAGTCCCTATATAGTTAGGAAATTTGTCAATGATTTACAGCTTGTAGTCCAACTCCTTAACAATAGTCAGCAGTGAATGGAAGTCCGAGGATCTAGCAGTTGCTCAGTCCCACAAGGCAGCTGTGGATGGAAGTCCAAGGATCTAGCAGTTGCTCAGTCCCACAAGGCAGCCGTGGATGGAAGTCCGAGGATCTAGCAGTTGCTCTATCCAAAGAGGTAGGCCAGGAAAAGCCAGAGTGAAATCTTCCTTCTTCCAATGTCCTTATAAAGGTCTCCAGCAGAGGGTGTGACCCAGATTAAAGGCGTGTGCCACCACGCCTTTAATCCCAGATGACTTTGAACTCAGAGATCCCCTAATCTTAATCTTCTGGAATTCATAGTCACCATGCATCAAGATCTCCAGGTCAGAAACTTGTATCTCTAAACCTCCAGATTAGGATTATAGGTGAGCCTTTCAATTCTTGTTTAGTTCATTCCAGATTAAGTCAAATTGACAACCAGGAATAGCCACTACAGTGAGTATTGAACCTCGGAGCTTGTATTTGTTAGGCAAGTACTCTACTGCTGGACTACCACAAACCTTCCTTTCAGGTTTTATTTTGGGACAAGATCTCTCTAAGTCACCCAAGCTGATATTGACCTCACTCTGTGACTCTGGACTCTTTGCCTCTGCCTCCAGAACAGACAGGATTACAGTTTTATACAACCAGACACAACCTGTGCATTCATTCTCTCACTGAAATCATTCATTCCAGGACTCAGCCAAGTGGGTGTTAATCTACTTACTCTAATCTCCAACTCCAGGCCCAGGAAGTCAGTCCTGTCGAGACACCAGGCGAGTCTTCAACTCCTGCTGGGTAAAATATGACCCACCTACTCAGAGCACAGGTTAAAGCTCAGAAAGCCTGGCCCAACCCAGGCCTCTCTCCACTCCCTGCTTGTCCATGCGGAAAACAGACACAAATATCTTCAGGTCATTTCACCCGAGGATTAAACATAGAAGAACAAAGCTGTTTCCAAATAAAGGTCAATTTTATCTATGTGCAACCAACTGTCCTAGTTTGAGGATCGGATCATGCCCCAAGTTCCCCCAGCAGGGATTACCCACCCAAATCTGACCCTTTCAAGCAGCCCCTCCCCCTACAAAATGCTCCAAATCTCTAAAATGTTCCCAGTCCTTACTGAGTCCCCCTCCCCCACTTGGATCTTTCCCAGTCAGTGGTCTCTTTTAAAACTTGTTTCCTTTTTAACTCCCTTCAGTGAGTGTTCTCTGTCTCCCCATGAGCCACAATCCTGCAAAATCTTCACCATGTTCCTAGTCACACTTTCTGATCCTGGTCCACACTGCCCCACCATTACCACACCCGTCTACACCTAGGGGCCCCAGATTGGGAGAGCCGAGAGTTCTGCACTAGGCGGTAGGACTGACACGACCTTACAGTTGAACCTTGGGCTGGTTGTGCTCTGATCTGGGCTTCATCATTTCCAATTCAGCAAATTCTTTAACACGCTGGGGAGTACCTTAGGGTATGTGGTCCCTGATGAGAAGTGTCAGGCGGCAAACATGGGAAAGGCGGCAGCTCCCAGAGTGCCTCAGGCTTCTTCGTCTCCGCTCTAGGTTTTGTTTTCTTTATTTCAGGAGACTGCCGAGGTTTAGTGGCCTAGGAGACAGAGCTGCGGAGCAGGTAGTGGGAATGCAGCCCTGGAATGGAGCCTGAGATTGGGCGAGGCCACTCAGTTGTTAATTATTGCATGTGTGTAGCACCAGGCTCTGGAACTGGAGAGGCGGCTCTGCGGTTAAGAGTGCTGAATCGCCCGACAGTGGTGGCGCACGCCTTTAATCCCAGCACTTGGGAGGCAGAGGCAGGCGGATTTCTGAGTTCGAGGCCAGTCTGGTCTACAGAGTGAGTTCCAGGACAGTCAGGGCTACACAGAGAAACCCTGTCTCGAAAAACCAAAAAAAAAAAAAAAAAAAGCGCTGAATGCTCTTCCGAAGGTCCTGAGTTCAAATCCCAGCAATCACATGGTGGCTCACAACCATGAGTCATGAGATCTGACACCCTCTTCTGGACAGCTACAGTGTACTCACATACAATAAATAATAATCCTTTAAGAAATAAATAGTACAGGCTCCGTTTTTGGGGTGTGTATGGCAAAGGCGTGTCTAGCATGTGTGAGGCCCTGGTTTCAGTCCCAGCATTGCAAATAAATAAACAGGTTGTGGTAGCACACGCCTTTAATCCCAGCACTTGGAAAGCAGAGGCAGGCAGATCTTTGTAAGTTTGAGATCAGCCTGATCTACAGAGAGAGTTCCAGGATGGTCAAGGCTACACTGAGAGACCCTGTCTCAAACAAACAAACAAACCCAAGTTGTGTCTTGAGCTGCTAGGATCCTTTAAGATAATCACGTCCACTACCATTATCCCTGTCCTGGATGAGTAGAATGAGTTCCAGAGAACCACTCTAGAACCAATGGCAGGACTATCACCTAGAACACAGGCTTCCAACTTCCAGGCCCGCTATAAAGAATCGGAAGATCCCATGTCTCCAACTTCTCCCAGCTACTAGTTCCCCCAACCTTACCAGCCAGGCTGTGACCCACTTCTAGTCACAAAACAACGGATGATCTAAACCTTCTGACCAGCGCCTCCATGGTATGACAGCCCAGGCTCCCTTCCCTTCTCCACTCACTTACCTCCTACTCCTATGACAGGTCTTAACGGGGGTGGGGAGCCTGAGTGGGGGGAAGCCCTTAAGGATCTGAGCTAATTCCACTGCAGCCAAAACAGAACCCACACACACACACACACACACACATCCATCCCTTACTGGGAGCCCAGGATGGTGCTGCTGTTGGAAAAAGGAATGGGGAGTAGATTTGAGGAGGTGAAGATGTGGAGTTGTTGATCAGGTACCTGTGCGTGTGGTCCAGGAGGAAGGCTCCAAGTTGGACATAGATGTGGGAGCTGTCTCAATCGAAATTTAGGTGAGATAATAGAGACTAATACATTGGTGAATTCCAGGAGAAAGAGAAAAGGGAGGAGGGGAAGGAAGGCAAGGAGGAAGGAAAGGAGGCAATTTGGCCTCTGGAGGAAAATTAGCCTAAGAGCAAGGCCCTACAAAGAGGGACAGGCTCCCAGGAGGTCCCTGATTCTGTCTTGCTGCCCTTCTCCATGGCGTCAGCAGTGTACCTGAATCCTGTGACACAGCAGCGATGTTTGCTGAAGATTGCAACAGGTTGGGGACCTCTAGAGCCTTAAGCCTCCTGTCTTGTTTATACTTCCAGAAGAGTCTGCTGGCTGGGGAAGGGTGGGCCAGGTATCTGTGAATGCTGCCTGAAGCTGGAGGCCCTCCTAAGCTGTCTCTGCCCAGGGCTGATCATTAACTGGTCTTTATGGCTCCTCTATTGCAAGAGTGAGGTTTGCCCCCTGGGTGATGCTGTGCCTGAGCTCCACAGCTTCTGAATAAGTAATCTTTCCAGTGAGGATCTGAGTTGAAGATGGAGCTCAGGGCATAGAGTGAGCCCCTGCCCTAAGCGCCCTGCCTGAGAGAGGGGAAAAAAGAAATAAAAGGAGGTCATCCCTGTTCCCAGGTATGGTGGAGGAGAAACTTTATTGTATATATGAGGAATAGCCTAGCCAGAAGCATCTGAAAGGGTCCAGAGTGAACTTGAGCCTGAGCTGGGCCATGTGAGGAGAGGGGGTAGGGAGAGCCAGGAGAGCAAAAGTGCAAAAGGGTAAAAAGACCCGAGTAGCCAAAATGACTGGATTATATAGAGAAGAACCACTGGAAGAAGGGCGGCCCAGGCCCTGGGCTTAGGTTAGGGAGCCAAGCATGCCAACAAGGAGGACCCTAAAACAAGCAGAGACTGGGGAATGCTAGGAGAACCAGGCAGCCTGCATAGGCACCTCCATTAGTTGTTTGACCGCATTTGAGACCTAACACTGACCTGAATGTTGAAGTGTTGTACCCATCTGGAGTCCGAGTGCTAGGATCATTTGACCACTAGGGAGGGACAGAATTGCACAGTCACCTTGGAGCCAGTTCAAGGAGTGTCTCCCTGAGCTAGCAGCTTATTATCAGCAAAACTGACCATCAGTGTCTCTTCTGGCCCAGCCTGCTAGTACCTTGTGACCAGGCAGTAAAAACAGGAAGGTGTTTGACAACTCTCCACATCCAGCAGTGGGATTAAGGGCCAGGAAGCAAGAGAAGACCTCCAGATTGCAGGAGGAGAGAATCCTGAGCTTTTGTGAGTATCGCTCCCCTCCCCCTTGTGTGCCTTTCACGCTGTCCAGTCTCAGAGCTGTGGACACTGGAGTTTGTCTATAAGTCTGGTGTCCATTTGCTAGAGAGAAGTCTAGCAGGCATCCTGGGGCAGCATCCTAAGGCTTATGACTCCAAGCTATTTCTCCTGCCTGCATTTCATTTCATTCATTTATTTATTTATTTATTGACAGGGTTTCTGTGTGTAGCCCTGACTGTTCTGGAACTCACTCTGTAGAGCAGGCTGGCCTCAAACTCAGAAATCCACCTGCCTCTGCCTCCCAATTGCTGGGATAAAAGTCTGCATTTTTTATTACTTTCAGCTCAGTCAGCTAGCATTCTGCTTGTACTTCTTTACAAGCAAGTCCCACCTTATTGTTCTAAGCCTTGCTGACTCTTGGGTATATCTGTTCCTTCCAGTCACTTCCTGTCAATTAAGCTGAGACTATCATTCGCGTTCCATTACTGACAGGAGGAACACCTGGCTTTCTTAACTCCTCAGCACCTCTTATCTGTGATAAAATGGCATTGTCTCTCACCTGCTTCAGATGTGCACATTTTGAGAGGTGGGGTGCAAGGATACAGAATAATATCTCTTTTCAGAGACTAGAGCGGGTGACTTCCTTAGACTGATGGTGAAGTTGTTTTGGTAGGCAGCTGAGGTCTGTCTTTAGCTACCTTTCTGTTGTTGTAATAAAACATCATGACCAAGGCAAGAGTTTATTTGAGGCTTACAGTTGCAGAGGGATAAGAAATCATTACCATTGTGGTGGGGGAGTGTGAGAACAGGCAGGCATGGACAATGAAGGTAGGAGTTGAGAGCTGAGAGCTCACACCTCAAACTGCAAACCGGGAGGAAGGAAGGGAGGGGTAAAGAGGGAAGGGAGGTAGAGGAGAGAGCGCAAGCTCTAAATGGTGTAATTGACAACTCTTAAAACCCTGCCCCAAGTGCCATCCTTCTTGTACTGAGGCCACACTTACTAAGCCTCTCCAAACAGCCACCAACTTGGGATCATGAAGTGAAATTTCTGGTTTCTTTGGAAACTCAATTGTGTCACGTGATCTTTTTCTGGAAGCTGTCTTCTTAGAGGGCACATGATGTTTTTCTGGAAGCTGTCTGGTGAAAGGATGTTTTGCTAAAACAGGTATGTGAGAGAATGTTTTGCTGAAACAGATGTTTGAGAGGGCACATGATATTTGGAAAGGGTATAAATAGATTCCCTCAGACAGTGAAAAGATGTTCTTGCAATGCTTTGCTGGTCTTCACTTCATAGAGAGAAACATGCCAAAATCTTCTGGTGGTATTCCGGCTGAGTCTTGCTGCTTCCACTGACTTGTGCATATTTGGTTGAACCTTGTGGGTTCTGCTGGATCAAGTTGCTGCTACTGATTAGTGTTTAGTGTTTTCTATTGGACAGAACTGCTGATCTCCTGACAAGAATGAATTTGTCCCAAAGAACTACTTCTAAACAGGTCCACATCCTCCTTGTCTGTCCTATTAACCATCTTTCTCCCCTACCTTTGGTCAATGGACTATAAGGGAGGTTAAAATGTTAAGGAACCCTAATTAAAGTAGGTTTTAAAAAAATAAGCCTATAGGATAAAGTATTCAAAAAGCTTAGACAATGGGAGACATTTCATTCAAACTACCTCAAGGTCAAGATGGCCTATGGGGATGAATGAAGAACTTTTAGACACACAGAGAGGGAACAGCTAGAATGGATTCCAAGATGTGTAAGTGGAGCTTATTTTGGGGAATAGGAAAGGGAATAATTTGAGTTGGGGCCTAAAGGAGGTAGAGGATTTCCAGCACCACTGACAAAGTTTGTGTTTTAGAAGGTACTACAGGAATGAATTAAGAGTCAACAAGAGCAGGGCAGTAGTGGCGTTCGCCTTTGATCCTAGCACTTGGGAGGCAGAGGCAGGCAGATTTCTGAGTTCGAGGCCAGCCTGGTCTACAGAGTGAGTTCCAGGACAGCCAGGGCTATACAGAGAAACCCTGTCTGAAAAAGCACACACACACACACACACACACACACACACATACACACACAAAAGCAACAGGAGGACTCTCAGCAAGATCCTGTCTGGGAGGGGGAAAGGCACTATATTAGAAATCATGTCCATAATTCCAGTTACTAGAGAATTTGAGGCTGGAGAGTTGTAAGTTCTGCATGGGCTGCAGAAAGAGTTCAGTGTTAGGAAGTGGATTCTAGAAGAAGATTGTCAATTAAGGCATATACATACACTTTTGATAGTTATAGCTTTAGGATGGTTATTAGTATAGCCCAAACATCAAAACATCTGCCTTTCCCTAGGTTTGTCAACACAACACACCACCTCGTGTTGTGCAGAAAACCTTGATTTTCCATTAATCCATCAGGAAGGAAAGAAAAGGGCATCTCAATACCCCTCTCTCCTCTTTTTGACATATATTTTTTGTCTCATATATCTAGCTTTATACACCATGTTCAGAGTATGCAATGCTGGGAAACAAATCCAAGACAGCGCATGCTCACCAAACAAACATTCATCACTTGAGCCACACCCCCTGCACTCAGTAGTTTTCTTTCTTTTTCCCCAAAGCTGAGGACTGAAAACAGGGCCTCATGCTTGTTATCCAAATACTCTACTCCTGAGCCAAGTCCCCAAGCACTCTGTATAGTTTTCATTTTCTGTGTTTTATTATTTATCATAATATTGTTTTGAGAGGTCCAGAGACCTTGGGAATAAAAGTTTCAATTCCCTAGGAAGCACACTGACAAGGGGCCTTTAGTCAGTGATGGCCCTGACTTAGGGAGGATGCGTCTGGAGCTGGGTCAGCTCCTGGGATGCCTAGCTGAGGAGATAACAAGGCCAGAACTGAGCAGGTTTCTGAAACTCTTCAAGGTCTCACCAAATATAATGTAATTAGCATTAATGTAATGTAACTAAGCCAATCGAAATTGTACTAATGTCACTGCTTTGCTCCTACCAATCACATTAGAGGTTACCTAATTCTTCTGGAAAATTCCCCTAGCACTGAATAAAAAGGGAATCTGTGAGCCCCTTTGATTATTGCCATTTTGATGACTGATTGACCCCTGTATGCTGGTAATTTCTGTAGAGTAAACACTCTTTGCCTTTGCATCCTATCTGAATCTTGGGTCTTCCTTCAGCTGTTATTGAACCTTAACAGTTCCTAAGTGGAGGATGGCGGTACATGTTGGTAAACTGAGGACCACCCACATTCCAGAGCCATCCTGCCTTCAGTGACTCAGCCCCAGTAGCCACATCATCACAATGTGGGTGAGGCGTGCATGCGCATTCTCCACCTGTGCCTTCATAGCCTGCCTCTTTTCTGTCTGGCTCAAAGACAGCCTTCTGTGGTGCAATGTCCCCCTCTCCCCCAATAAATCTCTTATATGAAGTCTCTTGTATGCTGTAATTTTTGTGGCATTCCTTGGCCCTCTGATCACTACACAGTTTTTACAGTATAATACTTGGGATCTGAGCACCCAAGAAGTAGAAGCAAGATGATCAGGAGTTCAAGGTCATCTTTGACTACATAACAAATTCTAAGCCAACCTGGATGTGTTAGCTAGTTTTATATCAACTTGACACAAGCCATAGTCATCTGAGAGGAGGGAACCTCAATTAAGAAAATGCCTCCATATGGCTGTAGGCAAGGCTATAGGGCAGTTTCTTAATTAGTGATTGATGGGGGAAGGCCAATGTAGGTGGTGCCTTCTCAGGCTGGTGGTCTCAGGTTTTTTTTGTTTTTTTTTTAAGATTTATTTATTTATTTTGTACATACGAGTACACCACCATGGCTCTCTTCAGAGAGCACCAGAAGAGGGCATCAGATCCCATTAAAGATGGTTGTGAGCCACCATGTGGTTGCCGGGAATTGAACTCAGGACCTCTGGAAGAACAGTCTGTGCTCTTAACCACTGAGCCATTTCTCCAGCCCCTGGTCTCAGGTTTTATAAGAAAGCAGGCTGAGCAAGGCATGATGGGCAAGCCAGAAAGCAGCACCCCTCCATGGCTTCTGCATCAGCTCCTGCCTCCAGGTTCCTGACTTGTTTGAGTTTCTGTCCTCACTTCAGGAATGAACAAAGATATGAAAGTGTAAGCCAAATACACTCTTTCCCCCCACAAGCTGCTCTGGTCATGATGTTTCATTGCAGCAATGGTAACCCTAACTGAGACACTGGGCTACATGAGACTCTGTCTCAGATAGATAGATAGATAGATAGATAGATAGATAGATAGATAGATAGATAGATAGATAGATAGATAGATCGACCAACCGACAGACAGACAGACAGAGAAGTAGATATATCTTTCTACATAAATGTAATGAGGGCTAACTAGATAAACAGTTATCCTGGGGTACACAACCCGTTGATTTCAGTCCCTGCTGATGCATAGCTGAGGGAGCACGGTTCTGCTGTGACTCTGAAGTCACTGAAAGCAGAGGATTGTTATTTTGTAGATGCTCACTTCCTTTGGGCTTTTTTCTTTCTTCATTGTCAAGTGGAAGTTGGAAGGGATGCTCCTAAATAACTTTGTGTACCTGTTCCATTCTAATGTGGAACACGTGGAATCTGGATTTTCTCTTGCCTGGTGAGGTTAACTTTGATCTTTTCTTGGGATCAGGTTTCCCTAGTACTATCTTCTGCTTTGTAATAACTGTGTGGTAAGTAAGAACTATAGACTGGTTATCAGCAGCTCCCACTGCAGGCTTTACTATCTGATGGGCTTCCTGATGGATACTTTTTGTTCTTTGTTGTTCCTGTTGTTTGTTTGTTTGTTTGTGTACTCTCACCATGTAACTTTGCTGACCTGGAAATCACTATGTAGACCAGGCTGGCCTTGGACTCACAGAGAACCAACTGCCTGCTTCTGCCTCATGAGTGCTGGAATTGTAGACATGTGCCACCATGCCTGGCCTGGTGGACATTGAAAACTATTTGTTTAGTGCGAATATGGGTGTGTAGGGGAAGTGTGTAAGTGTGTGTGTGTGTGTGTGTGTGTGTGTGAGTGAGCACATGCAGTATGCCACAGGTAACGGAGGTCAGAGGAGAACTTGTGGGAATCAGTTTCCTCCTTCCACCATGTGGGTCCTAGAGATCCAACTCAGGACATTAGGCTTAGGAACAGCAAACTGCCTTCACTTGCTGTATCATTTTGCTGGTCCCTGATGAATATTTAATAGTATATATTAATTTATTTATTTTATGTGCATGTATGTTTGTGCCTGAGTATGTGTGTATAACATATGCATTCGGTGTGAGTAGAAGCCGGCAGAAAACATCAGATTCCCTGAACCTGGAGTTACCGGCCATAGCGAGCCAAGCAGTGTGGGTGCTGGGATGTTCAAGGCCCTGGTTTCAAACCCCTGCTTGCCAGTGACTTCCAGAGCAGAACTATCCAGTCTCCTTTGGGCCTCAGTACCAGCGATGAAGAAATGTCAAGCCTGTCACTCCCAAGTTATAAGACATAATCATAAGATATATGTAGAGAGCTGGGCATGGTGGCTTATTCTTTTTTTAAAAAGATTTATTTATTTATTATATGTAAGTACACTGTAGCTGTCTTCAGACACCCCAGAAGAGGGTGTCAGATCTCATTACGGATGGTTGTGAGCCATCATGTGATTGCTGGGATTTGAACTCACAACCTTCAGAAGAGCAGTTGGCGCTCCTAACCACTGAGCCATCTCTCCAGCTCGGCTCATTCTTTTTTTTTTTATTATTGTTTGTTTGGTTGGTTGGTTGGCTTTTTTTTTTTTTTTTTTTTTGAGACTTAGTTTCTCTGTGTGTCTCTGACTGTCCTGGAACTCACAGTGATCTACCTGCTTCTGTATTACGACTGCTGGGATCAAGGGTATGTGACATCACCTCTCTATAAGGCCACAGTCTTCTAATTGCAGTATCAGAGAGGCTAAAGCAGGAGGATTGAAATTTCAAGACCAGCCAGAGGTATCGAATAAGTTAAGGACCTGGAATATATATATTCAGAGAGCGAGAGAGAGAGCACATCTTCATGGTTGGTTAGGTTTTGTTGCTATTCTGTTGTTGTTTGCTTGTTTTTTTTCTTTGTGTGTGTGTGTGTGTGTGTGATTCCCACAAGTATATATATATATATATATATATATATATATATATATATATATGATTGTTTGACACATGTATATATGTGTGTTGAGACCCAAGTTTGATATCAGAAATCATCTTCCACTTAATTAATTAAGGCATGGTTTGTGTTTTGGTTATTATTCTATTTCTATCCCTGATCCTATAGCCCTCCCAACACACACACACACACACACACACACACACACACACACACACACACACTTTTTCATTCCTCTTCTTCCTCCTCCTTCTTCTTCAGCTGAGTTTCTGTGTGCAGCCTCGGCTATCCTGGAACTCATTTTGTAGACCAGACTGGCCTCAAACACAGAGATCCACCTGCCTCTGCCTCCTGCGTGCTGGAATTATAGGCGTGCACCACCACCCGGCCACTTTCTCCTTTGATTTCTTCTAGGACTCCAGTCCATGGGCCAGTGCTGCCCACATGCAGATGGGCCTTTCTACTCAAACTTGAAAGTCCCTCTCCGACGTGTCCAAAGGCTTGTCTCCTAGGTGATTCTCCTCTTGTCAAGCTGACAATCAGTATTCACAGCCACAGGTGGGAGGGCTAGAAGTTTCTCTATAAGTCACTCTAGGAGGACTCAGAAGACCTGAGTGAGCATGAGTCAGTGGTGACAATCCCAGAGATGAACACCCTTGCCCCTTGGGCCAAGTGAGAGAAGCAATTTAATTTTTCCAGGCACACAGGAGAAACTGTAAGCAAAGTGACGAGACGAGACCAGATCTTCCCCTCTGCAAACAAGCTGGTCCCATCCAGGTTGACTGATACATGGCACACTTCCAGGTACTTCTTCCCATGTTCCTCCCTGACCATGACAATGCTCATGACCCTGAAAAACCATATGCAAGCCACACCTGCCAGCCGGGGTTGGGGATCTGCCTCTGCAGGAGCTATTTAATATAATGGAAAATACTCCTAGACTGTAGGACAGACTGGAGGCAGGGAGGGTTTAGGCTATGTCACTCAGTTATACCTCCCTCTCTCTCTCTCTCTCTCTCTCTCTCTCCAAGGTCTGTGTCTGCACCATTTCTTGGCAAAGAGGAAGGACTCCAGAGAGCTTGTGAGAGCAGAGGAGATGTGGGTAGGACTTGAGTTTCAGTCTGGGAGGATGAAGACATTCTAGAAACAGCTGCTGGTGACAGTTGTGCAACAATATGTCTAAATCATGCTTCTGAACAGCTTTTAAAATTAGCATTTTTTATTAGCTGTGCAGTGGTGGCACATGCTTTTAATCCTAGCAAGCACTCAAGAGGCAGAGGCAAGGGAATCTCTGTGAGTTCGAGGCCAGCCTGGTCAACGGCTAGGGCTACACAGGGAAACCTTGTCTTGAAAAGCAAAACAACAACAAAAAAATGTTTTTAATTAAAAGTATTTTCTTTATGTGTAAGGGAGGCTGGAAGAGGACGTCAAATCCTTTGGATCTAGAGTTGTCGATGGTTGTAAAATGCAAGGTAGGTGCTAAGAATTGAACTTGGGTCCTAAAGAAAAGCACCCAGTGCTCTTAACCACTGAGCCCTCCTTCCAGGCCCTAAACAGATTTAAGAGGTTTATTTATGCATGTGTATGCATGTATACATGCATGTATAGACACAGGCATGTCATTTCATATATGTATAGTGTAGGGAAAAAGTCTGAGTCCATTTTCAAGAGAAAAAACTTACCAAAACTCACCAGTCTCTGAGTTCAAAACTCACCATCTCAGAGCTTGCCCCAAGATCAGGTCACAAAATTCCATCAGTCACAGTCCAGCATGAAGAACTCCGTCCCCCTAAGATGCCCTATATAAAGCCTGCCTCTTGCTCAGTTCTTTGCTGCTTCTCCCTGAGCAGAGACTGCCACCCTCTGTGTCTCTTCCAATAAGTCTTTTGTGTAAAGTTTGTTGTGTACTGTGACCTTGTGGTATTGCTTGGCTCCTGACTGCCAAGATACCTTTCCCTTCAGAGCTGCAACCCTTATGTGGGGCTCACAGAATAACTTTCAGGTGTCCTTCTGCCATGTGGGTTCCCAGGATCAAACTTAAGTCTATCCCGCTTGAAGATTAGTGCCTGCTGAGCCATGTGACCGGCCCTAAAATGATATATTTTTATATATAGTTTTTCATAGAAATAATAATACATATATTTTTAAAGATTTATTTATTATATGTGAGTACACTGTAGTTGTTTTCAGACACACCAGAAGAGGGCATCTGATCTCATTATGGATGGCTGTGAGCCACCATATGGCTGCTGGGATCTGAACTCAGGACCTTCGGAAAAGCAGTCAGTGCTCTTAACCTCTGAGTCATCTCTCCAGCCCAATAATAATATTTTTAAAGAGACATAAAGGACATGGAGGAGCATGCTTGTGACCCTAGCACTTAAGAGGCTGAAGCAGGAGGACTCCCACACATTTGAGGGCACCCTGGTCTATATAGCAAATTTCAGGTTAGCTAACGGTACATAGCAAGATCCTGCCTCAATAAGGAAAAAAAGCTGGAGGGAAAGGGGATGGGGATGAAATGCTGGATGGGACTGAGTCAACATGGAGTTCTGAACTTCCCCATCGTAAGGTCATGCCTCTGGAGCCTGCCCACACCACAGTCTCTCTCTGCATATTGCCAGCCTTTTTGGTGATGTGAAACCTCACGGGAGGCAGAGGAACAAAGCTCGGCATCTCGTCTGAACCTCGAGCTCAGTCTGAAGCTCGGCTGCTCCGAGCAGCTTCAGGAATCCTAGACACGAAGCTCAGGCCCTGGCTTCCCCTCCCCTTCCCCTTGTGCCTCTGGCCACGCCAAGTTGGCCACTGTTCTGTGACACCCTGTGACCTGTGTATATGCTGTCCCTTGCCCAGCTTCCCTTTCCTCCTCTGTTTTCCTGGAAAATATTGATAATTCTCCAAGGCCAAGGTCAACAGCTTCTTCATGGGAAGTCTTCCCAGGCTGTCTGACTTGTAGTCTCACCAGTGTCTAATGGAGGTGGGGCGCCCAACTCCTCTGTGTGTTTACTGTATACAGTAATTACCTAGAGGGACATGTCTCCTCTTAGACCTGCCTTTGAGCTCTGACACATAAATAAGGCTAGGAAGGATTCCCCATTTCCTCTCCTCGGTTCCCACATGTTCTTGTGCCCACTCTAGGCCTATTTTCTCACAGTGTAAGTGAAGACTACCACCCATCTGCGCGTAGGCCCTTAGGTCATATTCAGTGACATGGTATAAAGACAGTGCTTGACTCAGTGGGGCTTGATAGATGGACCCTATACTACTACAAATTTGTTGGCATCCTGGGAGATGATGTTTTGGGATCATATCCTGCTTCCCTGTGCCCTACCCCAGCTGACCCATCAAACCCGCTAACTTCTTCCTTGTCATGATTAGACCATTCCTCTTCTGAACCTTACTCCAACTTCACTTGGTCTTATAATACTTGATGGCTAGCACATTCATCCTGCTCCAAGCAATACTTGTCTGGGCACCCCATGTGGCTGTTTGTCTCTAAAAGCAGAAGCAGTAGCTGAGGCGTCTGTAGGTCATGTCCATCTGTTCTGTCCTGGGAGACACAGTCAGAGGTAGACAGTTATGGGACAGAGGCAACAGTCACTGGACTCTTACCAAGTACCTGTTGCCCTTTCAAACCCAGATCTTTTGCTTTCCATTGCCTGTGTATCCCACAGGGGAACTCCCGAGAATGAGAGACACTCAGAGGTCAGAGTCCTTCCAGGAGCCTGAAGAATGAAGCCTCTATATGCTACTCCCAATAGCAATTCAGGCCCAGGTTTTGACACAACCTTGTTCCATGATCTCGGAAGGAGCCTTGGCCTCTCTAGATTCAAAAGGTTCTTAAATGGACTCGTGACTCTGTATGGAGTCACATAACTGAAAACAGTAAAAAGTTTCTGAATGTCAGCAACAACCAAAATGTGAAAGAACCGTCTGAGGTATTTTCTGGCAGGTTCTGATCAGCTGTGTTGCATCCCACAGATTCACTACAGACTTGGTTCTGAACACATAAGGTGCACAAGATTGCTACCTGAAACACTTGTGCTCAGATCAAGCCTTGAATGCGATAGAATTACAGTGTTTTTACTGTGCATACATTTTCTGTTTGTTCTGGTTTGAATGGGAAATGTCCCCATAGGCTCACTTGTTTAAACATTTAGTCTACAACTGGTATTTTAAAAGGCTATGGAGGACTGGAGAGATGGCTCAGTGGTTAAGAGCACTGGCTGATCTTACAAAGGTCCTGAGTTCAAATCCCAGCAACTACATGGTGGCTCACAACCATCCTTAATGAGATCTGATGCCCTCTTCTGGGGTGTCTGAAGACAGCTACAGTGTACTTGCATATAATAAATAAATAAATCTTTAAAAGAAAAAAAAAGGCTATGGAACTTTTAGGAAGTGAGGCCCTGTTGGAGGAAGTACAACCCTGTGGGTGGTCTTTGAGGTTTTATGGTTTGACCTAGTTCCTGGTCTCTATCTGCTTCCTGTATGCAAATGAAATGTGATCAGCTAGTTTCCTGACTGCCAGCCAGCTGCACACTCCTGCTGCCATGCCTTCCCCACCATGATGGACTGTATCCCCCTAGAACTGCAAACCAGAATAAACCTTCTCTTCCCCAGCACGCCTTTTATCAAGGTATTTAATCACAACAGAAAAGTTATTAATACAATGTTCATAGTTCATATAGAAACATAACAGCTTAATTATAGGAGGCAAAGATTGAACATTTTCCTACCATAATTCCTCAGCATGTAAATATACTTGTTAGACATCTTTCTGGGTGTTTGGTGCATGTATGTAATCTCATCGCTGAGGAGAGTGGAGTTAGGAGATCTGCCTGGGCTACCTGATACTTTATCTTAAAATATCAACCTATCCAAGCCAAGCATGGTGGTGAATGCCTTTGATCCCATCACTTAGGAGGCAGAGGCAGGCAGATCTTTGAGTTTGAGACCAGCCTAGTCGACAGTGTGAGTTCCAGGACAGCTTGGCCAGGACTACACAGAGAAATCCTGTCTTGATAAAACAAAACAAAAACACAAAAAAAAACAGCCAACTTATCAACCAAAACAAATAAAAATTACCCACCCCTGAAAAAGTAGTGTAGTTTTGAATTATTTTATATTAGAATGATTTTATTTTGATATATATATATATATACACACACACACGTGTGTGTGTGTGTGTGTGTGTGTGTGTGTGTGTGTGTGTGTACTCATGCATGCCTGATATCCATAAAGACTGGAAGAGGGGATCAGATATCCTGGGGCTAGAGCTCTATTCCCAGCACCTACAAGGTGTTTCACAATCATCTATAATTCTAGTTTCAGGGAATCCAACACTGTTTTGTGGCTTCTAAAGACACTGCCAACATGTGATACACATACATGAAGTCAAAACACTCATACACATAAAGATGATAAAATTGGAAACAACAAAACCCAGTTAAGAAAATCAGCCAGAGAAGTCATCTTCAAGGGAGGAAGCAAGAGGCTGGCTGCTGGGTGTGGTAGCACTTAGGAGCCTGAGGCAGAGAGACTGTAAGAATTTGAGGCCAGCCTTTCATACATAGTGAGTTCCAGGCCATCCAAAGCACAGGAAAAAAAAAACAGGTTGGAGCCTGGGGATGGAGGTGCATACCTTTAAGCCCAACACTTGGGAAGCAGAAGCAGACAGATCTCTGAATTTGAGGTCAGTCTTGTCCTATGGAGTTCGTTCCAGGATAGCCAGGGCTACACAGAGAAACCCTATCTAGGAAAGTAGGGAGGACAGGATGGGGGTGGGGGTTGGGGGACAGGAAGGGTCAGAACACCAGACAGGACAAAAACAAACAAAAACAAAACAAGAGATTGGAGTGATAGGCACAATAAAGTGTGGTATAAGGTTCTACTAGGAAGCATCAAGGAAATGTCCCCAGACCAAAAGGGTTCTAGTGGGTCTGAAGAACTGAGGCTTGTTGGGGTATATCATGGAGAGGTTGAATTCACATGAGGCTGGATTGAAAACCAGGGCTAGCTGGTTCGTGGTGAGGATTTCAGCTCTTATCTTGGCAATCTGTGAGAGATGTGACATCATGGGGTGTCAGACGGAGATGCAGAGCTGGAGTCCTCAATAATACCACGGCAGAAGGTTGCTGTGTGCTCCCCTTGGACCTGTTCTTCAACAGAGCCTACTCTGCCTCTCGACCAGGGGTGCCTGGGCACCCCCGGCACACCGCTGGGGTTTGGGGGAGGCAAACCGAAATCTGGAACGGATCATGTCTTCCTTCACCAGACAGGAAGGCGACACAGCGGAGTCTGACATGAATGCGGTGGTTCCTGGCCTCCTCTCGGGGTACACAGGAACAGGTGTGCCCCTGGGAGTCAGGAACGCGGTATGAGGTTTACCTTTTTTCTTGGGGCGTCTGCGCGCTAGGCAGAGAGGAGAGGCAGAACACAGGATAAGTGGAATTGGCCTGATCAGAGCAAAGTGCAGAGAGAATGGGGCGTGGGGAGAAAGTCTTCCTCAGGAGACTCCAGGTGTTATGCTACATAACTCAGTGCCCACGGTCTTCAGTGGGGATGTGGTTCCCGAGCAGACACTCAGGGAGGTAGAGAGCAGTTCCACTTCTACCAGTCTCGGATTTCTGAGATTCCCGGGGTCTGAGCTCACTCAACCTTGTCAGTTCTTATGTCTGTCTGGTAACACTGCTACACATGCCCTACAATGGAAACTTGATTGTGGTAAAAATAGACAATACAGACTTTAACATTTTGCCTTTTTTGGTTTCTTTATAATTAACGTATATGGGTATTTGGCCTGTATGTATATTTGTGCACCATGTGAGTACCTGGTGTCAGTGGAGGTGGAACCCGACTCCCTAGAAACAGTTACATGTCTGTGAGCTACTACGTAGAATCTAGACTCTAGAAGAGCAGCCAGTGCTCTTAACCACAAAGCAATCTCTTCAGCCCCTGCATTGTTTTGTTTTATCTTGTCTTTGAGACAAGGTCTTGCTACATAGATTAGGCTGGTCTAAAGCTCAAACTGTGTAGCCCTGACTGTATACTCATTCAAGGTAATCCTACAGTAGTAAGCTTGTGTGCCACCACACCCAACCTTATTTTTGCTTCCCCCCCCCCACAGGATTTCTCTGCGTAGCCCTGGCTGTCCTGGAACTCACTCTGTAGACCAGGCTGGCCTCGAACTCAGAAATCCGCCTGCCTCTGCCTCCCAAGTGCTGGGATCAAAGGCGTGCGCCACCACCGCCCGGCTTATTTTTGAATTTTTAAAAGCAGGACTTAGCAGCATTAAGTACATCCCCAGTGTTGTGAACTGCCATCCCAGTTCTCTCCTGGGATTTTTTTCATCATTACAAACTGAAACTTTGCATTCCTTCAGAGACTAACCCATGCCAGGCAGTGGTGGCTCCGTTCTTTAATCCCAGCACTTGGGAGGTAAAAGTAGGCAGATTTCTGAGTTCGAGGCCAGACTGATCTACAGAATGAGTTCCAGGACAGCCAGGAATATACAGAGAAACCCTGTCTCAATAAAACAAAACAAAACAAACAAAAAGACTAACTCCTCACTGAACCCTTCCAAGGCCCTGGCTGCTTTCATTCTATTCTCTCTGAATCTGACAACTTCTGGATGAATCAATGAATCGTTTGTCAAAGGACAGTGCTGCCCTTTGGTAACCAGGTGCCATTACTTTCTGAGCCATCTAGCTGGTTCATCTTTATTTTCTTTACAGCTGACCAGGAGACAGCCTCAGCACTATAGACACATCTTGAAGTCTTGTTTTTGCCCAGTTTCCAGTTAGTTCTTGCTGAAGTCTCTGGACCTTCCTGCAGGTGTCCATGTAAGAACACATGACAGTGTGATGATACAGGATGCACCACATGCTTGCTGTATGTGTATTTATTTTTTCTTTTGTTGCATATTCTTTTTTTTTCTTGGTGCCATAACAAAATTCCACAGTTTATGGCTGAAAACAACACAAAGCATTTTACAGTTCGATGGGCTAAAAAAACAATATGGGTCTCTCTACAGGCTAAAACCAGTATGAGTGCAGATCCCTGTTGCTTGGTGGAGGTTCTCAGGGAAATTTTACTTCCATGTTTTTTTTTTCAACTTCTAGAGGCCATTTTCATTTGTTAGCCCATTGCCCCTCCTTCCGTCTCAAAGTCAGCAATGGGCATCTCCCTGACATCGTCTTTCCTGAGAACAGATTGGAAGGGTTCCCTGACTTGCAAGACTCACTTGCAGGCATAATCTAAGACAGTCTCCTCGTCTCATGCTCTTTTATCTGCTTTTCACCTTTTATTTTATGTATGTGAGTGTTTTCCTGCATGTGTGCATGTTTACATGATGCTCATGTCCATGGAAGTCAGAAGACAGCCCGGGATTCCTTGGAACTTGGGCTACAGAGGGCTGTGAGCCACCAAACAGATGCTGTAAGTGGAATCAGGAGGCTTAGCAAGAAAAAAATGTTCTTAACTGCTGAGCCATCTTGCCAGCTCCCATTTATCTTTTTTGTTTTTGTTTTTCAAGATAGGATCTGCAAAGCTTGTTAACTTATAATTCCCTATGTAGCACAGGCTAGCCTTGAGCTCATGATCCTCTTACCACATCATTCTGAGTGCTAAGATTACTGGAGTATGTCACTACACTTGCCAAGGTCCTTTACCTTAATGTCTGTACAGAGTATCTTTATAATCTAAGTTAGCACACTCAAGGGGTCTAGGATTGGGACTCAGACATCTTTCGGGGTAGTATTTGTTCCACCTGCTATCCTGATATGATGAAGGTATGTGTTTAAGTGTGTGTAAGTTTGGGTTTCCTCAGCCTTTGCTTCCAACACAGAAGGGCTCTCTTCTTACTTTTGTCTGCTTTGGTCAGAGGAAAGTTTGACTGCGGTAAGCAAATATATGCAAACCCATTATGAAAATAAAAGCCAGCGAGAGCTCCCTTCCTGAGGCTGGGCATTCTTGGGAATTGGAAGTGACTCTAAACAGATCTCTTCCAACTCATCCATCCATCTTAAAATCTATATGTGATAGTTTGAGTGACAATTGTCCCCCCCATTGGATAGAATATTTGAACAGTTGATTCCCACTTGGTGGTATTGTTAGAGGAGATGGTATACCCTTGCTGGAAAAATTATGTTCCTGGGGATGGGCTTGAGAATTCATAGCCTTGCCCTAATTTCAGTTTGCTTATTCTCCTTCATGCATGTAGTAATAGGTGAGATCTCTTTGTACACAGCTTTCTGTGCTGGCTGCTTTTTGGGACTATGGTGCAGTCCTGGGCCAAACCTCCTGTAGGGTCTCCCAGCTCTCCACACTATCCCTCATCATTACTGCTGTCCAGCCTTGGCATTCTCCTTACTCTCCACAACTCCAGCCTACCCAGGAGGGTTGTTTCTGTCCTCTTTCTCTCTGATTCTCAACTATCCTTTGAGACCATCTCTCCTCTGCTCAAGAAAGTTGTGTGTGTGTGTGTGTGTGTGTGTGTGTGTGTGTGTGAGAGAGAGAGAGAGAGAGAGAGAGAGAGAGAGAGAGAGAGAGAGAGAGAATAGTAGGACATACTTCAATTCAACACTCAAGAGGCAGAAATAGGTGGATCTCTGAGTTGAAGGCCAACCTGCTCTACATATTGAATTCTAGGACAACGAGAGCTACACAGAGAAATACTGCCTCAACCAACAAGAACAAAATCAAAACAAACGCCTTTCTCAGTGTCTCCTTATACTCCCACAAGATTATGTGCCATGCTTTGAAGACAGGGCACCATGTCTTGGACTTGTTTCTCACATAGTATCCATTGCCATGGTGACGACACAGCAGGACCCCAGTCAATGCCTTTCCCTGTGCATACCACATTCTTTAAGGTTTTGCCTTCTCTTGACTGGAATGTCCTCTCCTGACTTTTAGCCTGTAGGTCTCCTTTCCTTCAAGGACCCTTCCACATCTCTCCCCACATGTTATTCTTCCCTATATCCCCCATTTTCCTATTTGCAGAACTGATCTTTATTATAGCATTCGTCTCACGAATTAATGACGTGAACACATGAACCAATGGAACAGTCAATTCATTAGACCAAAGGAAAAACTCTGATACTGTGCAAACATTTACTGAGTGGTTACTTTGTGGGTTCTGGAGATTTAGAGATAAACCATTCAGATATCTGTTCTTGGAGCCCAAATGATCTGTTTTATATCTCCAATGCAAGTCTGGAGACTACCAAGGAATTAGGACTCAGATCAGATCTCTCTGTGGGTCTTTATCATGAAGCACAGCATGGTGATAAAAATGGTCCAGTGGGTAAGGGGACTTACTGTCAACCTTACATCCAGATTCCCTGAACCCACACAGAGGGAGGAGAAATCCAGTTCCCATAGGTTGTCCTCTAACCTCCACTCAAGTGAGTGTGCTTATATGTACATACATGTACGCCAGCAGGAGCACACACAAACACACATATACACTAAACAAATATTTAAAATAAATATTTAAAACATTTTATTTATGTATTTTTTAAACTTTTTTTCGAAAATTTTTCTTTTTATGAATATGAGCACACTGTTACTGTCTTCAGACACACCAGAAGAGGGCATCAGATCCCATTATGAATGATTCTGAGCCCCCCATGTGGTTGCTGGGAATTGAACTCAGGACCTCTGGAAAAGCAGTTGGTGCTCTTAATCTCTGAGCCATCTCTCCAGCCCTATTTATGTATTTTTTATGTATGAGTGCTCTGTCTGCATGTAAGTCTGCATGTCAGAAGAGGATACCAGATCCCATTATAGATGGTTGTGAGCTACCCGCTGTGGGTGCTGGGAATTTAACTCAGGACTTCTGGAAGAGTGACCAGTGAATACTCTTAACTGCTGAACCATCTCTCCAGTCCGACAAATGTAACTTTTAAGACATTAAAAGAAAGTTCTGTGAAATGAATTCAAGAGTGACATTCTTTTTCTTGTTTTGAGACCAGCTCTCTTGCATCTCAGACTGGTCTCAAACTCACCACTTAGCTGAGGATGACCTTGAATTTCTGATCCTCCTGCTTCTACATTCCTGGTGCTGAGATCTGAAGCATGGTTATCACACTCACTTTCTGTAGTGCTCAGGATCAAACCCAGAGTTTCTTGTGTTCGGTGAGCACTCTACCAACTGGGCTATAAGCCCAGCACAACATTCTTAAATGGTAGATTCAGCTCATGTGAACCACTTGACTTTTCTAATCTTTAGGTTTCCTTTTGTTTATATTGAGACACAGTTTTACCATGAAGCTTAGGTTGGCTCAGAAGTCTATGTAGACAAGGGTGGTCTTACACTCGAAGTAATCTGTCTCCCTAGTGCTAAGATTAAAAGTGTGTGGCTATAGTTTAGGCTAGCCTTAGGTTTCTTTTTTCCTTCTTGGTTTTTCTTTTTTTGTTTGTTTGTTTGGACTTGTTTTTTTTTTTGTTTTTTGGTTTTTTTTTTTGTCTTTTTGGGTTTTTTGTTTTGTTTTGTTTTTCGAGACAGGGTTTCTCTGTGTAGCCCTGGCTGTCTTGGAACTCACTCTGTAGACCAGGCTGGCCTTGAACTCAGAAATTCTCCTGTCTCTGCCTCCCAAGTGCTGGGATTAAAGGCGTGCACCACCATTGCCTTGGATTTTCAAGACAGGGTTTCTCTGTGTAGTCTCAGCTATCCTGGAATTTCTTCTATAGACCAGGCTGGTCTCAAACTGACAGAATTCTACCTGCCTCTGCCTCCCAAGTGCTGGGTTTAAAGGCGTGCGCCACAACTACCGGGCTTAGCCTTAGATTTCTTAAGAGCTTACTTGGAACAGGGTTCCCTGGGGGGTTAGGGGGAGGCCATGAGGAGACTGTGAGCATGGAAGCTTCTGTAGGCATGAAAGCTGGCAACTGCCACAGTTTCCTCTGTCACCTGCTCCAGAACTAGCCATGTTCCCAAGATAATGGGAGGAATGAGTAAGCAAGAATCACAGGCACTGACAGTCACATCACTTAGCCCCGGGTCTTCCTGGGTCCTGCAAACATCTCTGTGTAGAGTCACAGGTCTTCTAGCCCGAGGGCTCTGGGTTTATTTTTGAGTATTGGGAAATTGCCATCTTGACCCTGCTTTCCATTTTTCAGAGCTAGAAATAGGGTCAGGATATTAAAGAAAACAGGAGCAGCCGGGCGGTGGTGGCGCACGCCTTTAATCCCAGCACTTGGGAGGCAGAGGCAGGAGGATTTCTGAGTTTGAGGCCAGCCTGGTCTACAGAGTGAGTTCCAGGACAGCCAGGGCTACACAGAGAAACCCTGTCTCTAAAAAAAAACAAAAACAAAAACAAAAAAAAAGAAAAGAAAACAGGAGCTTAGGGATGAGATAACATCTCTTTGTGGTCCTTAAAGAGACCAATAGGACTGAGGTAAGACCTCAATGCCCAGGGCCCATTCCATCCTACTCATATGAGTACCACCAAAGTCCTACGCCATCTGAATTCCCTACACTGTTGCTCTATCCACATCTATCTAGGTGTGCCCAAGTAGATTCTTACAACCCTCTAAGCATATAACCAACTTCTCACTCTGTCACTGGTCATCCTTCTTTGTGCATTTTTTTTCCTGATTGTTCACCAAAAGGGTTAACTCCTCAAGGTCCATTTAAATATTTCCTCCTGGGGGGGGGAGAAGTATAAATTCATTTTGTCTAGAATTCATTCATCTCTCTGTTTTCGAGGTTCTCTACATATATTGATTTCAAGATTAATCATCTTCTTCTATAATTGTTTCAGTCCCCGCTGGGCTGCATTTTTTCCCTCTAGGGCAGGATTTCTTTTTAATCTCTATTTATCTTTCTCTCCAGAGCCTAACAATATGTCTGACACTCAGCTGACATTCAACAAATGTCACTAGCTAATTAGTCACCGTGACTTGTTAAACCTGACTGGGGACTTTGGAAAGAAACTCTAAACTACTGGGGAATATCCAGGTGTGCAGAGCTGTGATAAAGAGTCAAAGGGAAAGATTGTCTGAGATAGAGAGGAGATAAAGAAGAGAGGAGGGACATCTGGGGATAAATGACCATAGGAGAGTAAGTGAAAGAGCCAGAAGAATGGCCTCAGGACTGGAGAGATGGCTTGGTAGTTAAGAGCACTGACTGGGGTGGGGGTGGGGGGGAAGAGCATTAACTGAGTTCAATTCCCAGCAATCACATGGTGGCTCACAACCATCTGTAATCTCACAACCATCTGTAATGGGATCCAATGCCCTCTTCTGGAGTGTCTGAAGACAGGGAGTGTGTACTCATATACATAAGATAAATAAATCTTAAAAAAGAAAAAAAGGTCTCTCAGGCACAGAGACCATTCCATCTCTACCTTCTAGAAGCTTACTGTCTACTGGGGTGACAAACAGAAGCATGGTTTTGTACAAAATTGGACCACAGTTGACCAAAGCCTCCTTTAAAACACCATTTATGTACATGGTTCTTGTTTCCAGGTTACTACCCAGTTCACCATCTTCATCTGTTTGGTTTACTACTTATCGTTGGTGGGAACTATTTTCTGCCTTCTTCATTCACTCTTGATGACCTTACCCCATTGTGTAGCTTAGAGATCATAACTGTCAGGCATGAACTATCCAGTCTGGCTTTCCCATTGATCTGCAGACCCACATGTCTCTGTGCTCCCTCAAAATCTCTAATGTAAAGTGCATCTCAAATTCAACACAGAGACTTTCCCACAGAAACCTTCCTTATTCTTTTTAACCTCAAAAAATGGCAACACCAGTCTGCCAGTTGTCTGAGTGAAAATTTTGTGGTTCCTTTCTTCCTCAGGTGCCCGATGTCCTATCAGTCAGCAAACATTGCTTTCTCTACTCCTGTTTGTTTTTTCTTTTTTCTTTAAAGATTCATTTATTGTTATATGTAAGTACACTGTAGCTATTCAGACACATCAGAAGAGGGCATTAGATCTCATTATGGATGGTTGTGAGCCACCATGTGGTTGCTGGGATTTGAACTCAGGACCTCAGAAGAACAGTCAGTTCTCTTAACCGCTGAGCCATGTCACCAGCCCTGTTTGTTTCTTTTAGAGAAGATATGTCTATGTATTCCTGGACGTCCTGGAGCTTGTTATGTAGACCATGCTAACTTCAAACTCAGAGATCTGCCTGCCTCTGTCTCCCAAATGCTGGGATTAAATGTGTGTGCTACCATGCCCAGCTGATTTCTCTACTTACAACTTATTCAAAATTCATCCACTTCCCATCCTCTACCTCTGCTCTTTTTAAATGTTGTTTTAGCTTATGTGTATGAGTGGTTTGTTTGCATGCCTGGCGCCTGTAAAAGTGTTGAATCCCCTGGAACTGCAGTTACAGTTGTGAGCAGTCACGTGGACGTTGGAAATTGAACTAGCTCCTCTTCAAGAGCAGCAAGTGTTCTTAACCATAAAGCCATTCCTTCAGCCTATTTATTTATTCGTTTACTTCCTTTTGAGACAGGGTCTCACTGTGTATCCCTGGCTGACCTTGAACGTGATATGTAGACCAGACTAGCTCTGAACTCCTAGAGATCCACCTGTCTCTGCTTCCTGAATTTTGGGTTTAAAGGCATGTAACACTAGACTTTGCTTTATTTTTAATTATTTGTATTGTGTGCGTCTGAATGTGGATTTGTATGTGTGAATACAGTGCTAAGCAAGGCCAGCAATGGCCTTGAGTTGGAGCTCCAAGTGGTTACCTCTTAATATGGATATAGATGTTGGGAACTGAACTTTAGTCCTCTGTAAGAACAGTTCATTTAGCAGTATGGCCCCCATTTAATGTATGGCAAATGACAACATAAAGCGTGGCTAGGCATTGATGAGAATTCTCATTAAAAAGTTTTGATGAATGTAATGCCAAAGATAAAGGATTCCATGTAATGATAGCAATGAATTTCTTTTGTTTGTTTGTTTGTTTGTTTGTTTTCGAGACAGGGTTTCTCTGTATAGCCCTGGCTGTCCTGGAACTCGCTCTGTAGACCAGGCTGACCTCGAACTAAGAAATCCGCCTGCCTCTGCCTCCCAAGTGCTAGAATTAAAGGTGTGTACCACCACCGCCTGAGCAATGAATTTCTACACTACCACTCTCCCAATCACAGGACAGTTCAGTGAAAGTCACAGTGCTAGTACACACATATAATCCCTGTCCTTAGGAAGGTCAGGAGTTCAAGCTATCCACAGCCTCATTGTCAGTTCCAAGCCAGTCTGTAGAAGCTAAGGTTAACCAATATTAAAATTAGAGTGTCACCATTTTGACTTAGTAGATTCTCTTAATTGCTGGGCCACCTCGTCTGCCCCCATACATCTGGATTATTGTAATAGGCTCCTAAGGTGTCTCCCTGCCCATGCGGTTGTGCTCCCCAATTTTTTCTAAAAGAGCCTAAGTAACGGTTAAACTATAAAGCAGAGTGTGTGCCTCCTCTGTTCATAACCTCTCACTTGCTCCCTGTACAATAGAAAAGCCAGCATCCATACTTGACCTATCTGCAAGGTGGCATCCGTCTGATTCCTACTGCCTCTCTGTCTTCATCTATGTTTTTATTACACAGGACACTGAGCTGAAGCTCTTCTAGGGCATTGACATAAGGTGCTTGTTCTCTATCTATCTATCTATCTATCTATCTATCTATCTATCTACCTACCTACCTACCTACCTACCTATCTATCTATCTATCTATCTATCTATCTATCTATCTACCTATCTATCTATCTATCTATCTATCTATCTATCTATCTATCTATCTATCTATCTATCTACTGTCTTCTATCTACCCCCTCTTTTTTCCTCCCTCCCTTCTTCCCTCCCCACTTTCCAACTACTCAAAAGTTGCTATCCCATTGATTTTCTTGTCTCCCATCCCATCTAAAATACCACCCCTATAAATTTTGTTTTTCTGGAGCAGAAGACTAACCTAGATTATATCATTGAACTAAATTCCAACCCCCTACCCTCAGTATCTTATTCTCAGTATTTACTGCAATCTTAAAACTGTTATGTGTATTATTTCTTTATTGTTTCTCTCACTAGAATGGAAGCTGCAACGATAGGAGAGAGGGTCTATTTGTTCGCTGATGTATATTCACTGCTCAGAAGAGTGATGCACATATATTTGGTTTTGTGGGTTCATTTATTTATTTATTTTTATTTTTTATTTTTTGAGACAGAGTTTCTCTGTATCGCCCTGGCTGTCTTGGAACTCACCCAGGCTGGCCTCAAACTCAGAAATCCTCTTGCCTCTGCCTCCCAAGTGCTGGCATTAAAGGCATGCGCCACCACTTCCCGGCCATTTATTTTTTATTTGGGGATAGGGTCTCTTTATGTAGCCTTGGCTGGCCTGTAACTCACAGATATTCTCTTACCTCTGCCTTCCAAATGCTGGGGTTAAAGTCATGTACCTCCATGTCCAGACCTCAATAAATATTTGTTAAAGTGATGAGCAAAAAGGTTGAACATTCCAAGTAGTAAATTTCACCCTTTGGTGAAAATGTGTTTTTCTGTTCCCTCTGGAGACAGTCTTTTGTTTGTATGTGCGTACATATGCATCTTTTGAGACAGGGTTCTTCTATGTAGCTCTAGCTGTTCTGTAGACCTAGCTGACTTCAAACTAACAGAAATGTGCCTGCCTCTGCCTCTTGAGTGCGGGATTAAAGGCCTGTGTTACCATGCCTGGTTGTAATTGGACGTTTTACTATTTTGTGGGGTTTTTTCTTTTTTAAAAAGATTTATTTAATGTATGTGAGCACACTGTTGCTGTCTTCAGACACACCAGAAGAGGGCATCAGATCCCATTACAGATGGTTGTGAGCCACCATGTGGTTGCTGGGAATGGAACTCAGGATCTCTGGACGAGCAGTCAGTGCTCTTAACCTCTGAGCCAGCTCTCCAGCCCCTCCTTTTTTCTTTCATCCTTTTCCGCCCTTTAACCCCATAACACTAGGTAGGAGAGAAAAAGGGATAGAGGGGAAAGGAGGTGAAGGTATCATTAATCTACTTCCTGCTGATTAGCGGTGTCCTTGGGGCAAGTTTGATCTTTGCTATCAGGATATCTAGTTTCTCCTTCTTCTTCATCTTCTTCATCTTCTTCTTCCTCCTCTTTTTTTTTTTTTGGCCTGTCTACTACACAAACTGAATCCAACCACCTGTCCATCAATCAATCAGCCCACCCTATGGGTCTCTAGCATTTAAATACCCTCTGAAAAGTCTCCAGAATTCCAAACATCACACAATGGCAGAAACTATCTGCAGCTGGCCAAATCAACCCCCGCCAGAGCACAAGGCAAATCATAGTCAGCTGCTATGAACAATCTGAAGCAGCACCGTATCCCGCACCTGAGATTAAAACAAAATAAAACAAAAACACATGTTTTTAAGTTTATTTCACTATTCTCTATAGTGGGCACCGGCTTGGGCCTTAAGTATACCAGGTGATGCTGATATTGGTTGTACATCTCCTCCTCGGTGCCCAGCCTGTACAACTCCCCCAGGAGAGGTGGCATCCATTGCTTGGTGTGGAACACAGACCTACCCACCTTCCAGTCAGGCAGGTCTTTCATGATGATGGCCTCCTCCTCCTCCAGGTTCTCCCAAAGAAGACTCTGCAGAGTCCTCTGGGGCTCCTCTGCCTGGAAGAGCAGTGAAAGTGGTCCTGGGCTCCAAGTCCTCAGTCAGCAGGTGCCTGTGCTCCCGGTTCTATCCACTTCATCATTCCCCAGCAGCTAGAGCCCGGATGGATGCCCACAGCACACATGCTGTAGCCAGACACTCGCTGTTGGGGCAGGCCCTACTCTCAGTTGATGGAGCCTTAGCCCTCTGTGGGCTTCACCTTCCACGATGCCATACGTGCAAATTCCACAAAAACATTCTTACAATATTTCTGGGTTTTTAAAGAAACCAACATTCTCGCTACATCTAGTTAACAATCTTTTTTGTTTTGTTTTGTTTTTTTGTTTTTTTGTTTTTTGTTTTTGTTTTTCGAGACAGGGTTTCTCTGTGTAGCCCTGGCTGTCCTGGAACTCACTTTGTAGACCAGGCTGGCCTCGAACTCAGAAATCCTCCTGCCTCTGCCTCCCAAGTGCTGGGATTAAAGGTGTGCGCCACCACCACCCGGCTAACAATCTTTTTTTTTCTTCAGAAAAAGAAGAAAAAAATACACATTTATTTGGTGTGGAAGGCAGCAGACAACCGCTATAGTATGCAAGTGCAGGTCAGAAGACAACTTATGAGAGGTAGCTCTCTTCCTCTACCATGTGGGTGCTAGGGATTGAACTTGGGTCCTTGGACTTGTCAGCAAGTGCCTCTACCCACTGAACTATCTCATTGGCCCTTATTTTTATTTTTAAAATTTACACTTGGCTTTGTGAGAGACAGGGACTTATTATATACATTTCAGGCTGGCACTGAACTTGCTACATAGCCCAGTCCAATCTTGAACTTCACATCCTCTTGTCTCAGGTTCCTGAGTGCTACAGTTTTTTGTTTTTTGTTTTTTTGGGGTTTTTTTTTGGTTTTTCGAGACAGGGTTTCTCTGTGTAGCCTTGGCTGTCCTGGAACTCACTTTGTAGACCAGGCTGGCCTCGAACTCAGAAATCCTCCTGCCTCTGCCTCCCAAGTGCTGGGATTAAAGGCGTGCGCCACCACCGCCCGGCGAGTGCTACAGTTTTAATAAGCAGAGCTTGCTAAAGTTTAAAACCATTTTAAGCTGAAGCTGAACTCTTGGGCCATAAAATTAGACTTGATAGGAACCACATACTGAACCTCTTGAACAGCTTTATCCCATCTATTCTTCCACTAACCATAGCAGGGATTTCTGGTTTTGAATAAGAGTAAGATAGAACCATGGAGGAAGATTCCCAGTATTCCCCCAGTGGGGGCCTCCCCACACATACGTGCGCGCGCACACACACACACACACACACACACACACGTTTACTCATACACATAAAATTTTAAATAGATAAAAAAGAGGCCAGCATGGTGGTACACAGCTTTTATACCGGCACGTGGCAAGGCAGGAAGGTCTCTGACTTCGAGGTCAACCTGGTCTAGATAGTGAGTTTCAGGCCAGTCAGGAATACGCAGTGAGACCCTGTCTCAAAAAAGAAAAGCAAATATTATGAATATGATGTAGTTCCGTGACAGACGCTTGTCTAGCAAGTTCAAGGTATCCTCTCAAAGAGAAAAGAATGGATGTGTTCAAACAGGAAACTGAGTCTGGAAGAACAGAAGGGAAGAAACAGATGTTCCTGGAACGCAGCAGCACACACAACATCCACACAAGCGAACATTCCTGGAAACCATTATATTTCGAGGAGATTAACACCCAAACACCGCCTAGTGACAGGAGGGCGGGACTTAACGGAAGCTTGAGATTCAAGGCGGAGCCAATAGGTAGGCGGAGCAAATAAAAGTCCTCCCTCAACTAGTACGTAACTAACGTACGTCAACATCACTTCCGGTTTGGTAGATGAAGCGGGAAACAAAAGGAGAAGGAAAGCGCATGCGTAAGTGAGTCCTGGATTCTGGTGGGTTCTTCCGCTCAGACCTGGTGAAGCGCTTCCGGGTCGCCGCCGGCTGCCGGCTCTTGGCGCGGTAAGTGCAGAAACGAGACTGCTGCCGTCTCCTTGCTTGTTCTTTTTTTTAGGCTTCCAGAGAAACCCAGTTCCTTTGACTCGCCCTCCTTGCAGCTCATTTTCCCCCTATTTACTCTTAAAGACATCTTGCTCATTGGCCGCTTCCTAGAGTCTAAGCCCCACCCATCACACATGTTCCGTCATGCATTGGTTTCACTTCCTGTCACCCAGCATTTCTTTCAGTTAATTGGCTTCAGCCAGGCCGCGCGCATTTTGCGATTAGCATCCCTATAAGGTCAAAATCCTGACGGAGACCCGCCCCTGCCTCCTTCCTGTTGGTCAATCTCGCAGTCATTATCATAATGAGCAAAGAATGGGCGGTGGTGGGTAGGGTTTTAGGATACAAAATCTGTCAGTACTTTTGGGATCGTGGTGGACGCTTTATTCCCGTCACACGGACTTGGGGGGCTTTGGTCTAGGGAATGACAGCGCCTAGTTCTGCGTGGGTCAAATTAAGTTAGAACAAAAGCTAGAGTAGGGCCGGGTGTGGTAGCTGGTATACACCTTTAATCCCAGCATTCGGGGGCTGAGGCATGCGGATCTCTGTGAGTTTGGGACTAGCCTGGTCTATATAGTGAATTCCACGCTAGTCAGGGCTAAATAGTGAAACCCTGTCTCATTTACTAAAAATAAGGGGAAACACCAAGGTAGACACCAATTCTATATTTTTCCTGTTCCCTTCCTACGGTGCTGGGCCAGGATCCCTTCCTTGCCTACGATTTAATCCCCTGCCAGTGGCCCCCGAGTGTGTGGCCAAAGTCAAGCTCTACATGTCACTGGGATTGTGAGCTGATGGGTTTTAGTTCAGCTTCTTGGTGACCTTCCTGGTCAGCAGGTTCCGCCTACAGAGTTGCTTTTGTTCTCTTACATGTTAGTTCATCATTCATTCTTCCATTTGTTTGTTTATCTGTTTACCCATCCCCCTAGAATATCTTTTATCCTTGGTTGTGTGTCCTGCAGTTTGACTGGTTGGTGAGAGAGGTGGTTCATGTCCAAAATATTTTGCACTAGTTGGATATGACATGTATCAGAGCAAAAAATAAGTGTTGTGTGTGTGTGTGTGTGTGTATGTGTGTGTATTTAAAATGAACTTTACTAGGTTTCTGCTATCGCTGATTTTGTACATAATCACAATGCCACATTCCATCTCTGGCTCCCAGTCTCTTCTCTCCTTTAACAGCCTACAGCTTTGCTCATTATTTTATTTTTTTGTCATAATAATTTTGAGGATGATATAATTTTAATTATCCCCATTCTTACAGATGAGGAAACTGAGGCCCAGAGAGGTTAAGTGTATTGGCCAAAGTCAAAGAGCTAGTAAGTGATGGAGCCAGGACTCAAACTCAGGTCTGTCTGATTTCAAGAGGGAAGGGCAGCTTCTCTGCTACCTCCCACTCCACCCCATCCCTAAATCAAATTACAACTGCATCAAAAGAAAACAAAACATACTCACATGACCCTTTCCCTCAGCTTAGGAGCCATGTCCACCTTGTTCCCTTCCCTCTTCCCTCGTGTGACTGAGACACTGTGGTTTAATCTGGATCGACCCTGTGTGGAGGAAACAGAGCTGCAGCAGCAGGAGCAGCAGCATCAGGCCTGGGTGAGTGAGGACCTAGTGCAGCATGGAGCTGGACCCGTGGTCATCTGGGTCGGGACCTTACCTTACACTGGAGACTTGCTTAAAAGAACGTTTTTCTCTTTGTTGGGAATAGTCAAGCTGGGTTCTTGGGGATAAAGTTCCTACTTTGTGGTACCCTAACTTGCTGAGGGACCATAGGACTTTGGGGCTAGATTAGATAGATGTCAAGCTCCTGGCAGCCTAGGATCTTTTCTATACATCACAGGACTTAATAATTTAAACTCTTAATGAGGACCTACACAATGCCATATTCTAGGCTAAGTGTCTCATTTCATCCTCACCAGAATTATATGAAAAAACTGAGGCCAAAAGACTTTACATATGTCCATCAATTTTATAAGGAACAGATGACAGGAGAAAGGGAGATTGCAACTTCCTGAGAATTGGGGGGAAGAAGCTTTGTTTCAACATTTGGGGGTCTCTTAAGGGGGTAGAGTAAGCTAGTCCGATGCTCCTGACCTGCTCTGCTTGTGCCTTGGCCCTACTTTCCCCATACTCCTTTGCCCACAGCTCCAAAGCATCGCAGAGAAAGACAACAACCTGGTACCTATTGGCAAGCCAGCCTCAGAGGTGAGTGGTTCCTGTGGGCGGGGCCTATGTGAAGCCCAGCAGAACAAGGCTTTACTTTAATGGCCTTGCTTTGGCTCAGAACAATTGTGGTTTTCAATCTGGGAAGACAGAAAAAGTGGGAACTTGAGGGGCTAGGCATTGTCCCTAGTATTAAGGTCCTTCAGGTCATGCAGCACCTTGCCAGACTCAAGGCGGGCAGGGTTGGGAAGGAAGAGGCTCCAAGTAGGCCAGGTGTTGACCTGGTCCAGGAGCCCTGAGGCCTACAGAGTCTTTTTTGCTCTACAAGCACTATGATGATGAGGAAGAAGAGGATGATGAAGATGATGAGGACAGTGAAGAGGATTCAGAAGATGATGAGGACATGCAGGACATGGATGAGATGAATGACTATAATGAGTCACCCGATGATGGAGAGGTCAATGAGGTAGGCGGGGTGTAGGGGAGTGCCTTTGTTCCTAGACTCCTGCCCCTGATCTAATTGATGGCCAAGGCATTAAAAAAATAAACCCTGGTTGTACCCAGGGGCAGGATCTGGGCTGAGGCTGGCCAAGGCCCCTCCCCACCCACACCCAGCCTCCTCTTCAGGTGGACATGGAAGGCAACGAACAGGATCAGGACCAGTGGATGATCTAGGTAGACAAGCCAAGGTGGCCTCAGTGGTTCCAGACCACCCCAACCTAGTTTGCATCCGCAGCCTCAGCCCCTCAGCCTGCAGAACCAGCTTGTGGCTGCAGTGCCTAAAGCTTTCCCTTAGGCACCTTCTCAGCTGCTGCCGGGACAAGGTCTCCTCGGGCCCGTCCAGGCCATCAGTCTTCCCTTGAGTCCCAGGAGCCTGAGCCCATCCCACCTTCCTGGCTGGTACCTCACTCCTTGGTTGCCAGGTGTGGTCCCTTTCTTAACCCTCTTTAATAAAGACACAGGACTGATTCTTTCCCCAATGTCTATTCCCTGTTTGTTGGTGGGACCCAGAGTTCAGCATCTTTTCTTGGACATTGGGACGGGGTTATGTAAGGGCTCTCAAACAAACCTAATGTACCACATTGGCCAGGATCAGAGCCCAGGTTTCTGTGATTAATAATTCTTATGGCCTAGCTTGTACCCAGATGTTCCTACAGGGCCTCATTGTCTGCAGCTGCCTCTGATCTCATCTGAGTCTCATAGCTGCGAGGTTCTGGAGTTCTGCCAACCAGATGTCTTTTTTTGTTGTTTATTTTATGTTCAAAGGTGTTTTGTCTGTCTGTATGTAATCACATGTGTGCCTGTGCCTTGTGAGTGCCAGGAACTGAACCCAGTCCTTTAGGTGGGGAGCAGCTGGCAGTGCTCTTAACTGTTGAGCTCTCTCTAGCCCCTTCAGTCAGCTGCCTCAGTGTTAAGAGTAAACTGAATCTCAGAGGAGGAGGGAAGGACTCACTTGGAGAGAGCAATCAATAACTAAATCGACAGCTCAGGCCTCTTGCTTTCAGTTCCTGATTTCCTATGAGGGGACCTGGTGGGACCAAGAAGGCTGGTAGAATTTGACACTTCAGATTAGTATGGAGGTTGGAGGGGACAAAGTTGAAAAGAAGGCCTCCCAAGCCTGGGCCTAGCATGTGATACTAAACAGAAAGGGAAAGGAGATATTCTGAGGTCTGCTTGAGTGGGGTTGGGATTGTATTAGTAAATATCCAACATCCTGGACTTCAGCCAGGTCCAGTATAGGTGAGTTGGGCTATGCCATCCTTAATGGCAGGGAAGTCTGGGAGGCTGGTGTGGTGGAGGCGGCAGCGATAGCGACCACAGCTCTTGGCATATTGTAGGAAGCGGGGTGCACCAGGAAAAAGCACATGGTCAGCCAACACAGTGGCACCATGTGGGAGCAGAGCATGGGTCTCCAGTAGCTGCAGATCCCTTAAGTAGTATCGAGGTCGATGTGCCAGGAGCACCAGATCTGCCCGATTCAGTTGGTGCTGAGCTCTTAGGCGTGGGATCACTTCTTCTGAGCTGCCTGTAATGAGCTCCACCTGTGGGGAAAGCCAGGGCTGGAGGTGAGGAGAACTGCTTTCCCACTCTAGACCCCACCGGGATCTGGGATCTGGCTGATGTATGCCAGGTGCTAATCTAGGCCCTCACAAGTGTTTCATGTTTCTTCTGACCTCAGAAATCTAGTAGTCAGTTCTCAGTATTGTAATTTCCATTTCTTACGTGCCCATGAAGAAGCTGAGAATCAGGATATGTGTTTCACCTGGGGTCACACAACTAACCAAAGAATAAGATTTGGACTTAGACTTGCTGAGCTATGGAGAGCTTCCTCTTAGCTGCTGCTTTTGTAGTCCAGCAGGAAGTAAGTGCAAATGACTCGGGATTGGGGTAGGAGCAACATGCCCTCTAGGATGCCAGCTGCCTGAGTGGAGCTGCTTCCTTCAATGGGAGTCCCTCATAAAAGAGGCCTGGTCTGAGCAATTCCTGGGATAGTTGAAGAGATCAGCATTGGGGAGATGGGGCTGACCATTTGCTCATCGAAGCCAGCCAGCCGGATGACTTTTTCAGCCACTGCTGCTGTACGTGAGTCCCGTTCCACAGTGAGAAGGCGACTTCCAGGGGGCAAGGCTCGTGCAATAAGCAGTGTAGAGTATCCGCAGTAGGTCCCCAGCTCCAGCACACAAGCAGGGGCCTTCTCTTCCACCAGCCGCATCAGAATCTGACCTATGGGGCAAGATGACTATTGTAGAAGACATTCAAAACAGGTGTGCCCAGAATCAGACATGCTGTGCTTTCTAAATGTTGTATTTATACATTTATGAGTCTGACAGGCTGGTTTTGCCCTTTCTCACACCTATCTCCATCCTCCTGGCCAATCTGAAAGGAAGCCTTCTAGACTCAGTTTAGATGTTCCTTCCTCCAGGAGGGCCCAGGCTAAATATCCACCCTATCTTCCAGGTTCCTGAGACAGTGTAAATTTCATACTCAGATGCACTTCCCTATTGCTGATTGTCTTTTTGATTTTAGAATTGAATAAATCTCTTAATACTTAGATGGACTTGTGCTATCTCAGCAGACGGCTATCCTGAAGTGGTTGTGGAAGCCTCTTTGGTAGGGAAGAAAGTCTAGAACAGATAATTTCAAAGCTCTGAGTTATGGTTATTCCCCTATGTTATGATCTCTTTGCAGCCAGCATTTGTGGCTGGTTACCCTCTGTTATCTCTACCTCCCTCAGCACCTGGCACAAAAGAGTGACAATAAATGTCTGCTGGATAATTGAATAACTTGGTCCAGACTCATTTTTTTTTTTTTTTTTTTGGTTTTTCGAGACAGGGTTTCTCTGTATAGCCCTGGCTGTCCTGGAACTCGCTCTGTAGACCAGGCTGGCCTCGAACTCAGAAATCCGCCTGCCTCTGCCTCCCAAGTGCTAGGATTAAGGGCGTGCGCCACCACCGCCCGGCACAGACTCCTCATTTCTAAATGAGAGGGGAAAACGTCATAGACACACAATCAGGAAGCTTCCTAATTTACCCAGGTAAGCAGTGGGCGATGCTAGGTTTCCCTTCACCATCTTGAGATTATTTCTCAAACAGAAGGGTAGGGAATGGGACACTGACCTTTAACAGGGCCCATGTGGTTCAGGTACTCGCAGCAGCTGCTCCAGTGGTCTAGAGTGGTGAGGATGTGACCGGGATCTCCAGGCAGGGCATGGGTCAGCACATAGCTGAAGGCCCGCTCCTCAATTCGAAGTCCTGACAGGCAGTCTCGAAAGCTTCTCAGCAGGACTGTACGTACCAGCAGTCGGAAATGGTGCCGGTATCTCACCAGCAGTGTTACCACGAGTGGCAGGAATGCCAATGCAATGGCAGGGGACATTGTCCCTACCTGGGTCCTAGGATAGAGGGAGGCTGGGGGTTGGGTGGGGGAACCTATATGTACCATTTACCTGTCATTTCCGAAGACTTATTTATGCAATTACCACACTTATACAAACATGGCAGAGAGGCTGTCCTTTGCCAAAGACATAGCAGAACTGGGATTTGAATCCAGCCTGTGCTTTTTTCAACCTCCTGCTACCCGTGTTTAACACTAAACCACAAACTATGCCTCTGGTCCTGGTTGCAGATCCAGTACTACATTGTTCCGTATCCCACCCACTTTCTGACTTTCCTCAAAACCTTTTTCATCAGTTTCTTGGGGTGTCTTCCTCCTACCATACTTCATCTGTCTGGACTCCTCTGATCCATGATGGTGTAGCAGAAGAAAAAAGCTTTGTTGTCAAACCCATTCACATTCTCACTGTGCTTTGTCTCAGTAAACAGTAATCAAAGCACCATGCCAGGGGCTGGAGAGATGGCTCAGTGGTTAAGAGCACTTGTTGCTCTTGCAGAGGACTTAGGTTTGTTCACAGTACTCGTGTTAGTTCACAACCATCTAGCTATATCCTCAGTTCCAGAAGATCCAACCCCCTCTTCTGACCTCCAGGGGCTCACACAAGTGAACATGAATATAAGCAAAACATTCATAAAATCTTAACATCAAACAACAAAACATTTGAGAGATGGCTTAGTGGTTAAGAGTACTGGCTGCTCTTCCAAAGGTCCTGGGTTTGATTCTCAGCACCCACAACTGGTTGCTCACAACTGCAACTCCAGTCTCAAGGGATCCAGTGCCCTCTTGTCTCTGTGGGCACTGTATGCACATAGTGCATAGAAGTACATTCAGTACATTTGGGCAAAGCACCCATACATATATAATAGAAATAAAATCTTTTAAAAATGAAAGAAAATACTATCTATGGTATTTTGGTGTACCCTTGTAATCCCATCATGAGGAATGCCAAGGTAGAGGATCCAAAGTTTGAAGCCAAGCTGTACTACATTTGAGATCCTATCCCCAAAATAAATCCACCCTTTATACCATGTTAGAGTGGAGTGTCTTTTTTTTTTATCCAAGAATTTTCTGTTTGCTCTTCCCTGGAGGTGTGGGTCCTTTCTCCAGCATTGCACTTTTGTATTTGTATCCCCTCCACAAAGATTCTCTGTAAGTGCAGATACGCACACAGCACACACCCCACGTTCTCACCATGCAGCTCTCTTCCCCAGGCCCACCTGTAGGGGACAGTTGCCCTTTTTCCCCTGCTCACCCCTGATCTGAGCCTGATGGGCTGTTTTCGCAAGGCCCTTGGTTGGAAGAGGAGTGCATGTTAAAAACTAGCGTACAGGAAGAAACGTGAAGCATCTGTGATGTGGGCATGAATTGGAGTGCTTGGGAACCCACAAGGCCCTGCTTACCTGAGCTGAAGCCTCCTGAGAAAGACCGGGGTACCGGAATGGGAAGTCCTTCAGAGGAATAACGCCAAAGATGGAGGCTGGACCTGATTTCAATTATTGATGTTGAGGCTGTTGTTACCTGAGGCCTGCAGTTCAGGTTACCAAATCTAGAGGCAAACTTCAGCTGCCTCCTATTCCTCAGGCCTTAGCGAAACTTAACAGAACTCTAGGGTCTTGATCTGAAGAATTAATAAATACTACTAGGTGATTTTCTAACCCCTTGGGATCAGGACATGGGGCATGGTGTAAGCCAAAATAAATGAAACTTATTTACTGAATTCAAAACCCAAGTTTTCTGTAAGTAAGTGTTAGGGTATCAGTCATAGAGAAGAGTCAGACTCTGTCTCTCAGTTACACGTGGGAGAAGAAATTAACTAAAAAACACAACTATAGAATACTCTGATCATCAGACTAGGGATTCTATGGTCTGGACCTTGGGCTGTTTTCTGACCAATTACCTATCCAAACTGAACACTACATTGGCACACTATAGACAGTAAATATTTGGGGTATGCCTTTTAAATTAAGTTTATGTGTATGGGTGTTTGGTCTGCATATATATATATGTCTGTGCACTGTGTAAGTGTGTGTACTCACCTGCTGCCAGAGGCCAGAAGAGGGCATTATTTCTCCTGGGTCTGGAGCTACAGATGATTGTAAGTCGCCATGTAGGTGCTGGGAATTGAACTTGGGCCTCCTAGAGGAGCAGCAGTCAGTGCTCTTAATTACTGCATTGCCTCTAGTCCCATCATTTGTTAATTTAGTGAGTGACACCAGATTAAGTAAAGAGATGGAAGTGCTCAGAAAAGAATCAGAAAAGGCAATCTGCAAGAACGGTTTGTATATGAGACTTTGAATACTGTACTCCCTGATTTGGAGAGAGAAGTGTCAGCCATCGGTCTGCTCAGGCAGAATTCACCTTAATCAAGAAACCGCCAAATACAGGATCAGAGAGATGGCTAAGCTGTGCCTGCTGCCAAGCTTGACAACCTAACAATTCCTATGACCCACATGGTGGAAAGAGACAACCAACTCCTACAAGTTGTTCTGCGACCTCCACACTCACAGCCATACTCAAAATAAAAATACATATGCCTTTAATTCTGGGAAGGCAGAGGTAAGTGGCTCTCTGAATTCGAGGTCAGCCTGGTCTACACAGCAAATTCCAGGTCGGTGAGAGCTATGTAGTTTCTTGCACAGATAAAGGACAAAGAAACTGGCAGAGTTCTGAGTGAAGCACATCTCCCTCCAGGACGCTACTCGCCACTCTCGTGGCATTGAATTTATCTTGATAGCTCTGGGCCCACAAAGGTGGCCTTGACACCGTGTGATCACACAATTCGTCTCACTGCATTAGCTACTAGAGCCAAGGGACGAAAGGATTCAGAGCTAGAGACTAGGACAACAAAATCATGTGACTCGCCCCGCCTGCCTTGAGATCACGTGCCCCGGTCCTCGCACATAGGACGCACTTTTCCATTGGTTGGCGATTGTCACGCGGCGAGGCGGGACCGGAAGGCAAGATTTGGCAGCGGCGCCGGAGCGGCTTTAGGACAGGCTAGGCGAGGGGGAGGGGAGCGGGAGGCCGCCGCGGGTCATGTGACCGGAAAGGCTCCTGACGGACGCCGTCCCTCCTCGGCGCCGCCTGAGCGCCCGGCCCGACCCCGCCATGGGGTGCTGCTATAGCAGCGAAAACGAGGACTCGGACCAGGTGCGGCAGCGGCAGACGGGGTTTGGGACTGTGGGCTACGACCGCGGGACCTGGGGCCCAGAATAAAGCCCGCAGTGGCGGGGAGCCGGACTGCAGGCTCACTGAGTACGGAGGCCTGGAGGGGACAGATTACAGAGAGGACGACAAGACGGGCTCCTACCCTCTTAAAGGTCCTAGTCTGATTTCAGCCTAGGGTTACGGCGGCCGCCACCTGACTCGGCCCCTCCCCTTCCACTTTCCAATACCCTCGTATCTCACCGCTTGAATCCTCAGACTGAATTCTTGGGAAACATTCGCTCTCACAGATCCCTGTGCCTTCACTGTAGCTTGTATTAGTGGACCCATTGTAGAGATAGGTAATTCGAGGCTCTCAGACTCCCGAGATAAATCAGGAATTTATGGGTGTTGTGTCACTGGTGTAGATGTAATGCCACTGTTGGCTTGGTGTCAGAAGTTGACACCAAGTTAGTGTCATTTGAGTTGACCAGTGAAGAATTAATAGAGTGAAGACATCGGGACCTTGGGGAGCAGTAGAGTTTGCTTTGACCGATATAGAGTAAAGAGGGGATGGGGAGCTCATTTGATTTATGAGTTTAGTTTGCTGTTCCTGCCTGGTGCCTGAGGGTTCCTCTAGCTAGAGAGTGACTCTCTGAAGAATGTGACTGTAGATCTTACTCTTCGAGAGACTTAAGTTTTTGGTTTTTTTTTAAATTTCCATCTTCCCCTTGGTGCCTCTACATTCCCTTCCCTGCCTAGATGCTTTTGAGGAGGGAATGAGTTTTACAAAGCTGGTGTCAGCCCACTGGCTATTCCTTTTACAGCTGCCTCAAAGCCTGAGTCCTGCTTTTTGCACACAGTAGGCACCGTGCCACAAAGAACAGTTCCACCCAGTCTAGCGGAGGATACAGTTGGAGAAATAAGTGGTATCACTGTACTTAGGAAGTTGTTCTTTCCTCTGTGAACCCTGCAGTTCAGGTGAATGTGATTTGTATGTCAGGGTGAGTGCTTCCTGAGCCCCAGCCGTTATTTGACCTGAATGACATGCCTTGTGGCAATAACTTTCACTTCATCCTGTTGTGCTAAAGACTAGAACAGCAAAAATAGGAACCCACCACAAAATAACAGAAAAGGAGACGGATATTAACTGTAGAGCTGTGGAGACAGAGCTGAACTGGCCTCTCTCCTAAAATTCCACCTTCCCTGACAGATTCTCATTTCTGGCTGGTTTGGGGTTGGTTTTTTTTTTTTGTTTGTTTGTTTTTGTTTTTAAAAAGCTCTTGTAGCCCAGACTGGCTGCAAACCTACTGTACTTGAGGATGACCTTGAATTTCTGGTTCTCCCGCTTCTCCCTGAGTGCTGGCATCATAGGCATGTGCCACCCTTGTCCAGTTTTACGCAGTAGAGACCAAACCCGGGCTTTACGTTTGCTAGGCATGCGCTGCGCCACTGGGGCTGTGTCCCCAGCCCCCTCTTTAAGTAGGTCCTCTTGTTCAGCACTGTCTGCCCCTGTATTAGAGAGCCATCCCATTGGCTTGCACTCGAGTCCCAGCACTTAGGCTGAAACAGAAGTGCTTCAGGTTTGTAGCCTGTCTGTCTACACAGTGAGTTCTGGGCCAGTTTTGGTGTACGTAGTGAGTCCGTGTCTCAAAGAGAAAGAAAAATACAAACAATAAGGTCTTCAGGGGATTTTTACTTCATTGGACTCCTGCTTGTTACCTGTAATGTGTTTAAGGGTGAGGGAAAAGTTCAGAGCATCGAAGCCAACATTAGACGTACTCTAGCCATGGTGTTCTAAGAAGAGACTGCTTTTCACACTGGGGCAGGCTCTGAGGCAGTAGTGAGCAGACACCATGGGTAAATAATGAAGTCTTGACTCAGGCTGTATTTGACTAAGGAAGCAAACTTCGATGTGACAAACCTACCCATGTATCACTCTTTCTATGGGTGTCAGGTGATGTCATTAACTTTTTTGGGGGTGTGGGTGGGGATGACACGGCGCTATCCTGACAGACAGCAAGCCATGGGGGGTGGGGGGTCTCATTGTGACCAGCTTTCCTGAGAGACCCTTTCACCTTTGGCAAACCTTTTATCTGTCTAGCCTGTTGATACTGAGGAAGGAGAAAGATTGTCCAGGAACCTAGAGGTAATGGGGCAGAAGACCCTAGATGTTTCCTTCTGTCGTGGTGAACTGGGCTAAATGGCCTGAGGACATTTGGGCAATGTCTTTCTGAGGAGGAAGAGCCAGGTGGCAAGGCAGGAGGAAGTAACCCTCTGCAGAGAGAGCATGAGAGCTGGCTCTTGTGACTGGGAAGCTAGCAGGAACGGAGCCAGTCCTGGAGGAGACTCAGACTGGCCACTGGCCACTGGGAGTTGATGGGTCAGCATTGGCCAGCGTTCCTCTTCTACAGAAGTCGCCATGTCCTGAGCCTTCTAGGGCCTGATTAGACATGAAACAGGTCTGCTTATCTAGACTGCACCTGACACAGCCAACAGGGATCCCCACTTAAGGTCATAGATTAGAACAAGGATTTGAACCAGGACAAGGAGATAGGGGATGCAGCTTTGGTTTAATTCTAAACCGGTTCTGGTGTTTGAGGTTGTCTATGGAGTTTAATAAGCAGGGCTGCTGAAGACTGAGGAGACTGTGTTGGGGAAAGTGTAGCTTGCCTGGGAGGAAGAGCTCCACTGTTCTCTCAGGTCAGCATATACCAGGATTAGAGACAACACTGGCAAGTTCCAGGCCAGCTGGGTTATATAGTACCTGCGCAGCCTGGGGAACATGGAAGATTGTGCCATATGTGCATGTGTGTATTGTATTCTTGTGATGGCTTTACAAAGATCCTGAAGAGAAAGAAGAGAGGACATTGGTATCTCAGCTGTGGGCTTGGAGTTTCTGCACTAAGATAAAGTGAGGAATGGCAGTGTTCAGTGGGCCTGCTTTCTTGCAGTCCAGGGACTTACCTGGCCTTGCTCAGACCTTGTAATGTGGTAGACATCTTTGCTGGGAAGTACTTTACCCGGGGAACCAGGAAGGCTGTTCTTGGGCCTCTGACTTGCCTTGATTTTTCCTCTAGAACCTTACTTTGGTATCTTCCCACTTTCCCTGACTTTCAGTCAGTTCCAGTAGCCTTTGCCCAGAAGGTGTTGACCAGTTACTGAGGCTCCAGGACTGTTGGTCGATGATGCTTCGCTCCGCTCTGAATGTTTTTTAGGTTCTCTAGGTTCATCCTAGACCACCAGCTTTGGGCCAGTTAGAGAGCGAATGTTTTCTGACTTTGCATCCACGTGGACATGACTTTGAGCCATTTTCATAAAAGTAGCTTTAGTATTTAAAGGACATAACCTTTGAAATGAAAGGAAGACTAGACTTAAGGTCCCGGGGCTGACTTTTCTCTACTGGCCCCTCCTAGGATCGGGAGGAGAGGAAGCTGTTGCTGGACCCCAATAGCACCCCTACCAAAGCCCTCAATGGAGCCGAGCCCAACTACCATAGCCTACCTTCAGCTCGCACAGATGAGCAGGCCCTGCTTTCCTCCATCCTTGCCAAGACAGCTAGGTGAGTGTCACAGGACCAGGCTGGGGCACAGGCAGCCAAGTTTGGAACATAGAGAATGGGACAAGGTCCTTAGGGAGAGATGTCGCTGGGTTCTGCCCTGTTACGGTGGGCAGGCGGGAGTGCTAGTGTCAGAAGGCCTTGGAATTGGCCCCTAGCACTGATTCTCGTCCGTGCCCCTCTGAAGCACCTGTCACGTCTTCTCTGTCTCTTCTTTTCAAAGCAACATCATTGATGTGTCTGCCGCAGACTCCCAGGGCATGGAGCAGCATGAGTACATGGACCGGGCAAGGCAGTACAGGTAAGCGCGGGACGGCTTCCTAGACATTCTTTTCCAGCTCTGGAGTTTGGTTTGCAGTCCAGGCTCTTCATCTGGGTGCAGCCCAGAAAACTAGCTACAGATCACTGAAGTGCTCCAGGCATTCAAGTCAGCCCTGTTTGCCCAATGTGTTTGATCACGGGTGATCAGGTCAAAGGAGTACAGGCAGAGTGAGTTTGGGATGAACTGTACCCTGTCACCGTGATGCCCTGGCCTGAGGGAGTGAGGCTTGCTGGGCAGGGCAGGGCAGGCTTTGGCCTAAGTGTCCCTCCCTGTCTCTTCCCTCCACCAGCACCCGCCTGGCTGTGCTTAGCAGCAGTCTGACCCATTGGAAGAAGCTACCGCCGCTGCCGTCGCTCACCAGCCAGCCCCACCAAGTGCTGGCCAGCGATCCGATCCCCTTCTCTGACTTGCAGCAGGTGAGCACTCCTGGCTGGTCCTCTACCCCTTCCTATATAGCTTCCAGGGGGGCGGTGGGGGGGGGACTGGTATTGGTGCAGCCAGCTTATTTCCACTTGGTCTTGGTTTTCAGTGTTCTTAGTCCCCTCCCAGCCCCCCCCCCCCCCCCTATTCTCCAGCATCTGCCCTTGCTTTTGTCCTTTTCTCTCTCACTTCCTTCCAGAGATAAAACTCAGGCAAGGCTTTGTGCATACAAGGCAAGTGCTCTACCAGTAAGCTACAATCCTAACCTAACCTTTGGGTTTTGAGAGAACTCAGTGTTACAGCCCAGGCTGGCACTGAATTGTGGCCCTCCCGATTTCGCCTCCTGAGTGGGGGACTATAGGCAAGCACCAGCACACCCAGGTCCTTTTGGCTCTCAGTCCACCATTCCTTCTTCCCTTTACTGCCACTCCGCCTCACACTGTAAGTCTCCCTCTCACGTCTGTTCTTTCCCTCCCGGCCTCTGTCTCAGGTCTCCAGGATAGCTGCGTATGCCTATAGTGCACTTTCTCAGATCCGCGTGGACGCAAAAGAAGAGCTGGTTGTCCAGTTCGGGATCCCATGAAGAGAGGGGCCCTAGGACAGCTCTTCCCTCGTCTTTATCCCGTCTCCACCCCACCTCTTCTGGCCCCCAGCCTCACTGTGGCTTTCTACAGAACCTAACCTGCTACTAATCACGGAGAAGAATGTGGAGGGAAAGAAGAAGGCTAGAAGCCGGAGCGAGTGAGGACTAAGCAAGGGAAGGGAGAACCGACTACTGTCGGCCTTCATGCTCTGGTTAGGGTGAGGTTGGGGCCAAGGGGACAGGGCCTGGCAGATCTTCAGAGTCATTGGGAAGATGGAGATACCACTGTAGGGGTGAACACCGGGAGACCTAGGAGATCCCTCTCCACCCTTTCTCTTGGCCTCCGATTCACTCCTGCCCCATCCTGACTTGGTGCTCGTAGGCACCTCGCTGGGGATCATGACCAGGTCTAGACGAGCTTGAGTCTGAATTGAGTTTGTATTTCTAGCACCCTGGGTTTTTACATGTTTGCTCTTTTTGTTTTTGTTTGTCACCCCTCGATAAACAAAGTATATTCATTTGTGTTGCTGGTTCAACCTGCTCTCTCCTGCCCACTACTTACTTCTGGCTGTTCAAGTCTGCAAGCAGTGAAACGCCGAGGAATGTCTTCAGCAGCACTAAAGAGGAATCAGGAGATAAAAGTTCAGGGACCCAGGTTTTAGATGATGTAGTGTGGAATAACCCCAGTGGGATAGGTATGTATTTATTGCCCCTTCTCCATTGATGCTAACATTGTCAGAGCTGTACAGATTTGAATATGAGGCAGCTGAGTGTCGGGGACCCTGCCTCAGGAGGCTTACACATTGCTCCTAGGGATGGGAAGAGACCTGTCTCTGCTGGTCTTTTCAAGAAATGATTATTTTCTTCCTGTTGCGACAGGGTCTCACTATGGAGCCCTGGTTGTCCTTGAACTCTACGTAGAACAGGCTGGCCTCAAACTCACAAGAGAACTCTCTCTCCTGAGAGCTGGGATTAGAGTTGTGTATGACCACTGCCCGGTTAGGAAATGAGAGATTGACCAGAGTTACAGCCCGAGAGTGAAACTACCCTGCTCTGCTAGAAATAAATCACAGCTGACTGCTTGCTGTTCCTACTCCGGAGACTGAAGGCAGCTCCACACACCTTGGTGCTTTATAAAGATTTCTGTGAGGCATGGTGGCTTATTTCTGAAATACCAGCATGCAGGAGGCTGAAGCAACAGGATTGCTATAAGTTCAAGACCACTTTGGGCCATAGTTAGAATCTCTTGGAAAAAAAAAGATTTTAGAAATTGCTCATCTACTCTATTCCCAGGACATCCCACGAATACTAAAGAGTACAAAGGGGGCCCAGGGAAGACAGAAAAGTTCCCTGCAGTCCTGAGCCGGCCAGCAGGCTTTTGCATTCACTGTTAAGTTTTACTAGTAGTTGCTGGGTGTGGAGAGCATCTTAACAAGGTGCAGGCGACTTATGTGTTCAACAGCTCAAACCATTTATTGTCCAATTGCGCTGGCCATGCTCAAGGCCTGAGGTGTGCAGGGCCCGTGAGTCTAGAGTACATCCTGCTTGACCCGGACCTTCTTGGGCTTGATGTTCATGCGCTTCCAGACTTCGGCTGTGCTGCGGTCGGCCTTGGTGATTCCACTGAAGTCAAATGTGGTGATACGGGGCAGGTTGCACAGCACGTATTGCCTGGGGGAAGACGTGGGCTGGGGGCTGGCCCCTACAATAGAACTCCCCCACCCCCACCACCAGTTGCTGCTGTCTCTCTGGACAGTAAGGAATAGAGGAGAGCTTGACGGTGTTTTGGAGGACTAGGTTCATTCTGAGAGCAAGGGGCATGCTTAGAGGCCTGGTACATCCTGTGGTTCACATGTGGCAGAAGAATGGTCTTCAATTTCTTGTCTCCTCTCCCCTTGTTCCTTAGGGAAACTCATCTGGACCTTAGATCCAGGAACTTACCTATACCCCTTTTCTTCCTCTATGGGGTTCCCATGGAGGGTCAGGCTCCGGAGCCGAGGGAGGACAGCTAGCTTATTCACTTCCCCTAGGCGATGGATGCTGTTGCCATGAAGGTAGAGGACACTTAGGTTGAAGAATGTTGTTAGGACCTGTTAGGATAGAAATCAAAAGCCAGGCTGGACAAAGACTGGATCTCTGTGCAGCATGGACTACGTGGCAGAGAAAAAAAAGTTTGGAGAACAACTTGGCCTCCCTCTCCAGCCCTCATAGCCATTCTATATGACTCTCATATGCTTTCAATACTTTAAGAAAATTACTATTTTTTAGTAGGACATGATGCCACATAGGACAGGTAGATACATGAGTTTGAGGCCTGCCTGGTCTGCAAAAGGAGTTACAGGACAGCCAGGGCTGCAAAGAGAAACCCTGCCTTTAAAAAAATATTTTTTATATGTATGATTATTTTGCCTACATGTATGTATGTATGAATGTATACCACATGTATGACTAGTGCTTGCAGAGGCCATTGTAACCCCCCCCCCGATGAAACTGGAATTACAGATAATTGTGAGCTATCATGTGGGTGATGGGAATTGGAAGGGCAGCAAGTGCTCTTAACTGCTTAGCCATCTTTACAGCCCTTATTTTATGTGTATCAGTGTTTGCCTCCATGTATGTTTTTGCCCAGCATGAGAGGCTGGTGCTCGTGAGTTAGAAGAGGACATCAGGTCCTCAGGAACTGGAGTTATAATGGATGGCTGTGAACCACTATGTATGTGCGGGGAACTGAACCTGAGTCCTCTGCAAGAGCAACAAATTCTCTTAACTGCTGAGCGTTCTCGCTCACTCGCACTCGTTCTCTCTCTCTCTCTCACACACACACAAACTAAAGTAGACTGGTCAGGTGACAGCTCTCCTCCTTGAGTCTTACTTGCCCCTTAAGGCCTTTCCAACTGAGATGACCTAAGATTCCATCTGCAAGGGAGTATCAGCTTGACACACATTTGAAGATCCTACTTGAGTTCATATCACTTTATACCACAGGGGAACAGTCTCCAGGTCATGCCCCAAACCTTTTTCCTGCCAATAGGGATCTTGAGCAAAGATCTTTCCTTTTTCTAGAATTTTCTTTGCTTCCTTTCCTAACTTCTCTTTTCTCATGTAGTCTAGGCTAACCTCAAGCTCATTATGTAGCTGAGGATGACTTAAACTTATCTTCCTACCTCTCTACCTTCCAAGTGCTAGGATTAGGAGCAAGCACCAACATTCTTGGCCAAACTATGTTTTAAAACTTAGATGTCAGGGGCTGATGAGATGGCTCAGTGGTTAAGAGCACTGACTGCTCTTCCAAAGGTCCTGAGTTCAATTCCCAGCCATTACATGGTGACTCACAACCATCTATAATCGGATCTGATGCCCTCTTCTGGTGTGTCTGAAGACAGCTACAATGTACTCATATGAATAAAATAAATCTTAAAAAAATAAAAATAAAAGAACCCTTAGATTTCACAGAAAGCAACTGATGAGTTTCTCAGTAGAGCCCAGCACAAGACACAGTTAAGTGCCTAATGATGAAGGTTACAGTTTTGCTTCAGTCACTGATAGTCAAGGTGGTTCTCTTAGATTTTCATTTAATCCTTATAAAACCATTATGATCCCTATTCATAGGAAGGTCAACGTTTTTACTGTAGCTTATGAGAGTTGGGAGGCAGAGGTAGGTGGAACTTTATAAGTTAAGACCAGCCTGATCTATATAGTGAATTCCAGGCCAGCCAGAGCTACAAAATGAGACCCTATCTCAAAAAAAAAAAAAAAAAACCTAAAAGTTATATGTCTTGTTGACAGTGAGAAGACAGGATAACTCAAGATTTGTGCCTCCATCTATGTGTCTCTACAACTATGCCCTTTGAACTGCACCACACTGCCTCTGCTTCCTTGATAAGGGAGTAGAAGGGCTGTGAGCTGGACAGTGGCTTCAAGCTACCCCTTGATGTCCATCGAGGGCTAGGAACTCACAGGGTCAATGGTAGTCAGGTCATTGAAGGAGAGGTCAATCCAGGCCAGATTCTCTGGATGCTGCAGAAGCTGTGAAACCACCTGGTTGAAGTCTTTCAGATCATTGAGGACATTGTTGTTGAGCCACAGGGACTGGGTCAGTGACTTTCCTGATTTTGAGTGCTTCACTGGTCGTAGACCTGTCCTTGGCTCCTCGCTTACCAGATCTATAATGACAAAATAAGACTTTTTTGTTTGTTTGTTTTTTATTTTACGTGTATGAGTATTTTGCCTATGTGTATATATACCATGTGCATGCCTAGTGTCTGAAGAAGAGGGTGTGAGATTCCCTAGAACTGGAGTTAGGGGTGGTTTTGAGCCACTACGTCGATATTAGGAATTGGACTTGAGTACTCTGTAGGTACAACAAGTGCTCTTAACCTCCAAGCCATTTCTCCAGCCCAAGGCTTGTGGCCATCATCTTTTACTTTTCTGCCTTTGGGGATGATAAGGAAGAGCTGAAAAGATGAACATACAAGAGCTACTTTGAGGGTTTGGCAGTGTGTCAGCACTAGAGTCTAGTGAGACCATCCCTTTCTCAAGTTCCAAAGATCAGAGTAAGTTTAGAATAGGCCAAAGAACTTTAGGTTAGATGACCTTCTCATGTCCCTTGCATTATTGGGGTCTGTGTATACTACCCCGTGAGTGGAGTAGATCATTTTCCATTTTATATAAGAACCTGAGTTGTTGGGGGTAAGCCAAGATAATATCACAAAATGCAAAATACTATTCTAGTATAGTTGATAGAGTCCCATCAGTGCTATATATCCACTGTCTTAAGGACAAGCTGTGGAAGGAAGTAGATACAAAATAGTAAGCAATGAGAGAATGTGCAGGCTCTGGATGAGCAACAGGGCAGAGATGGAGCAGATGTGTGGCTCAGGAATGTCTGTGGGGAGGACAGAAACAAACGGGCCAACTGACTGTGATAGTCCACAGTGTTTCCGCAAGGAAAAGGTCCTGGTGCACTGAGAGTACAGGGAAGGTGAGTGTGAGCTGAACTTGGTAGATTAGGAGATGTTAAGCAGGCAAAGAGGGGAGAAAGAGTGAGAACATGAGTAAAGGCACAAGAAGAGAGTGGGATGGAGATGTGTGTCCACTGGAACCATGCACAAGAGCACACGTAGAAAAATCAGACAGGAGCCAGTCCTTAATCCCAAATGCTAGGCTAAGATCTAGGGCTTTGTCCTGTAGGAAATGGTAAGTTATTGGAGTGTTTAAAACAGGGACTGGAGAGATGGCTCAGCAATTAAGAGCACTGACTGCTCTTTCAGAGGTCCTGAGTTTTATTCCCAGCAACCACATAACCATCTGTAATCTCTTCTGGTGCCCTCTTCTGGTGTGTCTGAAGACAGCTACAGTGTACTCATATACATAAAATAAATCTTTAAAACAGACAATTAGCTTTTCACTTGAAAGGTGACTTAGAAGCTTCTATGTAGACTGGATTTAGGAGGTACATAAAATTCAAAGATCATGTTGTCTACTTTAACATGAAACGACACGAACATAGCAATTATAATTGGATATAGCAGTTATGATTTGGCTGACAGACTGTAAAGGTAGAAGGCTATATTATATTAGAGTGGTACCTAGCTTTTTGTTCAGGCCCTTTAGCTGATGAAGAATTTTGGGAGAATTGGATTGGAAAAGTGATGAGTTCAGGCTTGGGTTTGGTGTGCTACAAGTTCCTGTGGTATGAGAAGGCAAGAGAAGCCAGCTAGGCAGGTAGGCAAGAACGAGAGTCTAACGCTGAGAAGACAGTCTTGAAAACTACTATTTTTTAAAGATTTATTTATTTTTTATGTATATGAGTACATTGTGGCTGTATAGTTGGTTGTGGGCTATCAATCATGTGGTTGCTGGGAATTGAACTCAGGATCTCTGTTCAATCTGTTCCCACTCGCTCCAGCCCAAATATTTATTATTATATGTAAGTACACTGTAGCTGTCTTTAGACACACCAGAAGAGGGCGTCAGATCTCATTACGGATGGTTATGAGCCACCATGTGGTTGCTGGGATTTGAACTCAGGACCTTCAGAAGAGTGGTCAGTGCTCTTAATCGCTGAGCCATCTTTCCAGCTCCCTTGCAAACTTTTAGTACAGGGTATATATTGTTAGGTAGACAAGCAGTTCCTCAGGGAGGAAGATGAAGCCATTTAAAAAGTTAGTGAATAATCTGAAGAACAGGAAGACACAAGACAGAATGGTTTTATTTATTTTAATTAAAATGTTATGTATATGGTGTTTTGCCTACATATATGTTTGCCATGCCTAGTGAGGCCAGAAGAGGTTGTCAGATCCCTGAGAACTAGAATTCCAGATGGTTATAAGCCATGGGAGGGCTGAAGATCAAAACCAGGTCTTTGGAAGAGCAGCCAGTGCTCAACTTAGCCAGTGCTAAGCCATCCCTCAAACTCCTGAGAGACTAGTTTAAAGGTGTTTGGAGAGTGTGCAGTATACAGAGAGTAAGTTCCAGGAAAGACAAGGACTTAACAGTAATTCTGGCAGCTCTGAAGTAGCTGGTAACTGTGTAAAGGCTTGAGGACAGAAGCCAGATTGGAGTGAAAATGAACAGGAAGTGCAAGCGGGTAGCCTGGTCACCATGCTGGAAAGTGAGTGTGCAGAGAAAACACACCTCTCCCCTGCTGTGCTGTTCAGATGAGGATCTTAATGAGGGTGGGTGGGCTCTGCCCAAGCTGGCATTTGTGGGAGACCCGGAACCAGACTACAGTTTAATTCAAGTGGTTCCATTTTCTCTACTGCCCCTAAGCCTTTAGCAAAGACTTAAGTGGCCTGAAGGGACAAAGCACTTTTGCAAAATCTAGCCAGCTTCCACACACACTTCCATCAGGTTTACAACTTTTTCTCAGCTGCAGGTCAGACAGCATCCACCAGGTGGCTCACTGCCTTAGTCTTGGAATGAGCAGGACCCAAGGTTGAGGCCTGAGTACGGTAGTGTAAGGAAGGACAATGGAGCAGAGTACTTCTTTCTGACCATGAGTAGGCTCCAAGTCATGTCTCCTCCTCACACCTTCCAAACACTTTTTTTTTTTTTTGGTTTTTCGAGACGGTTTCTCTGTATAGCCCTGGCTGTCCTGGAACTCGCTCTGTAGACCAGGCTGACCTCAAACTCAGAAATCCGCCTGCCTCTGCCTCCCAAGTGCTAGGATTAAAGGCGTACGCCACCACCGCCCGGCTTCCAAACACTTTCAAATGATTTGACTTAGATGAATAAAAGCATCAGAATAACTCCACATGTTCTGATAATAAAGAAGCTTAGGAGGGATGTCTCATACAAACTCTAGTCCTAAGTTGTGAGGGAGCCACTAGATAGAGTGTCTATAATAAGAGGCAGCCTGAGCTCCTATTACCTTAGGTAAAAAGGGTATCTAAAATTGCTATAGATATCTGTTCCCTCAGGTTACACCAAGGTAGCACATTACTTGAGCATATGTTAAAAGGTTCCTAGTTCAGAGTAGGTCTGGCTGGACCACAAATATCAACAATTAACAGAATTCAAATTGGGGGAGGAGCACTGACTGCAGGTAATCTCAGAGAAGCCTTGATACTCTTGCTAATTTCTGAAGTGTTGCCATATAACTTTTCCCACATGCCCAGAAGTCACATTGAAGAACTTTTAGTGTCATCTGTCACACTTTTAGTGTCATCCATGATGGAAAGGATTGGCAGGTGTATATGGGAAACCCTCTTAGTACTTAGTTTGTGAATGGATTAGCAAGTACTGGTTGTGCATGGGATAAGCCTATGTTTGGCGACATACCCAAAGCTTCTGCTTAACCAGGCAGCACAAATTAGATGTCTCGGATCTGTGATCCGTCTTGATTAATTTAGCAAATAGTGTCCCAAGGACCCCCCAACTCTGTCCTTCTTTTACCTCCTAAGTGTTGTTGAAGCTCTGGGGAACTGAAAGGGCTTGGGTTTGCTATGTCTGTCCCTCTACCCCCACTTAAGAGACTTAGCAAGGAGTACAATTGCCTGATGTATGTGTTTGCACATAGATGTATATATATCTGCATGATATCAGGAGCTCAGTAAGTTCTGAACCACTGGTTGAGTGTGTGACATCTTCGGGTTCTATTTTGTGATGTACAGGTACCTTGGGAAGAACTAACTAGTGTCTCCCTCATCTGGAGGAGTCCCCAAAGAGCAGAGTCAGACCTTCCCATTGAAAGTTGAAAATTCCTGTGCTATATAGTAGGAGTGGTTATACTCCACCCCCAATCACCTTTGCTTTCTTGCACAAAACTATTATTGCAACTAAAACCTTTGTGAATTCTATACTCCATCAGTCAGAAGTACTATAGAACACAATAAAGATCACGGTAGGTGAGTATGTGCTGGGGATACAGACATGAGTTGCCAATGTAGTGAATACTAACTGAAGTAGTGCCCTGAACCAAAGCCCAGGCTGGAAACACTATGAGTTAATGGGTGGCTGACTGACAGAAAGCCAAAACCGGTTCATAGTTCTAGGTTAGTGAGTTGTGCATGTGTTCTGTGAGGTCAGTAACCAAAGGCAGGGGTGGGTGGCAAAACTGCCTGCTCCCTGAGCATATGGTACTGTGAGAGCCTTCACGTGCACCATGAAAGGGGTTAGCTGCCTATTTAGGAAGACAGTGAATAGTAAATTGAGATTGCATGTGGGCAGAACTGGAGCAGCAGTGAGTGATGGTGGTGATTGAATAAATTTGGTAAGTATGGAATGATTGAAGACATTTGTCAAAAGTTTTAACTGGAAATGTTCCAGTCTGTTGCTAAAAAGATCTCTCAGGTTTTACCAATGAGCAGAACAGGCTTGTGTTTCTAGACAAGAGACAGGGTTCTGCCGACACAGTGGAACATAGCAACAGGCTGTGTTTTCTTAGTAGTTTCTTCTTTTCAAGATAAAAACAGAAGACTAAGACGTTTGTCTGATTGAATGATTTCTCAGTATTCTTCACGAACTTCTGGCTATAGCCTGGCTTTTTCTGAAGATGGGTCAACTACCATAAGAGACCCCTGGTTCCTTCTATATTTGCTACTTTAAAAAACTGGGGTGTGGCTGGGCAGTGGTGGCGCATGCCTTTAATCCCAGCACTTGGGAGGCAGAGGCAGGCGGATTTCTGATTTCTGAGTTCGAGCCCAGCCTGGTCTACAGAGTGAGTTCCAGGACAGCCAGAGCTAGACAGAGAAACCCTGTCTCGAAGAAAAAAAGAAAAAAACTGGGGTATGTGTGGGAGGGAAAACTCAGTGGTTAAGAGCACTTGTTACTCTTGCAGAAGACCAGGATTTGATTTCAGTACCTACATGGTAGCTCACAATCCCACCTAACTATTTCTAAGGAAGCTGAAGCCCTCTTCTGACTTTCATGGGCACTAGGCATGCGTGTGATGTATATACATACACACATACATTCAGGTAAAGCATTTGTACACATAAATCTAAAAGAAATTAAAACAGATAAATTTCACGGAATCTGGAAGGGATGGTGCTGCAGTTAAAGAGCACTGGCTGCTCTTCAAAGGACCAGGCTGAATTCCCCACCGGATGGAGGCTCACAGCCATCTGTAACTCCAGGCTCAGGGGGTTTAATACCCATTTCTGGTCTCTGCCTGCACTAGGCACATAAGGGGCACAGATATACATGCAGGTAAAACACCCATACACATAAAGTTAAACTATGCATATTTTTTAATCTCAAGGCTGAGGATGAAGCTCAGATGTAAAACATTTGTCCTACAAGTCAGAGGCCTTGCATTCACTCCTTAACCCCGTAAAACAACAAAAATCTTACTCAACCTTCTCCTTCCTTCAAAGCCAGCAAGAAGTTGGGAAAAATCTGTTTAGGCTTTTTGTTTGTTTTGTTTTTCGAGACAGGGTTTCTCTGTGTATAGCTTTGGCTGTCCTGGAGCTTACTTTGTAGACCTCACCAAGGCCCTCCTGCCTCTGCCTCCCAAGTGCTGCGATTAAAAGCCTGCGCCACCACTGCCCAGCCCGAGTAGGCTTTTTAAAAAGACTTAAGGATTCTTTTTCTTGGCACCATACACCCTGATGCCATGCTGTGTTGAGTGCTGTGCTCTGCTCACCTTGGACCATTTGGATGCCTTTGAAGGAGTAGTCAAGAGGAGGCTCCTGCACGGAAGTGTTCATGTAGTCCCGTTTGCTCATAGCTCAGGCCATCATTCATCAGGTGGAAGCATGGGCCCTGGGAGTCTGGGTTCAGCCTGGGAGGACAGAGAAGAACCACTGTTCCAGATATGGAGTGTCTACACTCAGGATTCCCCACAGCCCTCCACATTGCTTTCTACTTTCTAGCTCTCTAGGCCTGCCTATCTGCATTTCCATTTTAAGGTACTGGTGCTTTCATTTATAGTATACTTCTTATTTCTCAGAGCAACGTCACGACACTTTGAACTCATCTGATAGTTAGAACACCCATATCTTAGGAGAGGTTTTGTTTTATTGACATAGGGTCTAATGTAGCCTAGGCTAACCTCAGATTAATGATCTACCGTCCTCAGCCTCCTGAGTGTTGGAATTATGGGTATGTACCATCACACATGGCTACAGTACCCATTTCTATTTTCCAGATGAAGAAATTGAGACCCAAGGGGTAAAGGACTTGCCCAGAGTTAAGCCGAGTCAGTTGTGGACAGCAGTCATAGTCTCCAGAATCCTACTCTGAGAACCCGCTTGCCACTCCACAATAGTTACCATAGAGACTGCCTGCTGCCTAGTCTCTGTTGACATCACCTGCACTATTTTATTGCTTGACAAACCCTTGAAGACCTTCCCTGAACCTGGTTGGTATCTGAGAGCCCTTCACTTTCTGACACAACTAGATATTTGCTACCTTCTCTGCGCAGCTTGTCTATCAGCCCTTTCCATCTGAGAACCCTACTTCTAGTCACAGCTTGGGTGTAACAATATGCATAAACAGAAAACCAGAGTCTACCCTCACTCACCTGTCACTGAGGCCTGAAACGCCATCATAAGGGATTCATTCCTTTGGGTTCAGGGATTGTTCCCTGTTAAAATGGAAACATCCCTCAGAGAGAGGTGAACACAAAGTTATCAGTCATTTGTAATGTGTGACTTGTCTTATCCAATCCTTTCCATTGTGATAGGGAAAAGTGAGAACAGGTTTTTCCTGGAGACTAGGAAGAGCTGTGGAACACTACTCACCTGGGAGGAAGAGAGCTGAGAAACTCTACCAAGAGCTGTTAGTTTGTGTTGTGTGTGGGGGAATCATACAAACAAAAGGAAAGGCAAACAAGATGTGTCTCTAGGCTAGAACCCCTCTCACTCTACCCAATGTCGCCACTTCTCTATTTCCTCACTTTCTCAAGGATGAGGTTTACAGCAGTAACACACTCAGAGCACGATGCTTGGGAGGGCAGTGCTGTTCGAAAGAGAATAGAATGCAAGTCACAAATGCAGGCTTCACTATGATTTTTTAGATACATAGTTTCAAGATTTTAGGAGCTATGTGGACTGAGAAGGCTCAGAAGCACGTGCTGCACAAGCCTCAACCTGAATTTGATCCCTGAAATAGGAGAAAATCAGCTCCTTAAGATTGTCTCAGGGCCTCCATAGACTAGTTCACACACACAAAGAAGTAAATAGATGGATAATTTTCAGAGCTATAATTTCAATAAAATGAAATGGGTGAAATTAATCCTAATATACTAACTCAGCATATTCAAAATATTTTAACATGTAATCAATACTAGGAATTACTGAGCTATTTTAGAGCCTACCCCAAGATGAATTAGCTACCTGTTGAGTCAGGTGCTTAACTGTCATATATGACTAATGGCCATCAATCTGGACAATGCTGATTCAGGAAATTAAAAATGGAAGACAAAAGCCAGGCACATGCTTTTAATCCCAGCACTCAGAAGATAAAGGCAGGCTGATCTTCAAGTTCAAGGCTAGCCTGGTCTACAAAGCAAGTTCCAGGACAGTCAAGGCCACACAGAGAAACCCTTTTTCTAAAAACCACCACTACCAACAAAACGGGGGTGGGGGGAGCTGAGAAACTAGGTTAAAAGAGTAAATGTGCCGGGCAGTGGTGGCGCACACCTTTAATCCCAGCACTTGGGAGGCAGAGGCAGGCGGATTTCTGAGTTCAAGGCCAGTCTGGTCTACAGAGTGAGTTCCAGGACAGCCAAGGCTAGACAGAGAAACCCTGTCTCAAAAAAACAAAAAAAAAAAAAGAGTAAATGTATCAGGGACCTCAGGACTTAGTTATATTCTTGGCAGCCAAAGCACAAAGGGAAACCTTGGGATATATAATACTCATTAATCACAGGAGTCAAAAGAAGAAATTAATCCATATGCAGAGACAATGAAATTGGCAAACACTATTCAAATAAATTTTGTTAAAAAGCCAAAGCCAGGAGGCACATCTGTAGTCCTAGCCCTTGGGACACTAAGGCCAGAAGATTGTGAGTTTGAGGCCAGTCAGACACCATGTCAAAAACAAACAAGAAACGAAGGACATAGTTGAGAATGCAAAGACATAGCTGGGAATGCTAGGTGGCTGGTGAACACAGGAGGCTGAGGTAGGAGGACTATAAAGTCAAGGCCTGCCTCTATGTGTGTGTGTGTGTGTGTGTATATATATATATATATATATATATATGAATGAAATCCTATCTCAACAACAATAAAACTCAGGAAGGAAAGGACCTGGTTTCAGTTTAGACTTAATAAATGCAGTGCAAGTAAATTCCTTTCTTGGTAATTTAATATATGTGTCTTTTTTTGTTTTTTGTTTTTTGTTTTTCGAGACAGGGTTTCTCTGTGTAGCCCTGGCTGTCCTGGAACTCACTTTGTAGACCAGGCTGGCCTCGAACTCAGAAATCCTCCTGCCTCTGCCTCCCAAGTGCTGGGATTAAAGGCATGCGCCACCACCGCCCGGCTAATATATGTGTCTTAGTTAGGGTTTTACTGCTGTGAAGTGAACAGACACCATGACAGAGGCAACTCTTATAAAGGACAGCATTTAATTGGGTCAGGCTTACAGGTTCAGAGGTTCAGTCCATTATCATCAGGGCAGAGAGCATAGTAGCATCCACGCAAGCATGGTACAGGAGAAGCTGAGAGTTCTACATCCTTACCTGAAGGGTGCTAGAAGCTAGGACAAGTGCCTTATAGCCCACACCCACAGTGACACACATATTCCAACAAGGCCACACCTATTCCAATAAGGCCACACCTCCAAATAGTGCCACTCCTTGGGCTACAAATATACAAATCATCACAATATGGAAGGACAGACTTTATGAGGTTTGGAGGAATAAAACAGTATCTTGAGCCAGCCATGGGATTGTATGCCTTTAGTCTCAGCACTTGGGAAGCAGAGGCAGGTAGATCTGAATTCAAGACGTGAATTCAAGGCTAGCCTGGTCTATGAAGAGCATTCCTAGACAACCAGAACTACACAGAGAAAAACCAAGGTTTTTCCTTGAAAAACCAAGGAAAAAGTAGCAGTCTTACTGAACATAGTGGCACATGCCTGAAACTCAGCATTTAGGAAGTAGAGACAGGACCATCAGGAGTCACAGTCACCCTAGCTCCATAGTTTGAGGGCAGACTGGGCTACATGAGACTCTTCAACAACAACCTTTTGGAAAGTGTCAGTCTGAGTCACACAGTATTTGAATTCTGTCATATATTTGATGGTCCCCATGGACATTGGTTGTTCGTTAGAAATACCTGAATCTTTTAGATACCAAGTCTACAGGAAACTGTAGTAACTTGATGGAGACATAGACTTTGAGTTGAAGCCTGAGACGAGTGGCCAAATCTGAGTTCGATAGCCTAGTCTACATAGCGATTTCCAGGACTTCACAGAAAGACCCTATCTTAGAACAAAACAAACAAAACCAAACGAGAACAACAACAATAACAAAAAGGAGATGTTGACCTTTATTTGAGAGTTTAAATTTCCATGACGGGAGACAGACCATCATGGGAAAAGAAAGCCAAGGAGGAGTAGGAAAAGTCACAATTAAGAAGGAAGATCTTAGCTGAGCAGTGGTAGCACATGCCTTTAATCCCAGTACTTGGGAGGCAGAGGCAGGAGGATTTCTGAGTTTGAGGCCAGCCTGGTGTAGAGAGTGAGTTCCAGGACAGCCAGGGCTACACAGAGAAACTCTGTCTCAAAAAAAATAAACCAAAAAAAGAAAGAGGAGGAGGAGGAGGAAGAAGAAGGAGAAGAAGGAAGATCTTAGCTGGGCATAGTGCTCTCCCTCCTACTTGGAAGGAAGGCTAAGACAAGAGTTCAAGCTCAGGACCAACCTGGGCTACATAGTGAGATCCTTTCTAGAAATCCAAGTGGCTGTGGTGGCTTACATTTGTATTCCAAGTACTTGGGAGGTGGAAGTAGAAAGATCAGGAGTTCACAGTCACTCTTAGTTACAGAGCAAGTTTAAAGTGACCACTGTCCTATATAAAACTGTAACTCAAAATAAAAACAAGAAAAAAAAAAGAGATCTGCAGCTTATAGCAGCAGAGATGAAGACCCTCTGGGCAACACAAAGCCAAACTTGAAAGAACACATGGGCAACATGGTAGAGGTCCTCACTGCCCTGACTGGTGTGTTTACTCACCCATACCAGAGTAATCTATAGGCATCCAATAACTATTATTATTATTATTATTATTTTATTTTATATCCTGTGGTGTTAGGGATTGATTGTACACCCATTGTACATGCTAGGCAGGCAAGTTCTGGTATTGAGTCACATCGGCAACCTCCAGTCTTCTTTTGTAAAACTAGAGGAACCTAGCTCAGGCAGAAGCCCAACCTAGTTTAGTGCCCACATTCATTTATTTATTTTAAAAAAGTATGTATATGACTGTTTTGCCTGTATGTATATTTGTGCACCATTTATGTCTGCTGCCTATAGAGGCCAAAGGTCAGATCCCCGGGGACTGGAGTTAGACTGTTGTGACTCATCATGTTGGTGCTGTGAATTGAGCCTGGGTCCCCTGAAAGAATACCCAGTGCTCCTGACTCTGAAGCATCTTTCTAGTCCCTATTTTTGTTTTGTTTGTTTGGTTTTTTGAGACAAGATCTCATATATCTCAGCTGTCCTTAAACCCCTTGTGTAGCTAATGCTAACCTTGGACTTCTAAGTCTCTTGCTTCTGCTTCCCAAGTGCTGAGATTATGGGCGTGAACCAGGACATCCCATTTTCCTAGAACAGGTTTGATGCCTTTGGGGATTGAATCCTTATCCTCAGACTAAGCCCTAGCTTAGAGCCTGAGTTCTGTACCACTGAACATGTATTTTAAAATACCAAGGAAGGTTTTACTGTTCTTTGGTGACTAGAACTTTAGTGCAGAAATGATTTTGTGTAGTACCAATCAATCTTTTGAAGAAGACTGTAATAGGGCTCTGAGATGGTGGGTGATTCTGCTTGTTATAGCTAGTGCTGTGCCTCATTCACCATCATTCAAGGAACTTGGCTTATCAGAGGTCCTTGGGGAGTGAGAAGTTGCCCAACACTCTGATTTCTGTTTGGGCAGTTGACACGGAGCTCTTCTAACAATGTCTAACAACTGGCTCCCAGCTCCAGCTGTTTCATTCCGAACCTCATTCCCAGTAAGATATCAATTCAATTCTGCAAGTGCCTGCTGCCCTGTGCCTGACCAAAAGGAATGAAGACAAAGAATAAATAATAGAACCCTGTCAGGAACACAGAGAGGCCTGCTGGCCTTCTATCGATTGTAGCAGAGCAATCTGTAGCCAGTTCCAACTTACAGTCGCCTATTAAATGAATATCCTGTTTCACCACTCAGCCCTAGTAGACCTGGGCCTGTACCACTACCTCCACTTCTGCCTTCTTTGCTTTGCCTCCTAAGTGTTGGGATTAAAGGATGGAACCACCATGCCCTGCTGTTTTTTGTTCGTTTGTTTTTAAAAGATTTATTTATTTATTATGTAAGTATACTGTAGCTGTATTCAGACAGCCCAGAAGAGGGCATCAGATCTTACAGAGGTTGTGAGCCACCATGTGGTTGCTGGGAACTGAACTCAGGACCTTCAGGAGAGCAGTCAGTGTTCCTAACCATTAAGCCATCTCTCCAGCCCATTTGTTTTGTTTTAAAGACAGAGTCCCTATATAGTCCTACCTGTCTGAAACTTGCTCATGTAGACCAGGCTGCTTTGAACTCATGGAGATCCTCCTCCTGCAACCCAAGTGCTGTGATTGTAGGTGTTCTTTTTTGGGTGTTTATAAATGTGGGTATGTGTATCCATACTGACATGTGTATGGATGAGGAGAACCTTGAGTGTCATTCCTCAGTTGCCATCCACTTCTCCCATGTTGTTGTTTGGGAAATGGCCTATTAATAATGGCCTAGAACTTGCCAGGCAAGCTAAGCTGACTAGCCAGATCTCTGACTGCCTCTGACTCCCCAGTGCTGGGATTACAAGTGTGTACCACCATGTCTTGTGAACTCAGTTCCTTGTCTGCAGAGCAAGTACATTATCAACCAGACTGTCTCTCCAGTCCCTAAAGTACCCTTTTAGATTTAAAACATAGTTTTACATTTACTTTATGAGTGTTTTGCCTATATGTATGTGTACCATAAATGTGCCTGGTGTTTGGTGCCTATGGAGATCAGGGGATTGCTAGATGTTGTAGAACTGGAGTCATAAATGGATTGAGCTACCACATGGGTACTGAGAACTGACCCTGGGTCCTGTGGAAGAGCAGAGAGTGCTCAGTGCTTTAACTGCTGAGTCATCTCTCCAGCCCCATGTGCCTTCTTATGTACAGCCTTGAAAATTTATATATATGTGTGTGTGTGTGTGTGTTTAATATGTATTTTAAATTATATATGTATATTTAAGTTATGTGTCTGTATGAAGGTACACATAGATGCCAGAAGGCAGCATCAGATTCTCCTGGAGCTACATTACAGATTGTTGTGAGTCACCCAGTGCAGGTGCTAGGAACTAAACTCGGGTTCTCTTCAGTAGTAGTATATACACTTAGCCACTGAGTCATCTCTACAGCTAAACAACCTCCATTTTGAAACAGGTTCTCATATAGCTTTGGCTGGCCTCGAACCTACTAGGTGGCCAAGGATGACTTGAATTCCTGATCCTTTCTGCTTCTACTGCCCAAGTGCAAAGATTACAGGTGTCACCTGTAATCACTTGCCTTTGTAAAAATCTTTCTTTTCCAGAGAAAACAGATGATTTTAATTTATCAATTTAGGTATTATATCTGGCAAGAATCAATGATTCCTATTCAGGTCTCTCCTGTGTCCTACTCCTTTGCACTATAATTTTATACTCTGATGCTGAGCTCATCATTTGAACCAGCCAGTGAAATGCTGATAAAATGAAGAAAAGTGAAGATTTCAGGTTGTTTTATTTGGGGCATGGGGAACTGAACTCAAGAGTCCTTTAACTGCTAGGCAAGTGTTCTAGCACTGAGCTATATTTCCAGCCTGGAAAATAGAAGCTTTATAGGAAGGCTTGCTCTCTTACTCTCTGCCAATTGCCATGAGAACTGTCTGGAGTGCTGAAGGGATGTGAGATATATGCTGGTGGGTGAGATCATTGAAAATGAGGCTTGGAATACCCAAGATATAATTCACAGACCACATGAAGCTCAAGAAGAAGGAAGACCAAAGTGTGCATACTTTGGTCCTTCTTAGAAGCGGGAACAAAATACCCATGGGAGGAGATGCAGAGACAAAGTGTGGAGCAAAGACTGAAGGGAAAGGTCATCCAGAGACTGCCCCACCTGGGGCTTTATCCCATATACAGTCACCAAACTCAGACACTATTGTGGATGCCAACAAGTGCTTGCAGACAGGAGCCTGATATAGCTGTCTCCTGAGAGACTCTGCCAGTGCCTGACAAATACAGAGGTGGATGCTCAGAGCCAACCAATGGACGGAGCACAGGGTCCTCAATGGAGGAGCTAGAGAAAGGACCCAAGGAGCTGAAGGGGTTTACAGCCCCATGGGAGGAACCATCCAGTACCTCCAGAGCTCCTAGGGACTAAACCACCAACCAAAGAGAACAACACATGGAGGGACCCATGGCTCCAGCCATGTAGCAGAGGATGGCCTCATCAGGCATCAATGGGAGGAGAGGACCTTGGTCCTGTGAAGGCTCAATGCCCCAGTGTAAGGGAATGCCAGGACAGGGAAGAGGGAGTGAGTTGGTGAGCAGGGGGAGGGGGGATGGAATGGGGCTTTTCGGAGGGGAAACAAGGAAAGGGGATAATATCTGAAATGTAAATAAAGAAAATATCTAATTAAAAAAAATAGACCAAAAAAAATGAGGCAATGACTTGAGCTGAGGCAGGATTCGACTAGTCCACAGTCAGCTAACTCCCAATGTCACGACTGGGAGGTCACCTAACCCACAAATGAACTCAGCCGGGTATCTCAGAGCCATCCAGGTATCTCAGAGTCATCAAAGGAAGAATAAATACTTGTCTGAAGCCACTGTGGTTTTGGATGGTTCAATACACAGCAACAGCTAACTGACCCATTCCTCAGTTGCACTTTGGACACAACTTTATTATCCATCTGTTGTGATAACAAATACCTGTGAAATGAAGATGAATCTACCTGAAGAGCTATTGTATGGCGAAGAGCAGATGCTCAGTACATGGAAGTAGCCATACTGTTAGTGCTTTACTCTGTGTTAGGAGGCCCTGTACATGCCAGGACATGTACTCTAGGAATTGAGTTACACCTTCAGTCCTCTGTACTAATTTATTATTTATTTAGTTTCTGTTTACTTCCTGCAAACTTCAAGACAGGACAGAAAGTTAGACTTGTGTTTCAATAAATACTCCACACAGAACTTGACAAAGACTGGGTATTGGTTTGATGGATAAATGGAGTGATTAAAGAAACGAAGGGATAAATGATGGCTTAAGTGTGTTACGAAGAACACCAGACTCCCAGGCAGGAGGCCACCCTCCTCAACCCCTGCTGCTGCGCTCAGGCAGGTGCTTTCCCAGCGGCTCTTCTGAGTGAAGACCCTCCATGTGGTATTCAGCTCACCAGGCTGACTCACTGATCTGACCAATGACAGGTTTAAGGGTACACTTGTTTTGAACTGGAAGTTTTCTTTTCAAAACTTTTTTTTTTTTACATGTACATGTTGCTGGCAGTGGGGCACCCACCTTTAATTCCAGCACTCAGGAGGCAGTGGCAGGTGGATCTCTGAATTTGAGGTCAGACTGATCTACGGAGAAAGTTCCAGGAAAGCCTGGGCTACACATACAAACCCTGTCTCAGAAAAATAAAAACAAAAACAAAACAAAAAACTGTATCTGTTAATATGATAGCTGACATCAAGTAAAACAACATGAAGATGTACAAGCAGACCTGGAGAAATGGCTCAGCAGTTAGGAGCACTGACTGCTCTTCCAGAGGTCCTGAGCTCAATTCCCAGCAACCACATGGTGGCTCATAATCATCTGTAATGGGATCCAATGACTCTTCTGGTGTGTCTGAAGATAGCTACAGTGTGCTCATATACTTAAATAAATGGTATTAAAAAATGTACAAGCAGATGCAGGAACAAAGTCTTAATTTCCACCAAGAGTTTGGTACTTCCTAGAATACATGTAAAAGACACTAGATCTTTATAAATAAACCCTGGATATTTCTTTGTAAATCAATATTTTTTTTTGTCTTTTCAAATTCCTGTATATTCCTCTTAACTTTTTAAATAGCTGCTAAGTGGTACATAGTATGCATGATATTTTAAACTTTATTGTTCATTTAATAATATGTTGACAAAAATTTTCAGTTTGGAGAATTACTAAGAATTTGAATCTGTTTTGTTGCTAGCCGGTTTCTGCCCTTTCTTAAGCATGTTTTGACATGATGGTACAGGAGGTTTGGAACATTGGTCAGGTGAGGAGAGCTGATAGGAGACTGACACCCTAGCTCAAAGACGGCTCTGTCTCTGGACTGCAGGAGGAGGGAAAAAAAAATCAAAGGATGACATAAAATTGGCTACACAGCCAACATTTTCTGGAAAATTCCATCCCCAGATGCTAAAGAAAACTGCAAGGGTAACTTGGCTCCTGCCTGTGGACTCCCATCTCTTATCTTCACTAATTCTGCAATCAGCCAACTCCAACAACTCATAGCCAGGTCCCCGCACTGTCATGGTCCCGCCTTTCTGAAAGTTTCCCTTTCCAGACTGATCTGCTTGGACTGTAGTAGTTTATTCATACTTTTGGAACCAGTTCCAGTTTGAACTTTTCTGAGAAATGTTTCCTCATCCCCAAATCTGGATCTGGAACCCTTCTACTTGGCTCTCATCATACACTATTCTTATTGCCATGGTTGCACTGAGAACACTCTAATTATCTGTTCACCGTCTACCTGACCAGAAACTCCAGCAGGTCAGGAACCATGTTTGTCTGGTTGGATGTCATAGTACACTTATCACTTGACTGCTACAACCGAGAGAAGGACACGAGGCACTATACTTGAGGGGTCTGACCTGGTCATTTCTGAAGAAGTGACTGAGAGACCCAAAGGATAAGTATAGGCAAAAAGTGCAATAACAGGAGGAAAGGATGGGCATTCCACAGGCTTGGGATGTAGCTGAGCTGGAAGATACTTAGCGTATGGCTTCGCTTTCACCACCCACTCCCCACAAAAAGACAAGCGTTTCAAGGTGTGGGCAAAGGTCATGTCTCCATGGTGAATGTTCTAGTGTGTGCTCAGAAATTTGGAAGGCCTTAAAGTGATATAAACTAGAACATAAAAAAGGAGTATGTATGGTTAGAGTATAGGCTGGAGATGTGGCAGAGGCTGCCCTGACATGGTTCTTTATTCTAAAAGCAGAAGGAAGCTATAGGGTATATGTTGAATTTCAGATAAGGAGAGTGAACATGAACAGATTTTCATTTTAAAAAATTAATTTTGGTTGGAGTATGCGAAGTATCTGGAAGGGAATGCAGGAAGGACAGGATGGTAGCTAGGACCGAATACAAATTATTTACAATTAGGAGTCAGAGGCAGGATGAGCACAAATTACAGCCTGGATACAAAGGAAGACCCTATCTTTAAAAAAAAAACAAAACAAAACAGTGGCGATGGAGAGATGGCTCAGTCAAGACCACTTGGTGCTCTTGCAGAGGGTCTGAGTTCAGTTCCTAGCACCCACATTGGTGAGTTTGAGCCAGCTTAGTCTACAGAGGGAGTTCCAGGACAGCCAGGGCTACACACAGAGAAACCTTATCTCAAAAAATGAGGAGGAGGAGGAGGAGGAAAAGAAGAAAGAGGAGACTTTTAATTTGGTGTGGTGGTGTACTTCTTTAATCCTAGTACTTGGGGAGGCAGAGGCAAGTGGATCTCTGTGAGTTTTTTTTTTTTTTTAAAGACATTTAGGGGCCTAACATGAGGTTGGTTACCACCTTTGGGGGTGAAGGAATGAGGGAAGGAGATTTGATCAAAACATGTGCATGTATGAAATTTGCAACAAGAAAAAGACATTTAGGTATTAAATGGACATTAGAAATGGAAGAGTTATTAAGGATAATACTTGGGGACTTGACTTGCATACGTTGTGTGAATACTGGGTGAGATCCAGGCTTGGTAGAGAGGATTGGAGTGCACAGAGAAATACTGAACTTGACATGTCTCAAATATATCTTGAAGGAGATATCAAGGACAGGACTGGTTATACAGATCTGGAACTTAAGAGATGAAGGCTTGGCTGGAGACATGCAGGTGGCAAATAAAGGTGTGGCTATTGATGAGCCCTAAGAGGAGGGTATAGTGAAGTTGGAAGCAGAAGACAGCCCAGAAGAACTTAAAAATAGTAAGTGTACCAAGGGCCAGTGAATTTCGGCAGCTTCAGACCTCAGGTGTTCTGTCAGCTGTCTCTTGCTTTGTTTAAACATGTTTGATTCCCATTTCTTTCAGTCTCTAGTTTCCTTTCTTCATTAATAATTTCAAGGATGGATTTGAAACTGATTCATGTTGAAGTGTAAAGACCTCAGGATGCTCATACAGGTTCATTTTCCCTCAGTTTAACATAATCCTTGGGACAAGTACAAGCTATAGATGCAGCCAATTCAAGCTAAATGGAAATGGTTTGATCGTAAAGAACTAGAATGTACTTCTAGCGTTGTCAATAGTGGCCTTGGGCAAGTCACTTATCTCTGGGTTTCAGTTTTTCGATCTGTGAAATGGAAATAAATATCATTGTCTTAAAAGAAAAAGAGAGGCTGTAAAAAAAATTTGATAAGTTACTAAATGTACTAAATCTTTTTTTGAGAAATGTGGAAGAAACGAATATCTAAACCGTAGCTTCCAGAAGCTGATCAGGCAGGGGTGTAGGAAGAAGAGGCTAATTTACAGACAACACTCATACATGTGTGGATTTGAGGAATCTGGTGATTCCTTGAAAAGGGTCTTCTTGCTTGGAAGAGTAAAAAAGGGAGGGGGAACTTTAAAGCCCCGTGCCATTTTCTACATCTCTAGAAATCAAGGACTGTGGATTACTCTAATGTGTCGTATCAAGCAAGTCTTGGTTCTTCTGAGGAAAACCAACACCAGCCCGAGGGCGTTTCTGATTTCTCCGCGTCTGGGACTTGAGGCACCCGTACTGAAAAGCGCCATTCTTGCGCTTAGGCGCTCATAAGCACCGCCAAAATATGTATGGGTATGATATCCATAGTCCCTCAGTTTATCTCTAGTGCTGTATTCACTTGTGAAGAGGAATGAGGGTTTGGGGAGAATCTTAGGTCCCTGTTTGGGAAAGTTCTTATTCCATTTGTGGAGTTCCTCCCCTTTCAGAAAGCTCTAGTGTCCTAGAAGTTTCCCGTTCTTCCGCCCAACTCACCCCCAGTCGCTTACCCTCCAGCTTCAGCGCCTCACTACCTGAAGAGTTACTCAGCGCAACCCCATAGCAACGACCTTAGTCACCACGCCCTAGACGGCTCAGTTGAACGTGCTCGAGGTGCGGCCCGGAACTTGTAGTTCATCAGGGCTGGACGCCGAAGCCGCGGTGTTTGCTGGGATTTGTAGTTCAAGGCAAGTCCGGGATTCGGAAGTAGTATTACCCCCCCCTTTTTTTTTTCCCTTTACAGTGGCTCTTGTACTTCTTTTCCCGGGTCCGCCAGAGTGCCCGGCAAACAACAGCCGACTGGGGCCAATGAGAGGGCGGCGAGAGGGGGCGGGATCATAGTTTAAACTAATTGTGTCTTCACCGTGCGAGAAACAACTTGAGGTGAGGTGTGGTCTGGCGGGCTCGTGGCGGAGCGACGCGCGGCCTGATAACCGGCACGGGCCCTTGGCTGGCGTGCGGCCTCAGTGCTCTCAGGGGATGGCTAGGCCTAGATGGGGTGCTGTTGACCACGCCGATGCGAGAGAAAGGTCTCCTTCGTAACCGAGGGTGAAAGGAGAACCTACAGGGGGCCAGGTTTGTGGGAGCCCGCAATGTTCGAGGGGGTGGGTCTGTTTGGGGGCTTGCTAGTGGGATTGTGACTGAGGATCGAAGGACGTCATGGGGGTTGTGAAATATTCAAAGGATTGTTCCTGAGGGTCCTGTTACACCAGGCACATCTTTATTGTTAACGACAGCAGCAGTGGCATCTTCTTAGCTTCCAGTGTTTCTGATTTTTTTGCTGGTATATAAGGATCATCTTTTTAATTTTTCTAACCTTGTTTATTTTTTGTAGGTGGGGACTCAGATTTATGTTTACATTAGTAAGGGTTGCAGTTGGCTCGAGTTTTGTTATATTTGGGGGTATTGAGTACTGAATGATGGGAAGGGACTGTGTTAGGATGCACTTTGTATGTAAACTATGAACTTACCTGTCTTACTTCTTGGGTGTGAGAGGCAAATCAGATAACACTTTTTGCAAGCACCTTCAAGAGTACAAATGTAAGATATTGTTGTTTTGTATTTTTAAATAAATTTTTTCCCCCGAGACAGGGTTTCTCTGTATAGTCCTGGCTGTCCTGGAACTCACTCTGTAGACCAGACTGGCCTCAAACTCAGAAATCGCCTGCCTCTGCATCCCAAGTGCTGGGATTAAAGGTGTCCACCATCACTGCCTGGCTGTTTTGTATTTTTCAAGACAGTGTTTCTCTTTTTAGTCTTGAATGTCCTGGAACTCGCTCTGTAGACCAGGCTGGCCTTGAACTCAGAGATCCCCTTGCCTCTGTCTACCAAGTGCTGGGATCAAAGGTGTGCAGAGCCGTCCCTGGCTGGGTAACCTCATTTGCTTACTTCTGTAGCTGCACATGTTGTCTGTATTATTAGAATCTTTTCCCGTATTTGTCTGCTCTTCTAGGTAGTGAATATGTTTGTCCTGATGGCTACTCAAGATTTGTGTATGTTGTGGCCATTACTGTATGTCTTAGAATGTTGGATTTTTATGGGCTTAAGGGAACAGAAGCCTAGCTTACTTTTTGTTTTGTTTTGTTTTTTTTTCCTTTTCTAGTTTGTTTTGGTGCTGTGTGCCTATTCACAAGCCCCAAAAGACCACCAAGGAACTGATTCCAATGCAGTCGCACTAGGGTCTGTCTTTATTCAAGCTTGAATGTGGGCAGACCCATTTCCTCTGGTACACTTAGTTTGCTGTCCTCTACCATCCCTATGACACTGAGGCAGAATGTCCCATATCATACCTCTGTAGTGTATGTGGGCAGGTCGGAGAGTGCGGGGTCTCCTGGGTCTAGGGCAGTCAAGCACGAGGACCGTCTGCTGGGCTGTTTCACTGCCTTGTTGCCCTCTGAGATGGGGTCTTTTTCATTTTGATGTCCTGGACAGTGGATGACAGATAATTGTTTTAGGTCCCCATAGGGCCCTTAGTAGGGAGAGGATTTCCTCTTTATTTTTAATAGTCTTTCCTTCTGTCATCAGAAAGTCTTTCTCCCTACAAATAGCCCTATGGATATGAGTGGTAGCAAAGGCATACAGGCTGTCTGTGTAAGTATTAAGTCTCTTGTCTTTTCCCAACTCTAATGCTTTGGTTAGAGCTATTAATTCAGCTTTCTGGGCCTATTTTCCAGCTGGGAGTGACTCTGCCCATATGATCTCAGTGTTTGAGACCACCGCCTTCACAACATACCTCTGTCCCTTCTGAATGAAGCTACTACCATCGGTGAACCATGTTATCTCTAAATCCATAAAGGGGTGTCTTGAAGATCTGGTCTGGATGTGGGCCAGAATGTCCAAGCAGTCATGCAGTGGCTCGTTGAAGTCTGGGTCAGGCAGCAGGGTAGCTGGTTTTAGGGAAGTTGGGGCCTGAAAAACCTTTATATCCTGGGGGGGGGGGTTTAAGAGGAGAGACTGGTAATGAGTTATTCTAGTGTTGGTGAGCCATTGACTGGGGTTTGGGGAAGCTATTTAAATATCTCTTCAATAGCATGAAGCATGGTGATGGTCAGGCTCCGGCCAAATGACAGCATCCTTGACCGGGAGGGAGTTCCGGCAATGATGCACAAGCAAGGGGGCAGCCTCTGGACACCTGGTCTAATTTCTTTGAGAGGTAGGCCACTGGTTGACGCCAGGGCCCAAGAGTCTGATTCAGTACCCCTTTTTACTATCCAGATCTTTCTTCCAGGAAGAGATGGGCTTAGTCACGTCTGGCAACCCCAAGGCTAGTGCAGAATTTAAGGCCTTCTTTAAGGCGTCGAAGGCTTTCTAATGTTTCTCTGTCCACACAAAGTTCTCAGGGGGCCCTTTGGTGGCCTCATATAGTAGCTTAGCTATTTTTGTAAAACCTGCTACCCATATTCTGCAGAATCCAGCAGACCCCAAGAATTCCCTTACCTGAAGGGGAGTCTTGGGTTCCCTTCAGACATTCTTGTTTTGTCTCTGCTGCCACCAGGAGGCCATCCACATACTGCAAAAGAGTCAGGTTAAGGTGCTGGGTTTTGTACTCAGGTCTTCCTGGTGGGCCTCATCAAAGATGGTAGGCGAGATTTTAAGTCTTTGGGGCAGATGGGTCCAAGTCAGCTGTCCAGTAATCCTAAGCTCTGGATCATGCCGTTCAAAGGCAGAGAGGTCTTGGGTGCCAAGGGTAACTGAAGAAAGCATCCTTTAAATCCAGCGTTGTATATCATTGGCACTTAGGAGGAACAGCACTCAAGGGATTAGGGACTGTTGGGTAGATATCCATAAACCACTTGTTTACCTCTCTTAAGTCTTATACCGGTCTATAATCATTAGTTCCGGGCTTCTTGACTGGTAGGAGGGGAGTGTTCAGGCTAATTGAGATGGTCTCAGGATCCCCACATTTAATAGTCTCCTGATATGGGGGGGGTTATACCTTTCCTGGCAATCGGGGGGGGGGTATGGGGTACTGTTGGACCTGTACAGGCTCTACCCCCTGCATGAACTCAGTCCAAATTAGCCATCCCAACTCCTCCTATCTCTGCCTAAGCATTGGGGAAGCGATCTAACCAAGTAGTAATTTTATCCTGAGGTGGGGAAGGCCTAAAAAAAAACAACCAATATTGTTCAGCCAGAGTGGTGGTTAGCACATGAATAGGCTTCCCCTCTGAATCTAATAGTTTGGCTCCCTCTGGGGAGAAACGTAGTTGTGCCCTCATTTTTGTTAACACATCTCTCCCCAAGAGGGTTAGGAGCATTCATGTACAACAAATACCCTGCCCACTCCCAAGTCCACTGTTGTTCGGGTAGTTCATGAATATTGTCGAATTCCTGTGGTGAAGAGAACCTGCAAAAGCTTTTGGCAATAATCCCAAGTGGGCTGGTGGGTGAAGAGGACTGTCTCCAAGCAATTAATTAAATCTCGAGGGTTGTCTGAAAAGGGCAGTTCTGAGTCCGCTAGTTATACAGGTCACTGGGGTGAAGGGCTAATAGTGATGAGGTTGGTTTCCTTGATCATCGACTGGCTCTGCTTCGTGCAAGGGCAAGACGACAGACCCAGGCTCCCGAGGCAGCCCCTGGTAGCTTCGTGTTTCTGCAGCAGGTCTCACTTCCCTGCCTGCGGCCTGGCTGCCTGCAGCAGAGCTGCCTGTAGCGCCTGCTTTTCCCGCTGAGGGGTAGAAGAAGGTGAGAGTGGAAAGATAACAAACATGCTCCTCAGTTCTTCCTTGGAGGACCAGGTAGAGGGATGGTGCAGAAGGAGATGGATGGTCCGGTGTCTCTTCCTTTGTATCCTTGGGCTTATTGCTAGCCAAGGCAAAAACTTCTGCCTGTTGTCTGGGGAGAAAAAGTTTAAGCCAAGAGGGCCAGTCTTGCCAGACCACCACAAGGTATTTGGTCTGGGTGGCCGAGTTTGGGTTTAAAAATGATTTCCTAGATCCCTTGGACCATTCCCAGGTCAAAGTATCCCTCCTGGGGCCAGCTGATGTTGAAGGTGGGGCATTCTGACTTTCAAAAATGTGGTTAGTTTTTCTTTCCTAATGGTGACAGAGATTCTGTCCCCTTTTAACATCCTTAAAATGGCTAAGAAACAATTTTAGTGGAGTTGAAGGCCCTTGTCCCATGTTAGTATCGGTCAGAGTCAAAGTTGTCCTGTAATGAGAAACTCAAGGGCAGACAAATAGTCCTGACAGTGAGGACAACCACCAAAACACACAAAAAAATTCTACTCTCTGTCAGGAGGAACGAAATAACCAGAAGGTGGCACTCACGGCTCTCTGAGCCCAGCATCCAATCCTAGATTGAGATACCAAGGTCTCCTGATAGGGGTCTGGACCGTCTTCCGGCTCCATCTGGCTGTGGCCTTGGCCTCCTGGTGCATCAGCTTTAGCTACGTCTGACCACAATTAGAGATTCAAAGCCAGTTCTCAAGTCTGACAGATATGGCACCACTCAGTTTACCTACAAACAACGACACAGACTGCAGCGCTGACACTAAACCAAAGTTACCTTGGTGCTGCCTGGAACCAAAGTTTGCAGCACTTACTGTGCAGAGACCTGAAACAGAATTACACACTGACAGACACAGACTGTGGTGCTGTGCAGACACTCGGAACCAAAGCTATCTGGGTGCCACCTGGAACTAAAGTTACCACGGTGCTGTGCAGACACTAGCGCCACACAAACATGAACAGACTTGGAAATTACCAGTATCAAGACCCTTCCTGTCATTAGTTCTGGAAGTCATGGAGGCTTTCCTGACCAACACACCAATATGATGTGCCTGATCGATCTCAAGACCCCCAAACCATCAGGGAGCTGATTCTGATGCGCACAAGGGTCTCTTTTATTCAAGCTCTAGCTCAGGCTTGCTCACCTCTGACCCTGACGCACCAGGATGGGCAGGTGAAACAGCCTCCAGTCCTCAGCAGGACAAGGTTTTATAGGAAATGTCCAGTAAGGAGGGCGTTTACAGCCTGGCAAGCATCTAATTGAATGACTATTGTAAGCTGACAGGTGGGTGCTGAGACAATCAAACTAATCCTAATTGGCTATTGCTAGAAAGTATCTAGGGAGTAACTCTAGAGTATGGGTCAAGGACAAGCCATTGGGTCCTTCCTAGTACTTGGATGCAGCTTGGATTCAGCTACAGATTAAGTTCTCAGGCTCTTTTTCTTTTAAGATGGAGGCTGGTCCCAAGATGGAGCAGGTTTGGCCTCTCAGTGCATGGTAGGCAAGCAGTAGAGCCCATTTTTTGGTGATGGTATTTGTTTTAGTTTCAGCATAATGTTATCCTTTTTTGGTGGGGGTGGGGGGATGAAACTGTCTCCTGAAAACATAATTTACTAATTTGCTTTAATCCATATTTATATCTTTTTTTTTCTTTTCTTTTTTTATGACTTAGTCTTTTGTTTCCAAAGTTCTGGCTTTGTCAGGTCTTACTACTCTCACAACTCAGTTATGGGCAGGAGGCTTTGCTGGTAAGGAAAGGAGTAGGGAGACTTTCTGCCCTGTAGATATCTTAACTGTCTGTGTATGATGAGTATTCAGATCAAGTGAAACTTTCAGGCACAGGAATGGGTATATGTGTTCTGTTTCTGTTTGGTATTTTTCTCCTTTAGAGGAAGAAGCACAAAGGATTCTTTTGTTGGTCCAAGTTCAAGCACATGATGACCAATTGTAAGGTCTGAATCTTAGTCTAAAGCCAGTCCTACTCTCTCAGAGAGAGATTTTACTTGATGGCTCACTAAGAAACATTTCTCTTTGGAAGTTTATTTTTATTCATGAAATATGGAAGGGGATGAATGCCTTGAACTAAGAATTGTAGAATTGTTGGGATGCCTAAACAGAGCTGAGCATGGGCTGTTTGATACCTGTGTGTAATTGATAAGAACAGATGGCCAGAGGGTCGTTGATTTTTACTATTATACACTAAGCTTATCAAGAAGTGTTCAGATTCAAAGTGAGCATGTGCAAGAATGAAACCAAAGGCAAAAAATCCATCTCAGTGTTGAGCTCCCTCCTGTACCCTCATTTTTTCTTTTTGCAGTGCTAGGGAACAAATGCACATTTTAGTTTTCTTCTACCACTGAATCATATCTCTATTGTGCCTGTGTATATTTCCTGCTTGTTTTCTGGCCATTTTTTTTCTGGCACTTTGCTCTTTTCTTTTTCGTTGAATAAATTCGTTACTCCTTTAGATATTTCCTGCAGTGGTGAGGCTGGCTGTCTCCTAGTGGTAAACATTGTTTTATTGAAAAATATCTTTATTTCATCTTTAGTTTTGATTGTTTAGCTGGATACTAGGCTTCTAATTATTTTCTCTCAACACATGAAATGTGATTTAATTGAAGTTTTGTTTTGTTTTGTTTTTGAGACAAGGTATTACTACGGAGCTTTGACTAGTTTGGCATTTGCTATGTAGAGATGACCTCAGAATCATGGAGACCCACTTGCTTCAGCCTCCTGAGTGGTGGAATTACAGGCATGTTCAGCTTTGGCCTTTTTTTTTTCTTTTTGAGAACTATGCTCATGATTTACTGTTTCATTGTAGATTACCTATCTTCCTCTTTAAGATCTTCTTGGTTGTCATTTGTGTTATGCATTTTATTACATTTCTTTTTTTTTTAATTATACACACAGGTGTAAGGGGCACATGTGTACCTCGGCATATGTGTGAAGGTCAACAGACAGTTTTTTGGGTTTGAGTCTTTCTTTCCACCATGTGGATCTCAGGGAATCAAATTCACACCTTCAGGCATGGCAGTAGTGTCTTACCTGATGAGCCATCAATAGCCCACGTGGTGTAAATTTATTTATCCTGCTGGATGGAATTTCATCTTTCGTTATTTTTTAAAAAGATTTTATTTTTATTGTTTGCTCGTTTGTGTTTGTGTGTGAGCCTATTAGTAAATGTGTGTGGGTACCCAAAGAAACCAGAAGGGGTGTTGTTGGATCCCTTGGAGCTGGGATTTTTTTTCTTTCTTATAACATTTCTGTCTTCTTTCTTAATTTTTGTTTGTTTGATTTTGATTTTAGTTTACAACACTACTTATAGGCAGCTGTGAACCACTGGGTTTGGGTGCTGGGATTTGAATTCCTCGTGATAGATTAGCAAGAGGTCTTAACTTCTGAGCTGTATCTCTAGCTCCGTTATTAATTTTTCAAAAATTCTTAGTCCTTATCTCTGTAGTACCTCTCTCAAATTTTTACTTGTTTGTTTGTTTGTTTTGAAACAGGGTTTTGTGTTACAGCCTTAGCTGTCTGTCCTGGAACTCACTCTGTAGACCAGGGTGACCTCAAAACTCAGAGATCTGCCTGCCTCTGCCTTCCAAGTGCTGGGATTAAAGGTGTGCTGCCATTCCTGGCTGTGTCTGTAATTTTTAAAAAATTACTTATTTTATGCCTATGAGTGTTTGTCTGCATGTGTATCTGTGCACCACAAGAATGTAGGAGGGACTAGAATTACAGACTGTTTATGAGCCACCACATGGGTACTAGAAATTGAATTGGGTTCTCTGGAATAGCAGACAGTACTCTTCCTCCCCCCCCCCCAGTGCACCAGCAGAATTCCAGTGCACCAACAGAATTTACTTTATTAATAAATGACACAGCTCTCTCTCTCTCTCTCTCTCCCGATTGTTCTCCCCTGGCCCTCTTCTTTGTCTATCTCTCTGTCTCTCCATTTTCTCCCCTTTCCACGTGGTCATGGCTTTTCTTATCTATTTTCTCTTCTTTCTTTATCTTTCTATCTCTTTTCTCTTTCTATTTTCTTAATAATAAAACATCAAAGCTAAAATAAATAAATGACACAAAACAGGTCTGTACACATATTTATAGGTTAGAGGCCAGGAAACACAGATCCAAAGCAGGGCACAGGCCACTCACTTCTTGGGAAGTTTGACTTGCTTGTGTTTCGGGGGTGCCTGCTTGAGGCAGACAAAGTCCACTGATAGATGGTTTCTTATATTGGGCACTTTTGAGGTGTTCCTCTACCAGCTTAGGTATGACACAGATCATATGCTAGCCCTTCCAGTACTTGACCATGTTGAGGGACTGTAGGGTGCTGATGATGTCATTCTGGTCATCTGGCTAAGATCTTTGATAGACAACGTGCCCCGGAAGTCTTGCAGGATCTCCAGCAAGACCCATGACCACAGATAGCTTCTGTAGCTGAGTTTGTCCAGGCCACTCAGTGGCTTCTCTGGGAAGCCTACAGTCGAGCTTAGAGAGCTCATAACTGAAGGCGATAAGAAACTTCCCATAGCTGCACAGATGGGAGGGGGCAGGGGCAGGATGCAGACCACGTTGTTTCCATCTGGGGATTCCTTCTCAGAAAAGTAGCCAACAATGTGAGCCCCTTGCCTATCTACTTCTGTCAAGATGTAAAAGACAAAGGACTCCACATCAAAGTATAAGATCCTGTGGTCCAGAAAAAGCTTGGCCAGTGGACACAGGTTCTGACGCTATATCTTATGGTCTTTGCCGTCCACTTCGTACATAGAGATGTTGCTCTTTTGATAGATCTCCTTTCCTGGGAGCTGTCACCACTGACACTGGCCCAGGTGGAAGTGGTAGCTCTTCTTGAACTTCATGTATTTGAGGCAGTACTCGCAGAGCCAAAGCTTGGGCTGCTTCCCATAGTCCTCTGGGAAAGGTGAAAAATGCCAGGCATCAATTTTGTAGTTCCCAATATGGATCTTGTCTTCATACTTCACTTTAGTGATAGCTTCATGTTCGTTTTCCAAGGCTGCTGTGGTGGGGTCCATCTCTGCATAGGTCCACACATCCAGACACCTCAGTCGGGCCTTGAACTAGATAAGTAGGCAGACAGTACTCTTAAGAGCTGAGCCATCTCTCCAGTTCTGTCTGTGATAGCTTTAAAGCAAGTTAATGTGTAGTCTTTATCATTCAGTTATCTGCATTTTGTTAGGATATTATCCTGACATTCTATAACTGATTCTTTCATAATAGCTTACTCAAGTATTTTATAGTTCATATATAAAGTAGCATCATCTATTGGCACCTTAAAAAAGGATTTATTTTTATTACTTATGTGTAGATATGTATCTGGGAAAATGTGTGGCATTTATGTGGAATGCTTGCAGAGGCCAGAAGAGAGTTGGATTGCCTTGATCTGGAGTTACAGTTGGTTGTGAGCTACCCAGTGTGGGTGCTGGGAACTGAACTCTGTCCATTGGAGAGCAGCAAGTGCTCTTAACTGCTGACCCATGTTTTCATACTCTTCTTCCCTTTTTTAAAATAAAAGGAACAGTCTTCTTCCTTGGCCCAAGTTTGTGTTGAACTGGAAATCTGACTGCTTCAGCTGCCCAAGTGCAGGAATTACGAAGTATATAATTTACATACAGGAGTCTTACATGTGGCCTGGTTTGGATTAACTCTTCCAGGAGTTAATAAGCTTGCTTGCTTATTTTCATGGTACTAGGAGTTGAACCCAGGATAGGTGAGGCAAGAATTCTACCACCGAGCAATAATCCTGCCCTCTGAGATGTATTGTGGTTATGATTATTATGATTTATTTTATGTGTGCTCTGTGATGTGTTGGAAGTTAGGGGCCAACCTTAACAAGTCAGTTTTCTCATTCCACTGGAGATTGGGGGGTTGAACTCAGGTATCAGGCTCACAGAACCATGTCCCTGATCCTCTTTCTTAAAAATGAACCTTGTTGGGCAGTGATGGCACATGCCTTTAACCCCAGCACTTGGGAGGCAGAGGCCAGCCTGGTTTACAGAGTGAGCTCCAGGACAGCCAGGGCTACACAGAGAAACCTTGTCTCAACTCCTCCTCCCCCCCCCCAAAAAAAATCAACCTTACTGCGGCTGGAGTGATGTCTCAATAGTTAAGAGCGAGCACTGGCTGTTCTTCCAAAGGACCCAGGTTCAATTCCAAGCACCTGCATGGTAACTCCAGTTCCAGGGGATCTGACATCTTCACACAGACATATATACATGCAGGCAGAACACCAGTGTACATATGATAAAAAGAAATACATTTAAAAAAGTATCCTTATTTATCTCTAATTTATGTACAGTAAACTTCATTTAAGTTTTGATAGATATATACAGCTGGGAAAACCTGTCACACATAAGACATTTCGCATTCAGAAATTTCCTCATGTTTCTTTATAGTAGATCTTTCCTTTTAAACTGGTCTTGGGAAACCACCAATCTTTTCTTTGTCACTACAGATTGTTTTTCTAGAAATATATCTATTATTTACATACACATATATATATATATGGTTTTTCTTGTAACATTTTCCTTTCCCTTTCCCTTTCCCTTTTCCTTTCCTTTCCTTTCCTTTCCCTAAGTGCTCTATAGCCCTGGCTGATCTGGAGCATATTATATAGACCAGCCTGACTTTGATAACTAATTTAAAAACATTTTTCAAAAAAAATATTACAGTGTTTGTATCTGCTTGTGTGGGCACCCATGCCACAGTAGAGGTATGGAGGTCAGATGGGAGTTTCTTGGTGTTTTCTCCTTTCATCCGTAATTGGTTTCAGGGAGCTGAACTCAGTCACCCAGGCTATCTCCCCAGCCCCAGTCTCACTTTGAACATGCTTGGATCCTCCTCCTTCTGCTTTCCAGTGCTAGGACTCCAGATGTGAGGAGCACATGCTTCTTAAATTTATTTTTTTAATTGAATATATCAGTAATCTGGTAGATCCCATTGCTAGGTACTGTTTCATTGTATAGCAATATCAAATTTTGTTTATCGTTTACTATGTTTTTTTGTTTTGGTTTTCCTGTTACTAGGGATAGAACCTGAGGTCTCATGCTGGACAACTGAGCTTGAGCTATAGCTTGGTCCTTAAAACCTCTCTCTTTTACTCTGTCTCTGTTTCTCTCTTTGCTGGGGCTCAAACTCAGGGCCTTGAGCATAATAGGCAAGTGCTATACCACTGGGCAATATCCCCAGCTGATTTACTACTGATAGACATTTAGGGTATTTGTGCTTTTTGGTTGTTATGGTTAAGATTTCTTTGATCATTCATGTACAAATATTTGAATAGTCATGTATTTCATTTATTTTTGGAGTGGAGTGGCTAGATTTTTGTATGGCATGTATATATGTTTAACTTTTAAAGAAATTATCAAGTTTCAAGGTGGTTAAACTATTTTGTATTTCAGTAATAGTGTATAGTGTATGAGAGCTAAATATGTAGTGTATGAATTGCTAAATATATGTTTTTTTGTTTTTGTTTTTTCCAGACAGGGTTTCTCTGTGTAGCCCTGGCTGTCCTGGAATTCTATAGACCAGGCTGGCCTTGAACTCAGAGAGACTCCTGTCTCTGCCTTCCAAGTGCTGGGATTAAAGATATGTGCCACCACAGCCTGCCTGGCTGCTAAATATTCTTGCCAGTATTTGGTATTAGAATCTTAGGTTTCTGCTACCTTTCTTTAAAAAACTGTCATTGATCGATCGATTGTATGTTACTATACATGTGTGGAGGTCAGAGACAACTTAGGGACATGGCTCTTTCCTTCTACCTTGTGAATTCTGAGGAACAGAACTTGAGTCCTTAGACTTGGCTGCAAAGTGCTTTTACTACTGAGCTGTCTTACCAGCCCTGTTTTTGCCATTCATTCTTACATAAGTTTAGTCTATCTCATTGTGGTTTTAAGTCATGTTTTCTTAAACATCATTCTCTGTATTTGTGTTTTATGTTTTCTTCTGTTGGATGGATCAATATTGTTTTTATCCTAGGACCAAAGTGTTTGTAATTACTTTACTTGTAAATTTCCAGGCCATAAGTATTGTATAATTTTGATCAGTAATACACTCTTGTACACACCTGTAATTTTGAATGGATAGAAGGAAATTTCTTCCTACTTTGTTAGATTAGTAAGACAAGCTTCTTTGTCTTCCAATGGAAAGATTGTTTTTTTATCCTGTCTTTCTGTCAAGAGTAAATGTTAAATCTCAGCCTCTGCACAGTGATCTCATTGACTTTTGTGGGCTCAGGATATGCAACTGGCCTGAAGTGATGGCACACACACTTTTTTTTTTTTTTTTTTTTTAGTTTTTTGAGACAGGGTTTCTCTCTATAGCCCTGGCTGTCCTGGAACTCGCTATGTAGACCAGGCTGGCCTCGAACACAGAAATCCGCCTGCTTCTGCCTCCCAAGTGCTGGGATTAAAGGCGTGCGCCACCACTGCACTTGTGAGACAGACTAAAGCAAATGTCTATAAGTTTGAGGCCAGCCTATTCTATATAGAGCCAGGCAAGCCAAGGTTATAAAAAATAAACTAGACCTATGAGGGTGCCATATATTTCTTTTTTAAAAATTATTTTGTCTTATGTGTCTCAGTGTTTTGTCTGCATGTGTGCCTGGTGCCCAGGGAGTTCAGAAGAGGACACTGGATCCCTTGGAACTGGAGTTATAGACAGTTATGGGGTCCCATGTGGGTACTGGAATCAAACCCAGGTCCTCTGGAAGATCAGCCAATGCTCTTAACCATTGGACCATCTCTTTAGCTCAGTAGTTAAAAGCTCTTGCTGATCTTCTAAAGGATGAGGGATCAGCTTCCAGCACCCATATTGTGGCTCACAACCATCTATAACTCCAGTCCCAGGGAAATCTGATGGCCTCTGTGGGCACTACATGAATATACATATACGTACATATGTATGTACATCCATGAACATAAAATGAAAATAAAAATAAAGACAAAAAAAATATGGATATTTTTCCTCTCTCTCTCTCTCTCTGTGTGTGTGTGTGTGTGTGCACTACTTTTGTGCTTGGTGTCTAAAGAGGCCAGAAGGTGGCGTGAGATCCCCTGGAACTGTTGTTAGAGATAATTGTGAGCCACTGTGTAGATGTTGGGCATCAAGCCTGGGTCCTCTAAAAGGGCAGTACTCTTAACAGCTGAGCTGTCTCTCTAGCCCCCTGTCATACATTTCTGACACTACTAGATTGTTAAGCTGTGAGCTAATGCAACTTTGAGTTTGTTTCTAGCTTTAGGGTTTTCTTTCTTAGCTTGCTTTTACAGTACTGGGTATTGAATCTAGGGTCTCTGCACTGAACTGCATACCCTCCCTCCCTTCCTCTTTTTCTCTCTCTCCTTTTTTGAGACAGGGTCTTTTTAGTCCTCCATGCCAGGTTCTTTTCTTTCTTTTGAGCTCAGTTTATTTATCTATGTGTCAGTTTGGTGCAGTTAGCAAAACAGAAACCACATGCCAGTTATTTAAGAGTGAACTCAATAAAGGAAATAGTTTTGAGCCTTTGTTGGAGGGCTTAACAAGCCAAAGAAATCTTAAGGAAAGTAGTTTTAGTATATTGACTCTATAAAGTGGCTTCCTCATCCAGAATTGGGAACAAACAGAGGAAGGTTATCATCAGACTTAAGAAGTCTGGAGGGATATGGAACAGCTGAACCCAGATTCTCTGGAGAGTGTATATTGCCTGGTTGCCAGTGGTTTCTTAGGAGCTCCCAGGAGGTCCCTGGAGAAACCAGTCTTAGTGCAAGCCTGCCTAGTTGATTGAGGGCCAGTGAGGTGCACTTTAAGGTTGCTTCTAGAAGTTTAAAAAGAAACTGAGAAACTGATGGAACCAACTCCTATCATCAAGAAGCACTAATTAATAGGAAGTTTTGTGTATGAGAGAGAGAGAGAGAGAGAGAGAGAGAGACCGACACACAGAAGGGAGAGAGAGGGAGAGGGGGAGGGGAAGAGATTAGTTAGGATTGCTTGCATGAGCATAGGCGTGTTACTTGAGCAAGGGCAGTTTACCAGTAGCTTATGACTTGAGAATATGACTCCTCCCCAACAACTATCACTGCCTATAGCTCCTTAGGGAGGGGTGGAGCCTCATGAAGTCCCCCATTCATGATGGAATGTTGGTGGGTTCCATGTTTTCAACATCTACAGTATGCAGAAAATTCTTCCCGTGTTAAACCATAGTCACACGTCCTAAAACTGCCACTCTTTAGCTCTGTTTTTGTTTTCTCGTGGGAGGGCCATAAAAATCTTTCTAGTCTTTTACAGGACAGATAGTCTCTGTGTCCAACCTTGTGTGCTTTTCTTTTCTTTTTTTTAAAGGCCTGCATGTTATTTGTGCATCACATTCACACACTGCTTATGGAGGCCAGAGGTGGCATTGGATCCCCTGGAACTGAAGCTATATATAGGCAGTTTAGCCACAGTATGGGTGCTGGGAATTGAACCAGGATTCTCTGGAAGAACAGCCAGTGCTCTTAACTGCTGAGTGTCTCTCCAACCCCAACACCTTGTACTTCTAAGACCTTCCACTATGGTCCTTCTTCCTTTGACTTTGCTTGTCAAAGGTGTCACTGAATCATGTTCTACTAAGTACCTTGAGACTGCCTAGATGTCTTAGATAGCTCTGTCCCATCCAGAGTTCAAGTGACAGCCTTTCCACTATGGGCAATATTTTTCTGACAGGCAGCCCTTTTCATATGAACCTAAACAGAATCTTTCACTTTAATTTGTTTGATTGGTTCTTTTATTCTAAATTACATATATATTTATACTTAATTCTGTTAAATGTGCTTGTTCTTCTGGTAACAGCAAACTTTTTTACTTTTTTAAATGATGTTTTGAGAGAGCGTTTTACATGGTAACGCAACCTGGCCTGGACTTAAGAATTGTGTCTCAGGCTGTCCCCAGAGTGCTGGGGTGACATATGGGCGATCATACCTGATTTAATGTCTCTCCCATCATATATAAAAGCCTACTATTGCCTGTCTTTTATAGTTTTAGGAAATTAATTATTTGAAGATAAGGTCTCATGTAACCCAGGCTGACCTGGAACTTATTCTTTAGCTGAAGATGACCTTGAACTCATCTGATTTTCCTGCCTCCACCTGTCTGCTGGGATTACAGGCATTTGCTACCATGTCTGTTTTATGCTTTATAGTTTATTTTTTATTATTCTTAGCTTGTTGTTATTTGTCTTACTATGTAGCTTTGGCTAACCTGGAACTTGCTATGAAGGTAAGTTGACCTCAATTCACAAAGATCCTTTTGCCTCTGCCTAAAAGTGCTGGATCAAAGGCATGTGCCACCCACTGCCCCCCAGTTTAATTCTGTAGTTAGACAAGCAGGCGTCATAGGTCTTCATTCTGAGTTTTTTGAATAAAAAATTAAAGGGAAATTATGTGTATAGCTGGTTTGCCTGCTATACACATAATTGTCAGAAGGGCATGGAATTTTCTATGGAATTGAAGTTACAGATGGCTGTGAGCTGTCATGTGGGTACTGGGAACTGTTGGGTCCTCTGGAAGAACATCCAGTGAGCCCTTCCTCTCTGCTGAGCCCTCACTCCAGTCCCTCATTCTGACTCTTTAGTAAAAGGCAAAGCATGGTAGTTTTGAGAAGCATGCTCTCTTGTACAAAGTACTATATATACCCTGATTAATGGAGGTTTTTAGGGAGTATTTTTTCCACCCTTTCCTCTGATGAACTGGGGGTGGGGGTGGGGAGGAGCTACTTGGAAAGGGCAATATCTTGACTGTCATTGATTGGGAGGAGAAAACCAAGATTATGGGCAGGCTGTTAGGTAGTCAGTCTCTCTAATAAGGGAAACTAGGCAGAAGTAGAATGCTCTAATGGTTGTAAGAGGAAGAGGGGCATTAGTGCACAGCATGATCTGGCATTGAGGCTTCTCTTGGCAGCTGTGCCATGTTGCCTTTTCTTTCTGCCCTATTTAAGGGCCAGTTTCTTTGAAGTCAGTTCAGGAAATGCCAGTGACTCAGCCTTGCAGATTTCTTCTGCCTTATTACAGCTGAGGACTGGTTTGTCTGGTAAGGAGTAAGACTGCATATATTCCAGCACAGGTACCTGACCAATTGAATGTCTTCCAATGTCTTGCCAGAGATATTTGTTTTCAGACTATTACGTTTTTGGTGCCCTGTGGCAGGGTGGACGCAGTATGACCTTAACATGTCTTTTGCACTTATCCTAGTACCTGGGGAGACTAGGACAGGAGGATCATGAGTTTGAGGATTATACAGCTGATTCCAGGCTTCAGGCTCTATGGTGAGACGCTATCTCAAAAAGCAAAGCAAAACAAAACATGAGATTCAGTTTAGAGCCTGGTGTACTTGGTGCCTTCCCTTAGTCCCAACAGTTAGGAGGCAGAGGCAGATGCATCTCTGAGTTTGAGGCCAGCCTGATCTAACTACATAGCAAAATGAGACCTCCCCCTCTTTTTTTTTTAAATCAACATGGAGGAACTGTGTAAGTGTATTTGGTGGTTTGTTAAGGAAGCTGAATCTAAAACACAGAAGCAAAACATAATTCTGCAAGGCAGTGTATAATTTAGACTTGGTTGTGTTGTCTAATCTGTAAACCCTATAGGAATTGTGAGAGCCCTTTAGTAGCTCTTGGAATAACTAGGGCAAAACTTTGACAGGAAGATGGGATTTGAAAGAGGGTCAGAACGAGAGGCGCATGGTTATTTAGATAAGCTATGCTTTGGGCTTCCCATCACACTATTTAGGTTTTATATCATGAAATATGAATGATAGTTCTGTGGTATTCATACTTTTCTACTGTTTGCTTAAGCTTCATAGAGTTCTAGAAACCGTTGCCAGCATTGAGCTAGGTGCTTGACTTTGAAGAATTTTCCTCCTTTGCAAGATAGAAAAACTACTAAAAATTATTTAAAAGGTTATCATGATGGTCACAGTAAAATATTGTATATGTAGTTGGCTGCCTTTTGGAGGGGCAGCGCCCCCTCATTTTGTCATATGGCTCACTGGGACACTCCTTCCTATGACTTCCCTGACACCTGAAGGTTTGTCTGTGCCTCCTGGATAACTGAAGGCATCAGAGCGAGACAGAGGTAGAAGTCATGCACAAAAAAAAAAAAAATGAGAAGAGTGGATGGAGGAATTTCATCTCCTCTGGAATAGTGGAAAATAAGGGTGAATACGTGGCTAGAGACCATACAGTGGACTTGGAAACTTAGGTCACAGAGGTTAGTTAGATCTGATGCTTGAAAAAAAATACTGCAAGGCTTTCAAGCCAGAGAGACACCTTTAAAAAGGAGAGTGGTGTAGAGACTTCTGAGGGATTTTGCCTGGTTTAGACCCTGGAATCCTCACAGGTAGGGCCTCCTAATAGCTGACCCAGTGGGGGTGTTGTTTGACAGTCTTACCACAGGAGGCCAGTATTTGTGCCCAGTGACTCTTCCTGCTCTGTCATTGACTCACCCCACCAGCCTGGCCTTCATTCTTCTCTTCTTGCTGTGTGATCCAGAGCTCCAGGGTCGCCTGGGATGATAGAAGCCTGAGTTGCCTAACAGTGGGTGGGATATGGCAACAGCAGCATTCTCGTCCTTTTGCCTCTTCCCTGAGTAGAGGCAAGTTCAAGTTCACACTGCCGTGGGTTACTGCCCAAGGTAGCAGGGGCTGCCTACCAGGAGGTTAGTCAAGATGGTTCCTGCCCTTTCTCTGCTTTTATACCGATTGGCTTTTTTTGCCCAGGTTCTCTGCTGCTTTTCCCCCGGTCTAGGTTCTACAAGATGTCTGTAAATGAAACAAACGGGTTACTGTAGGAGGTGGGAAATATATAATATGCATTTTTCTAATTGTGGGAGAATGTCCAGAAGCTTCTACTGGCCTCTGCTGTGTCGTAGTTTGCCCAGAACTCCTGTGAGTCAGACACTAAACCTAGACTCATACCTGGTAGAGTCATTGTAGAAACGCTCTGGTTGTGAGCACATTTCTCAGCTTCTGGATGGTAGAGCTATTCTGTGTGTGTGACTGTCCTGTGTTAGCTCCCATCCCTTTGCCACAGAAGAAAAAAGACAGTGAAAAGCTGGAAAGGGGAAGCTGTATAGATAATCCTGTGCTTGTGTTTTAGGCAGGGAGTCATTGTATCTGGGTTTCTGTACTCCTGCTAATTAGTGGTGTGACCAGGGACCAGTTGTCTAACTTCAGGGGACTGGAGTTCCCTCATATTTAAACAGACAGCTTGCATTGTATAGTCTTAGAGAGTTTTTCCAGAGTCAAAATTAATGCATATTGCGCGCGCGTGCGTGCGTGCGTGCGTGTGTGTGTGTGTGTGTGTGAGAGAGAGAGAGAGAGGGAGGGGGAGGTTGGAGAGAGAGAGAGAGAGAGAGAGAGAGAGAGAGAGAGAGAGAGAGAGAGAGAGAGAGAATGAATGTGTATTTAGTATTAGACTCAGTTTTGACTGGATTCCCAATTTTGCTGGCAGCATCCAGAGCATCATAAACAGGATGCAGCTAAACATAAGCCTTATAAGCCTTCTTTTCTCTGTCAAGCCCTGATCAGGGTATTGACTCTGGCCACATCAATGCCATAGAATGTTTTCATAGCCTGTTTGATCTGGTGCTTGTTGGCCTTGACATCCACAATAGTACAAGTCTTCTGTTTTCTTCATGTCTGACTCCAGGGTTGATGTGGCTTGTTTTTCCTGGGTGCCCTCTTGCTGGGTCATCAGAAGGTGGGTGTGGATTTCTGTGGCTCAGTCCTGCCTTCTTGGCTTTTTTTTTTTAACGATTTATTTCATATATGTGGGTATACTGTCCTTGTCTTCGTACACACAAGGTGGCATTGGATCCCATTACAGATGGGGGTGAGCCACCATGTGGTTGCTGGGATTTGAAATCAGGACCTCTGGAAGAGTAGTCAGTGCTTTTAACTGCTGAACCATTTCTCCAGCCCATCTTCTTGGCTTTTAAGGCCTTTGACATTGGTCAGAACCTTACTTCTCTTACTTCTTTGCTTCTGGTGCCATTTAGGCAAAAGCCAAGTTTGTGTTTGTTTTTGTTTTTGTTTTAAATAATAGTGACATATCATACATATTCTGTCCTCTCCATTTGTTAGTCTGTCTCCCTCAAGGTAATGGTGTTCTCAGCTTTCACATTTATTCTGGTATGTAGTTTTGCCTTCCCTCCCTCCCTCCCTCCCTCCCTCCCTCCCTCCCTTCCTCCCTTCCTTCTTTCCTTTTCTTATTTTGTAACAGCAGTGCTTAGAAGTGAACCCATAGCATGCTAGGCAAGAACTACCACTGAACTACACTTCCCAGCCCCTGAACCAATCTTTGAGTATCTTTAGAGGTAGCAATCTTCACTTGTAATGGGTAGATTCAGTTTTTAGAAACCATCAGAAATGTCTTATGTCTAAAAATTAGACAAAGTAATATCCTCCATCCATCCATCCTATCTTATTCTTTCTTTCCATATCTATCTATCTATCTATCTATCTATCTATCTGTCTGTCTGTCTGTCTGTCTGTCTGTCTGTCTGTCTGAGTCCATTTGTTTAGTTTTTGTGACAAACAGGTATGACTGACTATTATACACCTAGTTTTTCTTCCTTCTCACATGGAATAGTGTGTGAAGGTAGTTTTGTAAATGTTTTAAGTAGTGATTTAAAATGTAGGTACATAGCTCCGTACTTTTTTTTTTTTTTTTACAGTTTTCATATGGTTTAATAAGATGGGAAAATATTTGAATAGAGTTGCTTTCCTGATTACTCACCACTAGATAGTGATGGAAATTATCCCTTTTTCTGGTAGTCTTCTTAAATCACAAATACTTTAAGGGTCAAAAGAAGGGTAGAACATGTACCTCTAGGAAGCTGTGGCTGCTGAGCTAAGGCAGGTCCATCTCTAGAAGACCCACCAAGAAGACAAGCATTTCAGTCTGAATGCGACTACCCAGCAGCAGACTGAAGCAGGGGGTTGACAGCACGGATTGTAGGAGAATCGCTGATTTTTTTCTTCTCTTTCTCTTCAATAGTTGTAGGTTGAAAGTGGGCTGGAAGGTGAGTGGGGAAACAGAGGGCTGTAATTGAATGCATTCAAATATTCCAGTCATATACCAGTGTCATATACCTGATCATCTATATGCTCCTGACAAAAGTTGAAATTGGTTTGTTAAATAAAGTGTTTGGCAGTCTGGCCAAATGATCCTGTTGCTAAGTCATTGTATTAAATAAGCATTCGCATTTCTCCTTCTTACTCTCTTGTTTTTCTCCTTTTTTCTTTGTTGTTTTTCTTATCTTTATGTTGCATATCAAGATGCTAAAAGTTTTAGATCTGAAAATCAGATAAGCCTAAGAAGGTTTGGGGTGCTAAGCCAGATGTGATGGAGTCTACCTTAATTCCAGTAGTAGGAAGATTAAGACAATAAGATTGTCAGAATTTAAGTCCAGCATGTTCTGTAAAGTGAGGTCTAGGCCAACAAGGGACAGAAAGACAGTGGAGGGGGACGAGGGAGAGAGGAGGAAGGGAGGGAGGGAGGGAGAGAGGGAGAAGAAGAGAGAGAGAGAGAGAGAGAGAGAGAGAGAGAGAGAGAGAGAACGAGAACTCAAGACAGTTTGAAGAGGGGATGTATCTGTATAAAGCTGCTGAAGTACTGTGAAGTACTGGGGTAGCAGTGGAGTTTCTTTTTACCTCTAAAATTATCGTGACTTTTCTACTGGCAGCTACAGATGGATCATCAAGCACAAAGTTGCTGTTTAAAGAGAAGCAGTTCCTGGGACTTCTTCCCTGAAACACAATCACAGGACGTGCTGGGGCTGGGAGAAGTTGCTCCTTAGGAGGACTATTGTTTAAAGAAGGTGGAGAGACTTTCTTCTCTGCCCATATTAACTCTGAGCCCTTTTTGAAAGGATTTCTTTGATTGGTGCAGTAGGATTCATTTAGAGAAAGGGCCCTGTGGACCCACAGTTAGAAGTTAAATGCCCAAGAGCAGGGCTAGTTACTGGAGAAACAGTGTGGCCCAATTAGTTGGTTTTCTGTCCTTTTGACTTGCAGATAACCCCAAGAAACTAGACTGCTTAGTGAGCTCCGGAGGCCACTGGAGAGTGCAGTCCAAGTCTTCTATCTCCACTCTTGGCCTCAGTGCCCTTTCCTTTTAGTCATGATTCTGTAAATGCAGTCTGCTTGCAAGGCCCCCTGAGCTGCAAGTTTTTGGCATTAAAATTGTTTTCTACCTAGGCATGCTAGGTGTATGACTTGCAATTAGAGAAACATTTGACTGGCTTCACTGGCTGCCTAATGAAGGAATTTACTAAGTTAGGGCTAATTATCTGTCATTTGTCCAGCAAGCTTTTGTTTAACAGCAACCTTGTTCAGGTGTTATAGGGAGTAAAACAGTATTTTCTGTCCTTCATGATCTTAATTTGGGTGAAACAGATAGATACACAGTTAGCATTCCTGTAGGGGAGTGAACTAAAAAGTGTGTAGAGGAACGAGCAATATGTGGCCATATGGAAGAAAGAACAACTGTTCCTTATTGTGGGAGAGACTAGGAAAGCTGAAGGGAGAGGCATTTTAGTCAAACGATAAAGGAGACATAGGAGTTCAGGAGTTGTAGAGGACAGGGCGTTTCAGTAGATTCACAAGCAGTGACACAGAACCTAGAAAGTATCTGGATGCTGAGGGAAAGATACTTGAATTAGCTGGAGATGAGATTGGAAAGGAAACTAGAAGGCTGGACCTTAGAGAACTGGGAATAACTTTTCTAGATTTTATTTTAATGTATGAAAGTAGGCCTGTACATATATATATGGGCCAACAAAGGTCAGAAGAGAATGTTGGAGCCCTAGGGACTAGAGTTACAGATGATTGTGAGCTGCCATGTGGGTGCTGGGAATCAAATTTGGGTCTCCTAGAGGAACAAGTGCTTCAAACCACTGAGCCATGTCTTCAGCTCCAAATATGCTAAGGAATTTTGATTTTATTCTGTATATAATTAAATGTTGAACTCTCTCTCTCTGTGTGTGTGTGTGTGTGTGTGTGTGTGTGAGATATGATCTGATTCACATAGGTTTTGTTCTTTTTTTTTTTTTTTTTTTCTCGAGACAGGGTTTCTCTGAGTAGCTCTGGCTGTCCTGGAACTCACTTTGTAGACCACTCTGTCTCAAACTAAGAGCTTTAGCTTACTTGAGCTTTAATTGCTATCTTAACTCTGGTATTTAATTTTTCTGACCAACTTTCTCTTTGGTAAACTGAAAATAATACCTCCTTACAGAGCTGCTGTGAGGAACACTTGAAATACTTTATAAGTGGCAAACACATGATCAGTAGGTACACAAGTACTGATTGATTGTCCTGGTGAGGGCAGTACAATCCCAAGGGGTGTGTGATATGGACCAAAAATGACAGAAAATGAATGACCTTTATTCTTTTAACCACTCATACGGTCTTTATTGGTAATACTCATGTGGTTACTAGTTTTTTGGCAAACACTCCTAAATGGGAGCAAATTTCTAAAAGAAATTTTTAGACATTGGAAATTTCTCCAAAAGTCCCTGCATCTTTCTTTGAAATAGTCTCACTATATAGCCCTGGCTGGCCTGGAACTCATGGACATCTGCCTGCTTCTGTCTCCTGAGTACTGAGATTAAAGGTATATGCCTTTAATGTCTCCTTTCTCCCTCCCTTCCTCCCTCTTTCCCTCCTTCCCTCCCTTTTTATTGGTATAAATTTATACTTAATAATGGTTTTTGTTCTGACATTTTCATACATGTACATGACTATTTTGATCATATTTACTCTTTATTACCCTTTCTTGTCACACTCTAATGATCCTGTAGCTAGCTAGCTTCTCCTACTTTAATGTCTTTTTTTTTTTTTAAATGACCCAGTGATTTTCCTTAGGGTAGCTTTCAGGAACACTGGTACCTTACCAGTGGCTATACTACCTAAGAAAATATCTCCCTCCTTCACTATTATTATACTGTAGCCTATAGGTCCTTAGGGAGGGGTGGTTTCATGACAAGATGTCAGACCCAATCTTTCACTGCTCTGTAATCACAGTTGCTGAGGTGTAAAGTTCAGTGGCCATGCCGTGCCCTGAAGACAGCATTCTAGCACGCTCCGCCCTTCTGACTTTGTTTCTGTCACCTTTTCTACAATGTTCCTTGAACCTTTGGGTTTATGTACATGTCCATTTTTTTTTAGCATGTTCTTTTACTGAAAAAGGAGGTAACATTTTATAATAAAATTGAAGATTTACATGGAAATATTTCTGATAAAATAGAAGAGATATATAGAGAAACATGTTAAAATTGACAATTTTCATGGAAAATTAAAGAGTAAAATGGTAGACATGAAAAACATTGCTAAATTAATTGAAAAAGGAAGTAGAAACATTTTATGATAGAATTGAAGATTTATGTGGAAAATATTTCTGACAAAATTGTAGAAAAATGTAGAAAAACATATTAAAATTGAAGATTATCATGGAAAATTTTATATACTAGGCATAAAAGTATTCCTAAGTCGATTGAAAGTGGAATTATAAACATTTTCTGATAAAGTTGAAGATTTACATGGAAAATATTTCTGATAAAATTGAAATATATAGAAAAACATGTTGGAATTGAAGATTATCATGGAAAATTATACAGATAAAATGGTAGACATAAAAATGATTCTAAATTGATTGAAAGTGGAATTATAAACATTTTCAGGTAAAATTGAAGGTTTACATGGAAAATATTTCTGATAAAATTCAAGAAATATATATAAAAACACCTTAAAATTGACTATTTCATGGAAGATTATACAGATAAAATGGTAGACATAAAAAACCTTTCTAAATTAATTGAAAGTGGAATTAAAAACATTTTGTGATAAAATCAGAGATTTACATGGAAAACATTTCTGATAAAATAGAATATATAGAAAAACATGTTAAAATTGAAGATTATCATGAAAAATAATGCAGATAAAATGGTAGACTAAAAAAAATTACTAATTGAAAAAAAATATGGAATGCTTCACGAATTTGCGTGTCATCCTTGCGCAGGGGCCATGCTAATCTCTGTATCATTCCAGTTTTAGTATATGTGCTGCCAAAGTGAACACCTGTTTCCTCTCTTAATGCAGGTACTTACTACAGCTGTGTGAGACAGGCTTTGGAAAATGAATAAATTTCAATTACGAATTAATATGCTAGCCTTTTACTTTTAAATAAGTGAGGATGGTTATCCTATCTTAGACCTTCTAATTATTGTTTCAAATGGGACCCAGTACTCTTCCAGAGGTCCTGAGTTCAATTCCCAGCAACTACATGTGCCTCACAAACTATCTGTAATGGGATCTGATGCTCTCTTCTGATGTGTCTGAAGAGAGCGACAGTGTACTCACATACTCAAATGGGACCCAGACCTATGGCTTTAGAACCAAACATAGTTTTCACTAGTTTTGAGTTACTTGTAACTAGGAGACACCTAAAGACCCAACTCTGATTATGTTTAAGATTATAAACTTTGAAGTGAGACAGACTTGTGTTTGAATATTAATTGTACATATGAGCCTCAGGATAATTGGATTGTTGTTCGATATCTTAAACCCTCTTCAGTAAGGATAACCGTATTAATATTTGTTTGATAGAGTTAATACTATTCATTCTCAGTGAAAGGAAACTGTCACTATTCTTGCATATGCATACCTTTTATGATTTTGGTATCCATTCACTAGTCTAGAAATTTAAAGTATTTCTAGAATTTTGCTTTCCTCATTCTTCTAAATCTCTGTAGACGTCTCAATAATAATTCTCAAAGTTGTCTCTTTCTTTTTATTGTTAGGTCTTCCTGCTTGGGGCTGACAGTGATTTTATACTAAAAAAGGTGGAGCTCCAAATATCTTTATGTAAACCTTCTATTTATTTTTATCTGTATCCCAGGGCTCTATATAAAGATTTCATTTAAAAGGTCTTACTTTTTATTTGTTTATTTTTTATTTGATTGTGGGTTTTTTTGGTTTTTTGGTTTTTTTTTTGAAACAGGGTCTAATACGACTCTGTGTGTTCTTGAACTCTAAACTTGGTTGGCCTTGAATAAGATCTTGATCTTACTTGTTTCAGTCAGTGCTGGGATTACAGTGTACTACCATGTCTGGCCAAGTGGATTCACTTTTCAAGTATAGTTTGATATATGAAATTAAATTAAGGAAAAAAGAATACATCTTCTTAGAAAAAGTTTATATGGCAAGTCACTTAAAAAGTTATTTCATTGGGCTGGAGAGATGGCTCAGCAGTTAAGAGCACTGACTGTTCTTCTAGAGGTTCTGAGTTCAGTTCCAGAAAATACTGTGGCAGATATATTGCCTATAGGGACACAGCCATTTTACTCCTGTGTGGTACTGAAACAGGGCAAACAGGTTCTTAGTTTTGTAGAAAGGTCATCTTGAGGGAGAACTGAGTGGGGACTCTCGGACTTGACTAATCAGTCCTCCCTGGGAGTTGCTTTCACCCTCTGCTTTTCTCCCCAGGAAGCTTCAGGCTTTCCAACAGTGACTCATTAACCAGCCACTGCCCTCTGGAGAGGGAGAAGAGGGTGGTGGTAAATGAGCTGGAGGTCAGGCCCCTGAAACAGTATGTCTCTTCAACAAGCTGCAGTGACTGACTACCTTCCCTTTCAGCTTCCCTTACTTACCCTGAGCTATCACCAACATTTCCCTAGAGGAACGCTTTTCTTCTGATAAGTTTTGCTGTTTTTTGTTTGTATGTTTTTGAGACAGTCTGACTATGTATTTCAGGGCGGTCCGTCTGCATCTCTCCATACAAACCAAGATGGCTTGAACCCACAAAGAAGTACCTGTCTCTGCCTTTTGTATGCTAAGATTAAGGGTGTATGGCACCATACCTGGCTGTGACTACTTGAAAAATATTATTTTATGTATGTGGGTAATTTTGTCTGCATATGTATCTGTGTATCGTGTGTGCCTGGTGTCTATAGAGACCAGAAGAGGGTATCTGATTTCCCAGAATTAGAGTAATACAGTTGTGAGCTGCCGTGTGGGTGCTGGGAACTCAACCTAGGTCCTCTGGAAAAGCAGCCAGTGCTCTTAGCTACCAAACCATCTCTCCAGCCCTCCAGTTCTTATTTTTTAAAGCTATGTCATTGTTTTGACTTAAAAAGATGATTCTGAGAAGATAGATGTATAGGTTCCTCTGTGCTGTGGATAGTGTACTAGCTTATTTATTCAGTTATTCAGTGACTTCTCTAAAGCAGTAGAGAATAGCGTTGGGGGATGGTAGGCTACTTAAAAGACTAGCTTGTATAAACAAGTCACCCAACTCCTGAACCTCAGTTGTTTTTTTTTTTTTTCTTTTAATTTTTTAATTTGTTTTTTATTTTAAAGACTGGGTTTCTCTGTGTAGCCCTGGCTGCCCTGGAACTTACCCTGTTGGCCGAGCCGGCCTTGAACTCACAGAGGTTCGCCTGCCTCTGCCTCCCGAGTGCTGAGATTAAAGACATGTACCACCACTGTCTGACTAGATTCCCTGAACTTTAAAACAACCACTTGACATCCTGGCATACTAAATGCTACTCCTATTGTATTTAATAGTACTAAGGCCCTATCCTAAACACTACCATGCTTTGTGTTTTTAATCTGCACATTAACTCAATGAGGGAAATACTATGGTTATCTCTATTTGAGAGAAAACCTGAAAATTAGAAAGATTAAATAACTTGTCTAAGGTCACCTGGCTAGTAAATCAACAATTTGGATCTAGGGGTCATTTGTGTCTGGCCCTAGAGCCATTCCTCTACATAAAACATTCCATCTAAAATTACAGACCTGCCTGGCAGGATGGAGAGTTTGGGTAAAGGCATAAGTCTAATAGGAAGTAGAACTGGAGCCAGGTTATAGAGAGGCCTTGAATAGTATTAATTTATATTAGAATCACTCCAGTTCTGGGATGCCTCTGGGGAGTTACTCTCTATTTTTTCATTGCTAAGGATGAAACCAAAAGCCTCACATATGCTAGGCAGTTTTCATGCACTGTGTTATATCATATCCTCTTCCCTGTCATTTCTTTAAACTGTAACAAAAGGATAATATACATTAAAACTTATAACACTGACTTTTTTTTAAAGATTTATTTATGTATATGAGTACACTGTAGCTGTCTCAAGATATGCCAGAAGAGGGCATCAGATCCCATTACAGATGGTTGTGACCACCATGTGGTTGCTGGGAATTGAACTCAGGACCTCTGGAAGAGCAGTCAGTGCTCTTAACCATTAAGCCATCTCTCCAGCCGAACACTGACATTTTAAACAAGAATAATAAAATGAATACCAAAATGCTGCAGCCTACTAGCTACAATGGGAGCTGGAGTATTACCAGACTCTTTTGAACAACTGTGTGCTTCTAATTTACCACCACTCTCCAGCTTCTATCAGAACTGACTCCTGCACTGCGAGTTCTTCCACAACCCCTTTCTTTACTCCCCCACCCCTTTCCCCTTTTGGTGGGGTAATGAGTAGCTTGTAGAACCAGGCAGGAGCCAAGTGATCTTTCTTAGCTGAGAAGAAAGAGAAGTGGAGAAACTAGCCAAACTTCTTGGCTAGCCCATAAGTTAGTTGGCCTAGAAGTGTAAAGACTTGGCAGGGAAATTCCAGAGGAGATTTTAAGTCTTCTATGGCTGTTCAACTGGAACCTGTTACCTTGTGTTTAGAGCAGGGGCAAGGTAGAGAGATACAGTATCAACTCTGTCTTTGCTGTGAAGTTTCAGGGCTCACAATACTAAATGGAGCAGCAGAGATTGGGTGGGGAGTTTAGTAGGCCTTTTATTTTTATCCAATGCAATTTTAGGGTATGCCAGTCTTTAATTATTTTTGCCATTTCTTTTAATAAAATGTGAAATTTGTATTTGTGGTAGTCCTTTGAATATGAGCCTTCCTATCTGCTAATAGCAGTTGCTAAGTACAGACTACAGAGGGATGGTGAGAACAGGCTATAGGTCTGGGAGAAACAATGTGTCTGCAGTGTTGGGTATGGCTCTCACCAACACCTTATCCCCTCTTCTCAGCACACACATTCTTTTAGTAGCCAGAGTTGTGTTTGGAAAGCTGCCATACAAATGTAGTTCAGTGGAGCAGATTTAATGAGCTTTGGTAAGCTAGGGACTATGGCTGGTCGTAGAGAGGGAACTGGGGTATGCCCTTAAGGAGTTGTCATTCTAGATGAAAGATAAGACTTTCTCGAAAATATATGTGAGCCATTTCTTGATCTTTGTACATGATTATCACACACACACACACACACACACACACACAATGTGTTTATTGGGAAGGTTCCCACTCATCTTGAATCAGGGGCTCTCAGTGCTGCTTCCTCCTGAGGGAGCATCCTTCTGTCAGCCTTGCTTTTCCACCTGTAGACTGACAGAGGACAGTGGAGCAGCAAACACACAAGACAACTGTTTGTGCATGGCTAAAGACCGTGATGATTTTATAGTATCCTGGGCATTTCACGTCCATAAAGTAGGAATTGGGGCTCTGCACCAGGTGCTTTTTCTTGTGTTTCCTCTTCTCTTCTGGGGAGGGATGAAGGAGATCCTTTGCGAGAGACATGTTCTCGTAGGGAGGTTGTCACCACTGGAAAGGGTTATTATAATTTTTAAACACTTTAAAAAGCATGTGTTTGTGTGTGTCAGAGAACAGCTGTTGGGAGTGAGTTCTCGTCTACCATGTGGATCCTAGGTCTTCAAACCAGATTATGCTTATCTGCTGAGCCATCTTGTCTTTTTGTACATGTTATTAGAAATAAATCCAACGATAAAAACATAATGTAGGAAGTCCCCAAGTGATTGTCTCCAATAATCCACTACTGTTACCGGTTTAATATTGGAGGGATTGGGACTTGAGGTATCCCTATAAAGTAAAAGCTGAGAGAGGGACTGGTAGGGAAAAGGTGGTCACACTAAAGGTACCATCCCCTGTTCCAGGAGGAACATCTCCAACCATCTTCTGCTGGGACACTCTGGTGACAGAAACCAACCTTTGTGACGCATCCACTAGCACCTTCTGTGCTGAAAGTCAGTGTGTTGGGCACCTCGCAAATGTTACTGAGGTAATACTTGCACTCTTGAAGCAGAGGAGGCTCTGCTTTCATCTAGGAATGTGAGGAGTCCTTGCCAGGGTTATGTGGTTAGCTGCAAGTGATTTGTGATGTGTGTGTAAGATAGTCACTCTGTGGCTTAGTTTCCTCATGTCTAAAGTTGAGTGGTAGGACTGGAGAGATGGCTCAGTGATTAAGAGCACCTGACTACTCGTCCAAAGGTCCTGAGTTCAATTCCTAGCAACCACATGGTGGCTCACAACCCTCTGTAATGGGATCCAGTGCCCTCTTCTGGTGTGTCTGAAGAGTGACGGTGTATTCACATAAATCTTTTTTAAAAAACCAACTTAAAGTTGAGTGGTAATTTACCTGCTTTATAAAGAGGTGTTGAAGCCTAATGAAATGATGCACATGAGGTCAGTAGGATGGTTTGAGGCACATTAGTAAGTTCTTAGTAAGCACTAGCTACTGTCTATTGTGTCCTGTTTCTTCAGATCCTCATCTCCTCCTCACATTTGATTCACATATGCCATATACTATCTTCCCTGTAACAATTCCTCCTCCTCCTAGTTTTGTTTTGTTTTGTTTGAGATAGACTGCTACTTTTGCCTTGGCTGGACCTGAACTCTAGTAGTAGATCAGACTGGCCTTCTGCCCCAGCTTCTAATTGCTAGGACTGTAAGCACACAACACCATGGTGGGTTTGAGTCTCCTGCTTTTTGTCAGCTTCTTTCTCCTCAATGCTTCTCATTCCTTTTTTAACTCTTCTCTTTTACTCTACCATCTGTGTCCTCAGCATCTTTCCTACCTATTGGGGAAGCCTCCTAACTCACCTTGCTGCTAGAGCACCATCTCTGTTAAAACCATCCTAAACCCTTTGATTCCTTGAAGTTCAAGATTCCCCAGTTCTGACCTCAGTTTACCCTTGGCACCTGTTCTTTCACTGCTACCACACCTTTTTGCTTTCCTTTCCCCAGATGAAAAAAATGATTTTGTGCTTGGAGATCCAGATTAAAATATCACTTCAGTTTCCTAATCCTTCCTTCATCTAAACTGGTTAGTTTCATTGCATCTTTTATGAGTTAATATGTACCATCTTGGAATAAAAACTTGTAGTCCATTTCTGATCTGTGGAATTATAACCCTAACTCAGACGGATATAATTCTTGTATGGGTATTCTTAACAATGTTTAATAGCAGTACGTTGCACATAGTTCATTAAATGTTTCTAGTTGTAAAGTGAGGGAATTCCTTTTATCTATCTCAGCAGGTGTCCAGTGGGTGGCAACAATGTTGTGGTCTTGTCTGAGTCTGACCTTTCTTTTAGTCATATAGTTGCAGCAGACTCTGAGGATGATGAGTCCCTGTGCTTGTGCCTGTTGAGGGCTCTAACCAGTGCCTGCCATACTTAGAACTGTGCCTTGGCCCCTAGACCCCTCCCCACAAATGCTCAGGATTAGGTTCTGGCACCACAGCTGGGATTTTGGCGGCCATTCCAGTCAACAATAGCGCAGCTATCCGGACGGGACAGCGAGGCCTGCGCTCCGCGGCTGGAAACTGCCTGGGCTGTTTGTTTGGGTGGTTGAGTGGGAGGAGCAGGCACACAGCATGACATCTTGGCCTTGCTCCGCAGAAGGTACGGGCTGGAGAGATTTCCTGCAGAGAACGGGCGAGGGTGGCCAAGTCCTAGAGCAGGGGCAGGCCGCGAGTTTGAAGGAGGCCTGCGCTTTGTGTGGTGGGGAGCCGGCGGGCGGCTGTGTGCGCCTGCAGACACGCCCCCCCCCTCGCAGGCGCCGCAGGAAGCTGCCCTGTAAAAGGCCTGCGTTGTGCCGCTCCCCTGCGCTCGGCTCCCAGGCTTCCTCTGCGCCGGGCGCCTTTCCCGCCAGGGGCCGGCCGTGGGTTCGGCGTCTCTGGGCCTACCGGATAGGGCTGCTCTCAGAGGTGAACTGTAGGCCATCACTGCTACTGCCTTAAGCCAGGCTGGAAAGCGGCGAAGGGGAGTGTCCTGGCCATCTCAGGTTGGTGAGGCGGCCACCACGGGTGCGCTTTTGTGTGTTTACGCCACAGCCTCCAGCCCTTGCTGCGCGTGATCTCCCTTCAGCAATGGAGCCTGCGGGCTTGCGCCCTAGCCCCCCCCCCCGCCTCCGCCCCCGCCCCAGTCCCCGCACGTCCTGCTCAGTTTCTAGGGCACGGGCTAGCTTCGCCTGGGTCCTCCTGGTAGGCGTTCCCCCTCCCCCAGAGCTCTTGGCTTTGCTGTTGCTCCCAGACCGCGCGGAAGCTAGCTGTGCCTTTAAAGAAAGCAGACTCCTAGCTGTGACGCACTTCTGGCTGTCTGCCAGGAAGATTGCTTCTGCCTGGCGGACTGAAGAAACCCAACAACTTTTCTTTTGTGTGTGGGGTTACTTTCCACTGCCCCCCCCCTTACTCCTGTCCTTTCAAGATTTAAATGCTAATGGCGGATTAAAACCTGTAAATACGTTTGGCTTTAAGAGTCCGGTAAGGCCCCCAGCACTAAGACTTTTTCTCCCTCACTCTTTCTCGGGGGTGGGGGTGGGGTTGTTCAAAAAATGGACGAGAGGGTGGGGTGGTTCATTCCCCTCCCTTTGCTGCGCCATCCTTAAAGGGGAGGGAGAGGAAAGGGAGAGCAAGTAAACACAGAAACGAACAGTTGCTGGCCGCAGAGCTTGCCAACATCCGGGAGTTGGCGCCTTTCTTTCCCCTCATAGATGTCAGCGTGTTTTTGTTTGGAGGGAGTAATGTGTGCGCCTGTCCTAGAGCTGTAGAGACGGCCCAGTAGAGGGCTTCCTGTTTCCTTGTGTGGTCCTAGATGTTTTTGCGGTGTTGGACAGTGAAAACGTGCCCTTTTTTTTTTTTCAGCTGCCAGGGATCTGAGTGTGTGAATGTAGTGGTTGAGGATAGGTGCTGATGAACTACCCCAAGGGCTGTGTATGTGCGCTTGCGCGGGCCCTTCACACAGTATCCGCCTGTAGGCCGCAGTCTAGTTCATGTTTGCAGCCTTTCTACTAACGTATTTCAGATTTTAACCTTACAGAATATGGGGGAAAGGAATAGGTATCAGTATTGTTAGCTCCGATTAACCCCGGGAATGTGAAAATAGACTGACCTCAACAGAAGCATATCGTCCTTTAATTAGAACAATGAAGGGCAGCAGTCTCTCTCGGGAGTGGAGACTGCAAAGATACAAAGGGCTTGGAGTTTTATAGGGCAGAAAAGGGAACTTTTGAAGGTTGGAGATCTGTACTCTGCAATCTCAAAGCTGTAAATACTCAAGGGGGTTGGTGTTTGGACTGTCTTGTCAGGAGCTTCCCAGTTCCTAGATGTCATGTGCCTGTCATCTTTACTTCTGGGAGTTTCTCAGTCCTGAGGCTTTTAGGTCATTAACAAACTCTTTACCTCCTCTTCCTTCCCCCTTTTGAGACAAGGGTCTTGCTTATGTGGTCTTACCTGCCCTAGAACTCAGCCATCTTCCTGCCTCAGCCTTTCAAAGTGCTCTAAAGGTGTGAGTCACCAAAGACAACTAGGAAGCAACCTTTGAAGAAAGAATGGAATGTGGGTTTTTCCTGAAGTCTCTTCATTCCTTTCCAGATTCTCAGGACTCTGAGTCAGAAATCTAGGTTACAAAGAGAGTGGTGTGTGTGAAGAGGGAGAGGAAGTAGAGAATTTGTCCAGTAACTTCATTTGCCTCTGATTTCAGAAATGCTGAGAAACAATTGACTTGTCCGCATCGCCTACTCAGGGCTTCCCCCATAATAGAGAAAAGATAACACTTTTCTTGGCTTTTGTCCCCCTTTTTTTCTTTTTGATATAAATGGTGGTGGCGCATGCCTTTAATCCCAGCACTTGGCGGGCAGAGGGAGGCAGATCTCTTGAGTTTGAAGCCAGTCTGGTCTACAGAGCAAGTTCTAGGATAGTCAGGTCTACACAGAGAAACCTGTCTTGAAAAAACTAAAGGAAAATCATCCCAAATCAACTCAGCCCCTTTTAAAGCCGGAGGCCACACCAGCAAGACAGCTCCTTTTTTTTTCCATTAATCATTCCATTCGTTTATATGTCAAATGATATCCACTTCCTTGTTATCCCTCCACAACCCCCCCATCCTACATCCACCCTCTCCCTCCTCCCCTTTGCCTCCGTGAGGATGCTCCCCTACCACCTATCCTCTCCCACCTCGAAGCTTCAGTATCCCCCTTCACTGGGGCATCAAACCATCACAGGACCACAGGCCTCCCCTCCCATTGATGTCAGACAAGTCCATCCTCTGCTACATGTGTATCTGGAGCCATGGGTCCCTCCCTGTACACTCCTTGGTTGGTGGTCTACTCCCTGGATCACTGGGTGGTCCGGCCAGCTGATGTTGTTCTTTCTACAGGGTTGCAATCCCCCTCAGCTCCTCTGTTTTTGTTTTGTTTTTTGTTTGTTTGTTTTTCGAGACAGGGTTTCTCTGTGTAGCCCTGGCTGTCCTGGAACTCACTCTGTAGACCAGGCTGGCCTCGAACTCAGAAAACCACCTGCCTCTGCCTCCCAAGTGCTGGGATTAAAGGCGTGCGCCACCACCGCCCTGCCTCCATTTTTGTTTTATTGTTTTCATTTTTTGTTTGTTTATTTAACGGGTACACTGTAGCTGTCTTCAGATACACCAGAAGAGGGCATCAGATCCCATTACAGATGATTGTAAGTCACCATGTGGTTGCTGGGAGTTGAATTCTGGAAGAGCAGTCAGTGCTCTTAACAGCGGAGCTATCTCTCCAGCTGTTTGTTTGTTTGTTTGAGAAATGATTTCTCTATGTCACCCTGACTGGTCTGAAGCTTGGTATGTGGATCAAGCTGGCCTCACTGAAAAAGATATGCCTGCTTCTGCTGAGGCCATGGACCACTACACCTGGTTTTGTTGTTGTTGTTAAGACAAGCAATTCTCCTGTCTCCACCTCCCGTGTATAGTGAATAAACATTTTATCAAGGTAGTTTGGTCTTTGCCAGGGCCCTCTAGGGTACCATACAAGGTTAAGATCCAAGACACAGGTTGTTTGCTTGTGTTTCTTGATGTATTCCTCCCAGAGGAACTCGCAACATCAGTGTTGAGTCCACCAGAGCAGAAGTTGCTCAGGTGAAGGAGAGGGTATCTGTTTTAGGGAGTGGTGCAAGAGCCTGGAATTTTTATAGCTGTGACCAGGGCAAGTGAAAAAAAGAAAAGCAAACAAACAAAAATTAAGTAATTAGGTTAAGTGATGGTTACATTTTGCCTGAGCTCGGCCATACAGATGGGGCAGTCATTTTCTTACCTGTGAGTATCTGAGCCTTTGGAACCTTCGAGTTGAGGTCTGGTGGGTTTGAGGGATGACACCTTGAGGTGGAAGCCTGTGGCCCTAACATTCTGGGAGTAGGAGCAGTAAAAGAATGAGGGTTTGGTGCTGGCAGGGGCTCGAACTGGTTAGTAGCTGAGACCAAAGTTCACTTACCTCAAGTGTTATCTTGAGCTAAGGTGGTGGTGTTCAGGTGGTTAGCTGTTAAGAGGGAGCTGGAGACCAGACTGGGGGTGGGGGTGGGGGACATGGGAAGAAGGAGTTCGGCTGCCTTATAGACCCTCTGGCATATCACCTAAAACTACATTTTTTTTTTCAGAAGAGATCGCCAGAGCTGAGCAACCTGACCCTCTCTCTGGCAGGTGGTTTACATTAGCCTCAGCTCTTATGGGAAACCATGGCTAGTCTTTTAACTCTTTCAGATCCAAAGAGTGCGGACCAGATGGTAGCGTATTTCTTGATGTCACTCTCCTTGTCCTGACACATCTTTTGTGGAAACATAGAGGACTTACTTCCTTCCTTCCTTCCTTCCTTCCTTCTTTGAGTCTTCCCTCCCTCCCTCCCTCCCTCCTTTTGTTTTTCAAGACAAAAATTTCTCTGTGTAACCCTACCTGTCCTGGAACTCAGTCTGTAGACCAGGCTGGCCTCTGACTTACAGAGATCCCCCTGCCTCTGCCTCCTGACTGCTGGGATTAAAGATGAGCACTACCACCCGACTTATAGAGGATATCTTCTAAATATAGAAATTGGTCATGATACAGGGAACTATGTTATGGCAGCCTGGAAAGTGTAAAGAGGACAGAGGGGACAATAAATCTGCAAGGTCACTTTTTTTTTTCTGTCTTCCTTGGAATGGGGAAAAGAGAGGGTACTTTATCAGCTTTGGGAAGCCTCATTTTTGGATTGTGGGTACATTTCATTTTCAAAGAACCAGGTATATGGGAACTCTTAAGGTTCAGGGTCCTGGCGTACCATCTGGATTTTGTTGTTCTTGTGGTCAGAGTGAGCTGGGGTGGGTCTCAGATCCTTCTGTGAAATGGCTCACAGAAGGCTACAATTGCAGGGAATCTGTTTTTCCATCACCATCACCCAGTCTTCTGGGTGGAGCCTGCCTCAAATTTCAGGGGGAGGGTGGAGAGGATGGTGTTCTGGCTGAGAGCCCTTGGCTGCTGTGTCGAAGACTGCTTAAAGCTGTAGTCCCAGTGCTGAGCACTGTGGGCTACTGGTTTCAATCATCGTTGCTCACAGAAGCCATCCTTACCAGCCAGGGGCTATGCCTTCCTAAAGCTGCACTCTGGTGTCTTGAGGAAGTGCTCTTTGTAATCCTCGATGCTAAGATCTTTCAGAGGTTTCTAGTGTTGAGTGTTGGATTCCTAATTTCTGTACCTGGTAGATTGTTCTGGGCAGGACACCAGAGGTTTTATAAATTTTGCCTCTGAGATGAAAGAAAGAGGTTGCTTAAGCCTCAGGAGATTGTTAGCAGCATAGGTGTACTCAGGAGATTGTTAGCAGCATAGGTGTACTCAGGAGATTGTTAGCAGCATAGGTGTACTCAGGAGATTGTTAGCAGCATAGGTGTACTCAGGAGATTGTTAGCAGCATAGGTGTACTCAGGAGATTGTTAGCAGCATAGGTGTACTCAGGAGATTGTTAGCAGCATAGGTGTACTCAGGAGATTGTTAGCAGCATAGGTGTACTCAGGAGATTGTTAGTAGCATAGCTGTAGTCTTTGAGTAGATAAGATTTGTTTCCTGTTGTAAATGGAATTTCTGGGTAGTGGGCTTTGCTGGGGAGCTCTAAGCTACATTTGGCTTGTTACTGAAGACTACAGAGACTTTTTCCCTTCTAGTTCTGGGAATTGAACCCAGGACCTTACACAGGTTAGGTAAGCATTTCACACAGCTATAAAAACTCTGACCTGAACACCCCAGTTTGAGCAGTTGACTATTGCCCCCTTCATCCTACAGGCTAAGTTTGGTCTCTTAAGCTATAGGCTGGCCAGCTACACACACAAAATAACCTAATTTCAGTGCACTGGTTGAGATCATCATGAACTGGTCCCAAGGGCTGGGCAGTCAGTCAGTGCCCACAGACAGGCACAAGGAAATCATCCAGGACTGAGGGACACATGGGTCCCTTAGCATGTCTGCCCTTTTGAGAAAAACTTTACTTGTGACCAACCAAAGTCCACATGAAATTAGCTGGCTCATTTCTCAGTCTGTATCACTGATATAACAGCTGATAGTTATCACATTAGGTTTTGCAGGGTCAGGAAGTAGTTATAATTAGTAGTTACTTATAGTTAACATTTAATTATTCTCTTTTATTAGTGATTAAAGTATGTTTAATTTTACTCCTCACCCTTCTAAAAAAAACCCTCAAAGGCAGTGATGTCACTGTCTTCTGTTTCCCATGTAGTTTCCAGGACAGGAAAAACAAGAAGGGACTAAGAAAAGACTTTTTGGTTGGTTGATGAGTAGAGCACACTTGAATAGGAGGTTCCAAGGCATGATGGAAAGTATATTACCAGAGTATGAATCTCTTCTTCATTACTTGACTTAGTGCCTTATTGTCAAAAAATGGTGTCTTTTTTTTATTCCTAGTACTTTGTGTTCAGAAAGTACTTAGCAGCTGTTGGTTCTGCTGACCTTACATTTAGATGTAATAATATTTATAGAACTGTATAGGTGAAATGCCTTTCTATTCTTGCTCATCTTTCTAGAGTAGTGACATAGAGAGCAGTTGTGCAGGAGGTGGGAGAGGACACTTGTGCTCTTGGAGATTGTGGGAGTCATACTGGGAAATACTTGCCCAAGTCTGTGATCCCATGGGTCTGATCTGTTGGCAGGCAAATGGCAGATTCTCAGGGGCAAAGGAAATTGGGGCTAAGAATACTGGGACAAGTGCCTAATCTTATATTAAATGTTCCCTGGGGGTGGGGGTGCTTGGGCGATGGCTCAAGCTGGTAAAATTCTTACTGCCCAAGTGTATGAATCTGAGTTCATTTCTTCAGTACCCACTGGTGCTGGTGCTATGGATTTCTCTTTAATCCCAGTGCTGGGAAGGCAGAGGCAGGAAGGTCTCCAAGTCCATGGACTTTGTTGTAAAGCAGAACCAGAAATCAACCTTTTTATTTAAGAACAGAAATAATTTATGTGTTGATTACCTGTTATGTGCCAGGAACTATGCTGTTAGCATTACTACAGTAAGGTAAGGTTTATATGGATCCATTTTGCAGATGAAGAAATGGACAAAAAGAGGTTATGTTAATTGTCTAAAGTCACATGACCGTGGCTTCATGGAATCAGTACTCAGACCCTGGTTGGTTTTCAAAACCATGACTGTTCCTTGTAGAAGGGTACCATGTCCCAAAGAGCAGAACACAGACCAACTTTGAATGTTGTGTTTTCCATACCTGGGTGATTATGAACATTTGGTTGAGTACAAGATTTTTTGCAGTAAACCCTGACAATAATAAGCTTTAAAGTAATTTATGCCTTTACGCTGCAGTCTCAAAATTTCTGTACTGCCTTAGAGGATTGAGTGCTAGTGATTTGTTGATGTGTTCAGAGCTGGTAAATGGAACTGCTTTTCTTTTATTTATTGACCAGAGATCTTGATTTATTAACCATGCTTTTTTCTTGGGTTCTAGGTGGATTAGAGTGACTGGCTGGAATCACAAAGATGACACTCCATGCCACCCGGGCAGCTACGCTTCTCTCTTGGGTAAATAGCTTTCTTTCTTTTCTTAAATAAGATGTGCAGCAGAAAAAACTTCTATAAGCCAGAGCTCTGCAAAGTCTTCTCATTGCAGAGCAGGTAACTTTTCATAAAACTACTCTGCATATCATATAGCTCAGGACAGACTTCTCTAAGGTATTCCTTTTGGTCATGGAACAGAACATTGGAACACTGTGTGTGGGAACCCAGTCTCATCTGTTCTGTATACTTTCCTTTTTTGTGTGTGACAGGGTCTCACTATGTACCTAGTCTTACCTGGCCTGAAGCTAAGTGAGTTCTTCCTGCCTCTGCCTCTTAAGTGCTGGTATCAGAGGTATGCACTACCACACTGGGCTGTATACTTCTCTGACTAAAGGTTGACTGTTGACCTTGATGGTCCACGTTGGCAGGAACGTGGGTCTTAAAAGACCTAACCTTTGAACAACAATGTCTTCCTCATTGTCTTTATTCCATTTCCATCTGTTTCCATTGCTCAGTTTCTGCCTTCTCCTCAGTTTTAAAATGAAGATGGATATTTTATGTGTTCTTTATTGTTTCACTGAATAAAAATAGCGGAAACCAAATGTAGTGTATTGTAAAATTAAGACAGTATTGTCTTTCACCTGACACTGTACAATACATGCTTTCCTGTGCTCCCAGAGGGAAGACCGTTAAGTCTTTATCTAAATTCAGAACTGGATGTAAATGAGTATAATATTATGTGAGACTTAGGATAGCATTGTTATCCTGAAGTACAGAATTTTTATAACTACTATATCTTTTTATAATAGATATTCTCAATTTTTTAGAATATTCTAGTCTAAATACCTAGTCTACGGTTATTATAATATTGTGTTTATCTACAATCATTAGGAAGGGAGATTTTTTTTTTCCTAGTAGCAGTATTGAGTTTTCTATCAGTATTGCTAAAAGATATTTAAAGTCTCCTACCCGCCTTTAATTTAAGACAGTGTCTGAGCAAGTCACTTTGCACAGGTTTATTTAGGGTGCCATGTTCAGGTCTCAGTGTAATTCATGCGTTTTTCAGTGTGTTTCTTTACTCAGTTCATCTAGTACTGAAAGCTTGCTCCTTTTTCTTGATCAGCCGACCATTTTCATAGCAGGATTTGTTGATGATCCCTGGTTTTTCTGCAAATACTTCATTGACTTTTTCCCAATAGAGGAGAGTTGAGTTCACTGGCAGCCTCCACATCACCCAAAGTTACTCTGGCTAGAATGGATAGAAGACTAGCTTTTTTAAAAAAAATTATTTATTGTTAGGGGTGGAGAGAGGAGAGATGGCTCAGCAGTTAAAAGCATTTGCTGATGCTCTTGCAGAAGACCTAGGTTTGGTTCTCACAGTCACATGGTGACTCACAACTTTCTATAACTCCAGCTCTAGGGGATCTGATATTGTTTGGCCTCAGGTACTACATGCATCTGGTGCACCTACGTACAAGAGGCAAAATATTCATGAACTAATTTTCTGATAGCAGCTTGAAACAGGGCTTTTGTTTGTGAAAAAAAATGGTATAAAATATATAGATAATAGGGCTAGAGAAATGGCTCAGTAGATAGAGCATAAACATGAGGGCCGAGTTCAAGTGCTCAGAACCTATGTAAAATTAAGCATGTTAGCCTATGTCTGCAATCCCAGTGTACCTGTGGCAAGGTGTAAGGTAGGGACAAGAGAATTCCCAAAGCTCAAAAGCCAGCTAGCCTGGTCTATGTAGCTGTGAACAGTGATAACAAAAGACACCCTGTCTCAAACAAGGTTGGTAAGGATTGATATCTGAAGTTGTCCTCTGACTTAACACATATACCATGTATTATGTGCTCATATACACACACATACACCATACACATACACACATATATGCAATCACACATAATGTATGTACATGTACTTGATAATTAAAGCTGTCATTTAAAGAATTACCCAGAGTAGCTGGAGAGTACTCAGAATTATGAGTACTCACTCACTGCATTTGCAAAGGACCAAAGTTTGGTCCTAGTACCACATCAGGCAGCTTACAAATTTGCCTATAAATGTATAAATCACTGAAATTTTGGAAGAAATAAAACCTTTAACCAGCAACATTTTAATAATTCACTTTCAGCATTTTTATGATTTTTTTTTTTCCTTCTTGAAACAGTGCTGGTGATGAAAATCAGGCCTAGTGGCTTGCCTATAAAACCAGTTCTATGGGCTCTGGTGCCCTCTGATCTGAGAGGGCACTTAATAAACATGAACTCATGGAGGTACACATTCGTACACATAATAAAAAATAAATCCTAAAAATAATTACCTCGGGAAAAAACTAGAAGAAAAAAACTTTGTCAGTGCTGAGACTATAGTTGAGTATTAAGCACTTAATAGCAAGTGTGAAACTCTAACTTGACGCCCCAGAAACTCCCCCCCAAAAACTAATTTTGTCAAGGCTCTGTAGAGGTGTAGTTACATAGTAGGGTACTTGTCTGCATTCACTAGACCTGTTTTTCATCACCAGCACTGTTTTAAGAAAAATAAAAATAATCACAAAAATGCTGAAAGTGAATGTATTAAAATGTTGTTGGTGAAAGGTTATATTTTTTTTCTTCTAAAATTTCGGTGATTTATATTTTGTCTTACTTAAAGTATAGTTTCGAACTCTTTTGTAAATAGTAGGTTGTGATAAATTGTTGCAGACATTACCAGCAATGCTTGAGATGTCCAGTGAGCTGTGTCCTCACACTGATGTTTATGCTCTGGCTAGGGATGGAAGACCTTAACTTCTTTTTTTGTTTTGTTTAGTTTTCTTTTTTTTATTTCTTACACTCCATATTTTATACCCTCCTCCAGTCCTGTCTACTTTCTGACTGTTCCACATCCTGTACCTTCTCCTACCCCCCTGTCTCCACGTGGATGTCCCCACCCCTCACCCCACCTGACCTCTAAGCTCCTTGGGGCCTCCAATCTCTTGAGGGTTAGGTGCATCATCTCAGAATGAACACAGACCCGGCAGTCCTCTGCTGTATGTGTGCTGGGGGCCTCATATCAGCACCAGCTGAATGTTGCCTGTTTGGTGGTCCAGTGTTTGAAAGATTTCGGGGGTCCTGATTAAATGAGACTGCTGGTCTTCCTACAAGATTGCCCTTCTCCTCAGCTTCTTTCAGCCCTAATCCAACAACAGGGGTCAGCTGCTTCTGTCCATTGGTCGGGTGTAAATACCTGCGTCTGACTCTTTCAGCTGCTTGTTGGGTCTTCTGCAGTGCAGTCATGCTTGGTCCCTTTTTGTGAGCACTCCATAGCATCAGTAATAGTGTCAGGCCTTGGGACCTCCCCTTGAGCTGGATCCCACTTTGGGTTTGTCGCTGGGCCTTCTTTTCCTCAGACTCCTCTCCATTTCCATCCCTGTAATGCTTTCAGAGAGGCACAATTATGGGTCAGAGTTGTGACCCATAAGTTGTGGGATGGCCCCCCTCTCCCTCATTTATTGAGACATGGTTTCTCTGTACAGTCCTGGCTGTCCCAGAACTTGCTCTGTTGATGAGGCTGGCCTCAAACTCACTGAGGTCTGCCAGCCTCTGTCTCACAAATGCAGGGAGCACCACCAGTGCTGCCTGTCTGAACCTCAACTTCTTTGCCTTTGAATGGTTTCCTATCCTTCAGCAAATAACACTAGAATAAAATGTTCCTGTATTTATAAATCAGACTATATCTAGAATATTAAAAAGCAAAGTTTTTACATCAAAACCTGTTTTGTGAGTTTACCTTTCTCTCTGTGAAGCGTGTCTCCAAGGTAACCCTGTCTATGACTTTGCTTCTCTCAGCAGGACACTTAGCTCTAGGAAAAAGGCCTTTTTTTTTTTAACTTTTTATTCTTTTTTTGAGTTTCCCATCATGTTCCCCAGTCCCACTCATCTCCCTGTCCCCTCATATCCATCCTTCACTCTTGCAACCTCCTCCAAATAGAAACACTAAACAAAACAAAATAACAAAGCATAGAGAACATCTTGTCATGGAAGCCGTAGTATGTCACAGTGTGTCCCACAGTATATCCCCCTTTCATTGCAATGAGTTATTGGTCTGGTTCAAGATCTCTGGCTTCTGTGACACCATTGATATTGAATCCTCATCAGGACTCCTTCTGGTTATCCTGTTGTTGCCCTGTGTCATGGAGATCCTGCAGTTTTGGAACAGCAGGACTGACCCTTTGACACATCCCAACCATTCCCAGATGATGCACATTTTGCGGTGGGCCATCTCAGAGCCCTGGGTCTGGGCCTGAGCAGTAGCAGAGCTGGTCAGCCCACTGGCTTTCTCTTCTCCACACTGCCAGAGTGAACTCTCTAGCACTGCTCTTGCTTGGCCGCCCGATGCCACCATCGGCAGGAGGTAGGGTTAGCTCTTTTGCTATTCTGCCCTTGGGGGCCACCTCACCAGCACCCATGCCTTCAGAGCCAGCTTCACTGTGTTGCCCAGGCGAGGTGCAAGGCCCACTTTTCTGATTGCTACAGCCACTGAAGGAGCAGAGCGAGCTCTCCTGCTCTCATGACCCCAGAGCCAGCTCTCCCAGCTACTGCAGGTGCCAAGAGGGAAAGGGTGGGGAGGGTATTACCCTTGTAACCTCACCAGATGAGCTGGCTCACCTGCTCTCCTTAACCAGGACCAGCCATACTGTGCTGCCCAGGCAAGGAGCAGGGCTAGCTCTCCCAACTGCCACAGGTAGCAAAGGGTACCTATGTTACCTCACACCAGATGAGTGGTGAGTGAGGGGGCCAGGTCTCTCATGCTCTTGCCCTTACCCTTAGGGCTGGTTCACCTGAGCTCTGACCAGAGTCATCTCTGCTGTGCTGTCCAGGTGAGGTTCAGGGCTAAGCTCCTGACCCTGTTGGTAGCTATCCCAACTGCCAGAGGTGTCAAGGGGCAGGGGACATCACCTCTGCACCCGTGCCACCCCATGGCGGACGTGTGGCAGTGTCAGCTCTCCCATACATGCTCTCAGGGCTGACTCACCCAGTGTGCCTGGGTCAGCTCCACCGTGCTGCCTGCCGGAGGTGCAGACTCACTCCTGAGAGTGCTGCCAGTGGTTAGGGATGGGCCCAGCTCTCCATACATAGCTCTGCATCCAGTGAGGGGCAGGGGCAGTTTCGCCCAGCCTCTAGACATCCAGGTGGTCCTTCATGGTGTCCCTGACTAGGGATATCCCCATGTTCTCTTGTAGTAATATGAGCCATGGACATTAACAGTGACCCTTGCCTCTATGGAGCCACAGACTCAGACATGGTCCTCAGCAGCAGCTCTGCCTGGGACCTCACCATGAGCCCGTGTGGCAGGGCTGGCCACTCCCACCAGGCTACTCCTCTCTACCCTTGAGTCTCCAGTTCCATCTCTCTTCATAATGCTCAAGCTGCTCCACTCTCTCTCTCTCCCATCTGACACCACTTGCACATTGTGGTGGCTCCTCCTGCAGGCTCGCTCCATGGCTGGCAGGCACCTGGATGACATCCTTTAGCCCTGCGGTGTGGCATGTTGGCACACAGGTGCAGATGTCTATGGCCTGCCTGTGTCATGCACTGTAGGGCAGGTCTGACCGCAGGTCTCTGTCTGTCTTCCTCCTCTTACGCTGTGTTTCCTGGATGTGATTTGATATAATATGATTTTTATGAGTCCTAGGCATAAAACAGCTTTGGCCACCAAGCCAGCCATCAAGCTAGGATGAGCGAAGGTCTGCCATCTGCTCTGTCCCTCACTGATGCAAGAACACCACCACCACCAAGGTGTCCCTTTGCCCATTGCAGGGGGTAGAAGCCTGATCTTTACATATGAAACCAGTTCAGTTATTGGCATCAGTAGTTCGCCTCAGTTTTAGAGCCTTTTCATTTGAGAGACTCATAATTTAAACTTTCCTTTTAAAATTCTCAAATTGATATCATTAGCAAGCAACGTGTACATCTTTTGCACTCAAAGTTACTCTAAAGCAAAGTGTTTTTAAGGTGAAACAGACTTTCTAGCTATATAATGTGGCGGCTGCAGCGGTGCTGGTTGAGGTCAGCTGTAGTGGTGAAGCCGGAGCCCACCATCAACTCCATCACAGAAATCTGAGGATCCATTTGAGTACAACGTATAGACCAAATTTCCTCTGTATCAATGTAGAATCAGAGACTTACTGGCTACTCAGACAGCCGACCTGGGATCCTCCATGGTGATCTCAATGGCTTTGTTGGGGGCAGACGTCCCAGGGCTGTGCCAGTCCTAGGCTTCCAGGTCAGAAGATAGATGCAAGCGTTTTCCCAGTAGAGGGAAACCGACTCACCTTGGTGAGGCATGGACAGGAGTATATTTTTACATTTGTCTCACGTGTCCATGGTTTGGGTAGGTTCCTGGTGGTGGGTGAGGCCAAGGGAAGTTCTTCACCTATTAATTAATTATTGCAGTCACATGAAAGCAAGTTCCAGGTGAAGTCCACTGCCCGTCTGGAGCAGACCTCAGGGCTTCTGTCAGGAGCAGTCATTTCTTTCTTTTCTTGTAATTGTTTTAGCTTAACCTGACAACATGGACAGAGGCTTAAGCTCACCATTAACGTGCATGTCTTAATTCTTTAACAGTTTATAACAAGTTAGTACCTTTTATAAGATTAGGATTACAGTTTTATTCCTATTAAGTTTGAACCTTAAAAATTTAATTGAAGATTCCATAGCGTCAAAATAAAACTATAAACCATAAATACAGTTCATAGAGAGACTAGGAACCTTACTTTCCTGATTTTTTTCATAGTGCACCTTTACAGAATATCAGTTTCTCCAAATAGCTGGAACTTCTTAGCAAGTTGGCAAGACAAGGAGGCACACATCTTCAAGTCAGTTTCTGCTAGCCTGAATGGACCTAAGGAATTCATAAACCTTATTCATTAAACATGTTCCTTATCTAAAGTCTTTTTAGAAGCTTGTTGTTGACTATAGTTAGCAGAGACGTAAGTCATGGTTAGGGACAGAGCAAGCTCCAGGAGGGAGCTGAGAGACAGATGGGGAGGGAATCAGGGGCTGAGTAAGGAAACTCGAGGGACTCAGATGGCTGAGTGCTGTGTTGACAAGAATTTCAATCCTGTATGTCTCTGGGTGGACCTAGAGATGTGTCAGAGAGATCAATGGAGAGATGTCCCTCCTCCACAAGATGGGACACACAAAAGGTTGTAGGGAGGCTGCCTGATACCAACACAATCTTGTGATAGCACAATCATGAGCTGAGAGACAGAGCAGGCAGCTCTATGAGTCAGAAGAGGCAAATGGTTATAGTAGGTGAAGGAGTAGCAGCTGAATAGGTGAACTTGGAATTTTGGAGTTGAATATGGTAGATGGCAGGAGTCTGCAGAAGGGATTTGACCTGGGAGGGTCAAACATCAGCAGAGCTAGGAGGGACAGGGTCTGTTGGAGGGTTAAGTGTCCTTCACAGGTTTCAGGCACCAAATGTAAGTGATAGCACAGAGAAACTACGAAACCAGACCGCTTTGTGGGTGGAAAGATGTATTAGGGACCAATCTGCCAAGGTCATTAGGATTTCTGTTGCTGTGAAGAGACACAATGACTACAGCAATTCTTATAAAGGGAAACATTTCATTGAGGCTGAGCTGCAGTTCAGAGATTTAGTCCATTGTTATCATGGAGCATAGTGACATACTCGCAGACTTGGTGCTGGAGAAGGAGCTGAGAGTTCTGTCTTGATCCACAGGCATCAGCAAAAGAACTGAAACATACTTCCTCCAACAAGGCCACACCTCTTAATAGTTCAACTCCCTATGGGAGCCATTTTTATTCAAACCATCACAGCCATCTGTAGGGGTGGGATCAGAGAGAAGAGCAAATGACAGATAAGCAGATTTTATATGGCAGTCATCAGGGTGGGGTTCTGAATTGATAAGGCCTTCCAGAAGTAGGCACCCTTACCAGAGGTAGTTGACTTTTGGGGGAGGTTAAGGGAGGTTCCTGGAGAATTAATGGTGGTTTCTGAGCCACAGAAACATCTTAAAAGATCTGTTTTTTTTTTCTAGTAAACAGGAACCTTTAAGCTTTTTTACACAATAATAATCTTTCTGTTTAGCCACTTGTATTAGGGAGAAAGGGATGGCGGAGGTGGGGGTGGTGTGGGGCTTTTGGACCTGACAGCTGCCTGATATGGGTGCTGGGGACTGACTCAGGTCCTTCAGAAGATGCACCCTCTAGCCATCTTTTCCAGCCCCCTATTTTAATTTTTTAAAATTTAATTAGTTCACTTTTATATGTGTAGGGTTTTATTTTTGTTTTGTTTTGTTTTTTGCCTTTATGTATGTCTGTGCACCACAGTCTTGCCTGATGCCCGAGGAGGCCGGAATAGGATGTTGGATCATTTAGGACTGGAGTTTACAGATGGTCATGAACTGCCATGTAGGTGCTGGAGTTGAACCCAGGTCCTCTGCAAGAGCAGCCAGCACTCTTAATTGCTCAGCCATCCCCTTCAGCAGCCTATTTGATTATCTTAAAATATATGTATGTGAGAGCTAGAATCTTTCTGCGTAGCCCATGCTATCCTGAACTCCCAGTTGATCCTTCTTTCTCAGCTTCCTAGGGGTTGAGGTTTTAACCTACTACTTCAAACATTTTTTTTTTGACATTTCTTTTGTACATGCATGAGTACCTGTGTGTGTAGAGTCAGAAGACAGCTTACAGTAGTTGGTTCTCTTTTTCTACTGTGTTGGACCTAGAGATTGACAGGTTGACAGACTGGGCAGCAAAGCACCTTTATCTATCTACTGAGCCATCTCAGTGGATCTAAGACTATTGCTCTTTAAAAACCACATTTACAAACAGTAGATTCTAGATGATTTCATAACCACTTTCTGAAATTGTTAGAGAGAGTCTCATTCCTAAGTGGTTCTTGTCTTCTTCCCCTCTTTGTGCTACGAATGTAGTTATTTAGCAGGGGTAGAGGTAAATTTGAACCCAAGTGCCTGTGGAATTAATTTATGGACTCCCCTAAAGAAGTTAGCTGTAAATGCTGTTGAATATCTTGTGTACTTGAAATATTTGTGTGTGACCTGTGATGAATTTTGTAGTGTTAAAAAGAACAGGCAGTTGGATCATAATTGAGAACTTTTCCCTCTCCTACTTTTTCTTTTGAAAAACAACTTTGTTCTTTTATTGTTTCTTCCTTTTCCCTCCAGACTAAAGCATATGTTTACAAACAATTATTGTTTTTTCACTTGTTTATTAGTTTAGTGTGTACACATGTGCACAGATGGAGGTCAATACACAGCAAAGGTCTGGTCTCCTTCACCTTGTGGGTGCGGTTACTGCTGAGTCTTGTTGCTAGACCTCGGTCTTTGCATTGCGTTGAGGACCCTAGGGGAGCTCTCCTAGTGGGCTCTCACTGGTGAAAGCCTGATAGTCGGCTTGTCTTAGGTGACTGTGTGAGTCCACTCACAGGCTGAGTGGGTATAGATTAAGAATCCTGGCGGCGTGGTGTAGCATACGTATGCTTGCAACCCCAGCACTGGGGAAGTAGAAGCTAGAGAATTAGATGGTGCCAGCATCTGGGGGATGCTGTGAACTGCATGCTTCTGGTGTTTTTAGTAATTTCACCAGACTTCTGTTTGGGTTGTAGGTGAACAGTCTGCATGTTGCTGAACCCGTGGAGACAGTGCTGCAGCTCCAGGACTGCAACATCTTCATCAAGATTATTAACACCATGTGAGTATGTGTTCTCCAGACCTCGGCCAGTGGTGGGGACTGGCCAGAACACCAGTGGGATTGGGAAGTAGAAGGGTAAGTGGGCTCAAAGGTGAGCACAGAAGACTCTTCAAGGCCCCATGTGCTTCAAGGCACAATTTCAAGAGACTACTCCCAAGGACTTCCAGTTCTCCTGTCTCAAAAGTAGTCTTCTGTAATCCTCTGTTCACCATTCAGTTCTGCCTTCCTAGCTTGTAAGAGAGACAGAGACAGACAGACAGAGAGACAGAGACAGAAACAGAGAGAGAGAGAGAGAGAGAGAGAGAGAGAGAGAGAGAGAGAGAGAGAGAGATGCTTGTATGCCACAGCATTGATGTGGAGGTCAGTCTTCTCACTGGCCCAGCTAGGTGTGTTTAAGTGGATAAGGCTGAGCAGCCCATTACAGATAATCCTACTAGAATGGTTTGTCCTTTGAAATTTGGTGTTAGGAGTAGGGGTATTTTACAGGGTTTTTAAACAATTTCTGCTTCTGACCAGTACCTGTTTTGGTTCCTTTGAAGGAAAATACCTTTGGCCTAAATACTCCCACTTTCTTACCCAGTTACTCAGGCAGGATATTTCAGCGACATATTGAATTCCTTTTTCTCTTTGGTACTGACTTATGTTAGGTCACTGCCACCACTGCCAGTGCTGCCGTCGCCTTCTCCTCCTCTTCCTCCTCCCTTCCTTCTCCCTTTTCCTCTCTCCTTTGGTTTTTTGAGACAGGGTTTTTCCTGTGTTCCCTGGCTGTCCTAGAATTTTCTCTGTAGACCAGTATGTCCTCAAACTCATTTCCCCCTGACTATGCCTCCAGAGTGCTGGTTAAAGATGTACACCACCACCACCACCCAATTTTTTTTTTTTTTTTGAAAAAGAAAACTTCATTTGCTTGTAGTGAGTGCTTCAGTGATTCAACATTGCTAGCAGATTGAAATCCAAAATGGTGGAGGGTTGGTTGGTTTGGTTTTTTTTTTTTTGTTCATCCTCCCTCCCTCCCTCCCTCCCTCCCTCCCTCCCTCCCTTCCTTCCTTCCTTCCTCCTTTTCCCCCCTGAGACAGGGTCTCTTGTAGTTCTAACCTCAAACTGACTATGTATCAAAGTATGATCTTGAACTTGTTTCCCAGGTACTAGGATTTATAGACATTTGTCATCATATCTGACTAGAATCTTTATCCTAACGATAAAGCTTATTAAGCTAGCTGTGGTGATATACTCTGTCATTCCAGCTGCTTGAGAAGCTGAAGCAGGATAGTTGCCAGTGAGTGTGAGTCACATAAGAGAATAGTCTTTTAAGCAGGGCATGGTGGCACACACCTTTAATCCCAGTGCTTGGGAGGCAGAAGCAGGTAAATCCTCTGTGAGATCAAGGCCAACCTAATGTGCATAGTTCCAGGACAGGTAGTTATGTATAGAGAGACCCTACCTCCCCCCCTACCTCCAGCTTTTGTCAGTAGCCTAGCTAATTCTTTCCTCACTCAATTTGTCTCCTGCTTCCTTCTTTTCTCATCCCATTATTTGGATCCTGGAGAAAGCACTAAGTCCTGGTTTTGTTCATTGTATTGCCTTGGTGCTCCTTTAGCTTATTGTTGTTCTCGTTGCCTATACAATGATAGGTCCCTTTTTGCAAGGGTACCTTATATAGGTAAGGTTACATACCACAAATAAAGTAGCAGTTTGCAGCTCCTTAAAAAAATTTGTTAGATTCAGAGGGCAGGAGAGGTAGTTCAGCAGTAAGAGTATTTGTTAAACAGTCATGAGCACTGGAATTCAGATCCCAGCAGTCATGTAACCCAAGCACCCTAAAAATGACTTTAACTTCAGTTTTGTGGAATCCAAGGCTGCTTCTAACTTCTGCTTGCACATAGATACATGCTTTTGCACACATTTGTTCATATACTTATACACATACATATAATTCACATAAACTAAACTAAGTCTTTAAAAATTTGGGGGCTTGAGAGATCACTCCAAGGTTAAGAGCTCTGGTTGCTCTTGCAGAGGACAGGGGTTCAATTCCCAGCACCACATGACAGCTCACAGCTATCTGTAACTTCAATTCCAGGGGATCTGGTACCCTTACACAGACATGCATGTAGGCAAAACATCAATGCCTCTTTTGATCCTCTATATGTTCACAGTCTAAAGTGAAAAGGTTGATCTGTCTTTGATAGCTTTGAGACTTGAGCAGCAAAATTTAGTATAAAAGCCTGATTATTATTATTATTATTATTATTATTATTATTATTATTATTCCTTTTCTTTCTCCTCGCTTCCTCCCTCCCTTCCTCCCTCCCTCCGTCCCTCCCTTCTTCCCTTTCTTTTCTTTTCTCTTTTCTTTTCTTTTCTTTTCTTTTCTTTTCTTTTTCCTTTGAGACAGGGGTCTCACTATGTAGCCTTTTCTGGCCAGGAACTAACTTTGTAGATCATCATGGAGATCCATCCACCTGCCTCTGCCACCCAAGTACTGGGAGAAAAGATGTGTGCCACCACACTCAACTTGACTTCTTTTTCCTCCCTTAAGGGCATGATATTTGTCTTACTGAGGTTGACCTCTCTCCTCAATTAAAAGCATCCCTCAAGTACTAAGTCATCGTGGATGTCCTGAATACATGCTATACTTCCTATCAGCAGCTAGAGTGGGCAGTTGTTTGTAAGTTGTATTGTTGTGTAGTTATCTGAGCTCTATAGAATGCCTGAGAGGGTGATGGAAGTTAGATAGCTATCATTCTAGACAACTTCCTGATAGTTTAGAGACTTAAACAGTCTGGGGTGGGCTGTATTTCGCTAGGAAAGTGGTTCTCAGTCTGTGGATTGTGACTACTTTGGGGGTGAACTACCCTTTCACAGGAATTGCATATGAGATGTATTATGTATTTTATATTTATATTACAATTCATAATAGTAGCAATTGTTGTAGCAAAATTGTAGTTATGAAGTCGCAATGAAAATAGTTTTTGTATGGAGGTCACCACATATGAGGAACTGTATTATGGGGACACAGCATCGGGAAGGTTGAACCATGGTTCTAGGACTGTCCCATGCTGATTGACCTATGCCAGGGACAGTGTTATGAGTTTTATGGTCTTAGTTATGGCTTTACTGTTGTGAACAGATACCATGACCAAGGTGAATCAGCTGCAGAATGAGGTACAGCCTTGGCTACCTGTAGAACACAGCCTTTTTGTGCTCTTAGAAAACACTTCTTAGATTTCACCTCAGTGATGCTGGTTTCTTCTTAATCACTGCTAATCTCTTAGCTCCAGCTAACCAGGATCAATTGTCCCAGTTGTCCCTTCTATTCTGGACTCTAGAGCTGCCACATGGTGAATCCTCCAAGTTCTGTTGCTTCCTGGGGCCAGAACATGGTCACCTAGTTATATTCCATTATCACCAGCTTTCTGTCTTCCAAATCCTTTACTGCCTAAGCTTGGCTGTCCTGGAATTTGCTCTGTAGACCTACTTTTACTCAGAGATTTGCATGCCTGTCTCCTAAGCACTGCGATTAAACATGTGGTCCACCAAGCCTGGACTTAAGGTTTTTTTTCACCTAGAACTTGCTCTGTTCTAGGCTGGTCTGTAACTCAGAGATCTGCTTGACTTTGCCTCCTGGGAATAAAGACTTGAACTACCATGCAGGATATTGCCCCAAGGTCACCACTCCCTTAATTCAATTTCATATCCTTGAACACAGGATTCAGGTCCATTTTACTTCCTGGTTCCCCTTTAATATTCAAACCATATATTTTATATGTATCCTTTCTCATGTTGCTCCTTTTCATTAAAATGCTTTACTTAAGAGCGAACTTTAGTAACCACGCAACAGAATAGCAGGCTGTTTTGAGACTTCACTTTTCAAAGCAATTAATCTAAATCTCTTCACCTTAGCCTCATGGAGGCCCTTCAGACAATGACAAAAAGCAGCCACATTCTTCACCAAAATACCATAGAAACAGTTTCTACACTATATACTGAAATTTTTCTCCACGTTGGGCCTGGTCTGCACTTTTTGAATCACTCTCAGCAGCAAAGTCTTCCATATACCTACTAGGATGGCCCATTAAGCCCCACTTGAAGGACTCCACTGCTTTCCAAATCCAAAGTCCCAAAATCCACATTCTTTCAAATAAAAGCATGGTCAGACCTATCACAGCAATATCCTAGTCTGTTACCAGCATCTGTCTTAGTTAAGGTTTTACTTAACTAAGTACACCATGACCATGAACAGACACCATGACCAAGGCAAGTCTTATAAAGGACAACATTTAATTGGAGCTGACTTACAGGTTGAGAGGTTCAGTCCATTATCATCAAGGCAGGAAGATGGCAGCGTCCAGGCAGATGTGAGGCTAGAGAAGCTGAGTTAACACTTCTTGTTCTGAAGGCAGCTAGGAGAATACTTGCTTCCAGGCATCTAGGAAGAGATTCTTAAAGCCCATGCCCACAGTGAGACCTACTCCAACAAGGTCACACCTCCTAATAGTGGCACTCCCTGGGCCAACCATATGCAAACCATCGCACTCTCTCCCTTGTTCTCTCGTCCATGTGTTGGCTGTTGGACAGTTTGGGGAAGGCAAGGACGCTCATGGAGAATAATTGCTTCTTAGTACCGCCTCTTCGAGTCTTCAGCCATTTCTTCCTGTGCCTCCTTGAGTGTGGGCACTTTGTCCTGTTACTTCAGAGCCTTGGCTTCACCCATTTTGTTATAGATATTGGCCGTTTTCTCTTCCATGGGCCTCTCCCACTCTACTTTAGCCGTGTTTCCCATGGCTTCTGACATGTTCGAGCTGAGCCGCTCTACGCTGTTTAACATGGCTTCCCATTCATTTTGCCATTTCCTCCCAGCTCTTTCCCATAAATCTTTGTTGTATTGCATATGGCTTAGCAGAGTGCCATGTTTTATAGAAGGAACCCATGGTCCTAGTCTGATTTCTTACCTGCCATACATGTTCATCAGAGTGAAGTAGTGTTCTTGAGTCTTCTCCACTGCCTCCAGGTCCAGACTGGGCCTGAAAGGGAGGGGAGACTGTAGGGAAGCAGGGAGGCACGAATGGCTGAGTACTCTTGTCCTAATGTTTGCTTTCTGTTTGCTTTAGCCATGACACTAAAGAGGGGCAACAAATCCTACAGCAGCCACTACCAGAAAGACTAGACTTTGTATGCAGTTTTCTACAGAGTAAGTATCTTAACTGGCTGGACAGCTCCAGCTCCTGGGATTTAGGGACTCAGTTATGGGTGTCTGGCTGCAAAAAGGTTAGGGTCCCCAACTCCAGCAGAAAGACAGACAGCTGCATCAGCCTCCCTGGGTCTTGAGATGCCTCCACCACCAGCTTATTTTTAAGAAAAATGTCTCTTCAGTCCAAGCGTCTATGTCAGGTCCAGATAGATCAGGGGATGTATACCACTTTGGTGATGTCAAAGTTCGCCCTATTTTGAAGAGAAAGGAAAGAAAAGGGTTCATGTTACCCTTGCAAGAAAACTTTCTCTTGCAAGAAAAATAGTATTCTTAGGTAATTACTTATATACAAGGTAAAGGGCAGGGGCCAGTGTTTTTAGACATAGGCTCTCTGTCTGTGTGTTGTGGAAATAATAATTGCTCATCAGGTTAGCGGAAAGATTAAATAAGAATGTTCATGAAATGTGGGGCACAGAGCATGTCAGCTCCCATTTCTTGGTCATTTTTGTATCACAGACTTGTCATCTTTAACATTGAGCTGCTTGCCAGTCATTTCTACCTCAAGAGAATTATAGGGCAGGTGAAATTTTGTCCCTACTGTGAAACAGCTTTGGCAACATAAGGGCACAGTGTCCTAGGTTGCTCTTACTGGACTCACTTGTAGACCTTCTCTTCCGCCTTTGTTGAGACAGGACTCTAGAATGATCTCATATCTCTGGCTCCTTCGGTGGAGCTAAGGAGGGAGCCGATGAGCTGACAGGTAAGTGTAGGTTAGCCAGAGTTGTTATTGATAATACCCTAGCAGCCCTAGCAGCTTTCTTCTAATGCTATCCATGGAGCACTTGGGCTGCCCCAAAGTAGAACTGACTTCAGGTGGAAACATAAGGCAGGAGAGAAAGAGAGAGAGAGAGAGAGAGCAAGAGCGAGCATTAAGAATAAGGGGCCCTTTGTCTGGCAGTCTCCTTGCAGACTGTGCTTCTGTTTCTGAAGTTGAGGAGTTTTGAGAGTTTAGTGTTTGCTTGTCATTGCAGAAAATCGGAAACATCCTTCATCTACACAATGCCTAGTATCTGTGCAGAAAGTGATGGAGGGGTCCGAGATGGAACTGGCCAAGGTACCTGTGGGATTCCAGACTTGGGTGGGAGAGAACGTAGAGGAATGTTGAGTGCTTTCTTTCTGGGACTCTTCAAATGTATTGGCAAGGCTAGCCAGTTGGCTGAGTCAGAGGCCATTTTGTCTAAGAAGTCTGTAAGCCCACTATCTTTGACGAACAACTTTACTTGAACAACACTGATACCCAGGATGGAGGCTTGGTCCTCTGATTTTCCTTTCAAGCTTAGTTGACTTCATTTCTCTTCTGGGTGCTGGTCTATAGAGAATAGCCCATTAACTTTTATGCTCATGATCCCATAAAGTTGAGGAATTCAGCTGTGTAGAAATTGTGGCACCTGTCTTTTCGCACTATGAGCATTAAGCACTTGAATTTATTTTACTATTGTTGTTATCGTTATCATCATCCCTAAAACAGGGTTTCTCTGTGTATCCCTGACTGTCCTAGAACTCATTTTATAGACCAGGCTAACTTCAGACTCAGAGATCCACTGCCTTTGCCTCCAAGCGCTAGGATTAAAGTTGTGAGTCACCACTGCCCGGTGAGCCCTTGGATTTATTTTGGAAAAAAAGGTGTCTCCTTTTTTTAAAGATTTATTTTTATGTGCATTGGTGTTTTGCCTGCATGTATATCTGTGCGAGAGTAAAGATTAAGATCCCCTGGAATGGGCTGGAGAGGTGGCTCAGCAATTAAGAGCACTGACTGCTCTTCTGAAGGTCCTGAGTTCAATTCCCAGCAACCACATGGTGGCTCACAACCATCTGTAATGAGATCCGATGCCCTCTTCTGGTGTGTCTGAAGACTACAGTGTACTTACATGTAATAATAAATCTTTGGGCCAGAGGGACCAGAGGTCCTGAAAAAAAAGATCCCTAGAACTGGAGTTACAGTTAGGAGTTGTCATGTGGCTGCTGGGAATTGAACCCAGGTCCTCTGGAAGAGTAGCCAGAACTCTTAACCACAGCTCTCTGTCTGGGACTATTAAGGATGGTGACTTGAGACTGTTAATAGAACTTCTGAAAGAGACTAACTCAAAACAGCTCAAGTGGGAACACTAGAAAGATCTACTGCACTCAGTCACTGCACCTTTGTTTGGCTTCTAGATGGTAATGCTGTTTTTATATCACTCCACCATGAGCTCCAGAAACCTCCGGGACTGGGAGCAGTTTGAATATGGGGTTCAGGTAGGCTTTTGTGCTTTCGTCCCACTTGCCAGCCCAGCCAGGGCTTCCCTCACCCAAACGTTTCTCTCTAAATTAAAATTATTATTCTCTAAAAAGGTAATGTTTGTAATATTGACAGCCATTCGTTGTTTAAAAAACAAAAAGCAGAAAATGTTTAAGTACAAATAAGGAAATGCTATTGCCAGTAATGCCATTCCCAAACTGTTCAGTGTACATGTTTTGAATTGCCTGTCTCTGGAGACGAGGTAGGCCTTTCCTGTGTGTGTCCTTGCTGCTCCGCATATTTTTTCCTCTGCCAGGAGTTATTTGCAAGAAGTCAGCAGAGTGATGTAGAAAGGTTTTCTGGTAGGGGAAGACCAGGCAGAGCCAGTGTGTTGTGGGCAGGCCGTGGGGTTCAGCTTTATGGGTTAAGGAGGGTCCCGCAGGCCCTGGGGTTGGCACTGCTAGGAGAGGTCCTGAGCCCTCCCTTCAGAGCCATTCCCAGCACAGTGATGCTTTTCTTTCCCTGTGGCACAGGCTGAGTTAGCTGTCATCCTGAAGTTTATGCTGGATCATGAGGACTCGCTAAACCTTACTGAGGACTTAGAGAATTTCTTGGAGAAAGGTGAGTAGGGCCACTTGTGAAGATCCGCTCTCTCTCTGAGCAAAGGACTACTGGGATCCTCTGACCTCAACGTGGCACAGAGTCGGTATGCAGGAGTCATGTGTGATGGAAGGTGATTTCTGAGCCATGTGCTAACACCTTAGACCATCAGGAGTAGCTCTAAGGACGCTTGTAAGTGATCTGCACTCGGGTGACCTTGACTCCCACTTCTCACATTGCTCTGTGTGCCTTTTACTTATTTTTATTTTACTTTATTCTATCCTATATATGGGTGTTTTGACTGCATGTGTGTCTGCTAGTGTGTGCCTGATGCCCATAGAGTCCAGAAGAGGGCATTGGATCCCTTGGAACTGGAGTAACCACTTATAGTTGTAAGCCATCATGTGGATGATGGGAATTGAACTTGGATCTGCTCGAACTGCTAAGCTATCATTCCATACCCTTATTTTTTGTCTTTTAAACTGTAGGCTTAGAAGTTGAAGTTAAACATTTTTTGGAAACCCTGAAGAAGGTTTCCCTTCATGCAGCTTGTGTTCTAGGTGTGAGTCAGGTACATAAAAACCAGGAAGCCTAAGTACAGGGACTAAGTGTAGACATGTCAAGTGTCTCACAGAGAGCGTTCTCCATGTCTCAAGAGCAGGTCAGCTGCTGCTACTGGGACTCTGAGCCGTAGTTCTGGGAACGTTCTTTTCTGGCTGTTGAACTTGGGATTCTTCATGTTTGGGTTCATGAGGTGAAGATGTTAAGAATGGGAGTCTAGGATATAAGAAAGTTCTCTGAGTCAGATGTAGATTTGTAGGTCAGCTTGTCAGCCATTGAATCTGTAGGCACTGTGAGCAGAGCAAAGATGGCCTATCAAATCTCTGGGAAGAGAGAGAAGAGGAGTGATTAGAGGTAATAAAGCCCTGAGAAAGTGGTCATGGGAGCCAAGAGAAGAGATTATTTTATAGCTTGGCGATATGAGAGCTAGGGGTGGAAAGTGTTCCATAGAAGCTGGTGGCACCAACACAATCTCTTAAGGTTCTTAGGGTCTGTGGCAGACTTGGTGCTGGACTCTCATGGCCTTTGCAGCATTGGCAATAGGACTTGTTCCAGTGTCTGAGTATGAGAGAAATTCCTCACTCCACCATGCTCATTTGAATACTTTTCTTTGAGGAAGTGGAAGCTCTGCACCTTGATTTTAGTTAAAGACCTTGATCTCATTGTTCAGGGTCTGCCTAGGAATTGCCTCTTTAGCTTACATGTGAGTATCTTCTGTAGAGTCACACTTACAAAGGTAAGTGTCTGTTATGAGAAGGTGAAGAGCTGTTCACCCTCTTACTAACTGTTGTTGGTTTGTCTGCTTCTTACCTGTAGTTCCTTACACCTATGCTAGCACCCTCTCTGAAGAGCTTTCTCCACCCAGCCACCAGGCCAAGAGGAAGATTCGCTTCCTAGAAATACAGAGGATTGCTTCATCTTCCAGTGAGAACAAGTATGTCCTGGGCCTGTCTCCCTAGGTTGGTGGTTTCACATCCTTCTACTTGGTCCTTGGATACTGAAGACTGAGCAGTTAGCCTGCCTTTTACACCAGTAGGAATTGCTTTGAGGGTGTGTAGATTTGGCATCTGTCATAAGTTAGCCTTCCCTCAAGAGTAGGTCCCTGTTTATGGAAATCCCTTCTTCCTTGGAAAATACGTGTTTGCATTCTTAAGCCAGGAAATTAAGGCATGGAGGAGGGAGAAGAAAAGATTCTCCAGGTCATCTCCTGAGACATGAGGTAGCCTGGCAGATAAAGAACCCAGACACATTGGCCTCCCAAACCAGTGTTGTGGTCACTGGTGCTGCCCCATCCCTAGCTGCTGCTGGTTACTTCCGACCTTAGACTCTTACCCTTGCATCTTTGCCATCTCCTCCTCCCTCAGCTTCCTCTCAGGTTCTCCATCCTCCCCTATGGGCGACATACTGCACACCCCACAGTTCCAGATGAGACGTCTGAAGAAGCAGCTGGCAGATGAGAGGAACCACAGAGATGAGCTGGAACTAGAGCTATCTGAGAGCCTCAAGCTCCTCACTGAGAAGGGTAGGTACCTGACAGAATGTGTGGGTACTGGTGATGAGAAGTGTTTGGGAAGCCCCGGTGACAGTTTTGCCTGCCATGGCATCCCTTCTGTTGACAGTGGAGTTTCAAGCTCATTGCTGGCACAAATGTCAGTCTGACCTGTAAGACACTGGATTCAGTTCCTTTTCCACTGGATTCAGTTCCTTTTCCACTGGATTCATGTTCCTTTTCTGTGGCATGGATATTGTGCCTCCTTTGCTGTCTTCTCTTCCCTGGATCTTTGCTGACTCTGTCTCCTCCCTGGCCTGGGCAGATGCGCAGATTGCCATGATGCAGCAGCGCATTGATCACCTGGCTCTGCTGAATGAGAAGCAGGCAGCCAGCTCCCAGGAGCCCAGTGAGCTAGAGGAGCTCCGAGGCAAGAATGAAAGGTATGACTCCCTGCCATCCTTCCAGCATCCAGTCGCTGCTGGGGAGGTGGGGACCACACCATTCTCACAGTTCCTCTCCTGGCAGCCTCACTGTGCGGCTGCATGAGACTTTGAAGCAGTGTCAGAACCTGAAGACCGAGAAGAACCAGATGGATCGAAAGATTAGCCAGCTTTCTGAGGAGAATGGAGACCTTTCCTTTAAGGTGAGTGTGGCTGGTTGTACGTTGACTCCACTCAGGGCTGAGATAGTCTGGAGGTGTCCCCAAGCAGGTTGCAAAGACTGTCTAGAACCTGGCTTTGGGCTTTAGTTGCTTTCCTTGTTATTGGTTCCTGGCAGGGTGCTCAGGCAGCTCCAAGTGATGATGTGTGTTTCTGAATAAGAGATGTAATTGGCTGTGATTGGATTGAAGGTGGGGAAGAATCATTGGAGGCCCCGAGGTCTGGGTTTCAAGGAATTTCTAGAGAGGTGCCAACTTTTCACCCTGCTTTTATCTCAGGTGCGAGAGTTTGCAAACCACTTGCAACAACTGCAGGGTGCATTCAACGACCTGATAGAGGAGCACAGCAAGGCTTCTCAGGAGTGGGCGGAGAAGCAGGCTCATCTGGAAAATGAGCTCAGCACAGCCCTCCAAGATAAGGTAACCCTCCGCTCCGCATGTAGTTCACCAGTCTGCTGTGTCCTGGAGTGATGAGCTGCCTTCTCAGGGTTTGGGAGTGTGTGTAATAGGCTGAGTGAAGTATACCTGTGAATTCTGTGATGTGCACAGTGTGGATCTTGGTAAAGTTAATCAGCCTCTTAGGGGACTGATGCTTTGTTAACTATTGTGTGATTGAAGGGCAACTTATAAGCTCTTAGTGAATTAGTTGTGGTTTCAGGTTGGGTTTCTTCGCTGAAATGCTTGATGTCAAAAGTATTTAAGAGATAGGTTTTTTTTTTTTCATTCTGGAATATTTGCACAGACATTATAAATTGCTCATCCCTTATTCTAACATGTAAATCACTCTGAACTTTGGTTTTTTAAAAGTAGCCCAAGCTGGCTCTGGATTCTGTCCTTCAGTCTTTGCCTCCTGTGTGCCAGAGTTAGAAGACTCTGCCACAATGATTTGTTAAAATTTTAAAACTCTTTTTGCTATCTTGTTTGGAGCTCAGAAAATTTTGGGTTTGGGATTGTTGGATTCCACATTTTGGACTAGGGGTGCCCCGTCTGCATCCCCGTTGTTACCGAGAGCTCAGCCAGCGCACTTCCTTACCTAGGAGCTCTCCGGCATGTCCCTTGGAGTCTGGAATCATGAGCGATAAAAGGGACAGTAGAGACTCCCAGAGAGCCCTGTGGGTGTGTCAGGAGGTCAGAGCATATCTATCACGTTGCTTTGTGCACACAATTAAGGGGGAGTAGATGTCAGACTGGGCAGATGAGGCTAGGCTCGCGTAGATGCCGAGGGTTGTTTTTTAAGCATTTGGGTAGTGTCTGAGTCAAGCCTTGTCTGAGGAAGGCTACGTGGTAAGTAGGCTTTGCATATTTTTTACTTAAATTTACGAATGTAATTGTGAGTAGAAAGTCAAGTTTTCAGGAAGTCTAGACCTGTGGATTCTGTTGATATGCAGGGTCTGGGGAGCACAGGTTGGTTTTTGAACTCTTCATGTTCATGTCTCAGTTTCTTGAGTTTTGGGGAGCCCTTACTTAACTCCCAGCTCAGTCCTATGGTTTCTGAGGATTTTCTCCTGAGTCAGGGCAAAGGGAAACCTTGGGGACAAGATGATTGAGTCTCTGGTGACTATCTACTTCTCTGTTGACATGGGTCTCTTGCTTACTCCAAGAAATGTCTTGAAGAGAAGAATGAAATCCTTCAGGGAAAGCTTTCCCATCTAGAAGATCAAGCAGCTCGGCTGCGGGAGAGCCCAGCCCCGGAGAAGGGTGAGGTGCTGAGCGACGCCTTGCAGGTAGGCATAGACAGAAACAGTCAGTCAGGCAATCTGATAGGGCTGATTCTTGGTGTTTTGATAGGGTTGATTCCCATTTTGTCTCTATCCCAACAGCTGGACACCCTGAAGCAAGAGGCAGCCAAACTTGCCACAGACAATACCCAGCTCCAGGCCCGTGTAGAGACTCTGGAGTGTGAACGTGGCAAACAGGAAGCCCAGCTGCTTGCTGAGCGGAGCCGCTTTGAAGAAGAAAAGCAGCAACTGGCCAGCTTGATTGCTGACCTGCAGAGCTCCGTCTCTAACCTCAGCCAGGCCAAAGAGGAGCTAGAGCAAGCCTCCCAGGCTCAGGGGGCTCAGCTCACCGCCCAGTTGACCTCTATGACAGCACTCAATGCCACCCTGCAGCAGCAAGATCAAGAGCTGAGCAGCCTGAAAGAACGGGCCAGAAAGGACCAGGCTCAGATGGTACAGACCGTGCAAGAGCAGGAACAGGCCGCCCAGGGCCTCCGCCAGCAGGTGGAGCAGCTGAGCAGCAGCCTGCAGCTGCAGGAGCAGCAATGGCAAGCCGCAGCCAGGGAGCAGGAGGCAACCCGGCAGGAGCAGGCCCGGCAACTGGCCGCCGCTGTTGAGGCCCGAGAGGCCTCTCTAAGGGAGCGGGACGCCGCCCGCCGGCAGCTGGAAACATTGGAGAAGGAGAAGGATGCCAAGCTGGAGAGTCTGCAGCAGCAACTGCGGGCTGCTAATGAAGCCAGGGACAGCGCTCAGGCCTCGGTCACACAGGCCCAGCGGGAAAGGGCAGAGCTGAGCCAAAAGATAGGGGAGCTCGGTGCCTGCGTTGAGGCTGCCCGCCGGGAACAGCGGCAGGCCCAAGCTCACGTGACAGAGCTAGAGGCCCAGCTGAAGGCTGAGCAGCAAAAAGCAACTGAGAGAGAAAAGGTGCTTCAGGAGAAGGTCCAGCTCCAGGAGCAGCTCCAGGCCCTTGAGGAGACTTTGAAGATTACCAAAGGCAGCCTTGAGGAGGAGAGGCGCAGGGCTGCAGATGCCCTGAAGGAGCAGCGGCGCTGTGTCACTGAGCTGGAGGCGGAGTCTCGAAGCCTGATGGAGCAGCGGGAGCAGGGACAGAAGGAGTTAGAGCTGGAGAAGGCTGGGCGGCAGGGGCTGGAGGCCCGCTTCCAGCAGCTCGAAGAGGCTCATAAGGCTGAGACTGAAGCCTTGCGGCATGAGCTGGCAGAGGCCACAGCTTCCCAGAGCAGAGCTGCCAGCGACTGTGAGCAGCTCAGCAGGGAGGTTGAGGGCTGGCGGAAGCGCTTTGAAGCTCGACAGCAAGAGGAGGCAAAGTATGGTGCCATGTTCCAGGAACAGCTCATGGCCTTGAAAGGGGAGAAGACCGGCGCAGAGGTACAGGAGGAGACAGTGGAGACCCACAGTGAAGGCCAGGCAGGCCAGCCGCAGAGTCCGCTAGCCCAGCTTCATGCCAGTCTGGCCAAAGCCCTCCAGGAGAAAGAAGTTAGAGCGCAGAAGCTGGTAGGTGACCTCTCAGCTCTGCAGGAGAAGATGGCTGCCACTAACAAGGAGGTGGCCTGCCTGAAGGCCTTGGTGCTCAAGGCAGGTGAGCAGCAGGAAACAGCCTCACCCGAGCTGCCCCGAGAGCCCCCGAGAGCTGCAAACAGAGAGTCTGACTGGCGAGGAGAACAGCAGGGACGGCCTTTCTCTAGTACACAAGCGGCACTAAAGGCTATGGAGCGTGAAGCTGAGCAAATGGGCGGTGAACTGGAGAGGCTGCGGGCAGCACTGACCAAGAGCCAGGGCCAGCAGCAAGAGGAGCGTGGGCGGCAGGAGAGGGAGGTAGCGCGGCTGGCCCAGGAGCGCGGCCAGGCCCAGGCTGACCTGGCTCAGGAGAAGGCAGCCAAGGCAGAGCTTGAGATGCGGCTGCAGAACACCCTCAATGAGCAGCGTGTGGAGTTTGCTGCCCTACAGGAAGCACTGGCCCATGCCCAGACAGACAAGGAAGGGAAAGACCAAGAGCTTGCCAAACTTCGTGGGCAAGAGGCAGCTCAAAGAGCAGAGCTGAAGGAGCTTCAGCAGACTTTGGAACAACTGAAAATGCAGTTAGTCAAGACAGAAAAGGGGCAGCCCGCAGGGGGTACCAGCGGAGAAGATGCTTCCGGCCCAGGAACGCAGTTGGAGACAGCCGCAAAGACCGAGGCAGCAGGCCCTGAGTCGGAGGCACTTCGGGCAGAGATCAGTAAGCTAGAGCAGCAGTGTCGGCAGCAGCAGCAGCAGGTGGAAGGCCTGACACACAGCCTGGAGTCTGAGCGTGCTTGCCGGGCTGAGCACGACAAAGCCCTGGAGACACTGCGGGGCCAGTTAGAAGAGAAGGCTCGAGAGCTAGGGCACAACCAGGCTGCCTCAGCTTCAGCTCAAAGAGAGCTGCAAGCCCTCCGTGCCAAAGCCCAGGACCACAGCAAAGCCGAGGAGGAGTGGAAGGCCCAGGTAGCCCGTGGGCAGCAGGAAGCTGAGAGAAAAAGCAGCCTTATCAGCAGCTTGGAAGAGGAGGTATCCATCCTGAATCGCCAAGTCCTAGAGAAGGAAGGGGAAAGCAAGGAGCTGAAGCGCCTGGTTGTAGCTGAATCCGAGAAGAGCCAGAAGCTGGAAGAGAGGCTGCGCCTGCTTCAAGTAGAAACAGCCAGCACTAGTGCCAGAGCCGCAGAGCGCAGCTCAGCTCTGCGAGAGGAGGTACAGAGCCTGCGGGAAGAGGTGGAGAAACAGCGTGTAGTTTCGGAGAGCTTGCGGCAGGAGCTGGCCTCACAAGCAGAGCGAGCTGAGGAACTGGGCCAAGAATTAAAGGCCTGGCAGGAGAAGTTTTTCCAAAAGGAGCAAGCACTCTCTGCCCTGCAGCTGGAGCACACCAGCACACAGGCCCTGGTGAGCGAGCTGCTGCCCGCCAAGCACCTTTGTCAGCAGCTGCAGGCTGAGCAGGCCGCTGCTGAGAAGCGCTTCCGGGAGGAGCTAGAGCAGAGCAAGCAGGCGGCTGGCGGGCTACAGGCAGAGCTAATGCGGGCCCAGCGCGAGCTTGGAGAGCTGGGGGCTTTGCGGCAGAGGATTGTTGAGCAGGAGCGCGCCGCCCAGCAGCTGCGGGCAGAGAAGGCCAGCTATGCCGAGCAGCTGAGCATGCTGAAGAAGGCCCATGGCCTGCTCGCAGAGGAGAACCGGGGGCTGGGGGAGCGGGCCAGCCTCGGCCGGCAGTTCCTGGAAGTCGAGCTAGATGAAGCCCGGGAGAAGTATGTCCAGGAGTTGGCCGCTGTGCGCACTGATGCTGAGACCCACCTGGCTGAAATGCGGCAGGAAGCACAGAGTACTACCCGGGAGCTGGAGGTGATGACTGCCAAGTATGAAGGTGCCAAGGCGAAGGTCCTAGAGGAAAGGCAGAGGTTCCAAGAAGAGAGGCAGAAACTCACTGCCCAGGTAAGGCGTCCATGCTGTGTGCTCTGCAGTCTGTAGCCCTCCCCCTGCCTCCCATCCCAGATCTATATTGCAGTAGCCTGCCTGACTTCATTCACTGAGTAGCAGAAAAAGAAAAAAAAGTAACCAGTAGAATCCCAAGTTTGTCTGAAAGAGGATGTTAATGGCAGACAGTGGTGCATGCCTGTAATCCCAGCATTTAGGAGACTAAGTCAGGAGAGGGATCATGAGTTTGAGGCCACATAGGGGTTGCATAGTTAGACCCAGTTTGAACTTCCATAGTCACCTCCCACCTTCTAATAAAGACAATATTTATTACCTCCTTTTCTTTGAAAGCTGGTTCTAAAGAGTGAAGTTGACTAGCTTTTTGTTTCGTTGGTGTTTTAAAACAGGATCTAATGTAACTCAGGCTGCCCTTGAACTCACTATATAAGTAAAGATGGCCTTGCACTCTTGATCTTCCTGCCTTTACCTCCCAAGTGTTGTGATCACTGGCCTAATATGTCCTGTTATCTGAATCCAGTTGGCCTACACCCCTCTCCCCCCCCACTCCCATTCTCTGGGTGAAGGATCAGAGCCCAAGTGAGGTCAGTGTGGCAGTGGCTGCCTCTCACTGTCTCCAATGCTTCTCCCCCATGCACAGGTGGAGCAACTAGAGGTATTTCAAAGAGAGCAGACTAAGCAGGTAATGCCTGGGGTTCTCGATAAGTGCTGGCTGCTTAAGCGGTGACCAGTCTCGGTGCATGACCCCGGCTGCAGCTTGCTCCGCCAGCTCCTGTTGTGAACTGTTTGTGAAAGGCAGGGTCAAGCCATGGAGTCCAGGCCCAGGAGTACAGTGCTATAGGTCCTCTCTGGGGCCTCATCTTAACCATCCCAGGTCGGCCTCTCCCCTTCCATCCTTTCTTTCACCTATCAGAGACAAGGGGTAGCATAGCGTCATCTTTCCTGGTGACACTAAAACTTCCCAAGTCCAGTTTTGAGTTAAGGAGACTAATCCAAGAGGAAGCCCAGATTTATATGGCTTTGTTTACATTATGGTCCTTCTTCCCTTCAAGTTTCCAAGGTATGAAGGGGGCAAACGAGGCACCCCTTGGAGGATAGGGAACTTGACCAGCTCAGAAGACTCAGCCACTGCGCTCTGGAGCCTTACCCCAGAGCCTCACTCACATAGAGCTTTCTGGAACAGGAGAAGTAGAAAGGGTCTTCCCCAGATAGGCCATGTGGTCTCTCTGCCTCCATCCCTCTCAGGCCTCTCTGTCCTCCCTAGTTAGGAGGCTACAGAGCTGCAGGCCAGAAGAGGACACTAGATCTCATTACAGATGGTTGTGAGTCACTGTGTGGTTGCTGGGAATTGAACTCAGGACCTCTGAAAGAGCAGACAATGTCCTTAACCTCTGAGCCATCTCTCCAACCCTAGAACACTTTCTCCACTCTCCTTCCTAGTCTCTAACAGACCTTCTAAGAAAATGGGATATCAAATTGAAAAGCAAGCAGTCAGCAATGGAGCCTTTTGCCTCTTCCTCTGCTGCCCATTCATGCCTAAGCTCCCATAGTGCCTGGAGGAAACGGGTGCCTGTGGCTGTTCTGATCCCTTTGCTCTTTGTGGTAGTTGGGGGAGGGGCTTGGGATTGTGTGCTGCCCTGCTCTTGTCGCCAACATTCTTTTCTCCCAATGCTAACCACAGTAGCCATGCTGCTAGCATCTCTAACAGCCCTGGGAGATTGGAAAGAGGTCTAGGGGCTTTGCTTTGGCTATTTTGGGGGAGGAGGGAGAAATGAATGTAGTTTGACAATATCTGTTAGTACCAGAGTAGGTGTCCTGTTCTTTTCTATTTTGTTTGTTTGTTTGTTTGTTTTTTAGTTCTTTGTGTATGAGTGTTTGCCTATATTGGTGTACATGCATGCCTGCTGCCTGCAGGAACCAGAAAAGGATGTTAGATCCCCTGGATCTCGAGTGATAGTTCATTTTGAGCTGGCATGTGGGAGCTGGGAACCAAACCTGGGTCTTCTACAAGAACTCGTAGAACTTATAACCACTTAGTCATCTCTCCAACCCCATAGGTGCTCTGTTCTTGCCCCAAGCTTTCTAGGATGGGCTTGGGGAGTAGGACACAGTAGAGATGTATACAGATAGTGACTCTGAAGAGGCAGGTTTGGATTTTGGTGGCAGAGACTTAGAGCTGGAATGACTTTGGTCAGGTGAACCTGGTAACATCTATTTCGGGTCAGGCCCTGACAACCTTTGGACAGCAGGGTGTTAACCTATGTAGAGAAAAAGGCCTGAGGATAATAATGGTTGGGAGAAACCCTCTGGTTAGTCAGAGGATCAGAACTATATTTATCAAAGGAACAGAGTCTATATTTATTTATCAAAAGGAGATGTATTACAGTAGCTTATATGCTATGGTCTGACTATTTCAACAATGGATGTCTTTTGATGGAAGAGAAAATAATCCGGTGGTAGTTCAATCCATGCTTCGGCTAGACTTTGGTCTGTATTGGAGTCCCAAAGAAGTAAGTTCTAATACCCACAGAGGAATGTCAGCAGTAGGATAGATAAACTTGCCAGCAAGATCCAGGGCAAGAAGGCAAAAAGCAAAGCTTCCTTCTGTGTCCTTTTATATGGGATGCCACCAGAAGGTGTGGCCCAGATTTAGAGTGGTTCTTTCCACCTCAGATGATCCAGTCAAGGAAACCCTCGTAGATGTGCCCAGCTGCGTGGGCTTTGATTGCAGATGTTGTCAAGTTGAAAGCCAAGATCTGCCATTATGTACTAGTCCACCTCCTGTCAGCTTGGCCCATGGTCTTATCTCCTTATGCTGTGTTTAATTTCCAAATGAAAATAACTAGGTCATAATTATGCCTAACAGGCAATTATCTATCCCATGTACAACTGCAAATGCATTATATATTTTAGAGTAGATGGCGCTATTCCTTGAGGGACATTCTTGTAATGTCTCACAACTTAAAAATAACCACTGATATTATCTCTTTTTATGTTGCATCACATGATAAACCCAGGAATGAAAAGACAAATATCTATTTAAAATGTCTATATATACACAAACATAATTTTAACAAAATATGAAAAAACACTTCTGTTAGTTACAATTCTTGTTTCTGCAGCTGGTCCCTTGGATTTTAGCTCAGCGGCTCTCAACCTGTAGATCAAGACGCCTTTAGGAATTGGATGGCCCTTTCATGGGGTCAGATATTAGATATCTTGCATATCAGATATTGGGATTGTGATTCATAATTAGAAAATTACAGTTATGAAGTATCAGCAAAAATAATCTTATGGTCAGGGGTCACCACATGTGAGGAACTATATTAAAGTATCGCAGCATTAGGAAGGTTTAAGAAACACTGCTTTAGCTGGTTTTTAATGACTTTATAACAATATTACTATATTGCACACTGATTCAAAGCATATACCTAACCTTCTGGAGAGCCCTGCCCCAACCCTCCCGGCATTATAACTGGGTCTTCCAAAGGCCATCCTATCATTCTCTGAGAATGGATGCTTCAGGACAGTGGAGATCATGAGTGGATTCCATGAACATAGGCCACTGTTGTACTTCTGGCTGCAAAATGAGTTCATGATGGTGGACAGGGCATTCTGTAAATCCATGATGGTAGTTTTGGCAGAAGCATTTTGTGCAGGAAAGGCAAATCCATAACCACAATAATTATCTACTCCAGTAAAGCAAAGCTCAGTGTCCATCTCTGCTGCTAGTAGATCTGGCACTCGGCAGCATCTGTAGCCAGGCAACCGTTGTGATGGAAGTCTGTGCTGTTGACCTCCATCTCTGCACTGTGGCCACTTTGTTCATGGACCTTTTAGGCAATGACAGGAATGGCTGGGGAAAAGAGGCTGATTATCCATAGAATGGGTCATTCTGTCTACTAGATTATTGAACTCCTCAGCTGAAGTCACCCTTTTTGATTAGCATTTACATAGGACACAAGTATCTTCACGTCCTTTCTTGTTTAGAGAGATCTATCCACATACTTCCTAAATGTCTTTCTTGCTCTTTCCAAGTCTCTTAACCATCCAGCCAGTCAGTCTGCTACAGCCCATGAATCTGAACAATTACGCATCTGGCCATTTCTCCTGTTAAACCAAGCGGATGACCATATGTACTACCTAAAGTTCTGCGCACTGTTAAAGATTTCTCTTACCTGCTCTTTTTCAGGGTTGTCCCAGAAAAGGATTGTAATGCTGCAGCTGTCCATTTCTGGATGCTGCTGACATAGCGTACAGAACCATCAGTAAACCAGGCCCTAGTCTTCTCTTTTTTGGTCAGTGGATCATAGGACACACTCTGTGATGCTGCTGGTGCAAGCTTGGGAGCAGAAGGCATTGTAATGGTAATAGAGACAGTAGGCATTCTCAAAGGGAGGATACTTGTCTGCAGATACTGGTAGAGCCTTGCTCCAAAATCCCTTGAGTACCATTGGGTCTGTTGGTCCAAATGGTAGACAGAGCAGCCTGCACAGAAGCATGGACCTTTTGAAGAGCCTTTTCCTGTTTCAGACCCTATAAAAAGCTAGCAGCTTTCCAAGTCACTTGGTATATGTGCCAGAGTAACACACTCAAGTAAGGAATGTGCTGTCTCCAGAATCCAGATAGGCCCACTGAATGTTTTTGCTGCTTTCTTGGTGGTGGGAGGGGCCAGGTGCAATAACTTATCTTTCACCTTAGAAGGAATATCTTTGCATGCCCCACTACTGGACTTCTAAGATTTTCACTGCAGTAGAAGGCCCTTTAATTTTGATTGGATTTATTTCCAATCCTCTGATACCCATGTGTTACCAACAAGTCCAAAGTAGTTGTTACTTCCTGCTCACTTGGTCCAATCAGCATAATATTGTCAATAGAGAGGACCAGTATGATGTTTTGTAGAAGAAACAGATGATTAAGATCCCTTCAAACTAAGTTATGACACAGGGTTGGTTAATATATCCTTAAGATAAAACTTTAAAGGTATATTGCTATGCTTGTCAATTGAAAGCAAATTGTTTCTGGTGGTATTTATGGACAGGTATTGAGAAAAAGGCATTTGCTGGATCAATAGATACATAACCAGGAGATGTGTTAATCTGCTCAAGTAAGGATTTGACCTCAACTATATAGCCCTTGCTCCACAGGTGAGGGAAGTACTGTGGGAATTTTGCCATCTTTATATCTAACCCAATTATACAATATGGAACTGGAAAAACAACCACAGGATGAGTTTGGGGAAATACTGGCCCCACTATGAGTTGGACTTCAGTCCAAACTCCATTAATCACCTGACCTCCATAAGACCCTATTTTAACTGGAAGGCCACACTGTTTCTTGGGATCTCCTGGAATCAGCATTAATTCAGAACCAATATCCAGTAGACCCAGAACGTAGGATTGTTTACTTTCTCTGGAGTACAGTTACCCTTGTAAAAGGCCATAGGTCTCACTGGGGAAGGACTGGACTTTTATGTGTTTTATCAAGGTTCTTCTTCCAGGGGAAGAAGGTGTTCACTCTAGGTGTTCTGTATCTACAAACAGGTTCAAGTCTGGTTCACTGGCCAAGATTCCCTACTGCCACAATCCACTTTAGCCTTTCTTTCATTTGTCTGAGGATTAGTGAGGGCATGTCTTCTGGGCCTTTCCATTGTGGAGGGCTTAGTTTTACACACCATACCCATTCAAGCATTACAATTTCCCTGAGTTTTAAAATATTCATCAGTATGAATCCAAGGGAGATAAAGCATCTACAACTCCTTTTCAGTAGGTCATCTTTTGACACCTTTTTAAAAAAAAAAACTGCATGCCTTCATATTAAATCCAGAATCTCTACTCCATGGGCCTATATCAATAAACTCAGTTTGATCCATTGTAATGTTCTTTCCACCATTATCCCCCACACTCTTAAATTCCATCCCCACACAAATTCCCCAGACTTAGTACTCGAATGAATTAGCAAAGCCGTTTAGTTCTTTAGTGGCGTTGTGCATCTCCGTATTGACCCTGTAGGAGCCTGCTTAGTTTTAAGTTTGGTTATAAATCATTGGTGGGCCCTGAGTCCCAGCAGTGTTGTCATGCCATTCCAAATTATAGGATCGCATTCCTGAACCAATGAGATGCCCTTAATTTAACTTGTTGACACCTTCTGAGGATAGGGCTTGAATTTTGGTTTTAATTCTTCCAAGGCAAGCTTAGAAATCTTAGACTGGTTATGTATATCCAGAACAAGAGAGTGAGGAGAAGAAGGCAAAGAACAAAGACTTCTTCTATGTCCTTTTATCTGGGCTGCCACCAGAAGGCATAGCCCAGATTTAAGGTGGATTTTCCCACCTCAGAAGATCCAGTCAAGAAAAATCCCTCATAGCTGTACCCAGTTGCTTGGGTTTTTAGCTGTTTGCACATGTGGTCTAGTTGAAAACTAAGAATGGCCATTACATCTGCATCTTCTTTGTTCTTTTCTGCTCCTCAGGTGGAAGAACTGAGTAAGAAACTGACGGAGTATGACCAAGCTAGCAAGGTGCAGCAGCAGAAGCTAAAGGTGGGGCAGATGTGTGACTCAGAATGACGGGTGGAGGAACAACTTCTCAAAGCCCTTGGGCTGTGTTAGTGTGGGGGCCAGAGCAGGAGTTCCCCTGGGGCCTGGTTGCCAGGAACCCATCCTGGGCCTCAGAAACCTTGGCTCAGGGATCTCACAGAAAGGCCTTCTCTCTATTACAGCCACTATGCCTTCCAGTTAAAAAAAAGACTCATGGCATAGGTACAGTAGAGCGCTTTTTGTGCATGAAAACCCTAGGTCCAGTTTCCAGCACCTCAAAACAGGGGGTTTTAGTTTTTTAGTTCTTTAGCCACATTTTCCCAGTCAGTAGGTGAATGGCTAATAACTACAAGACAGGACAAATTCCTCCATCCCAGAAAGTTCTGTGGAAAAGCCCTGTTCTAAGTAGTTGGGGTTCAAGAGCTGAGAGTGTCAACAGTTCTTAGTCTTAGAATGCATTTCCCTGCCTTGGGGCAGGGTCTAATTATGTAGCCCAGGGTAATGGGAGGACTGCGCATGTGCCATAGTGACCAGTGCAGCTAGCACTTTGAATGCTGCTAGCTCTCTTACCGGTAGTCTTTGTTCCAGGGTTTGCTTTTTGTAGCTCTAAGCTTCCCATTCCTTAGTTAAGGGCAAAGGATCAGGCACCAGTTCCATGGGGACTTGTGTAGCACACAGTGGATCCCAGGTGGAGGAGCTCTGAGCTTCAGTTCTCCTTCTCAGCTTCCTTGCCCGTGGCTGCTGTGAACAATAAGTAGGCCATCATGTTCCTTTTCAGGGGTTGTTATGAGCTAGCAGATGTAGGAAAGTGGAGGTGGGATGCATCCACCCAGTACCTGTAGAAAACCAAGCTGATATTACAGGTAACAGAATTAGCTGCTAGCCTGCTCTTGAGTTATGGTCCCCTTAGGAGGCAGTGCTGGCGTTGGAAATGAGCCAGCCTCCACAGTTTTGGAGTAGCTGGATGAAGTTCAAGTCTTACTGTACTGTACTCAGTATGACCTTGGTCAGTTTGTCTAAATCTCTGATCTCTTTTCTTCTCTAAAACAAGGATAAAAGTTATTTCTTGGAGGGGTTTGGAGAAGTGAGTTCCTGTCATTGACATGCATATGCAGTTGTCTCCACTGTGCTATATACCAGGGAATTCTCTGAAGATCAGTTTCTGTTCCCTTGGGAGAGATACTTGGTGCTTGGCCTCATAGATGGCAGGCAGAACTGTGAGAAGTATTAGAGCCAGCAGATGATCAGCAGAGTGTCCACGGGAGGGTCTGGGAGGGAGGATGTAGCTGTTTTGTGGGCTGCAGTTGGGGGAATGTGTGTATTGGGCTGAGGACGACTCTGGGGTGGAGACTGAGCAGCAAGAGCAGGCCAGTGGGTTTGGGTAGAGTAATCAGAGTTCCCTTGTTTCAATCGACCTCTCAGGCTTTCCAGGCCCAGGGAGGTGAGAGCCAGCAGGAGGTCCAGCGCCTCCAGACCCAGCTGAAGGAGCTGCAGGCCCAGCTGAGCCAGAAGGAGCAGGCCGCTGAGCATTACAAGCTCCAGGTGAGGGGCCAGGAGCTGTCCTGCCCTGCCCTCCTTCCTGACCATTTCTAGGCTTTGCCACATACACCCTGTCTGTCCACACAGATGGAGAAAGCCAAGACCCATTATGATGCCAAGAAGCAGCAGAACCAAGAGCTGCAGGAACAGCTTCAAGGCCTGGAGCAGCTGCAGAAGGAGAACAAGGAGCTGCGGTCTGAAGCCGAACGTCTGGGCCGTGAGCTCCAGCAGGCGGGGCTGAAGACCAAGGAGGCCGAACAGACCTGCCGCCAGCTCACGGCCCAGGTGCGCAGCCTGGAGGCCCAGGTAAGCGTCTCCTTTAAACAGAAGCACCTCACCCCTGCCCCGTTGCCCTCCATCCCTCCTCGCCAAGGCCACCCCTACTCTAGGCTTCTCTTTATTTTACTTCCTAGGTTGCTCATGCAGACCAGCAGCTTCGAGACTTGGGCAAATTCCAGGTGGCAACTGATGCCTTAAAGAGCCGCGAGCCTCAAGTGAAACCCCAGCTGGACTTAAGTATTGACAGCCTGGATCTGAGCTTGGAGGAGGGTACCCCATGCAGTGTTGCTAGGTCAGGAGACATGCCTCTCTATCCCGTGCCTGTTCACTGAGTGCTGTGCTAGCCTGTGGTTCTTCTATGACAGCTGCCTGCTTAGGGCGCAGTAGAAGTGAAAGAGAGCTGAGGTGGAACAGTGAGGAAAGCCTTGGAGAAAGCTTTTATGAGTTTTGATAAACTCTACAGGTGTGCAGAGGTGGATGAGCAACCTGTCATGTGAGGCCGTAGGCCTGAGAGCCTAGAGGCTGACTGAACTAAGGACGGATAAACTTGAGAAGTGCTGAAATTGAGGACTACAGGTTGGATTTGCATCTTAGAGTTTCCTGACAGTATCGAAGTTAAGGTTAGCAGTACAGTTACTGTTTCTATCAAATGTGTACTGTACTGTGTGCCAGTTTTCTGAGTTCTTGGAACAGTTACAACCTTATTTCCCCCCTAGCAACCATCTTAGACTCTATTCATTCTATCTCCTTTAGCAGAACTGGGCTCTAGAGGGTTCCACAGTGAGAGAGCCAGGTTAGAACCTGGCAACCTGTCCTGAGTTCTTGCTTGTCACTACTCTGCAGTGTCTCTCACGGCAGCCAAAGCTAGGTGAGATGAGCTGAGGCCGAGGGAAGGGAGTGTACGTGGGGAGTGTGCAGCTAGGAGAGCTTCTTAGAATGCTGACTGTGATTGTGTATGGTAGAAGAGGTGAAGTTATACCCACGTTCATGGCCTGAAGGTGTCCCCGCTTAGTAAAGTAGGAGATACAGGAGGGAGAACAGGCAGAGGGGTTTAGAGTAGGCTCTGCTAATTGTCCAGCAGTTGTGGCATCTGGGAGAGGTCTGGGCCCATAGCTGTCTAACCAGAAGAGCAGGGTTTAGACTAAGGTAGAGAGATCTGAGAGCTGCTATGAAAGGGTTAGGAGCAAGGCCCCTTTTTGGTATCTCTGAAAGACCAGTAGTAGTGTATTTTACCTGTAATAAGAGTAGGAACTGGTCAGTTTGGGGCAAGGAGACAGACATAATGTCTTCTAGCTCAGGATGTGCATCTCAGCAAATGCCTTTTTCTACAGCAAGCTGCCTCGTGCCCAACCAGATGGTACCAGTGTCCCTGGAGAGCCAGCCTCGCCCATCTCCCAGCGCCTGCCCCCCAAAGTGGAATCCCTGGAGAGTCTCTACTTCACCCCCATTCCTGCTCGGGGTCAGGCCCCCTTGGAGACTAGCCTGGACTCTCTGGGGGATGCCTTCCCTGACTCTGGCCGTAAGACCCGCTCTGCTCGCCGCCGTACCACACAAATCATCAACATTACCATGACCAAGGTTAGGTTACTGGGCATAGGACTATTGGATATTAACACCAGTTCCTATCCAGGGGTCATAAATCAGGAACACTCAGGTATGGCCAACATCTTTTAAAAAGGGCATAGATTTGTTTAGGGTCTCTTTTCTTTTTAGATTTATTTATTTTATATATACAATTGCTCAGTTTTCATGTACACCAGAGGACAGAATCAGATCCTATTACAGATGGTTGTGAGCCACCATGTGGTTGCTGGGAATTGAACGCAGGACCTTTGGAAGAGCAGCCAGTGCTCTTAACCATAGTCATCTCTCCAGCCCCGAGTCTCTCCTGCCTGACAGGAAGACATAGCAGGATATAAGAAATAGCAGCTAATCCTGAGACTCCGGCACCCCCATGCAGCCAGAATGTATCTTGGTGTGGCTCTCAATGGTCTGCTACTTATAGACTTAGATTCTCTCTCTTTTTTTTTTCCCTGTCTCTAGTGGGCTGGGGAACAGGTGGAAAGGTGCTTTTATGCCCTCTACTCCTGAGAATGTGGGGATAATGTAGATGATGTTCAGACCCCAGGAACCTTAGGCCAGGGAACAGCAGAGGTTGTGGGCTGAGTTAGCTTAGGAAATAGGGGTTCTGGCTCGTAGCCTAGCTACTTCCTAGCTGTGTGACTAGAGGGTACTCACTTTGCTTTTACCTCTGAAATAGGCCAGTAATGCCTCCTTCAAAATGTTGTGGGTAGAAGAGTCTTGGCAACCTCAGCATCTTTTAAGATGCTCCTGGCTGTATGGCCCGTTTACATACTTGCAGTGTAAAGACCTTTTTTTAACTAGTGTGGTATCTGAGAGCTTTGGGGCAGCGGGAGATGTTGCTGCTTTATAGTGTTACTGCAATGATTTGTCCTTCCAGAAACTAGAATTGGAAGAGCCAGACAGCGCCAACTCATCCTTCTACAGCACACAGTCTGCCCCTGCTTCCCAGGCCAACTTGCGAGCTACTTCCTCCACTCAGTCTCTGGCCCGCGTGGGTTCTCCTGATGATGGCAACTCTGCTCTGCTTAGCCTGCCTGGCTACCGGCCTACCACACGAAGCTCTGCCCGTCGCTCCCAGGCCAGGATGTCCAGTGGGGCCCCCCAAGGTGAGGACTGCAGGAATTTGCCAGAATCCTAAACTAGACCAGAAGCAAATCTTGACGTGGCTTTCCAAAAGTTCAAGGCAGGCCTCCTTGCTGCCTTCCTATGCCAGAACTGCTACCGTCTGTGCCATCTCTGGGCCTTGGCTATCTAGGACCGCAAGGGAACAGTCTGAACCAGGGATGCTCACCAGTTTGTTAAGATTGCCACACAGTTCCCAGTGTGAGTTGATTCTTCTAGGAGTCCTCCAGGCTGCTTTCTGGGAAACAGTGGGCTTGGGAAAGTCAGGCTGCCCAGCAATTTCTTGGAAGTTGTCCTTAGGATCTAGGGACTCTCCCTGGCTATCAGTTCATGACCCTCAGTTTCTCTTGATGTGGGGCACCAAGCCTTGGCAGGTGAATAAGATGTTACAGCCTCTGGTCATGAACTCTTCTGATCTTCCTCAAGAGAGAGCATCTGTATGGTTTGGTGTGCCACTTTGGCTGTGCAACATCAATACAGAACTTGTGTATCCGTCCAGCCTGAAGCCCCTCAGGAAGGTGGGGGTGGGGAGAGACAGTGGCAATAAAACCTGGCCAGATTAGTAGACAGTGTGCTAGCAGCCGTGTTTGCCCTAACTTTCTGTGCTCCATAGGAAGGAATAGCTTCTATATGGGCACTTGCCAGGATGAGCCCGAGCAGCTGGATGATTGGAACCGCATCGCAGAGTTGCAGCAGCGCAACCGAGTATGTCCCCCGCACCTCAAAACCTGCTACCCTCTGGAGTCCAGGGTGAGATATTCGGTCACCTCAAGACCTCCCACACTGACTTTAGTGGCTAGCCTGAATAGCTCTCCTGGGTTTTGGGTCTACTGGTGTGGGGAAAAAAAAGGCGCGGGGCCTGGCGCTGGCGGGCACAGGGGCACACGCCAGGCTGGGCCGGCGGCGCGCAGGCCTCGCTCTAGGGCCAAGGCAGCGTACAAATGCAGGCGGACACGGAAGTTCCGCGGGGGGCGGGGAAGCAGGCAAGATGCACGCGTGCCTCGGCCTAACCGGGAGCGGGCGGCCACACCGCCGGCAGGTCCTGCACATGGCGCGCGGGGAAGCAGAGAGAGGATCTCTCTGCGTGTTACCTGTGCTCAGACTGTCCGCTTAGTTGAATCCCAGAGTCTCAGACTGCGCGTACCAGCTAGCTCCGTGTGGCGAGTTTAATAAGAGGCAGCCCATAGCTTTGATGTTTTATTATTAAGAAAATAGAAAGAGAAAAGAGATAAAAAGATAAAGAAAGAGAAAATAGATAAGAGAAGTCATGACCACGTGGAAAGGGGAGAAGCCAGAGAGATAGACTAAGAAGAGGGCCGGGAGAGAACAGGCGGGGGGGGGGGGGGGAGCGCAAGCGCTGAAGGGTATTATTTATGAGGCGGGGACAGTGTGGCTGCAGGCAGGTGACTGCCTAGGCAGAGTCAGGCTAGAACCTGGGGCGTGGCCACACGTCTCATTAAGGTCCCACATACTGGGAGGGTCACTCTCCTGCTTTCCACATGGAATAACTGACAGCTGGCACTCAGGTGTGAATTCAGATATGACTGCTTGGAACTGTTAGCTGTTCATCAAGGTATAGTAGACATGAACAACAGGAAGGAAGGAGTTTTGAAGGATCCAGCTTTAGCCCTAGTTCTTGCTCTATACAGTTGGGCCCATTGACTATTGCCTCTTGTCCCATGCAGCCTTCCCTGAGCCTGGCCACCATCACTGATGAGGAGATGAAAACTGGAGACCCCAGGGAAACCTTGCGCAGAGCCAGCATGCAGCCAACTCAGATCACTGAGGGTGCCGGCATCACTACCAGGCAGCAGCGCAAACGGGTTTCCTCAGAGACCCACCAGGGTCCTGGTACTCCTGAGGTAGGTGATGTGTGCATCTGTTCTCTTTAGCACTGTACCCAGGTATGAACCAGCTCACCAAATCTTAGTAGTGAATCGGAGGGAAGTCTCTTTCCAAGGACAGATGTACAGACTGTTGGAAAGGCAGCTGTCAGAGTTTGGGAAGGCATGCACTTTTGCCATTATCTGCCCAATTGTCCTCTGCCTCGCAGTCCAAGAAAGCTACCAGCTGCTTTCCACGCCCCATGACTCCCAGGGACCGGCATGAAAGCCGCAAGCAGAGCAGCACTGCCGACGCCCAGAAGAAAGCAGCTCCAGCTCTCAAACAGGTCAGTCCAGGACCCAAGGGGAAGGCAGGCCGGCCGGCCAAGTGAAGCCTGGCTGGCAGAGCCTGAAAGTAGCAGGTTGACCTTCCCGCACAGGCGGACCGGCGTCAGTCAATGGCTTTCAGCATCCTTAACACACCCAAGAAGCTGGGAAATAGTCTTCTAAGGAGAGGAGCTTCAAAGAAGACCCCAGCAAAGGTCTCCCCCAATCCTCGCAGTGGAACCCGCCGCTCTCCACGCATTGCCACCACCACAGCTGGCACTGCTACTGTTGCTGCCACTTCTCGGGCCAAGGGCAAGGTAACGCAGTAAGAGGAAGACCATCCTCTTACTCCATAGGGCAGCGTTCAAGGCAAGGCCAAGCCAAAGCACTGGAGGAGGGTGGGGTTCAAGAGGTACCGTACCTCTGTCTTGCTCAACCATTCATCATTGAGGACCCCACATTTCTTAGGTGGCTGGTAACTTAGAGAGGGAGTTTATGGGACCTCACAAAGGGAGAGGTTCAGCCAGGGGTTTTCTGAACTAGTCAACAGAGGTTGGCAACACACGACTATCTTTCTTTTTCAGGCAAAGCATTAAAGAGTCAGTACCAGTGCGCGCGTGGCCCCGTCTGCATTGGCGGCACTGACCTTGCCTGGTCCTTTTCCTTCTACTGTCCCTCAGTGCCTTCTCTCAGCTCCCAGGCCAATGGCGGCCAGCCCTCCCAGAGACGATGTTTGCCTGCATCCTGGCCTGGTACCTGGACTTTCACTGGTGCCTTCTAGGCATCTTACAGAGCTGGCCCAGGAGGCTTGGAGCTTGGACAGTGTGTGGTCTTCTCCCTATCTTGCCTCCTGATTTTTTTCCTTGTTTTGGGGGAAAAAAAAGTCTACTTTTCCATCATAACTAGAGACTGGATTCTTGAGCCCAGTCTTCCTTAGACTCTGGACCTAGAAGGGACCATTGGAGAAGCAGGCTCTGCTTCCCTGCTGCTCCTGGTGGCTGGGCCTAGCAGGGGTCTTTGCTCTTGAAGCCCAGGATTGGGCATGATCTGGTAGGAGCATCTGTTCTTACCTCCTTCCATATACAGCTGCCTGGAGGATGCTTTTTTCCAGGACAGATAGGTCCTGGGTCTCAGGGGTGGGATAGGGGGCAGCCTTCAATGGCAGCTCATACTTCACCTTCCCCAGACTTGCACTGGGGTAGGATATGGAACGATGGGAAGGTTTTTAAGGGCTGGGAATGGATCTTTTCTAAATGTTATTACTTGTAAATAAAGTCTATTTTTCTCCCTTGAGTGCTAAGCGCTTTGGGTCAGTATGAGGAAAAAGAGGGAAATTACAGCTCTTTTGAGCCTGTGTTTGGTCTTTCCACATTGTATTTCTGGCCCCTGTTCCTAACTAGTATTATGGGCTGTTTTATATTTCAGGGTTCATGTTATTCTTAATTTCTATTTTGCAAGAGACAGTGTCCTGTGCTCCCTCCTGAGTCAGGCAGAGTTCCTGAGGGCAGTACCAGGGCCTAAAAAAAAAATGAGACCTTGAGATGCTGCAGCTTTATGAGGACTTATTGTGGGCCCTGTGGAGACAGATTGACAAATACAATTGTGACCTGAAGCAGCCATGGTCACATCTCTTCCTTGGGAACAGTACACCTGTAAAGACTGAAGTCAATGCAGATAGTGGTCAGAGCTGAGTATGGAAGTTGCCAAAGTTACATCTCAACCAGGCTTCAGGGTTTAGATGCAGGATGTGGGAAATCTGCCAGGCAGGCATCTCAAATTCATGTGGAGTGTAAGAAATTCACTTGGCTAAGGTGTCATCAGGTCTCAGAGGTTCCAGAACACCAGTGGGATGAATAAGACATTAGAAAAGGTAAACAGGATGGATGGACAGAAGGACAAGCAGGAAGAACTCTAAGGACTTAATTACTATGAAAACCTAGGTAGAAATGCAGCTGGAGTTTGCTATGGTGTAGACTTCACCCTCCAGGTGGATGAGAGCCAGGTTCCTGTCAAGGTCATGATGTGCTTGGCTTCATTCCATCCCTGGGCCTGCTGATTTGGGTCCTGGGCTGTGGCTGGAGAGGGTTTCTTGAGAGGGGGACGGGGCTGTCTTCAACCCATCCTGGAGAAGTAAATGCACACAAGGTCAGAGCTAAGGAAGAGCTCTTGCCACTCCTGCCACTGCAGTCCCAAGTTCCTTGCTTCCACAGAACTCTGGCTGATCTCAAAAGTCAGTAGCTCACAGGTTGTACTGGAAAAGCCAATCCTTTCTTCCCTGGGTAGTAGAGTTCCTCCCATCCCTGGATGCCTTCTTTCAAGTTCCTTACCCAGAGCTGGGCCAGAATGATGTGATACTGGGCCACCTGTCCAGGATCCACAAACAAACAGGAGAAGTTGGTACTTCGTAGGGTGGGGCTCAGTTCTTCCAGCACCAAGGCCCTGTGCAGCCAGGTGCTTGTATTCCTGTGCTCCCGACTAGAGTAGCATAAGGAAATCATGAGAGGGTTGCAGGGGAGGAGGAAAGTCTTTCTTCTAGCCTGACTGCTATGTCCCTTACCTTGTGTGACCCTCCCTCAGCCGGCCTGGGAGCTGCTCAATGAAGGAACCATTGCCCATCCAGTAGAGGATGCTGAAGTAGGGGAAGTGGCTGCAGGCAGTACAGGACAAGGTCAGCGTTCCATCTAGGAGCACATTTGACTGTTAGTTATTCTATAAAACAGAGGCCCCTACCCTGCCAAGCTCCACTTAGTCCTAAGTCAGAAACATATAACTGTCCCACCTAAGCCGGGCAGTGGTGGCACACGCCTTTAATCCCAGCACTTGGGAGGCAGAGGCAGGCGGATTTCTGAGTTCGAGGCCAGCCTGGTCTACAAAGTGAGTTCCAGGACAGCCAGGGCTACACAGAGAAACCCTGTCTCGAAAAACCAAAAAGAAAAAAACTGTCCCACCTACATAGCGAAGTGTTAAAGGGGCTATGCCCTGGAGTACCTTGCAACCAAGGCCCTGCGAGGTTCCACACTGCCTGTGTCTGAGTTCTCTTCTATAGGAACCATCTGGGGAGCTGGGCAGTAGAGCGGTGACCACAGAGCCAAGTTGGCCTGGCCGGCGCTTCTTGGCAGTCTGGAGGTACACTCCAAGTCAACCCAACCCCCCAACCTGTGTTCACAGCCTGCCTCTGACAACTGTATCCTCTTAGGCTCCCATGATACTTGTTCCTTACTCAGTGGTACTTCTTTCTCTGGCCAGATCACATCCAGTGCTGGGTACCGCTTAGTGGGGACTGCTGGAGACCAGGAAGAGCATGGGTCCTTTGAGCTTCCAGTTAAGACAGTGGCAGTTGTCTGAGGAGCAGATGTGGCTCTGGCCAGAATGACAGGGACATACAAAAGCAGGACCCACCAACAACTGGGGACTGAGGAGCAAATACAGATGTAAATAAAAATAAAGCTCAGCATCCTAGCACCTATCTTAGTTGGGGACAAGCTGCTCCGTGGCTTGGGACACCCAGAGTGGGTGTGGACCCTTCAGCCCCCACCCTTTGGCTCTGCTGAATATGGTACAAAGGAGCCTTGACCTGGAGCCAGAACCAAAGTAGCTACATAGAAGTTTATAGCAACGGTAGAGTTGGATGGAACTTCCTGGGGGTGAGAGTTAGCCACATAGCTCCTTTCCTTTAGGAACCACAAAGCCCACCTGCTGTCCAGCAGTGTCTCATGGTCATGATGTGTTCTGGAGCAAGAAAGTCTGGTATCTGTGACTTCCTCTAGAAAAAAATAAGTAAAAGTCATCTAGCCCTCATCACAGGTTTTCTCCCTCAAGCGGTGTCACTGACACCCATTTGAGCTTCTGGTAGTTTAGCGGGCAGGCCTCTAGCCACCAGCTGGGCTATCAGCACTTAAGGTTCAGCTGGTGCTAACCTAGTAACAATTTTCTCTCATACCAGCTCCAAACAGCACTTATATAACAGTTCCCCAGTCCAGCCTTACCCATTAGGGAGGAGAGAAAGCACTAAGAGCCAGGGACTTACCTGGGAAGCAACACTCCGTTTGTCAGCTCGCCAGCTTGCCGGCCCTCAGCCCTTGGCCCTCTTTCTGGGAAGGACAGGCAGCAGGCAGCTTCTAGGAAAGCTCCCAACTATTTTCACTTTCACTTTCTCTCTTAGCTAGGAATGCCAATCCCAAGCAGGCTGTTCTGCCCCATGCTTGACCCAATGCTCACATTAGATAGTTCCCAGGGCCCCTCTCCAAACTCACTGGGATCCTCTGTCTACCTCACCCCCAGTAAGCTCAGCTCACAGATCTGTATTGTTTTGCCCCTTTTAACCCTTCACTGCCAACTTTCTATAGGGCCAAGCCTTTACTTTCTCCAGAACAAACTCCAAGGAGATTGTTTATTGGTACTGGGAGCCCCAAATCGAATCACTGACCTTTCTACATTCAATGCCTCACTGGCCCATCCTAGCTTCTCTGGGTTCCCGCACCCATCCCTCACTCCAAGGTCAGGCATACCGCTCAACACCGGCTTTCACACACAGCCACAGCCACTAGTACAGGCTCACTGACAGTAAGTTCAGATCTTCCTGCCTGGCTCTTAAGCCCTGAATAGCTTCTGGAAGCTCCAAGGCTCAGTGTAGCTGCCTGGACCTAAGAAAACCTCACCACAGGAAAGAGCAACTTCCCTGCCTGGCTAGTGTACAAAACACCCAGCCAAGCTGAGAGCTGACCCAAATGGCCAGGAAGGCACTTCCGCAACACTGGCTCCAGGAGCTCAGAGGCTGGGGCTTGGAAGGAACAGAATTAAAATCAAACAACATCCTGAAGCCATGCTCCCTGAATGTCGTGCCAGAAACTCTTAGGGCAGAAAGACCAATGCATGCACTCTTAGGTTTGTGATTCTGTGATCAGAGGGTAGACCTGGTGACAAGTGGGACGGATCAGGTTGGAAGAACCGGTGGGAAGATTCATACCTGGTTCAGATGCAGGAGGCTAAAAGCTGTCTTTTATGTGGCACATTCACATTTCTTCTCTTCTGAGCAATCCACCTACCCTCTATCACCTAGGCTGCAGATCAGAGGAAAACTCCCTCAGAATCCAGGATCTCCAGGAGTTAGGTCCAGAAGTTGTACACCCACACACACCCAGAGGGGGATTTCTCAGTCCACTGGGGGGGGGGGGGAGTAGAGGTACAGAAAAAGGAACTGAGCTGTACCATACAACAAGACTAAAGGTAAAACATGGAAGCGGCCTTCACCTTAGGGAGAGGGAGGGCAAATACCAAGGGAAGAGTAGCCTGTCTCTGGGCCTTTTGTTCAGCTCCCATTCCTCTTAGGATGGAGGGAACGAGAAAGCCACAGCTGAGTAAGAGAACAGGCTGAGTAGTAGGGGGTAGCAGGGTACTAGTCTCAGACTGAGGGTGGAGTGCCACTCAGTCTGAAAGGGGACAAGTGAGGCCTCAGGACCCCTGATGCCATAGGTAAGGAACCACACACACTGAGGGAGGGTGGGTGGGAAGGTAGCACCAATGACTCCAGGTCCCAGCTCTCAGTTGGGATACGAGATACTCCAGGGCTCACGGGAAAGAGGGGCCAAAGAAGAAAAGCAAATGGATGTCCAGCTTTCCAGCCCAGCTCATGGAGCTTTATTCAGATGTGATGACAAGATCCTGTTTGGTTCTTGTTGCCTTCAAATGAGCCAGGCCAAATTTCTCTAGAAACCCAGTGCTGCTGACCCATGATACCCTCCCCCTTTCTTCAAACTTCCAGGACTACAGTTAGGCCTGCTCAGAAGCCCCTTTTCAGAGCCCGTGTTTATTCAGGCCTTATTCTTCCTATGCACTCACCATTCTTAACATCAGGCCCAGGAAAAGCCCACAAATGACCAACCTACATAGGGATGTGTGCGGGGCTGGGAATCCCCACTTAGCTTCAAGGGCACACTGATGACTGGCAGAAAACAGAGATCCATAGTCTGTCTCCTATGTGCATACACAAACATACACACTCTTAGGCTTTCAGGAAGGAAGTGACGTGCAGAGCAGCCTTTGGCACATGTAAACACTTCCAGACTGAAGGGTGTACTTGCACAAGAAGCTGCAACATTCACTGCTGCCGACGTAGCTTCCATAGCCTAATGCTATATAGATTGCTTTTATACCATGCCTGGCGACAGCCCTGCTCAGGGGCAGGTTATCCATGCTGCTCATATTTCTAGCTGTTCCAAAACATGTCAGTGAATTTTGAGGCCACAGGGCTGCCCTGGTTGAAAAAGTCATTGATTTTGCCACACCAAGCCTTTAGTTTCCAGACAAAAAGGCAACAGAGTCATACACAACTCCTATCTTACATCCAGAGATGAAGAGACCCTTTATCACTCAGTGCTAATCTGGCACCAGTCTGAGCTCTTCTACACTGAGTGCAAATCAGGCTTGAGCCTTGCAGAGGGAAGGGAAGGGAAGAGAAAGGGTAGGCTGAAGCACTCAGCCTCCTGAAAACCCACCAGTGCTCTCAGCCAGAGGTGAGAAGACTCCTCTCAACCAATAATACCGCAGCTTTGCCCTACCCTGTTCAAGCAAGGTTAGGCCTGGGGGTAGGGGACAATTCCTATGCTCCACAATAAAAAAATTTAAATATATTCATCAAAATAATTTTCTTTTAAAAAGCCCCCACTGCTGACAGCCCCACTGGCTGGTTCTCCATCATTCCCCTCCAACCCAGACACAGCTGGGGAGGTCCTGAATGGCCCAAGTGCCTTTGAGTCTTTTCCAGCCAAGTCTTTGTGGGCAGCAAGGAGAGTGCCCTGAGGTCCATGGTGGGTGGGGTGGGTTCTCCAATGATGTGATTTCTGATTATTCCAGGCCCAGGATGTAGCTGATGCCTTGTACCAGGCCAATGATGACAGGCTGCCAGGCTACCAAGTATCGAAGCCAGTCTAGCAGCTGTCCATACATGACATGAGGCCTTTCCCAGCTGTTAGAATGTTAAGGATCACACTCAGTATACAATAGCTGTTAGGTTTATCCAGTGTGGTAGGAAGGCCTTCCTCGGGTCTGCCTACAGTTTTAAGCTGCTCCATAGCCCAGTAAAAATAAAGCTACCCAGGTTCTCTTCAGCTCTCTAGGTTGGAATGAAAGGCTGAACCCAAAGAATCAAAGGAAGAACAGAGGAGACTGGAGACAGAAATGAGAAGTGGAGAGAGAAAACAGATGCACCACCTTCTCAGAAGTGACCAACAGCCTGAGTCTGACAGACATTACACCCTACAGACAAATCCATGACAGAAGAAACTGGGAATAGGCTACAGTCCCCCCCCCCCCTTTTTTTTTTTTTTGCCTTTTCCAGGCAGGGTTTCTTTGTATAGTTAAGGCTATCCTGGAACTCACTTGGGACCAGCCTGGCACAAACTCAAGAGATCTACTTGCCTCTGCCTTCCAAGTCCTGGGATTAAAGGTATGTGACCCCCCACCCCAGGTAACCAGTAGTCTCCTAGAAAGTACTTTGCCACTGAGCTAGCTACATTCCTGGCCCCCAGCAGGTTCTTGCAATGTACAAAATTTAAGATTTTCTTCATCAAGGAAAAGATTGAGTCTATTGACATGTTGTGTACTAATTTCCTTAAAGATAAAAGCTTTCTTTCATCTTGGCAGGAAGCTTGTTAAAAAATAAACTGTTCTAAAGAGATAAAACGTCCCACCCAGCAGGGAAGCTCCTTAAGCCCAGAAAGTAAACAATTCAAAAGTTTCAGGAAGTCCCTGAAACCAACCAAATACACTAGGTCACTCTTTGCTCAAAATTACATAAGCAGTGAAATTTGCTGATGAGTTTCCTGGCAGACTCTGAGTTAAGTTGAGCTGCCTGGGAGACTTTAAGAGCAGCTGAACTCCCCAGAAGGAGCTCTGGCCAAGTTTCTCAGGCCTGCAGAGACTTTCAGATTTGTGACTTGCCGCAGCCATCATCTATGGTAGCTTTTGGTGGTGCAGCTATCTTTGAGTCATTTCTGCCCCTACAAATAACCCCTCACTGGTAAGTAACACCAATAAAACTCACTGGTTCACTAAGTTGGACTTGGGTCGTCTGTCATTAGTTCCCTATCTGGGGTGAGTAAATGTTTCTTAATATCTTCCCAGGAATAATGTCACAAAACAGGACAGAGTCAGAGAGAAAAGCAGCCAACAAGTTATTCATAAGGAGCCCACCCCTGAGTTTTGAAGCAGGTCCTACTGAGGCCAAAAGGCCTTTTGTGGAGTTTCCTTTCCTTTTACATCTAAATGAGGGAAAGGGAGGGGTCTGAAGAAAGAATGCCTGCAAAGCCTGCTGGGAGCAAAGTCCATGGAGCACTCCTCTAAAGGAATCAAAATTACCAGCATCCTAAATTGCATCCACTAGCAATTTAGAATGGGAAGCTTAGTCTCTGGACTGCCTCATGTCACACCCCACTTCCCCAGAACAGAAACCACACTGAACGCTCGAAGCAGCAGTATTTTCTTCCCACTGCCCACTCTCAACAAGGACCCAAAGGATACGGATTGCTGAACATCCTCTTCAGGTCCACCTTCTCCTTGCAGTAGGGACATGTCTGCTTCTTTCCCACGATGCACCAGCCTCGAATGCAGAATTCATGGAATCTGAGCACCTTTGGTCAAGGGAAGTGACTGAAAGCCAGACTGGCACATTAGCCTCATCCTGGATGTCCAGGTGCCAGAGCATCAGCTCTAGAGAAAGTTTCAGATTGTGAAATTACTTCCTACAGCTGTGTGATCTGGGGCAGGTCCCTTTTCTCTGAATGTTTCCTCACAGGGGGTGAGGGCAGTGCTCCTTATTTACATGCTTGGTATGAGCCAAGACAGAGATAATACCCAATTATCAATGGGGCATAGAATGAGAGCTTAGTAAATAAAAGATCAAATAAACGCTGCTACTCTCAGTAGGGGATTTGACTCACTCAGCCACTCCATTAGAGGGTCTCCTTGATGGATCTGCTTGAGCAGCCCCACTAGCTGCAGCTGTGGGTTTTCTACGGCCTGGCAGTCCATAACTACCTTTTACTGAAGAGGAGAGTGCTAGTCTGGAAAGGGAGGAAAGATGCAATTTCTGCTGTGGCTCACCGACACTCCAATTCTGAGCAACACACCATAGTAACCACCACCCTCTTCCCACCATGACTGGAGTGTGGGCTCAGGAGAGAAGTATCACAAGGCAGGATACACGTGATTGCAGGAAAGCCTGTATGTGTTCTCGATGATGCCCTCTTCATTGACATCCACAAAGATCTGCTGCCCACACACAGCACACACGCTGTCTGAGAGGTGCTTGGTAGGCATGCCCGACTCACTGTAGAACTAGAGGAGAGTGGGAAGGAAGGCCAGAAAAGCGGTGAGAATCTGTCTGCCTGGGAAGATAAGGATGGTGGTCACAGGGCATTGCAGTCTGGAAGCAGAGAGTTCAATGCTGGCACTCAGCTCACTTTTCCTTAGTCTAGGACACTACCCCAGGGCACAGTGCCACCCACAGATACAGCAGATCTTCCCACCTCAGTTAATATGATCTAGAAGTGCAGACACACACTCACACTCTCTCTCTCTTTCTCACACACACACACACACACACACAGACACAGGGGGGGGGAGAGGGGGGGTTAGGTGATTATAGCTCCTGTCGAGTTAACAATATGTACCACCAGAGTCTCCTAAGGACTTTATGAATCCATAGGTGCCTCCTCTCCAGCCCAGTCTTCACACAGAAGACAGACTGAAGATTTACAGTTTTGAGTCTGGGGAAACTTTCTAAGGAAGGAGTTCTTAAGTCAACTGTGCTGACACCTGCTGAGGGATGTCTACAACACCAATGCTCTTAGTGACTGGAGTCTAAGTTTCCAGAAGGGCGCAAACAGAAGCCAGGTTAGAACATGTTAAAGAGTTAGTGACAGCCATAAATAAATAAATAAATAGCCAGGAATGGTAGCATGTGCCTTTAATCCCAGCACTGGGGAGACAGAGGCAGGCAGATCTCTATGAGTTCAAGGCTAGCCTGGTCTACAAAGCAAGTTCCAAGACAGCCAGTGCTGTTACATACACACATACACAAAACCTGTCCCAAAAAAACTAAGTAGGTAAGTAAGTAATAAGTGGCAGTGACCCATGTAAACAGCAGCTCTGTCTGTGAGGAGCAAGAAACAGGTCAGTGGCCAGAGAGACCGTGCCTACAAAGGACTTTTTAAAAAAAAAATAATAATAATAATTCTGACTATGATGGTGCATACCTAATCCTAGCACTTGGAAAGTAGAGGCAAGAGGATCACAGGAATTCAAGGTGTATAAATGGGAGTTCCAGGCCAGGCGAGGCTACATAGTGAGAACCTGTTTTAAAAAAACACTCAAATAAATGAATAGTGCTTCAAAAGTACATAGAAAGTTCTGGCAGAGACAAGGAAAAGTAACCTGCACAATGGCACACAACTCACTGAGAGCGGGTCAGGCCAGGCATGGTGGCACACTAAGCCCGCACTCAGGAGGCAGGTGCAAGTGGATCTCTGAGCTCAAGATCACCTAGGCATGTACATGGTACAAAGACATACATGCAGGCAAAACACTAACTAAACAAAATAGTTTTAAAAAAAATCCACAACAGAAAGGAGGTTAGGATCTGCAAACAGTCCAACCCTAGTTCCCTCTACTATTTCAGCAGTGAAGACAGCACACATTCGTGTTGTGTTGGCTAGGAAATCTGAGGAGCTGGGGGATAAGCCTGGGTTAGGCTTTCTCAGAGTGTCACTGTCAGAGTGTCCCAATGTATCTACCACACAAAGAGCTTTCCCAGGAGCTTCCCTCAGAGGACAAAAATACCACAGAACATTTCACAATCCTTCTACCCCAGCACAACTTCTAGCACTGAGCAGAAACTTCAGTGACTGACTGTCACAAGCTTATGACTTCATAATGGCCCTATGGAAAATGCAGTCTCCATCCTTGGTCTCCTGACACAATTTAAGTTACTTTAGTTCAGACTGCAGTCATCTTCAGAGAAGTGAAAGAAAATTGTTCTGAGGTAATACAGCCTAGTGGCAAGGAACTGAGAATGCTTGTTAATACAATTATAAAACCTCAGTTTATTTCTAGGAACCCTGCAATCAATTAGTCATAAGGTTCTTAGATCAAAGCATTATCCACAGGAGATAAATTGGGTCAAGTTTCTGGCTCTAAGTTCGAATTGGGGACATACCTATAAAATCAGCTATAATTCTCTTATAGACAGAAGCTGTGACCTTAGAATGTATAGACGATTAACTGAGGCTGAGCATGTGTGCAATACCACAGAATATCAGTCAGCCTTTAAAAGGAAGGGAATTGGGGCTGGAGTGATGGTTTAGTGGTTTATAATGCTAGCTGCTCTTCTAGAGACTGAGGCTTGATTTCCAGCACCCATATGCCACCTCACAGCCTTCTGACTACAGTTCTGGGACTCCAGAGCACTCTTCTAGCTTGAGGCATGAGCACTAGGCATGAGTGTGGTGCACAGTCACACATGCAGGCAAAACACCTACAAACTTGAAGACAATAATTAGTAATGACTTTATTTTTAAAGGAAAGTAATGGATGAGCCTTGGAGATTTTACACCAAGTAAACACAAAACCACTCAGGCTTCCTCTCATGAGGGGCTTAAAGTTGAATTTAAAGACAGGATAAGAATGGTGACTGCCAGGAAAGAGCTGAGGGACTCTCCTTTGTTTTACTACTGACACCCTACCAAAAACAATAAGATTTTACTACAAGTAGGTAATTGTGCGCTTGTAAAGAGGTATCTGCTTGTCCTGTAAAAGTTTACAAGATAATTTACTTGAACAAATAAGAGAATTCTTTGGCTGATGAATATAAGAAGGCTGGAATATCCAGAAGCCCTGATATTTTCTCTCTCTCTCTCTCACACACACACACACACAGATAAAAATAAAGAAGAAAGAAAACCCCTGCCCACATTCAGTCTGGCTGACAGAACTCTTATGGTGCTTTTCCTCTGTTCAGTGCACTCCTCATCACTTACTCCTGTCAAAGTCAGCTTAAAAGTAATTGTTTTGAGAAAGCCATCTTTGAGCTCAATGAGGTCATATATGTCAGTACCACAAGTGTGCATGGCATCTGCATATTTCCTTCATAATACTATGTTTTATGTTTATATATTACTTTAATATTTACCTTTCTCATTAGTGAGTAGAGTTATTTGGGGCAAGGGCCTGCTTTATTTTTATATTCAGATTTTATGTGTAGGAGCCACTGAGTTTAATTAGTGTTGTTTGCATAAGTATGGGTCATGACACTTGGAAAAGTTCCCAGTGGCTACACCACTGGGTAAAATAACTAGCTCTCCACTAGCAGAGTCAACTACCAATGGTTCTTCAGGGTACATGTTTTATTTTCAGTACCTCTGTATATCTAGCACACAGCATAGGGCCCAGGCATAGGTGAAGCATTAAAAAAGCATTTGTTAAGTGAATGTTACCTTTTGACTCAGTAAAACGTTTCTTTCCTATGTTGACTCAAAGTTTTGATGTGGCTTAGCTCATCTTAGTGCTTTACATCAACGATGTGATGCTATTCTGAACAATCTGGAGGCAACAAGCAGGCAGTGTTAAGAGAGCACAGATAACAGGGTATGGTGGTATAAACACATAATCCTAGAGCTCAAGAGTCTGAGGCAGGAGAATTCTGAGTCCAAGGAGCCAGTCACGGCTACATACACAGTAAGACCTTATCTAAGAAAGAGAGAGAGAGAGAGAAAGAGCACAGATGAGCTTACCCCTATGGTTGATGCCATATAGTCTGCACACATTTCTGCAAAGTCCCGCTCAAGAACTCCATAGTAGAGGCCATAGAAGAGAAGAGAAATACCAAAGTCCATCGCATCTTCTGGTTTAATCCTGCAGAGGAAGCAGCATGGCAGTAAGGCCTGCCCTGAGAAACAACTCCTTTGGATTACTGCTTAAGGACACTCAAAATAAAGCCTAAATTTAGTTGGATTGCTCAAAAGCTAAGGCAAGTGTCAGTAAATCATGAACAAATGCACTCTGCTGTTTTTATATGTCCACAACATCTCTTGAGAAAGCCATTACTATGAGCTGCAAAAATCAAGCTAGTGTCTCACTGCCCCACAAGCCTGGTCCCTAGTCTTAATTTTGGCTGTAGTTCCAGCCTGACGTGACAGGCAAGCCAGGCTTTGTGCTTGCATGGAGTACCTTTCAGAGCTATGTGTTAACAAATCCACTACTGGTAAATGCTGGATACCAAGTAGTAGGGATTTTATACAAAAAACAAAAAAACTTGCTGCTGAACTGGCTTCACCCCAAGCTAGCCACCCAAACTGACATGGTTGAACATCTGAGGGCACACAGGACATTTATGACCTGGGATCTGACTGAAATCACCCTTATCTCCTGCTAGATCTCTTTAGGAATGTCTGAATTGGCAGCAATTGCATAAAGTATCCCACATATGTGAAATGTGCCCTTGGGCCTCCAGGGTGGCAGGGCACAACAGGAGAGGCATTTTCTCTCTTTACCTGTAAAGACTGTGCATAATAACTGAGGTTTTCCCTACTCTCTCATATAACCTACTATATTCACATTTGGCCTTTCACAAAAAGAGTTTATCAAATATAGTTTTAGTAAATGCATATTTGTTACTATAGAATAGTTCTGTAAGTACATATATGGTAAAATGTCATTAAAGTTAAATTTTGGGTCAAGCCTATTTACTAAGAATATATGGATTCTATTAACAGTTTAAAACTCCAAGGACCAATAATGTATAGTTTTAGAGTCTATGAATGTTGTCAAAAACTATCTTTGCTAACATATTTTTACAAAGAACTTTATTGTATTCACTTATAGTTCTAAGATATAATTCTTACAGAAAGGACTTGCTTATTGGGCTTGCAGTATTAACTTTCTGATTTAGTTATCGCTCATTTTACCCCAATGGACCTAATCGACAGTGTAAGAAGTTCAGTGCTCAGCAGTTAACAATGACCGTTCTTCAGAACACTAGGGTTCGGTTCCGTAGAACTGTAATGACAGTTCTAAGGAATTCAACACTCCTTTCTGCTTCTCTAGGCTCCTGCATGTGCACATGCATGCAAAACATTCATAAACATAAAATTAAAATAAATACTCAAGATCTTTAGTTTTTTTCCCTCTTGTTGCAGGGTATTTGATCGCACTGTGTAACCTGAGATTGTGTTATTTATTGAAAAAACCTGTTGCTAGTTGTATGGCTCCTCCCTGAGCATTCTCCTTTAGTCCCTCTGACTGGACAAGCAAGCCCCCAAAGAAGGTAACGTTAGTTTGTAGAAGCACCCATGTTTGAAAGTGATGTCTAATTGAAAGGCAGACAAAGTGAAGAGTCAGAGAAAGATTTAACAGAATTGGTTATGCCCAACTCTCACAAAAAGAGAGAAGGGGAAGCTACTTAAGGAGCAGTTAAGAAAAAGGAAGGCAGCAGTTTGACTGAACCATTACAGTGAAACCGATTGCAGAGACAGAGACAAGCTAAATACAGGTGAAGATAGAACAAGCCAGAAAATGAAAAGGAGGCAGAAGATTAGGACAGATTGCCAGGGTTGGTTTGAAGCAAAGCAGAGAAATTCAGGAGAGGCTGAGAGAGAAGCAAGATTGCATCAGTCAGCCAGAGATCAGAAAGGGTGAGATTATTCAGCAATAAATCTGAGGCTCAAAATATCCTTGGCCTAGAGAAGATTGTACAGAGGCTAGAAGCTTCCAGGATTAGGCCTAGGTTAGCAGATGGAGACAGGAAGCCTCCAGATGACAATTAGTTCAGGAGAATAAAAAATACATTTACATAGCTCTATTGAAGACATGTATTAGAGTCTAAAGGGATGAATCCTAAGTCTCTCTGGAGCCTGTTTAGTCTTTCATCCTATTTTCCTCCTGGAAGAAAGAAATCTAGGAGTGTCCATTCTATAATATAGTACTTAGGTTTATTTGTCCTACAATAAACTTTAAAACATTCTGTCCAGATGCACTGAGAGGTTAGTGGCTGTGGAGGTTTGAATGAGAATGGCCTCCAAAGGCTCCTATGTTTGAATGCTTGGTCCCCAGCTGGTGGGAAGGATTACGAGGTGTGGCTTTGTTGAAAGAGGTGTGTCACTGGGGTGGGTTCTGAGGTTTCAAAACCCCATGCTAGTTGTCTCTCTCTCTCTCTGTCTGTCTCTCTGTCTCTCTCTCTCTCTCTCTCTCTCTCCCCCCCCCCCCCTTTCGCTCTTTGCCCTGCTGCCTACAAATCAGGAATGTAAACTTCTCAGCTGCTGGTCTAACACTGTACCAGTCTGCTTCCTGTCATGATGGTTAATGAACTACCCTCTAAAACTGTAAATGAGCTCCCAATTAAATGCTTTATAAGAGTTGCCTTGGTCATGGTGTCTTTTCACAGTACTAGAACAATAACTAAGACAGTAGTCTTTCCAGCCATAAATTACGACTTTATCTTTAGTCACTGTCCCAGACATGAGACTCCTTTTTTTTTTTTAAACTTTGCCCATCTAGGTCATCTACCACTAAAGCTGAATCCCCAGCCCATAGGCTGATTTGACCCAAAAGGTAAAGTTTGCTACTGCCTGGTCTAGTCAGGCAGAGTAGTGTATGGATGGAATTATGGGGAACTGACTTTCCGCTTACTCTTGTTATACTTTTCCACTGAATACCAAATGTTGGAAAATACAAACAAAACAATGATTTGGGACTCTTGCCTTTGTTGATATTCAGACATTCCATATTTCCTGCCAGCAAAACAACCACCTGTTACTACGTTCTCTTTCTTAGCACCCAGGACAGCACAGAGGGCTGCCACTTGGGGCCATGTTCTCTTTCTTAGTACCCAGAACGTATAGACATTCCTCCCCAAATACAAGAAAAATATAAAAGCAAAAGGTACTCACTTGAATAATAAGTTAAGACCAAAAAGGGTAAACATGACAGCCATGTAGCCAACAATGCCAGTGGCATAACTTATTTTATAGATTAGCAGGAACCATTTGTAAACCAACCTGGAGGAAGGAAATAAACAGTTAGTATCGCTGGCACAGACCAGTGGTCTCATGACCACTCACTCACGAGAAACTCTCAGTCTTACATCCATGGGCACCAGGATTTGTCGGGCAACTTCAGTTACTGTCAAAGCTGTTCACACCCTCAATTGCAGAAATGCCCCCAAATCATCATATCCCAAGAATGCTTTGTATCTTCCTGGACTTGGGGGGGAAAAAAAACCTCTAAAGATAAGTTTTAGTTTCAAGCAAATAGGACACAGCTGACATAAGCCAGTTCTGCCCTCGTAAACTTAAGAAAGTAAAAAACTAGAAAACCTTCAGAACACACATGCAAAGGCTTGCAGTTCTTGTCAGCAGAGACAGGGAGACGAGGCAGAGATAGAACTGGTCACAGACTCTGTGCCCGGTCTGCTTTGTCTTAACGACAGCTTTGCCCCTATCCATATGGAAATAATACCAGGAAGGAAGCCTCAAGAAGCTGCTTCTGAAATGACATATTTCTTTAGAGAAGAAATGAGGAAGGCACTCAAACAGTACCCCTGAGTGAATGTGTATGCTTTGTGTTGGTGGGCGGAGGGCATACACTAAGGGCAATCCGTGTACCCCAAGGCTCAGTGAAGGCACTGTGGAATCTGAATGGTGAACTCCAGCTGGAGTCAGGAAGGAGAGAGGAGTCTCTGTAAGAACCAGAACTCTATGAATGCTGCAGTGGACCCTGGCACCAGGAGTCACTGAGTTGGATGGCATTATATCAAACTGACATAACCTACAGTCACCTGAGAGGAGGAAACCTTAATTGAGACAATGCCTCCATAAGATCAGCTGTCGGCAAGCCTGTAGGGCATTGGCATTTTCTTAATTACTGATTGAAAGGGAGAGAGACCAGCCTACTGTCTCTATAGATCTATCCCTGGGCTGGTAGTTCTAGGTTCTATAAGAAAGCAGGCTGAACAAGCCATAGGGAACAAGCCAGTACTCAGCACTCCTCCATGGCCTCTACATCAGCTCCTGTCTCCAGGTTCCTTCCCTGTTTGAGTTCCTGTCCTGACTTCCTTTGATGATGAACAATGATATGGAAGTGTAAGCCAAATAAACCCTTTCTTCCCCAAGTTGCCTTGGTCATAGTGTTTCATTACAGCAACAGAACCCCTAACTCAGATTGTCATTAACCATCCTAAGATAATAACAAATGAGTAGTTTGGTAATTTGCTTGGATAACTAGGCCAAGCTTTCCTTCTTCCTGGGAGCTGACCCAAGGGTGGACACTTAGGCTCCAGCCTGTGCTTTCCTGCTCTGGCTAACCAGACTTCTCAGGTTAGGGAAAGGCCTCAGCCATCTTGTAGTATTGCATACAAAACCACACATAGCTGTGCTATGTAGGGAAAGAGACAGTAGAAAAGAGATGGAATTTTAATTATTGGTCTCCTAATGTCTTCTAATGGTGAACTCCGGCTGGAGTCAGGAAGGAAAGATGAGTCTCTTTAAGACTCCTAATGGTCCTTCTAATATTAATCTTGGATTAGAAAGCTTTTAGCCGAATAAACTCAGATAAGTCAAATCATATTTCCGAAATAAGGTCACTTCTTTGCACAAATGGGAAAAGCAAACTTTCTTACACACTGTGCTGTGGTGTGATGAGGTCTATTTCTTATAATATATTCATTAAAGTTACATGAGTAAATGAGGTCATTTACAAAACTAAGAAGAACCTATCATCAATGATATTTACTATTATAAGTAAGACAATCTTTCATATTACTAATAATATTTCAATCATTTTCAGCTAGACGTTAATAGTGTTTGCCAATGGTAACTTTATGTATATGTGTGGCACATGTAGAGGTCCGAGGGCAACTTTACAGAGTGGGTGCTCTCCTACCTTTATTTGTGTTCTGGGGATCAAATAGGTCACCAGGCTTAAGCAAGAAGCATCTTTACTAGCTAAACTATCTCATTATATGTAACCCAAGCTGTCCTGAACTGGTTCTCTGAAGGCCAAGGTTGACCTCAAATTCACAATTATGTCTCCTTGAGGCTCAGGTCTATATCACCATGCCCAGTACTTGGTCACTCACATGTGATAGTGTGGCTTTTATTTTGGAAAATCACTTTATATGAAGTTGAACATTTATCACGTTTAGGGATGAAAAATTCAAGGCTTGGAAAGGTGAGGTCTAACTCTTAACAAGATACAATGCCAAGTATTCCAATCTCATATGCATTTGACTTTAGATCTCCTGGCCTAGAGAGGTGGATCACCATCGTCACTCTCACAGTAGCACTCACAGGTCAGGAAAAGGTGAAGTAACAGCAAACGAAGCATACACAGCAGCCTGCAAGCTGGGAGGCTTTGGGTCAGGATAACCAGCTCACCTCACAGGCTTAAGGCCATGCACACCTCTCAAGGCACTTACCAAATGCACTCCAACAGGTGCTTTCTCGACCCTCTCCTCCATTAAACCGAGCACTCCTTGAGGGCAGGGGCCATGTCTTATCCAGTTCTGTATCCCCAGCGCTCAGCAAAGGGCCTGGCACATAGTAGGTGCTTGTTGAATGAATGAATGAATGAATGAATGAGAAAAATATCTTTTTCTGTCAGGTATGGATCTTAAAAGACCTCACAAGCTGGTTGGGAGGATTGAACAAGAAATACACTTGGATGAAACAAAGAACTATGGAGGCAGTAGCTCTGTTACATAAAAAGGAAGTACTATTCATCACAAAACTGAAAATTTACTGATATTCATTCATTCAACAGAAAGTCAGAGTACTCGAATATGTGCCAGACCCTGTGGCAAGGTCTGGATATACAGTGACCAGCACAGGGGGCATGGGTCCTGATCTCATAGTTTATTTGGGGAGACAAATATTCAAAGTAACATTTTGTTGTAAATTGTGATAGGTTCTATGATGGCAAACTACAGGGTCTTAATAGAAACTATAATGGAAAATCTAATTCAGAGATCTGAGAAGGTTACTGAAAAAGATACTTAAAATGAAACAGCAGTGATCACAAAGGCGTATTTGTTCTCTGTGTTGTGTGTGGTTTTTGTTTAAAACACCAATAGATCTTGATGTAGACCGTCAAGTGAAGGATAGGTAATCTGAACCTGTGGACGTAGGGAGTGGATCTCCCAATCAGCTTGTTTGACCAACTCATTCTGGCAGACAAAAAAAAAGGAGGCTTTTTGTTTTCATTCTAAACTCATCTTCCTCCCATACTTTCCAGCACATTCACTTCAAGAAACCCAGGCTTGGGGGCTGAAGAGAAGGCTCGGAGATTAAGAGCATCTGCTGCTCTTGTAGGAGACCCAAATTTGGTTCCTACGTCACAGTTCACATGAGGCTGTAACTCCAGTTCCAGGGGATCTAGTGCCCTCTTCTGGCCTCTGTGGGCAGTGCATGCATGCAAGTGGCACACTTACAGACAAAACACATCAAATTTTTAAAATTAAATCTTAAAAAAAGAAGAGGAAAGCAAGCCAGGTTCTTCTCCTCTCCTGCACTCTCACCGTGGGGTTGTCTGCACTAGAGGCTTCCTTGTAGCTCGGAAGGTGACAAAGGCTGTGACTGCAGAGAAGAAGATCCAGATCACCAAGAATCTCCACCAGCGCAGCTTCACTGTGAAATAGAGGGGAACAACCCACATCTGAAAGAGGGTCACCATCTGAAACACAAACACAAGCACTTCAGCTCTAGCTGGCTCCGCGGCAGCTCCTGGCCAGAACGGTGCACCTTTAGCCTGATCTTCTCTCACACTCCCAATGTTTTGATTGTGAAACAGGCCTCAACTACATAGCCCTCCCTGGCTTGGAACACACATGGATTTGTCTGCCTATGCCTTCCAAGTGCTGAGATTAAAGACATGTGCCACCACACCCAGTCACATTTCAACTGTGTGTAAGCATAACTTAGCTAGTGTGATCAAAACTACAAAGCTGGCACCACGCCTGACTCTCCCGCTTTACCCTTCGTTAAACAGTATCCTAGACAGTCTTTCCTTTTCATTGGGTTCTTGCTATCTCTTACCCAGCGTTTCCAACTTCTTTGTTAGTTTCCCTGCACCTATGAGGAAAACCAGAAGAAGACACCTATGGTAGGACCGTCTGGTACCATTCCTTATGCTTTTAAGTCAAGCTGTTCCTTTGGGCTACAATAGCCTTCCTGCCTCCCTTTCTGCCTTCTAGGACATCTGAAGCCTTTGGTCTCCCTTCCAATCAGAATTAGTTATCATTCCTAATGCCCCAAAGCATTTTCTTTTCCATCATCACCTCAGTGCTTCTCTATATGAGATGGGCTTTGAATTTATTCTTGGATAGTAACTAGGCCATATTCATCTACTTACTGCATACAGTACAGTGCCAGGGAACTGGTACCCAAAAGGTATTGGCAAATTTGGACAAATAAATTAAAAGCAAAGTAAGCTAGACTGAAATAGAAGTCCCTGATGGAGAGGCACATTTCTGTTTTAGAAGTGTCCATTTGTAAGAGCCTAGTGACACATGGCTGAAGTACACACTACATAGGAGGCTGAAACAGGAGGATTGCTAGTTTAAGTTGAACTACAAAGTGAGCTCATGGCCATCCTAGGCAACATCTTCAGAAACTGTCTCAAAACAGTAAAAACAGGTCTGAGGATACAAGTCTAGCCCAGCAGTAGAGTGCTGTTGAGCATTTGAGAGACCCTAGGTTTGATTCCCAGCACCTCAGCACCTCCAACCCCACTGTTTATCTTCTACCTTCTTTCAGAGCATTGCCTAGGATTCATTAGGTAAGCAGTACAAATGCACAAAACAGTTCTCACAATCCAGCAGGGTGGTGCACCTTTAAACCCAGCACTCAAGAGACAGAGGCAGATAAATTCCTGTGAGTTTTGAGTTTGAGGTCAGCCTGCATAGTAAGACCCTGTTTCAATAAACAGACAAACAGATGACTTATATTTTCCACATTAAAAAAAACAAATGATATTAATTTAAATTTCAATATGCACAAAATATTAAAGTTACTATTACATTGGTCTTAGGTAGCAAACCCTGATGTTGTACATACTAGGAGCTGTTCCTGCCTGTCTTGATACATTTTCATACATAGTAAAGCTTTGTTCCTATTGCTTTAACGTGTGTGTGTGTGAATGTGTGGGATATGCATATATGTGGGACATGAACATGGAGAAAGCCAGAGACTGACAGCCAGTATCTCCCCTATCTTCTCTTCTGACTTATTCTTTGATACAGGGTCTCAATGAACCTGGAGCTCACTTTTCTTGCCTAGCCGGTGATCCTCAGAGATCCATTTATCTCCATACCCAGCTTTAAGGTTTCAGAAACAATCTGCCATCCCTGGCTTCCATTTGGAGGCTAAGGATCCAAACTCAGGTTCTCATGCTTGCCAGGCAAATATTTAATCACTGAACCACCTTTCCAAGTCCCTGCCTTAGTGTCTCAGTATCATTTTATAGATAAAGACAGAGAGGAAGGCGAGTGATACAGCTCGGGCGTACAGTGCTTGGCCAGTATGTGTGAGTACCCATGTTCAACCCTATAGAGAATAAAGTGGCGAGCAAAGACCCATTGTCAGAGTTTGTTTGGTGGCCGAAAGGTGCTAGTGAGTGAAGCGTGTAGACAGAGTCTCAATTCTACTGCACTGGAGCCCACAACTGACCCTCTAGTGACCCTGACACACTCTCTGTATGTAGCCTTGGCTGTCCTGAAACTCATTCTGCTCTAAAACTCAAAGACCCACCTGCCTCTGCTTCCTGAGTGCAGAGACTAAAGACACCACCTGGCTAGAAACTTTAAAAGTAGGAAGAAAAAACACAAAATGGAAACAAAAGAAAACCAAAAACTGAAAAATCTGTCAAATAAAACCAGGTAAAAAATGGATTCCCAATAAAATTGAATTTGGGAGCAACAAAAGTCTAAAAGGCCAAAAAGGAGAAATAGCACCTGTTGTTGAACAGTAGCTAGTTAATTGAATGGGGGAGTGGGGCACTGTTAATCACTGAATCTGGGTTTTGTTCTGAATTTCACAAAGAATATGCACTACACAACAATGTGTCATAAAATACATGATTTTCACATATAATATAGGACAAGGTATCACCAGAAACAAATCAGCATGAACACATCAGGAGCTGAAAAAAAATCTCAGTAGTGAAGAACATGTATTTTGTAGAATTCTGCCAAACAAAGGAATAGGTTGTGGGCAAAGTTAATGAGAGAGAATTATGAAATGAGTTATTATAAATATTAACAATTCAGTCAAAAGACCATGACCTCTAAATGGCTAAAATTACGAAGTACTTGCTTACTAAATTATGGACAACATATAGCTTAGGGCAGAGCAAAGATGCAGCAAATCACCATGGAAATACAAAAACCACAAGTGAGAGTCAGAGGTTGGTTCTAGATGGAGCACTCCATGAAATCAATAAGCCTAACATGGAGCAAAGAGCCTCCCAGACCGCTCCAGTGCAGACGGAGAGGCTGACTGACGAGGGCTCATGGAAAACGTGTGCAGGGCTTTCAGTGGTCAAGGCCACTGCCCAAATGCCACGGCAACCTCAGGCTGCCTAACTAAAAGCACACAGAGTTCTCTGCTCTGCCACTGGGGCCTTGGCCTAGGGTCTAGGCATCTCACTAACTACAAAGAACACTGGCATAAGGTAGCATGACCATAAGAGTTATCAGGGTTATAAAACATCTGGAGACAGAATCCTGTAAAAGCAGCTGAAAACATTGGATATTAAGCAAGGAAAAGGACCCAGAAAAGGCTGGCCATTAGAAAGTTCTCTATAGGCCCAATAAGCAGATGTTTCCAGTCATTTCTATGACTTGGCAAGACTGAACTTTGTTAGAATAGTCTATAGGTTAGAAAAGCAGTTAGCACCCTTAGTAAATGGCCATCTTTATTTCTAGAGGCAACTATCAATTCACTAACATATGCTATTGACCTTAAAAAAAATCTTGTGTCCTTCCTACTTTTGGGCCCAACACTTGTCTTTTAGAGGAGTGCTGAACTTACTAACAGTGTCCTAAGACTGGTGTCTTACTCAGAACTACCGATTCTTTCCCAAGCTGTCCCCTCTCCAAATAAGAGTCAATCAAGTAGCCATTTAACAAACACTTACTGGACAACATGCTAAGGACTGGGGAATTCAACATGAATAATGAAGCCTCTTCAAGGACTTAAAAGTCTATTGAAGAAAAACAAAAACTTAACTAATTCAAAATAAATTCTAGTGGGTGGGTGGGTTGGGGATCACCCTCAAAGAAGCAGGTGGAAGGGGGGGATAGAGTAGGGGGTTTGTGGAGGGGAAACTGGGAAGGGAAACAACATTTGAAATGTAAATAAATAAAATAACCAAAAAAAAAAAAAAAATCTAGAATGGCATAAGCCCTAGTGGTCAACAAAGTATAGGAGAGAGGCACATCACTGACAGTGGGACAAACCAATAAAAGTTTCCCTAAGGAGGCATTATTTGATCTTTGTCTAATGGCCTCCTAAGTCGAGAAACCAAAGGAGATTGTATTTCAGGCCCACGGAACATGGCATGTTGATCTTTGAGGAAAAGGTAAGAAATGAAGCAATGGTGGAAGACAGTTTGCAAGTAGGCCGATGTGTATCACAACTGGAAGGCTGTTTTATTACGTTTTCTTTTCTCATAGAAATGGAATCCAAGTAATCCTCTTAATGCCTAGGCCTAAGGGAAGAAAAAAAAAAACCCCACTACATTATTTTGCAGAATCCCAGGTAGAAAAGTCTGCTGCTCATCACTACAGGAAGTAGCAGCTGTTTAGAGGGTGGGGCCTGAAAACAAACTATATTTGGTAACAGACAGAAATGATGAAAGCTTCTCCTTGGAGATCTTTAAAAATAGGATAGATACTTTTCCAGGCATACACTTCTCCTTTCCCCTAACATCCCTGAGGGAGCTAAGGAGTAAGTAATATTAGAATCTGAATAGATGATGAAAACTGAGCCCCAGAGAAGCCAGAAGGCCCGTCTGACCTGGGCAGGCTTCCAGTCCAGACCTGCTGTGTTCCTAGCAGCCTCCTTGACATGGGTCTGTGGAGGCTGCTATGGGTCTGAAAGGCAGGGGAGGCTAAATGGTGAAATGACCAACAAAAAGGGTCTTATAAAGGTCATGAGATCCAAGGAAAGGACTCAGGCAGCCATTAAGGGAGGAGACTCAGGAGAGCTAAAGCAGAAGCCACTGGGGCCAGTGGGAGATAGTAATTTCTTAAGGCTATTGAGGGGAAAAAAAAATTAAGAATCAGGTTTTGAGCCTGGAAAGATGACTTAAGGGTTAAGAGCACTTGCTACTTTTTCAGATGACCTAGGTTTGTTTCCCAGCACCCACATGGCAGCTCACAACTGCCTGTAGCTCGAGTTCCAGGGGATCTTGTGCCCTCTTTGGGTTCCCATGGGCATGTGGTACACATACATGCAAGTAACACTAAAGCACACAAAAATTAATAATTAAAAAAAGAATATTTGTATTACGTGTGTGGGCGCATGATACCCCACACACGTGCATGCACACATGTGCATACACACACACACACACACACAGGAGATGGAGAGATGGTTCAACAAGAGAGCACTGGCTACTCTTCTAGAGTACCCACACCCAATATTCAGCACACACACAGTGGCTCGCCACTGTCAAGAACTCCAGTTCCAGGGGATCTGATATCCTCTTCTGCCCTCTGCAGCAAACTGTGTACAGACTCACAAGCAGGCAAAACAACCATACACATAAGAAAATAAAAAAAAAAATCAGGTTCTAAGGCTGAACACAGTGGCACATACTAGTAATTCCAGCACTTGGAAGAGTAAGGCAGGAGAAATAGGCATTCAAGATCAGCTGTAGCTACATAGTGAGTTAAAGGTCAGCCTGGATTACATGAGACCATAAATAAAAACAAATAAACATACAAGCATACAAACGACAACAATCATAAAAATAACAGCTAGATTTTAGTTTGGGCTCTAGTTTCACAATTTAACAATCATATTGTCCCCAAAAAATCACTTCAAACCCTGCTTGATCATTTACTAGTCTAGAAAATGGAGAGAAATCCCTGCTCTATCTTATATAATAGTTTGGTTACTCTTTTTATTTTTTTTAATAATGCTATTACTTTTATATAGTGTGTACAAGATGGGGTGGAGGAATGGAGGAAGAAGGGAGAGTGAAGGAGAGGAAGGGAAGAGGGAGTAAAGGGAGAGGGAGGGAGACAGAAAGCATGCAGGCATGCACATGCTGTGTATGCATATGTAGAGGTCAGAGGGCACCTGAAGTGGGTTATCTGCAGCCACCTCGTGGAATATGGAGATCAGTATTGGGTCATCAGGCCTCTGCTCTCACAGAACCACCTTGTTGCCCATTTTCTTGTTGTTACTTGTCAGTAACAAGCATTAAACCCATGCTTTGAACATGCTAGGTACTCTCCCACTGGGCCATACCCCTGTTCTCACAGAGCGTTTGCTTTATAGTGTTCAACCCTACTTCTCACCAGGGAAGTACTCCATTGCATGTCTAGGCAAGAAGAAGACTTTCTGGGTAATGATTATCAAATGTAAACTACAAGCAACTTAAGGTAGTTTTCTTGTTTCTGGAAATGAAAATAACATTATCTGAAATTTAGAAACAGGAAACACTGATATCCTGTTCCAAGTAAATTAGTTTGACCTAACACTTCTTTGACCAGGGAAAACAAGACTTGAGCTCCTAAACTACAGACACAAGAGATCCATTCCGAGAGGTCAGTGGACCCCTGCTTGTCATCATCTCAGGACTGGAAGCATCCCTGCTACCTGAATCCAGAGCAGAGCATCAGGGACTCCTGTGCTTCTCGGGGAGCACACTGCAAACCTGGAGACAAACTTGGACATCTTCTGAAAGGTGCTGGTATAAGTGGGTAGAGGCTCAGGATACCTGATATGACACTACTCTTGGTTGGCAACTTAATTACATCTGGAATTAACTAGAACCCAATATGGCTAGGTAAACCTGTGAAGGATTTTTGCTTAATCAAGTCATTTGAACTGGGATTTTTTTTTCCTGGTGATAATTTATGTTAGTAGTACACAGACCAAATATTAACCATTCAAAACAATGTCTCTACAGAAGTGGGGAATGATACCGGACACTCTGTGAGGGACTAACTTCATGCACTTAATGATCACTCTTTAGGTTTTTAATCTTCTTATGCCGTTCAATTTGCTTCTGCCAGACACTCTATCTCCTTCGAATGGTCGTCAATCTTATCTTCATGGTGTTTTTTCAAGGCAGCCAGCTGTTCTCTAGTCTTCTCTCAGAAGTATCAATCCTCTTCAGCCTTCTCTCATTTTCTGAAGGCCCCCACCAGCTTCTCGGATGGAGTCAGCACCCGAATCCATGCTCTCCGACGAGCCTGAGATGAAACCTCAGATTTGCAGGACCCTCATACCCAAGACACCGATCTGAGCCCAAGTGCCAACACTGAGCCTGCCATTGTCTTTGGCGTAGCATCTAGAACTGGGATTCTAATCTGGATCTTTGACTCACCTTTACTCGAGACCTTTTGAGGTGGGAAAACCTACCTCTAATCTGGGCCGCACCTTCTGCTGGAAGCCTATATACAGGACATGGAAGAAGGAAGCGTTTGTTCTTTGCCTGCTTGCAACTACCCTCGATATCAAGTCCATTGCTTCACTGGCATTAGAGCCGATTTCTTCTGGATTCCAGTGTGTATTGAAGACCAGCTGAGACACCCAGGCCCATAGACTGAATAACTACTGGATTATTGGACCTTCATTCATCACAGCCATTGTTAGATTAGCTAGACTATAACCTGTAAACCATTCTAATAAATCCCCTCTATATAGGAGAGAGAGTCATTCTATAAGTTGTTATTCTAAAGAACCCTGACTAATACACCTGACATTCTGTGGTGCACAGCACAGCCCTCCTCAGCACACAAAGAATAACTGGCCTACAATGCCAATAGTCCTTGATGAAAATTCTCATTTAGGAGAACAGAACTAGTATTTTATATTTGGGGGTCACATAGGCTAGGCTGCCTGTGTGACACTTCACCTGCATTAGTGAAGAACAAAATTGTATTCAGTTAGAGAGAAACATAAGCCTTATCTATCAATTCCATCATGTTCGAGCATACCATAAACACTACTTTTGAAAGCTCCTACAGCTACCTCAAACACTATATACTTCTGCTACTCAACAATAGCCTAGTGTGTTTCCTTAACACAGCATTCTCCAGGGAGTCATTTCAATTCTCTCTCATACCAAAGGCACTGTACTGTATTGATATACATTAGCTTGTACTTGCCATTATCTCTGTTTGTTACCCTTTTCAGTCAGTACCCAACCACTGAAACTACTAGTCAACAGAGTAAAACAACTAAAATTACTTATTTAACTATGTGCACTCTTCTTACTTTCCCATCTCCCTCTCATACAAGGTTACTAATATCCTGAAACTTGGCTTTTATCATTCTTGCTTTTTTTGATGTGCATACAAGTACATGGGTGTGAAAGTGTGTACATATATACATATATGTACATATATACACATATATGTATGTGTACATATATGTATTGTGTGTGTATATATGTATATATATGCATATACATACATACATACATACATACACACACACACCCCAGAGGACAACTTTTAATGTCATTACTCAAGCAGCATGCACTGATTTGGGTTTTTTTGTTATTGTTTTTCAAGACAGTTTTTCACTGTGTAGCCCTGGCTGCCCTTGAGCTCACTCTGTAGACCAGGCTGGCCTTAAACTCAGAGATTCACCTGCCTCTGCCTCCTTGTGCCAGGCCATCCCCTTTTCATTTTTTAAAAATAAAAAGTCCCTAGATATTAAGTTTGTTAGTTCACGTACTTTGCATTAGGAATCAGTGCTTGCAATTAACTGCATTAGATTACGAGCTGGTTTTTAAGACATATGATTAGCAGCACTACTCTTACTTTTATCAATAATTTAAGATTGATTGGATATAAATAGGCAATTTGCATAGCACTAGAGCTAATGTCATCTAAACCTGTTAAAAAAAAAATTAAGGATTTTAACTTTTTCCCACTGGGAAGAAATTTTCTTTCTGAATGAAACTATAAAGATGTATAGATTATATTTAATAAAGATATAATAGTAGAATGCAAATATAGATTGGCATGTAGCATATAGACAAGCACTCTATCAATAATTTGATACAGCCTTTTAAAATATGAAGTTGCCAGCTGATGATGTATTCTGTGTTTATTTAGGATTCGTGACTCTCATCAGCACTAAGTGTAAGTGGTCTTGATGGCCAGTTTTGTTTAAATTTGATAAGGTTACTTTATTTATTGTTAATGATTTGATAAAGGTTTTATATGCAGTAGATCTATGAAAACAGTGCTCATACTGATCAGAATTAAATTTGCAATCAGCAGGTTTTTGTTTTGAGACAGGGTTTCTCTCTGTAACTCTGGCTGTCCTGGACCTCTCTCTATAGACCAGGCTGGCCTGTTTCTGCCTCCCAAGTCAAGGTGTACATACTGTACTTGGGTTGGAACAGAGCTTTAAAATGACATTAAATCTTTCCTTTCTGTGATCTATACTTATAGAATCCTTCTGTGAAGTAAATAAAATTGTAGTGCAAAGAATTTTAAGTGGTTTATTATTAGCTTGTATGTAGAAGTTAAAGAACAACTTTGAGGAGTCAGTTTCACCTTCAACAGTTAGTTCCAGGAATCAAACTCAGATTTATCAAGCTTGTGTGGCAAGTGCTTTTACTCACTGAGTCATCTCACCAGCATTCACTACTTTTGTTTGTTTGTTTGAAACAGGGTCTCAAATTAGCTATGCTAGCTGGCCAGTGAGTCTTAAGGATCCATATATATCTGCCTCTCTAGTACCTAGCTTACAATACCCAGCTTTGTATGTATGCGAATGTGTGGGATACATACACACACACACACACACACAAATCCTTATATCTATGGTCATTTTTAAAATTATTATTAAAGACAGGATCTCATTCTATATTTCAGGCCTCAAATTGACTATTAATCCTGCCTTATGTGTCCAAGTGCTGGGATAGTACAGAGGTGTGCCACCACTCCTAGCTCCTCAGCTGATTCTTAACAAGAGTTCCACAACCATGTAATGGCAAAGGAATTCTGTTCAAGAAAGATGCTGAGACAACCAGATCTCTATCACATGGAAGAATGAACTAGAACTCTAATCTCACATCATTCACAAAAATTTAAAATGATCTAAGAAAATAGAGGAGGCAAAATGTGGTAGCACACACCTACAATCTCAGCACTTGAGAGGTAGAGGCAGGCAGATCTCTGGGGTTTGCTGGCCAGCAAGTCTCAAAACACCAGGTCTCAAAAAATAAGGTGGAGAGCAACTGAAGAAGATTCCTGACATCTGGCTCAACACACACACACACACACACGTACACACACACAAATATACAAATATCTTCCTGATTATCTGTGTGCAATGGTGTCTTAGGTATTCCACTGAAAGTACAAACACCAAAGAAAAACATTAGACCTCATCAAAATGATAAATGTGTGTACATCAGAGGACACTATCGAGGTGACAGGATAACCTAGAAGGTGCAGACCACATACACTGATGAACAGGAATTCAGATGTAGTTATTCATACAGTTCATCAACAAAGAGACAATTTACAATGTGGAAAGAACCTGAATATCTCCATATATCCAGGCATGGTGAGACATACCTGTGATCCCAACACTAAGGATGTAAGGGCCAGAGGATCAGGACGTTCAAAGCCGGGCTCAATGAATAGCAAGTTTGAGACCAGGCTACTTTATCTCACACTGTCTCAAACAAACCAAAACATAAACACTAGTAATTATACAAAATATATAAACAACCAGAAAGCATCATCAGGTTCAGTTAATGAGAGGAATGCCATTGAAGCCACAGTAGGATGGCACATCGCACTCAAAGTATCAAAAGATGTGATGTACTGGTGAGAATGTGGAGAAACCTGAGCCTAGTCTGTTGTGTGCTGGAATATAAAGTGGTGCTGCTACTGTAAAAACAACTGAGAGGGTTCCTTACAATTTAAAACTGGGTTACCAAATGGCTCAGCAATTCTACTTCTACATACCTCTAAAAGTGAAAATGATACATAAACAAAAACTTTAACATGTTAGCAAGCACTATCCATAAAAGTCAAAAGATGAAAACAACCCCCAAATGTTCATCAACACGAACAAAATGCAGTGTATCCACACAATGGAATATTATACATTCACCATAAGAATGTATCACTGAATCAACATGGCTGAGACTTGAAAACTGCACTGTGTGAAAAAGGCTGGACACGAAAAGCCTTCTATTGAACAGTCACTGGTAAAATATACAGACGGGGCAGATCAATAGAAAGTAGAGGACTGAGGAGGGAGGGTGCGGGTAAAGAGCAGCTGCTTAATGGCTGCATGACTTCTTTCTGAGATAATAAAATGGTTCTGGCATCAGATAGTAACAGGTTGCATAGCACTACGACAGGTCAAAAGCCACTGAAGTATGTATTTAAAAATATTAAGTGTTCCTGGAGCGGCAGGTATGCCTTTAACCCTAGCACTCCAAAGGCAGAGGCAGGAGAATCTCTTAAGTCTGAGGTAAGCCTGGTCTATATAGTCAGTTCTAAATTAGTCATAGCTACATAGTGAGACCCCATCTCAAAAGGAAGGAAGGAAGGAAGGAAGGAAGAAAGGAAGAAAAGTTATAGGAAATTTAGCTCAATAAAACTCTCTTCCTCTTTTACATAAAACAGTGCCTGTGACAGAGGCTAGATTTTTATTCCTGCATTCCTGGAGAGTGGGGCCAGTGACAGTAGTTATTAAAATTAGTTTTAGAGTTTATACTTTGTCATATAAATATACACAATTCTCACAACCCATGAAATGAATACGATGGCTCACTTTAGCAATAAGAAGAACTGAGGCTCAGTGGAAAGTCAGAGTGGCGAATCACCCAACTGGCGTCACACCACTGCTATACATAGTCTTCAAGGAAATGATACAGGGTGTCACTGTATGCAGGCCTCTTGGGAATTCTTCTAAAGTTGGCATTTCAGTTGCAATCAAAATATTTGTGCATACAAGAAAAGATTGGGGCCCGACATGGGGGTGTAACCCTTTAATCTCAGTATTTGGGAGGTAAAGGCAGGTGGATCTCTGTGAGTTCAGGGCCAGACTAATCTACAAATTAAGTTCCAGACCAGCCAGAGCTAGACAGGGAGAACCTGTCTCAATAAACAAACAAACAAAAAAACAGTTTTAAATACACACACACATGCACATACACTTATTGTACAACAGCAACATGAGGCAAAACAGTTCAGATTTCACTCCCTTTCTTTCTTTTTTTATTTTTTTTCCTTTTTCAAGACCAGGTTTCTCTGTGTAGCTTGGCTGTCTTGAACTCATAGACATCCACCTGCCTCTGCCCCGAGTGCTGAAGTGGTAAAGGTGCATGTGACCACCACCTGGTTCCTTTTCCCTTTTTAAAGTCTTATTTTTCATTATTTTGTTGTTTTTGCTTTTAAGACAGGTTTCTCTATGTAGCTCTGGCTGTCTTGGAACTCACTATGTAGATCAGGCTGGCCCTAAACTCACAGAAACCCACCTGCCTCTGCTGGGATGAAAGGCATGCACCATCACACTCAGCCTTTATTATTATTTTTTTTAAGATTTGTTTTTAATTATTTGTTATGTACATGTTTGTAGGTATGTGTGTGTGTGTGGGGGGGTGTCCCTGGCAGGCTAGAGGAAGGTACCAAATCCCCTCGAGTTAAAAGTAGTTTTGAGCAGCCTGACATAGGTGTTGGGAACTAAACTTAGTGACTCAGTAGCTATGAAAACTTCCTGTTGTTTATGAGGACCCAAGTTCAAATCCCAGCACCTATGTGGCAGCTTGCAACATCTGTAACACCAATCCCAGGAGATCCAATGCTTTCCCCTGGCCTTGCCAAGAGAAAAGCTATATGGAATGTGGTACAAAGACACACATGTAGGCAAAACACCCATACACATAAATAAAATGAAAAACAAATGAAAACAGAAATACAAAAGGGCTGTTACTCTGCCCTTTTTCCTTGTTCTAATGGTTTTGGTTGTTGTTTTTGCTTTTGTTTTTGTTTTTTGTGGACTCAATGAAACTGGTAATTTCTTTTCTGTAGAATACACAAAATGACTACAAGTGTCTCATCTCAGATGCTAGGCTGAAGCATGAGCTGAGTCATGAGTCAGTCAAGCTACTGGCTCTTCTGCAACCCTTGGTATCATGTAAGCACCCCATGTACTGTGACCAGAAGTCATAGATCTCTATTAGTCATACAAGTCAACACTTGAGGTAGCTATAGGCCAGTGTGGTCTGGAACTACAGCAAGCTCAAGGGCAAAGGTCAGCTTCTTTTCCACTATGCTCCAGAGTTCATATAGAACAAGCTGAAAAAATGTGATATAGAAAACAAATAATATAAGTTTAATCCGACCCCTGCCTACCTGTATTCTCTGCAGGCCTCAACTTTCTATGCATTCATCTATTATCATTGTTTCAGAGATTAAATGAGATAACATAGCAGTTGGCTACAGACCCCTAATTATCTTTGGCAATACTACAGGAAGTCTAAACATATACTGCAGGAAAAAAAAGCACTTAGAGATTATGACTGAAAGTCACAAAGTAAAATTATCTAATGGTCTTATCATTTCAGCAAATTATTCAAATTTCTATTTCAGTTACTTATTTGTGACTGAAGAAAACACTACTTACCAAATTAACTGAGTTTATACAAGTAAAGTGCTTAAAACACTAAGAACTCAGCCGGGCAGTGGTAGCGCACGCCTTTTTTTTTTTAGGCAGAGGCAGGAGGATTTCTGAGTTCGAGGCCAGCCTGGTCTACAGAGCAAGTTCCAGGATAGCCAGGACTATGCAGAGAAACCCTGTCTCGAAAAACCAAAAAAAAAAAAAAAAAAAACCACTAAGAACTCAGTGAATATTGAGTATGGTGGTGCCTACTTGTAATCCCAGCAGGAATGCAAGTTCATGCTAGGGCAGGAATATGTCAAGTTCATGTCAACCTGGACCAGTCAGATGGTTTATATGTTCATGTTCTTACATGATGTGTGATCTGTGTCTTTCCTGTCCATCATTGAAAATGGAGTACTAAATTCTCCAACTACTAAAAACTGCCTATTGCTCCGTGTACTCCTGTCAATTTTTGTTTCCCATTTTTTGGGCCCTTTTGTCATGTACACATTTATAACTGCAGCTTCTTGCTATATTGTACTTTCACTAATATATACAGTCATATAAATGTATGTTATCACTGCTCATCTTTATTTAAGCCTATGTTATTTGACATTAGTATAACCATCCCACCCTCCTTTCTTTCATTTTAAAAATATTTTGGTTTTAGCTGGGTGGTGGTGGCACGTGTCTTGTAACTCCAGCACTTGGGAAGGAGAGGCAGAGGGATCTCTGAGTTCAAGGCCACCCTGATCTACAGAGCAAGATCCAGGACAAGTCAGGGATACACAGAGAAAGACCGTCTCAAAAAACAAAACAAAGTTTATTTTTAATTACATGTGTATGTGGGGTTGGGGGAAGGGAATGTGCACACATGTTTAGGTGGCTGCAGAGGCCAAAGGAAGGTTGTAAACCACCCAAGGTAGATGCTATAAACCAAATTCTGGTCTTCTGCAAGAGGACCCTCTTTCTTTGTTTTGGGGAGTCAGTGTCTCATTAAGTAGACACTTAATGAATATTTAGAATATTATTTATTCTAAATTTAGAATAAATATTTAGAATAGGCTGGTCTTGAATTTATACCCTCCACTCTCTTTTGGCTCTCATTTGCATGGAAAATTTTTTCCCATCCTTTGGCTGTCAATTTTTTGTGCCTTGCTATCCAGAATGAGACTTATACACCCAGCATGCTGGTGAATTGTGGGATTTTTTTTTACTCCAATCTGCCAATCTCCACCTTTAACTCGGTGAATTTAACCTATCTAGAATTATCTTTTACTAGTGATAAGAAAGAACCTACTTATGCCACTTAGCTATTTGTTTTCTGTATGTCTAATAAATTTTTTCTTTACTTCTTCCATTGCCTTTTTGCTTGTTTGCTTGATTGGCTTTTGGTCTACTCCTTCTCAAAAGACTAGTGTTGGCTTTCCCTGTCAAGTGATCTTCTCCCTTCCAAATGAATGGTTTCTGATATTTCCTTCATGAATCTGTATCACAATGTTTGAAAGGAAATTATCTATTTTTTCTGGCCATAAAAGTAGTCTCATACTGGGTTGGGAGTGGTGGTACATACCTTTAATACCAGCACTCGGAAGGCAGAGGCAGGAAGACAAATCTCTGTAAACTCAAGGTCAACCTGATCTGCATAATGACTTCCAGGACAGCCAGAGTAAAAGATGAGACACCGTCCCAAAGCAATCAAACAAAAAGTGGTCTCCTGTTTTATCCTTGTTTTCATATACCAAATCACTTGCCCCTTTAGAGATGCATATACGTATAGCCCACAAACTACTCATCATTCCATATGGAAAATTATTGCTACTGTATCTATCTGCCCATATGTCCCCTGGGTTCGGCTGAACCCTGGAACACTTACAAAGGTCTCTTGATAATTAAAAAGTGAGTTGTGCCAGGTGAGGTGGTACACACTAGTAATCCTAGTACTTGGGAGGAAAAGAGAGGATGATCATTGAATTCAAAGTCATCCTCATCAACATAATGAGTTCGAGGCCTTCCTGAGTTAAATGAGATTTTGACTCAAAGAACATTTTTAAAAAGTGAGGCATGGCTTACATTGTAAGAACGGGGGTGCCTCTGTTTCCACTGTACCAGGAGCAGCTGGGCCACCACCAAGGTAGCAATGAGGATGAGGACCATTTCAGCGTGCATGGCTTCGTGGCCACGATGTTTGGCATGCATTCGTGCATGTTCGACCCTGAAAGCCAAACAGATAGGTGAGTCAATGACGAGACAGTGTGGGAGTGAAGGAGCAGTGTTTCTTAGGGTATCTTGTTGCCCATAGCTCAGAACATGGCCCTGGGTTTTTTCATTTGTTATCTGTTTTGTTTATTTTTGAGATAGGGTCTCTCTACAAAGCTCTGGCTGTCCTAGAAGTCATTCTGCAGACCAACCAGGCCTCACACTCAGGCATCTGCCTGCCTCTTCCCTCCTGAGTGTTGGAATTAGAGATGTGGACCACCATGCACAGCAGTCCTGGGTTTTCAACTAAAGAGTACTGTGAAAAAGGAGTTAAGACCCATGGTAGAGAAAATGGACATGGGCTAGAACAATGCCTCTCCAGGCTTTAGCTATAAAGCACAGCTATTAGGATTAGAGATGAATGAGGTGCTGCTTGCCGATTGTGGCAGAAACATAAACTTTTCTTGACTCAGGAAGAAAATGCCAGGAGAAGCTAGTGTCAGTGCCATTTCAATCCTATTTCAGTCTGTCACTTGAGGAGAGAGCAGAGGCTATAGCTATAAAGACTTAGACTCTTACTATTTATCACACCACTAAAGGGGTAACAGTGTAAGTTTGCTGATTCTAGAGTCTTGCTTTATTCATCATACCTTTTTGCCAGGGCTAGAGGGCTTAGGACTAACTAAAGGCTAAAAATTCTGAACTGCTTCAAGTCTGCATTAATACAACCATGTTTTCATCATCAGTATCAAGTAAACAGCCTCCTCAAGGGCTCAAGGAAGTTCATTAATCAGACAACCGGACAGTATATCTAGAAGCATCTTATTAATCTAAAGCTAGAATTTTCTTGCCTGAGATGTATAAGAAAGATAGCTGATCTGGGCCTAGCACATATATTTAATCCCAACACTCTGGAGGCAGAGGCAGATGCATCTCTATGAGTTTGAGGCTACACTGTCTAAAACACACATGTAAGACCTTATCTAAACACACATATATTTTACAATGAAACGAAAATGTACCTACCTATAGCTTTAATACATTGCAGCTAATCCTAAACTCTATGAAAACAAAGGACATAGCCTTATCTTATTCCCAATGCCAAACCTTCAAATATTTATGATTACATTAAAGCAAACAAAAAACCTTTCCTGTTTCTATAACCATTTTCCTGTGCCCTTTCAGCTCAACAGTCCTTCCTTCCTACCTTTCTTCCTTCCTCTTTTGCTCTCACTCTTGTTCTCCTTCCTTTTTTCATTCTTTCCTTCCTTCCTTTTTTAGGCCAGGTTAGCCTCAATCTCATGGAGACCTTTGCCTCCAGATTCCTGGGATTAAAGGTGTGAACCACCATTCCCATTTGGTCCTAAAATGGTATGAACAGGGCTGGAGAGAAGGCTCAGCAGTTAAGAACACAGAGGTCCTGAGTTCAATTCCCAGCATCCACATGGTAGCTTAAAGCCATCTATAATAGGATCTGATGCCCTCTTCTGGTATTTGAAGACACCTAGGTGGACTCATACACATAAAATAAATAAATCAAATTTAAAAAAAAAATGATGTGAACACCATTAATCTTGGCTGCATTCTTCTACACATGATCCAATTAAAAATCTTCAGAATAAATAGTGCTTAAAACATTTGTGTCTCCAATATAGCAGAAGATAGTCACATTGTCACCTTCCTTAGCAGAGAGGCATAAATGATACAGTATGACATGTCATGTAAAATTACTCTAGACTTATCATTTGAATTGGTATTCCTGCCAGTCTATAAATAATTGATCATCTTAAGTTCAATTAAGGGTTTTTCCAACTAAGTTGTACCTGACTGATTTCAGCTCAACTGTTAATCTCTTTTTGAAGTCTGTGAAGTAATCACCCTGAAAACTCTTTACTGAGAAAAATCATGAAAATAAGATATTTGCTAATGCCTCCTGATCATAAAGCAGATTAGCAACAGAGCTGAAATCAGAAGATACATTTCACCTTTTCCAAGCCAGAACTATCAATCTTGTATCACACATAATGATGATGATGGTGATAACTATCATCTTCAAAGCAAGTAGCAGTGGAAGCTTACCAGTGTAAGGCACAGTTCTATAAACTTGATAGATATTAACCCTCATACCTCTAAGTAGCCGTACCTGTAAGGTATGGATATTATTATGACTCTCAGTTTACAAATGGGGTGAACTCTCAGGCCTGGTGTTACTGGCCTATATTCCAGCTACTTCTAAGGCTAGGGCAGAAGGATGGCAAATCCTAGGACTGTCTAAGCTATACAGTAAGTTCAAGGTTAGCTTGGGCAACTTGACCAGATTCTATTTCAAAATAAAAAGTAAAAAGAGGGCTGGGATTACAGCTGAGTGGTAGACTACTTGTTTAACATGTTTAAGGTCTGGCTCCAATCCTTGTTACAGGAAAAAAAGGGGTAGTAATAAACAAGGCAGTGGGAAGTTAAATAAATTACCCCACATCACGTGACTAGTAAACGGCAAAACTGGTTTCACAGAGGATGCTTAATGAAGTACCTACTCTAGGACTGAGTGAGCTGCTCAGAAATGACCCAGATACTTGGAAAGAGCCTCAAAGACCTGTGCAACTGGTCGTAAGACAATGCATTCCATACACAGAGAAGAAAAAGAGTAGTTATGCAATTAGCTAACTTAGCCTATGCACCCCAGACTGCCACACTTACCTCCATTGCTCCTCTGGGGAGAGGTCTGACATATCAACCTGTAGAAAGACACCACCAGAAAAAAATCTGTCATTGACTTATAACTGTCTCCACCCAAAATAAGGGGCTCAAAAACATTCATCAATTATTTTCAAGGACTCAAAAGAAGAGGCTTCATATCTATAACTCTCAGAAGCCTTTCCCACCACTATTTTACACCAGTGTCTCCCTTCTTTAGCTGCTAGTTTAGTTCAGGTTTTAAGACTGAATGAATGTTGCATGGCTGAGCTATTCAAAGAGTGGGACTCCTAACTCCCAAGCTACTCACAGGATGATGGGCATTATTATTATATGGTAAGGGTAAGCTACGGAAGAATGAACAAATGGGTTTTAACCCAATCTGGGTTGTTATAAACCAGGGAACTGGGGCTGGAGAGATGGCTCAGCGGTTAAGAGCACTAACTACTCTTCCCAAGGCCGAGTTCAAATCCCAGCAACCACATGGTGGCTCACAACCATCCTCTCATGATCAGATGCCCTCTTCTGGCGTGTCTGAAGACAGCTACAGTGTACTTATAATAATAAATCTTTAAAAAAAATAAAATAAACCAGGGAACTTTTCTTGAAATGATTGTGAAATATTATCCAGAAATGAGAGCAATGTTCTTGGCAAAGGAAATTACATGGACAGGAAGGAGGATAAAACTGTACAGTGTACAAAGAGTTAAGTATGACTAGGGTAAAATATGAGTCAGAATTAGTAAAAGATGAAGCCATATAAAATACTGTCATATACTGCCACATGAAGGGTCACATGGGAGCAAGCAGAAAGGAGTCTATGGGTGTGACCCTAGCTGAGACTCCTAACAGATGGGGCTATGGAGAAGTGGCCACCTCCTGCAGCCAGGTGGGACTTCCAGTAGAGGGAGGGGTCATCAACTCACCCACAAAAACTTCAACCCAAAATTTGTCCTGCCTACAAGCTGCCCTACCTACAAAGAAAGCTATAGCAGATTGAGGGAATGGCTAACCGATCACTGACCCAACTTTAGACCCATTCTAAAGGAAAAAGCCAACCCTGACACTATGATACTCTGCTATGCTTGCAGACAGGAGCCTAGCAAGTGTCCTCCTAGAGGCTTCATCCAGCAGCTGATGGAAACAAAAGCAGAGCAAAACATCAGGCAGAGATTGGGAGTCTTGTGGAAGACTGGGGCATAGGATTGAGAAAGTAGGAGGGGTCAAAGACACCACAAAAAGACCTATAGAGTCAACTAGCCTGGGCCTATGGGGCTCAGAGACTGAGCCCCAAACCAAAGAGCAAGCAGAAAATGGATGTAGGCTCTGTACACATTTGTAGCAGATGTACAGCTTGGTCTTCATGTGAGTCCCATAAAAATTGGAGCAGGTGTGGGGGATTGTCTCTGACTTTGTTCCCTGCCTTTGGATGCCCTTCCCCTAGCAGGACTGCCTTGTCAGGCCTAAGTGGGAGAGGATGTGCTTAGTTCTGCTGAGTCTTTACATCCCAGGGTGAAGTGGTACCCATGGGGGGGGGGGTGCTTCCCCTTCTCTGAGAAAAAAGGGAGAAGGTAAAGGGGGGCTGGGACTGGGAGGAGAGGAAGGAGGAAGCTGTGACCATGTGGAAAAATAATAAATAAATAGGGAAAAGACTTTATGTGAGGAAATAAAACAGATACATAGTAAGAAAACCCATTGAAGGAGAAACTATGAATACACAGAGTACTGGACCAGGCATAGCTGTATCTCTGAAAGTGAACCATGCATATTATTATGTATGTCTTACTTCCATCATCTGAAAATAGAATAAGACCTTTGACTCCATCATATGGCTTGTAAGGAACGTATACTGACAGTAAATTTCGTTTCCTCCAGAAGAGTGGGCATACTATATAAACTACCAGAAAAGGCTAGTGCATTCAAAGTTGGAGAATCGAGGAATGCTTCCAGAGCCCTGGGGAAAAGATCAGAAGAGCAAGCCCTAAGGCTAAGACTAGATTTGGGGCTTGAACAATCATTAGCAGTTTACAAAGTAGTCTAATTGTTCAGAGTAACATATGATCTGGCTTTAATATTTATGTCCAGAACCAAAAGGTTAACTTCAATTACATTCAAACCACTCTTCTGGATCAAGTGGAAAAACAAGGAAAGCTGTAAACCATAGCTATAATTAATCTGTACCATCTGGAAAGGGATCTTTATTTGGTGCCTCATTAAGGGAGTTTATTCACCTGGAGCCAAGCACTAATCCAATCTGAAAGTGCCTTGTCTGAAACTCAGGTAGCCTCTCAGGGTAAGGGTAATAACTTAGGGTCCTATAAACAACACCTAAAACATCCTAGGATCTCACAAGGCTCCAAGTCATTGCAAACCTACATAAGTTGAGATTTAAAAGAAGTTAAACCAAAAATGCTAGATGGGGCAAGAGAAAATTTTGCAAAGACAGAAAATGATCAAACCTCAGGGATTTGTTTCCTCAGGTGCGTGAGATTTAAGTACCCACCTCAATGTACCCACAACCAGACAACCTGCCCTCCACAAATAGCATTCACTCTTTGATCTCTATCTTTACATAAGCTTTGTCCCTTAAGCCTCTCTCTTCCACCAAATCAAATTCTCTCTACAAAGCACTAAACAAATCCTCCTGAGTTATTGGAAAGCTCTTTAGAACATCTTCCACACTTTTACTATGTGTATCTAAATACTATAATATCAGGACCCTGAAAGCTTATTATGAAACAGAAATTTCAGAGTTCACATAAAACCCCCTTTAGCAGAATCTATAATCTAGTAAGATACTAAAATAATTTATATGCACACTAAAGTTTGAGAAGTATTGCTACCATATGTAGTACTCATATTCACAATTTGCACTCACAGGCATAGACATCTCTATATGATTCTTAAAAAAACAAAATAATTTTACTACTAAGATTTAATTCACACAGTGAGAAAATAGCTCATTTTTAAAGCACACTAGTCATGGTTTTTAGTGTATTCATAGTATTGCGCCACTTCTACCTCTATAAAGATGTGCTTAATATAGGCAGTTCATATAACACTGCAATAACATGGTCTTTCATGGCTGGCTTCTTTCATGTAGCAGAACTGTTTTCAAGGTTCATTTGTTTTGTAGCACGTATGGCAGTTCCCTCCTTTTGACTGCCAACAACATTACAGAGTATGGATATATCATATTTCTCCATTCACTAGCTGGCAAACACTGGAGTCATTGACTTCTGAGCTATTATAAAGAATGCTGCTATATGAACATTTGTCCCTAAGGTCAAGTAAAAGTATGTTTTCACTTCTCTAGAAAACAAAACTAGGACCATAACTGCTGGGTCACATGACAACTCTTTTAATTTTTGAGAACTGCCAAACTGTTTCTCATAGCAGCTGCATATTACAGTCTTGTGCACAGTATGTGGAGGCTCCAATTTCTCCACCTCCTTCCCAACATTTGTAATATTTTTTTCAACATGTTTACATTTCTACCGAGAATGGAGCACATGCCACAGGGCAGGAGTGGAAGTCAGAGGACAACCTGCAGAGGTTGGTTCACTCCCTCCACCATGTAGGTTACAGGGATGTTGTCCTCTGACTTCAGTGCCACCACCTATACACACACACACACACACACACACACACACACACACACAAATACATTTATTTTGGAGTGTGTGAATGTCATGGTGTGAGTACGGAGGTCAGAGAACAATTTATGAAAGTTGGTTCTCTCCATCACATAGATTTTGAGAATCAAACTAAGGTCATCAGGCTTGGCAGCAAGTGCCCTTACCCACTGAGCCATCTCATTGACACCTGAGTTAATTTTTGTGTATGCTGTGCAGCAGGAGTCCAACCACTCCTCCATAAAATTTAATTTAAAAATATAGCTGGTAAAGGGTGAGTAAAGTGCTTGCTATGCAAGTTTGAAGACCTGGGTATGGCAGCCTGTATCTGTAATCCCAACACAAAGGAAGGTTGGTGTCTTAGGGTTTTTATTGCCATGATAAAACACCAAGATCAAAAGCAAGTGGAGTGGTATATTATCCTAGAGCTTGTAGTCAGTCCTTCACACAGGGAAGAGGTATCACCACCACCCACACTGAATGGGCCCTCCCACATTAATTATCAATCAAGAAAATGTATCACCACAGGCCAATCTGGTGGGGACATTTTCTTGATTCATTCAAAATGACTCTAGCTTGTATCAAGCTGACATAAAACTAGCCAGGACAGATGGAATAAATGGACTGAACATGACAGGATAGAACACAACAGGTAGACTCCTGGAGCTTAACACACACACATCAATGCAATGGTATAAGGATGTATAATCCAATCCATCTTATAGATACAACTTGCTTTGAATTCCCAAAGAAATAAAAACATTTTTGGAATTCCTAGGTGCTATGCTTTCTATAACTATGAAGCAAGTGAGCCTGGGCCTGCTATCTCCTCACAGCTATAGACTAAGTGTTCGCCCTCAGCCTGCAAGGTTGCTATGCTGTTGCTTCTAAGATTCTTTTCTCTACTGAGCTACCTCAACACTCAGAGTAAGTTTTAGATTCACACTAAATTTCACATTACCTAAAAGCTTCCCCCAAAATCACATTGGGCAACAGTGAGTATTCTGTGTTTAAAAAACAACAACAAAAAGCCTGACATGGAAGTCAGGTATGGTTGTACACACTTTTCTTCGTAAGATTTATTTATTTTATGTATTAGTAGTGCTCTATCTGCATGTACACCTGTGTGCCAGAAGGGGGCACAAAATCCCATTACAGATGTGCTGGCTAGGAATTGAACTCAGGTCCTCTGGAAGAGCAGCCAGTGCTCTTAACCACTGAGCCACCTCTCTAGCCCTATTTATACTTTTAATTCCAGCAATTTAGAGGCTGGGCATGAAGAATTATAAATTCAAGGCAAGGTCAGATTGGCTACATAAGAGTTGTTTAAAAATAAAGGTGGTGGTGGGGTGCAGAATCCTTGACATGTCAATAATCTACAAATGTCAAATGCAAAATAAGATGCCTGAAATTTTGACAGCATTAAATATTTTTTCATTCACTCACTCAATTACAAACAAACATGAATCATTTACCCTTATAAAATTTGCCTTTTAATGCAGAAGACAAATAAATAAAAACAAACTATTTTATCTATTTATTTATATGTATGGGTAATCTGCCTGCCATGTAAATCTGTGCATCATGTATGTGCCTGGTGCCCTGGGGATCCCTAGGACTGGAGTTACAGATGATTGTGAGTCGCCATGTGAGTGCTAGGACTCAAACCCAGATCCTCTGGAAAAGTAACCAAAGCTCTTAACCTCTAGCCCCATGAAATTATTTCTTTTTTTAAGTATTATGAGCAAAGATAACACAGGCTAAGAGAAGAAAGAGAGGAGACAATTTTGTTTTTCCATATAGACAGCTCACTTTCCCCAAAAACTTTCCAGTATATGCAAACCAAACTGAGCAAAATGAACAATGACAAAAATCCATGTGGTGTGTCTTGTTTGTACATTTTCACTCCAAGAAGTGGCCGTAGGACAACAGTTATCCTTTTCTCAATAAAGAGACAAACAGTGCCAGGCAGTGGTGGCGCACGCCTTTAATCCCAGCACTTGGGAGGCAGAGGCAGGAGGATTTCTGAGTTCGAGGCCAGCCTGGTCTACAAAGTGAGTTCCAGGACAGCCAGGGCTACACAGAGAAACCCTGTCTCGAAAAAAAAAAAAGAGACAAACAGTGGTAAGCTCCAAAGTGGCATTGCTATTCATTGCTATGTCAATAAATAAGGCATGTTTCCAGGTACCTCAATTTCTCCGTCTATAAAGTGAGGGCTGACTTAGATGGTGTTCAAGCTCTTTTATGCTAAAATAGTATAATTCACACCAGATAATCTCATTCTAAATTTCTGTAATCAGCTACAATACTTTGCTCATCAAAACTGCCAGTTTCCTTAGTTAGCACAGAAGTAAAAACAAAATGCCTTTTAGTCTGATGAAGTATGCCAAAGCTAAATACTACCAAAGTAACTCAATAACCATTTACCACAGGATATGCACATATCAGGAATATCTTATCAAGATCATGACCTCCGCCTACCACCTAACACATGCACTAGATACATATACCTAATTTTTAAAAAGAAAAAGATAATAATCTTTCAAGTCTCAACTTGAGAGACTTGGGAGACTTATGACATAGATGGTACTTTATATTCTAGTCGGACTATTTTCTCACCTCTGGCAAATGGCTTCTACTTCATCTAAATGGAGTTAGACTCCATACTAACATGTTCTTTTCACATACCATAGTGTTTCCTCGAATTCTCTCCCCTTGGCTATTTGGCTCATTCCTTTCTATCCTGTAAGATGTAGGTCAATTATCACTTCCTTTGTGTGATATTCTAAAATTTTATTCATTCATATATATCAACTCAAACCTTAAATTTCGTTTAGCTCCAGATTGGAAATAAAACAATTAATGCTTCTCGTGAACAGGACAGGGTCCTAGTTGCTCTTTCTACCAAAGCAGTTGTGGCAGTTTAAATATAGGGTCATTTGTTAGAATACTTGGTCCTGAGTTTATAGACCTGTTTGGGAAGTACTAGAAGGAGGTATGTCACTGGGGTCAGGTTTAGATGTTTCAAGGCTCCATCATTCTCACTATGTAATCCTGCAGATCCAGATGTGAACTCTCAGCTGTTCCTGCACTCCTGTCTTTATTTCACCAACTTGGACTCTAGCCCTTTGAAACTATAAACCTAATTAAACACTTTCTTTTGTAAGCTGCAATGGCCATGGTGTTTTGTCACAGCATAGAAAAGTAACTGATGTGGGAACATGTAGCATCAAGATCCTATCTTTGAGGCAAAAGGCTGGCACCTTGATTTTGGACTTTTCAGTCTCTATACCTGTGAAAAATAACTCTTGTTGTTTGCAAACTACTCAAAGGTATTTTGTTATAGCAGTTTGAACACACCACGTCTCAACTACCAAATTCTAACATCTTTCATCTGGAATATGTGATAGCCTCTTTTTTAAAAGATTTATTTTATGTATATGAGTGCTCTGTTTTCATGCACACCAGAAGAGAGAATCAGGTTCCATTACAGATCCTTGTGACACCATGTGGTTGCTGGGAATTGAACTCAGGTCCTCTGGAAGAGCAGTCAGTGCTCTTAACTGCTGAGCCATCTCTCCAGCCCCCTGTGATAGCCTCTTACCTGTCCTCTTTGACTGACTCCTACAATCTAGTCTCCTCAAAGGAACCAAGATCAATTTTAAAATTCATTTTCACAATCACCCAAAAATCCTCTCATTGTCTTCCCAATAAAATTCACCATGTTTAAAGTATATACAAAGGTTTACATGTCTAATCCTGACAGACTCCCTGATCTCAAACAGCACTATTTGTCCCTTGATAACATGACCTACTCATGTGGGTTTTTTTATGATTATAGGTGATATCTAGCTCATTCTTACCAGTTTTTATTTATTCCCCTTCACTTGAAATATATCTACTTCCTCCTTGAAACTGCTAAACTGTAACTACTCTAGTCCTGGTTCAGTATCCCTTCTTCAGAGGCTCTCCATAAGCACCATGTTTAAAGTGGTCCTTTCCCTCTAGTGACCTTTACATGTTACTCTACTTTTCTCAAAACACTATCACCATCTGGAACTATCCTGTTACTACCTCATTAGTTTCCCCTAGCTGTTTGTTCTTTGCTAAATTACGAGAACTCAAAAAAAAAAGCCTGATTAAAGACATAGAGATGGTCCCTGTATTGGTTTGAATGAGAAATGTTCTTCATAGTGTGAGGCATTTAGAACACTTGTTTTCCAGTATATTGGGCAGTTTGGGGACGCCTTGTTAGAGAAACTATGTCACTAAACTTTGAGAGCTTAAGGCCTCACCCTACCCCAGTTCACTCTCTCTGCTCTGTGCTCAGGGTTCAAGATATAAGTTCTCAGCATCCTGCTCTAACTACCAGGTCTGCCTGGTGCCTCTGTCCTGCCATTATGGATTCCATTCCTTTGAACCATAAGTCAAAATAAACTCTTTCTTTTATAAGTTGCCTTGATCAATGGTGCTTTATCATAGCAACAAAAAATACCGTCCCTGATTTATTTTTATTTTATGATGCAAAAGCACATGCATTCAAACCTCAAATTTCAATCATTTCTTGAGTTAACAATATGTAATATAATACTCTCTTTTAAAATTATTTTTATGGGGCTGGAGAGATGGCTCAGTGGTTAAGAGCATTGGCTGCTCTTCCAGAGGTCCTGAGTCCAATTCCCAGCAACCACATGCTGGCTCACAACCTTTTGTAATGGAATCTGATGACCTCTTCTGGCGTGTCTGAAGACAATGACAGTGTACTCATATATATAAAATAAATCTTCTTAAAAACATTTTATTAACATTTGTCCGTGTGTGCATACATGTGTCATGGCATGTGTGGACATGGCATGTGAGTTGGTTCACTCCTTCCATTATGGGTCCCAGGAACTGAACTCAAGTCAGCAAGCAGTCTTGGCACCAAGCACCTTTGCCCACTGAGTCACCTTGCCAGCCCTTCTGTGATGCATCTATGGCAACAAGCCCAACTTCAGTCAATAACAAAGAGCACAAGGGTAAACAACTAATACTCTACATGGCAACTGTAGATCAAGTATATTAAATGCATTTTTAGTTTCTATTTTCAAGTTGTAATGGACTTACCAGGACAAACCCAGGACAAATAAGTAACAGAGAGTCTGCTTGTGCAGAAGTAAAGAATTACTGAACAACTTGAATTATACATTTATACTTATGCCAATCATCTCAGCACTCCAGAAGCCATGGAGGAGGATCACAGGTTCTCAGTCAAGCTGAGCTACATAGTAAGACCCTGTCTCAAAATTGAAGAACAGGAGCTGGGGCGGTGGCTCAAAGGATAAAGTGCAAGAATGAGGACCTAAGCTCAGATCTCTAGCATGCACATAAAATTAGGGTAAGGCAATGTGCATCTGTAACCCTAGTACCAGGGACAAGACAAGCAGATCCTCGACACACAGGCCAGCTTGCCTAACTGAAATGGCAAGCTCTACACTCAATGAAACCTTGTCTCCAAATAATAACAATCACCACAACAATAATAAATGTGGAGTCACATATATACCCAATCTTTAAAATTTACAAAAACATAAATGCTTAGTGAATGTGTTAGGCAAAGGATATGAAGGCCAACACAGAGATGGAAGCACAGCTATGTAGTATGTTCACACCTGATTCCTGTTTGTTCTCTGTCCTCACTGCCTTTGCTTAGGCTTGAGTTTTTAATCATCTTCCTAGACTACCATAGGATCTTCCTAATTGATTTCTTCTCCTTCCCTAAACCTGATCCCAAAAATAACTTCCACACTACTTCCAGCTGCCAAGACATATATCTAAAAATGCTCCTCCCCTCCTCTAAATTCCCAGTGTTTTTCTAACATGATATTGAAGAGGCCTCTCCAATCCCATCCCTCACTGCTATCCCCTTACATTTAACCTATCTCCATTTATACAGAACTTGTAGAAGTTCCCAGAGTATCCCATACTGTTTAATAAATAAAAGACTTTACATATCTTTCCATTCTGCCACACTACTCTTAGCACATCTCACAGACTTCAAATAATCTATTGAATGAAAAGTCTTTTTTCCCTTGCAGTTGTTTTGGTTTGGTTTTTGTTTGCTTGCTTTTGTTTTTCTGAGACAGGATTTCTCTGTGTAGCCCTGGCCATCCTGGAACTGCTCTGATGACCAGGCTGACCTCTAATCCAGAGATCCGTCTGCCTGTGTCTCACAAGTGCTGAAATTAAAGGTATTCACCAAAAGGTTTCCCCTATGTAATCCTGGCTGGTCTGAAACTCACTATGTAGCCTAGGCTGGCCTTGAACTTGTGGCAAAAACTTGCTTTTGCTTCCCAGGTGCTGGAATTATAGGAATGTGCCACTACACCAAGATTTCAAACATAAATAAGCCTTAAGAACGAAATTAGGATGACTGCAGAGACAGTTCAGTGATTAAGTGCACTGGCTGCTCTTGAAGAGGACCCACACTGTTCATAGCAACCATGTGGCAATTCACAACTATCTGTAACAACAGTTCCAGGTGATCTCCTGGCTTCCACAGGTACCAGGCACTCACATGGTACATGTACATACATGCAAGCAAACATTCATATGAAATAAAAGCAATAAATCTTTTATTATTTATTTCATTTTTTAATGTATGAATGTTTTGTTTACATGTAGGTATGTGGTACACCTCCAAGTATGCATTGTCCACAGAGGCCAGAAGAGGGCATCAGACCTCCCCCCCTCCGCCCCCCCAGAACCAGAGCTATGGATGGTTAGGAGCCACCATGTGAGTGCTGGAATCAAACCTGTGTCCTTGCCAGGCAGTGGTGGAGCATGCCTTTAATTCCAGCACTTGGGAGGCAGAGGCAGGCGGATTTCTGAGTTCAAGGACAGCCTGGTCTACAGAGTGAGTTCCAGGACAGCCAGGGCTATACAGAGAAGCCCTGTCTTGAAAAATCAAAAACAAAAAACAAAAAAACTGTGTGTTCTCCCCACAAGCAACAAGTACTCTAAATCCTGAGTCATCTCTCCAATCCCCCAAAATAATTTTTAAAAATCTTGAAGAGGAAAGAGGAGAAGGAGGAAGAGAAAAAAAAAAAAGAAAGAAGAGGAGGAAGAGGAGGAGAAAAGAGGAGAAAGAAGCCAGGCTTGATGGCAAACATTTTTAATCCCAGCACTTGTGAGGCAGAAGCAGGCAGATTTCTGTGAGTTTGAGGCCAACCTAGTCACATAGTGAGTTCTCAGACAGCCAGAGTTACACATTGAAGCCCTGTCTTCAAACAAATAAAAAAATAGCCCTCCCTTTTAAGATTTACTTAAGTATTTTATGTATGAGTACTCTATCTGCATGTTCATCTACATGCCAGAAGAGGGCACTGGATCCCATAGCACTACAGTTAATAGATGGTTATGAGCTAACATGTGGTTGCTGAGAATTGAACTCAGCTAACATTCCTAACTGCTGAGCCATCTCTCCAGCCCACCAGTCTTAAAACATTTTTTTTTAAAAGGGGGTGGTGGAGGGAAGAAAAAGAACTAAATCAGAAACTAGAGAACAGCTGGACTGGTAAGGCAGCTGCTGTGAAAGCATGAGGAAGACCTAGGTTTAGGTCCCCAGAACACACACAGAAGCTAGGCATGGTAGTATATGTGCAGCACCTAAGAGTGAGGGTAGGTAGACACAGGCAGATAGATCCCTGGCGATCTCCAGTCAGTCAGTCTAACCAATTAGATAACTCAGAGTTCAGTGAAAGATCCCGCCTCAAACACATGGTGAAGAGCAATAGAGAAAGACACCCAGTATCAACACTTGACCCACACAAATATGCACTCACATGTGTAATTGTATGTACACATGCAGAACCACGTATAAATACATACATACATAAATTACACACAATTCAGGCATCTTCTCTAGTACATGTCTTTCTTTCTTTTCCTTAAGATATTAGGGATTGAACCCAAGGCATTACACATGCTAGGCAATTTATTGTCTTTAATTACTTGGGGATCCACAACAGAGTTCATCACTCCCTCTTTTCATACTATATGGTAGCAACTTGTTATCAAATCTGTTACCCTACAGTTAGCTGTGCTGTATCCTTGTGTCCCAGCACAGTATCTAGTACTAAATAGCTGAAGATTGGAAAGATGAATAATAATATATTTAAATTCCTCAGCCTGGCACTCAAAGTCAATCTCATGTTAGCCCCAACCTACATAATCACGTGATGGGTTCCTCTCCCTACCAGACCATAACTCCTTTTTAAAAAAGAAGATTTATTTATTTTATGAGGCTATCTTCAGATACACCAGAAGAGAGCATCAGATCCCATTACAGATGGTTGTGAGTCACCATGTGGTTGCTGGGAATTGAACTCAGGCCCTCTGGAAGAGCAGTCAGTGCTCTGAACTGTTGCAGCAGCCTGACCATAAATCCTTTTAAGCAATCAGAGATAGCCTTGTTATCTAGTCATAATCTCTAAAGTGCTCCCAAACAGTACCTGATATAATTAAATACACAATAAATATATGATAAAATTTGAGAGAAATCAGAGCCACATTACCAGATTCAAATCCCAGCTCTACTTACTAGCTGTGTGGCCCTGAATAAATCACTTCTGTGCTGGTTTTGATGAGAATACTTTATTGAAATAGAATTAAAGTTTAGAATTTTAATTAATTTTAAAAATTAGAATTAAGCTAATGTTTAACCATAGTGCCTGGTCCACATTAAACACTAGAATAGGTATTACTGACATCATCAGAATAGGAGGAAAAATAAGTGTTTTTGCAGAACACTAAATGATAACCTCAGAAGAAAAATAAGGAATAAAATGTCATACAAGGCCTCAGAGTAATAGAGCAGATTCAGTTATCCCTAACACCAACAATGATGGGAAGAGCCCAGCTGGCTTGCCCTTTCCAGGGTTTCTCCCCAGCTGCCCGGGGCCGAAAGCCCCATGGCTATGACCCAGCACCCTCCTGGGAAAGGTGCACTTTAGAAGGTACTAATGAGTTTGTGTTTACCTACAGATTTCCCTCAGAGGAACACAGGTAACAAATGACTTCAAGAAGGGAAAACATAAAGTAGAGATAGAGATGAGAAAAGACACTAGCTGGTTCTTTGGTTAGCTTCCCAGGAATAGCTTTTAGGCAAAATAGTCTCAGGTGTCCTGAGACTAGTTCTCCAGGGCATTCTCTGAAGTGCTTGCCCCCCAACTCCAAAAGTCAGAGATGCAGAGAAGCAGAATCTGGGAAAAGTTATGAAAAGGACTAAAAAGATGAAGCTATACAGAACTTAAAATTCTTACCAATCTAAAGAACCACTGTAGAGGCATTCATAGGGAATAGGCTGGGTGGAGAGATGGCTCAGCAGTTAGAGCCCTGGATGCTCTTCTTAAAAGACCCAGGTTCAGTTTCCAGCACCTACACGGCAGCTTACAACTGCCTCTTCCTCCAGTTCCAGGAGAATCGGATGCCCTCTTCAGTCCTCTGCAGGCACTGCTTGCAAGTGATGCACAGACACAGATGTAGACAAATCACTCATACATGTAAATTAAATTATGTTTTTAGAAGGCTGACCATGGAAAGGCTACTTCCTAGGGATTTCAACATGGGCTGATAGGAATAATTGAGGATGTAAGTTCAATAAAGATCTGAACAATAACTTTATGTCAGTGCCTATGCAAGTGTAGGTGCTGGAAATGCAAGACATTAAAAATGATATGGCCCTATCTCCTCGGAATCCCCTGCCTAATAGGGAGTAAAACAATACAGTAAGTGCCAATAGATGTCTGTACTGGGCACAATGGAGGCAAACAGTAAGTACTCAGACTCTGTCTATAATTCACTGGCAAGGAACAATGTGGCATTAAAGTAGAAATGCTTCATAAGCAGTTTATATTAGGTGCTGGTCAAAACACTGTCATCGGGACACATGCCTGAAATCTCAGTACTTAGGAGACTAGCCTGAGCTACACAATGAGTTCAAGGCAAAGCCTGGTTACACAGGGAAACCCTCTCTCAAGAAAAAAATGCCAAGAATGGTGGCAAATGACTTTAATCCTGGCACTTGGGAGGCAGAAGCAGGTAGATCTCTATGAACTGAAGGCGGCCTGGTCTACATGAGTTCCAGGCCAGCCAAGGTGAAACCCTGTCTCAAAAAAAAAAAAAAAAAGGAAAGAGGAGAGGTGAAGTGAAGGGATACTGACAGTGGGGCCTACTGAATCATTCCAAAGACAGGACGCACATCCATTAACTCTATAACACAGTCATCTCTTCCTTAACAGACACCTCCCGGCATTCTCGTTTATTAATAAACACTGATATGTACCAAGCTTTAAGCAAGGCCCTGAGAAAGGTAGGTACAAAGATGACAGTTCCTCAGTTCAAGGGGTCAAAACATTCCTCTTTATCTTTTTTCTTCTCTCTCCTACCCTCCTTGCTAAGCAGATGGCATCATAATTCCTTCTAGACATATATGAGCTATTCAATCAAAAACTACTTACTTTTTAAAAAACTTAAGTCATGTATGGTGGCTCATACCTATAATCCTAACAGACTAAAACAGGAATATAAGGTCAGCGTAGGTTATAAAGCAAGAGTCTCTCTCTCAAAAAAAAAAAAAAAACAACATAAAAATCCCAAAAATCGACTGGAGGAATGGCTCAGTAGTTCAGAGCACTGACTGCTCTTCCAGAGGTCCTGAGTTCAATTCCCAGCAACTACCATGGCTCACAACCATCTGTAATGGGATCTGATGCCCTCTTCTGGTGTGTCTGAAGACAGCTACAGTGTACCCACATACATAAATAAATAAAAATATTTTTTAAAATCCCCAAAACAAAAGCCAGGGTGAGCTGGGAGTCGTTTTAAGCCACAGAAACATAGCAAGATGTCTGCCAGAGGAGACTGACTACTACAGTCAAAGGTCATAGGACAGTTTCGCAGAAGCCTTTTGTTCACTCTTTCACTACCATGAGTCTTTCTAGCCATCCATACTGTAAGTGTACATTACTGAGAATAATTATGTCTTCACCCATTCAGAAAGCATGTAGTGAGCATCTGATAGAACATGTAGGAACAAGGTAGAACACCGGGATTCGGGACTTTCAACTTCAGAGCTGAAAGAGATCACGAAGGTCACAGAGTCCAAATCTATCATTTCACAGATAAAGGTACAGAAAGGCTGAAATCAAAGCTCACTTAAACATGTATAGAATCATACTCTATGCCAGATACCAGAGATAAAAGAGTAAGGAGGGCTTTCAAGGAGAAAGCCATTGGTGGACAAGAAAGACAAAAAGCACAATAACTGAAAAGTCCCCAGTGGAAATGAGTCCCACACTGACACAGTGGGAGCGGCAGTGCAAACAGGACAAGAAGTAGACAGCATTCATACTGCCCAGAGGAGCTCAGAGGTCAGATGCTGCAGGGGCCTTGGATCTGAAGACCAACTCTGTCATTTACCTGTGGGCTTGATGCTAGGTTAGTCTCTTAAACTATGTATGCCTCAGTTTCCAAATCTATAGAATGGACATAGTAACAGTACACCTATCCTGTAAAGCTGAGGTATTAGAAAGTGTTTAAAATCCTTGGCCCAGAGTAAGCACTCTGTAGTATTTTGCCTTCAGCATTTTCCCTTGGGACTCTTTTTTTGCCATGCCTTACCTTCAGAATCCTCCAACACAGCTTTGTACGAATCTGTTATCAGCTGCTGTTTATGAATAAAACAAGTCTTCTCTTCTTACTCTGAAACCTGGATCTGATGCTTCCTCCTCTAGTGGTTTCTTCTCCTACTGGACTATGCTACAAGTCATTTTTCACGCATAAGAAACTCCAGAGACAGGCAGACATCCAAGATTAAACCCCAGTCACATATGCCTCAATCCCTCCAATCTACCTTGGACCAAAAATCCCCGGAGAAAGAAATCCCTGGAAACAAGGCACATTTATCAAATGTCTACAGGGAGAGATCCACAGGAGGAAAATATAAAAAACAAAACAGCAACTTGCTCTTGCTTTGAAAAAGCAAGAGAACAGAATCATCTCAGCCTGGGTTTGGGGGTTTTTTTCTAAAGTAGCTGGGAAGAACAGCTATGACCTGACCACTTCTCATAAACTACACCTACTCCATGCCTACCACAACGGTGACATGGTCTTCCACTTCTCAGGCTTTGAACCCGTCCTAGGCTGTGAACTTCTTGTGGACATCATCATACTTTATCCATCGTATTATGAGGCATAAACTAGTGTGACTAGCACCCAGAAATCTGATGCAGAAGCTGAGCATGGTGACACACATCTGTGATCCCAGCATGCAGAGGCAGAGGGCTGGTCAAAGTTCAAGACCAGTTTAGTTTACATGTCGAGTTCAATGCAGCCAGGGCTTCACACCAAGATCCTGTCTCAAAAAACAAACAAAAAAGATTTGAAAAGATTTATAAACTGAAGAATAAGCCCAGAAATATAATGAAAATCAGGGAGTAGCTGCACATGGTAATAAATGCCTATAATCTCAGGATTCCAGAAGCTGAGGCAGGAGAATTCAAGGCCAGTGTGGGATGCATAAAAAGGCCCTGTCTCAACACAAAATTAAACAAAAGGCAGAGGGTAAAGTCATAAAAGTCCCAGAAGCCAGAAAACTCTTGGCTAGAACCCTAAAGGACAGGTTAAGACTTAGAAAGGAAAGGTTTTCAATATACAGGAGTATTAGAAGTTCAAGATCGGGCTGGAGAGATGGCTCAGTGGTTAAGAGCACTGACTACTCTTCCAAAGGTCCTGAGTTCAAATCCCAGCAACCACATGGTGGCTCACAGCCATCTGTAACGAGATCTGACTCCCTCTTCTGGAGTGTCTGAAGACAACTACAGTGTACTTGCATATAATAAATAAATCTCTTTAAAAAAAAAAAAAAAAAGAAGTTCAAGATCATCCTCAGGTATATAGTGAGTCTGGGGCCAGCCTGGTCTATCTGAGATTCTGTTTCAAGATAGATAAACAGACAGACAGACAGAAAATAGAGCCCAGAACATGTAAATTATTCACGTATGGCAATAACTCTTTATAACCAAGAATTTGACATGATCAAGCTATTAGTAAATTAAAGACCAAGTTATCAGTAAACTAATAAAAAAACAACACTATTAACATTCATTATGATCCTCTAGGCAAAAACAAAAACAACACTGTTTTAAGAGTTTTTTGTTAAATTTAAAAGGGGTAGTTTGCAAGGCATGATGTGCATGCTTGTAATCCCAGCTGCTCGGGAAACTGCAACAAGAGGATCCTGAGTTTAAGGCCAAGCTGGGAAATTTACCAAGACCTTATCTCAAAAGAAAATTTAAAATAGGGCTGGGGATAGAAAGATAGCTCAGTGGTTAAGAGCACATATTGCTCTTGCAGAGGACCAGCACCCACACTGGGTAGTTTACAACCATGTGTGTAACTCCAGCTCCAAGGGATTGGACACCCTCTTCCGGACCCCATAGATACTGACACACTTGCATGCATACACACATACACATAAGTTAAAATCAATTCTTTTTAAAGAAAAGACAAAGTAGCATCTAAACGCACATGGCTTCCTTAAGTAATAAATGATCAAGGTAAAGACTTAAAACAGCAGCTGTCTTAAAGATTCCATCAACAGTGCTGTTCCCACAGGTAGTTCTACCCTAAGCCCATTTTTCTATGCTGCTCTCCAAGGCAGAAGTTATTAGCCAGACCAAAGGGTAGAGCTGCTATTCCAGACTACGAATGTACTAATGACATCTGATTTTGGAAAATATAGGCATGATATTCTAAAGACTAAAACACAGCATGTGCCTTCTTCCAAAGTATATCACTCCCATCTTAACCGGGCTCCCCATTATTCTTTTCCAACCTGGACTCCAGAATAAGGGGTGGCGGTCAGGCAGAAAGTGCAGGATCTAAGCTACACTGATCTACATGCAAATCACAGCTTTTTTTATAGGTTAAATCTTTAGTCTTTCAGCTATTTCTATTTCTATAATGACTTCCCCTAACCAGCGTTAGGTTTGTTTCTTGTGCCTTACTGGACTTGTCTCATACACAGGCATAGGCACACATTCATTCCAACACTTCCTTACAAGCTTTGTAATGGGCTATTTGCATCTACCCACTGGACTGTAAATTGATAAAGATCCTGTTTTACTCACCTTTGAATTCCCAAGGCAGGACATGTAGTAAATTCCCGTAGTTACATATTAATGATACAGGTCACCTTATCATTCACTAGGGAAAGCTTGAGCACAAACCGCAGAGGGGACATCAGTAGAAGGCACACAACTGAGGTCTGTCAGACCAGACCTCATTTGTTCTAGAGCTTCATGATAACTTCCTGCTTCTCAAGTTACTTTCTTAAACTCATAAGGAAAAGGACAGAACCAGTTCACACAGAATTTCCTCACAACAAGGATATATTCTTTCTTGGAAAATAACATAAGCAACGAGGATTCTGGGATGGAGATTAGTGGCTTCCTGTTAAGTTGACCTGTAGACCTAACACTGAAATATGTATCATCCTATTAATAGTACTTAAATCCTTAAAACACTAAGAAGCAAAAAGTCAAAACCTAGCCAGGCATCAGTGGCACACACACATAGTATCAGCACTCACGAGAGAGAAAGGGGGAGAAAAAGTCAGTGACAGCACGTCTCCAAAAAGTCAGATATATGAATGTCGGGGTTGGTCTGGTGCTGCTATGTATTCAAATACTAAATTCTGTACCCCAGATCTGGCTGCCTCAAGACAGCAAATTCCCATGTACACCAGCCTCTGCTGCGAAAACCTTGCTCCCCAATTTAAAACTATTGGCTAAATAAAAGTTGGGATAACTAATTAGTGGGGAAAATAGAAGGGGGCAGGGTTTGGGTTACCAGGCAGGGGTTGCAGGTAGGGATGAAGAGGAGGAAGGAGAAGGAGAGAGAGGGAGCTTAGAGAAGTAAGGGAAAAGAGGAGGTCTCCATGAGACACGATGGACCAGGAACATGGTCCCCAAATTGCCAGAGCAGAAATAACCCGGGAACACTCAAACAGCAAGAATTTGGGGAGCACAGTTGGGGATGTAGCCAGTTGAGCCATTAGAAAATTAGACAGGGGTAATTTACCCAGTAATTGCGCTAAAGCTAAATAAATAAATCATAGTCGGAGTCTCATTCATTTAAAAGCTAGACGGGGATAGAAACAGTCAATCTAGTTACATATGAAACCATCTCAGTGAAGAGTCATAACTAACAAACCATAAATTTTAATTTCAGTACACTTATTTACTATTCAAAATACCTCAATGAATAGCTGCCAACTATAAACACAGAAACTTAAAGCTAAAAGGGGCCTTGAAAGGTTATTTCAACAACCACTTCACCTTTCCAACCAAACAGCATTCAAACACCTTTAGTCTCTAGCAATTGGCAGGTGTGAAACGAGGCCACCTGTTACCTGTTAGTCTTGTGTTCTCAGTTTATTCCAACCAGAAAGGGAAAACAAAAACAAATTAGACTCATGTCACACCAAGTAATTGTCATTACTTCCTAAACCTACTCCCTGCCTCAGACTCTTCACCAATCTAAACCATAGCAAAGTCATAGGAAGAGTCTCTCCCTGACAATCACTACTCACTCTCCCAGTCCTCCAGTATTCTCTCTCTCCATATGCTAGCACACAGAAGACCACAAAGCAACTCTAAACTACCACTGACCACTGGGCCTCAGATTGTCTCTTATCTTTCTTACCTTCGTACTTTCCTTCAGAGCCCTGTACTTTCATTTCTTTCAAGCTCAATGTCTCTTCAAGGACCACTAGTAATTCAATATCCCGATTGTTAAACGCCTATTCGATAAAGGGTTCATACCTTTTCAAGTTCACCTTGAAGGTACCCGTGAGAGGGGAGGGGGAGGGAGGGTGAAAGAGAATAAGAATGAATATGAAGTAGAAAACCATTCAACAACTGGAAAACTTTCCCTGGCTCTCTTCTCAGAACCACAATACACACAAGGCAATGTCTCTTCTTATGCCGTAACTACACTGTAGACTTTACAAGGGGAAGGTCTCTTGGGTTCCAAGCACTTAACCCAGGACTTGTCACAGAAGTGAAAATGTTGGTTCGGTGAGCAAAATGGACAGTTTCTGTTACATGATTGTTCATTCATTCACAGTTATTCATTCATTCGTTGACCAAAACTTTACTGAACATGCGATATGTATAAACCTTCAAATACAAGAATAAGTAAGATGGTTCCTACCTATAATTAAAAGCTGTAATACTAGTATATTAGCATTGTGTCCCCAACCTCCACGTCAAGTTCGGAGTCCTTTCCTACAGTGAAAGCCTCGGCCTTGCCTTATAGAAAAGTCCACGCCCCTCCAATTAATGCTACCTCTTAACCCAGAGCCCTACCTTGGACCTCCGTCCAATAACCTCAAAATCTTTAACGTCTCTCCCTGGCCCCTGCCCTGCCCTTCATCACCACCCTTAAAGCTACTGCCAGTCTACTTCACCATGAACGCCTCGGGGTCCCTGAGTCAGAAGCCCTCAGATTTCCCTCACGGAAAACCCGCCTCCCCTGTCAGTTCCCTCTTTCCTCAAGATCTTTCCCGGTTCTCGTAGGACCTCCGGCTCCCATCCCTTACTTCCTCTCCCTCCACCTCCAAGCTGTCTTTCCTTTCTTGTCTCTCAATCCCTCTTACCTCATCTAGCTCCCTTTCCGCAACAGCACCTCCTCCAACCTCCACCTCCACCACTGCCGCCATCTTCACGGCCGGCCCCCACCCCGCTCCCCCGCGAGCCAGCTGCTTCCGCCGCTCAAGTGCTTGTAGCCAATCGGAGGCGCGGCCTGGGCGGAGCATCAAGACAGGCGGATGCCTGTGAGGAACTAGAGACCGTCTACCTGCTCTTTCGGAATTAAGGGGCGACTCGGGCACTGCCAAGTTTCAGCAGGAGAGAGTTCTCGGAAAACGAAAAGTTGTTCTTGTACTACTTCAGTGTAAACATTTCACCAGTCCTCACTGTGGAGAGGAAAAGAGAGAGACCCTGAATGCGCAAATTTCGCGACGCTCCCTCGCTTAGAACACGCGTGGAGACGCGTGCGCACTAAGAACTACATTTCCCATGCTGCATCGAGTCCGACCCGGAAATTTAAATCCCACTCGCTAAGGGCGGACTGTAGCGCGTAAAAAAAAAAAAAAAAAAAAAAATTATATATATAAAAACACAAGCACACAGGGTTTTGTTGTTTTGTTTTTAGATGTAGCAACTGCTGTATTTCCTCAGTGGAAGTCATCTTACAGAAATAGCGGCTTCTTTAGGACTCAAAACCCTTTCCTGGGCTACAGTAGAAAGGCTTGGGACCAGAAGGCGGAGGTCACGGGACGGAATTGGCGGGAGAATAAGATCGAGCTCCGGAACTGAGGCTACCACGACGTAAAGTTTATGGACACTGGTGAGAAGGGTTGAGATTTCTCTTCTGGAGAGGAATAGCTGAAAAGGAGGAGGGTGGCCAACAAGAAAATGAACAGAGCACCCGGTTCCAGAGTCTTAAGCCTCAGAGAGACCAAATGGGACCTCAGTGAGTAGCAAATAATTGCTAATCATCTGTGTTTCTTCCTTTTACGTTAGATATGTAAGTAAGAATGAGTCAAACAAAAACCCTGTTCTCCAGGAGCTCACAATCTTGTCACGAGATAACCATATAGTTGTTACTGGGAAGACACTTGTTAAATACTAAGTGAAAATTGGCAGAATGGAGCTGTTACTTTGAACTGATTAAGACGTACGTGTGTGTGTGTGTGTGTGTGTGTGTGTGTGTGTGTGTGTGTGTGTGACATTTTAAAGAGAGCAAGTATTCCATACAGGAGCAATTAGCAGGAGAAGCTAGGAAGAAAACTTAAATGAATAGATTAGAAAGCCATTGTGGCTAGAAATGCATTAGGATTCATGGACTTACATGAGTAGCATATTGAAGGAAAAGTCAGATCTGATGGTATATGTTATGCTTGAGGCCGAGGCGAAATTACTTGAGCAAGACAACCCTGGCATGAGCATAATGCCTGAGATCCCAGACTTTGGGAGTCTGAGGCAGAGGGATCTGGAGTTAAGGGTTTGAGCCAAACAACATAGTAAAACCTTCATCTCAAAGATCATTTCTTAGGGGCCAGCAAGATGACTCAGTATTGGAGCTGGAGATATGGCTCAAAGATTAAGAGCACTTTTTCAGGAGACCCAAGTTGAGTTACCAGCACACACATGTTCTCAATCGTTTGTTTAACTCCATTTCCAGGAGATCTGACCCCCTCTTCTGGCTTCTTCCAGCATTAGGCACACATGTAGTACATATAGGTTCATGCAGGCAAAATACTGTTACATATAAAATATAAATCCTGGGCGGGGGGGGGAGAGGGAGATGACTCAGCTGGAAAAGGCAGTTGCTACCAAGGCTAGTTAGTGGTCTGCATTGCATCTCCAGGACACATATGGTAAAGGGAGAAAAATCTGACTCCTACAAGCTCTCCTCTGACCCCTGTACATCAGCCTACACACAAGTAAATGTAAAAAATAAATTTAGTAAAAAATATTGGCTCGTTTGGGTTGCATAGCAGATACAAGTTCAGACAGGACTATGTACCAAGATCCTGTCTTTAAAAAAAAAAATCTTGAGAGACTGAGAGAAGCTACCTTAAAGACATTCAGATATTGTTAAAACACTTGTTACTAAAGAATTATTGAACCTGAATGATGAATACGTAAGAGTTCATTTACTTTCTTCTTTTTTTTGTTTTGTTTTGTTTTGTTTTGTTTCGAGACAGGGTTTCTTTGTGTAGCCCTGGCTGTCCTGGAACTCACTCTGTAGACCAGACTGGCCTCGAACTCAGAAATCCACCTGCCTCTGCCTCCCAAGCGCTGGTATTAAAGGCGTGCGCCACCACTGCCTGGCTTCATTTACTTTCTTGTATTTTTGCATATATTGAAATTTTTAGCCTAGGCCAATCGTGGTAGTGCATTCCTTTAATCCCTCCACTCGGTAAGTAGAGATGGGTGATTCTCTGTGAGTTTAGATACCAGCCTGGTTTACAAAGTAAGTTCCAGGACAGCCAGGGCTGCTCTACAGGGAAACCCTGCCTTGAAAAGCCAAAAACTAATAAATAAAATTTTAGTCTGGAGAACTGATTAAGTGAGTAAAGTATGTTTTTTGTGTGTAGATCAGATTCCCCAGCACCCACATAAAAATGACAGGAGGCTGGTTGGGTGATGAAACCCTTTAATCCATGCATCTAGGAGGCAGAGGCCAACCTGGTCTGCATAGCAAGCTCTAGGCTAGCCAAGACAGTATTTTAAAAAAATAAATTAATTAATTAATTAATTAATTAATAAAAAGGGCGGCAGCAGCTGGTTGGTGCCTGTAACCTCGACACTGGGGAGCAGAGAGCGTCCTGAGGGTTTGCTGGCAAGCCCTCCCAGCCAGTCTTTGAGCAAGGTTAAGTGAGAGTCAAGGGCTCCTGTCTCAGAAAGTGAAGGGGAGAATGACAGAGAACACCTGACACCACGGACCTTGTGAGTACTTACATCTGAACTGTGTGTGGCGCTCACACTTATAATCACAACACTTGGGAAATGGGAGCAGCGTTGCCATGAGTTCAAGGTCAGCCTGAGCCACATGGTAAGTTCTGTACTCACCTGGGCTACAAAGAGACTGTGTCTCAAAAAAAAAAAAAACAAAAAAACAAAAAAGTTTAGCAAAAGACCAACTAAAATACCCAGATGAAAATTTGTGCTTTGTTTATGGGTAAATTCTTGCTATGTTGCCCAGGCTGGCTCTATACAAATTTTTTTTTATTCTCCTGTAATAATTGTTGTCTCTGAGGCTTACTGCCTCCCTCTGCTAACCTAGGCCTTGTCCTAGAAGCTTCTAGCATCTGTACAATCTTATCTAGACTTAGAATATTTCTGATATTTACTGCTGAATAAGCTCATCCTTTCTTGTTCTTTCCAAACTCTGGCTGGTTCAACTCAGCTGTCTGCCTCTAAAGTAGACAGCACTTTCAAACAACGGGCGCTTCCTTCTACAAACTAACATTACCTTCATTGTTTGTATTAAAGCTAATGACTGAGCCACACCACAACTAGAAACTTTTTCTTTTTCAGTAAATAACACAATCCTGGGGTTCACAGTGTGATCAAATATCCTGCAACATGGCCCCAGACTTCACTTCCCCTCCCCCATAGATGGGATAATGGGTGTATTATGCAATACCTGGCTCCTGTGAGCTTATTTATTTTTATTTATTTGGCATACATTTGGTGTTTGGCCTTCATGTATGTATGTGTGAGGGTGTCAAATCCTCTGGAACTGAAGTTATAGACAGCTGTGAACTGCCATGTGGGTGCTGGGATTTGAACTCAGGTCCTCTGTAAAAGCAGCCAGTGCTCTTAACCTCTGAGCCCATGTAAAGACAAAATAAATTAGAAAAACAATCTTGATCCATCTCACAGGCCCAAGAATATTTTATTTTGAATCAGGGTCTGCTTAAGTAGCATAAGCTAGGCTTAAACTCTGTGTCCTCTTGCTTTAGCCTCCCAAAAGCTACGTATGGGACACCACACCCACCTTGGAGGAATGAAAGCTATTTTAGGAAGATTACTTGAACAGACAAAGCAGTTATATAATGTATTTAGTTATACATTTATTGCCCATCCTTATTATGCCCTAAGGCCATAGAGATAGACGATTTGCAGTTCCATTCTCAGTCTTGGGAGCTCACTTAAACATTTAAATCTGACATTACCATAATAATTGTTTTAATTTGCTGATTTTTTTCCCTGGGACTGTCTCACAGTTGGGGGAAAGGGGAATGTCTTTAGGCGATCCAGATCTACTCCCTGCAGACCCTGATGGCCCTGAGAGGTGAGGCAACTACTGTAAATAATTCTTGTTGTCAAAGAAACAAGAGTGAGTCCAAGGATAGTGGCTTACACCTTTAATCCCAGCATTTGGAAGGCAGAGGCACGTGGATCTCTTTGAGTTTAAGGCCAGCCTATTCTACAAAATGAGTTCCTGGACAGCCATGCCTGCACAGAGAAACCCTGTCTGGAAAAACAAAGAAAGAAACAAAAATAAGTAACTTATTTAACTTTTGTTCTTTTCCTTTCTTTCTTTTTTCCTTTTCTCTTTCTTCCTTTCTTTCTGTCTTTCTTTTTTTTCAGGAGTAATGTAAGGATTCTTGTTCTCCCAAAAGCTACCAAGAACAAAACATAGGCAGTGCCACCGTGGTTACAGAAGACATCCTAGGAAGAAGCATATCTGCCTCTCACTTAAGGAAGCTGGTGACCTCCAATGGCTCCTGTGAAGATCAGCCATGTGGTGTCATTTTCCTCTCAGGTATATTAGCTACCTGCCATGATTGCTCTTCTCTTGGTAATTGAAAGGAATGGATAAATATAGGAGACTTGCCGTGCTTTGTAAATAGCTGACAAAGCCCTAGGCCTATCTAAACCAGAGTCCCTAGATGGCAGTTTGGTCATTCTGCTATTGATATTAATCAAGGGTACTCAAGGCCATACCTGACCTATGAGGATATAGTGACCACCATCAAATATGCTCACTTTCTGAATGCCTACAGTTTCCATCTTTGCTAGATCCCAGACTTCGGGCCCAGTGCCAGTCTCATGGGGATTGTTAGGGACTTCCCACCAGTCATTTGCTTCATCCATTATCCCCCCCTCTTTCCTTCCATTACGCTGATCTTTTTTTGTTTGTTTGTTTGGTTGGTTTTTTTTTTTTTTGTTTTTTCGAGACAGGGTTTCTCTGTGTAGCCCTGGCTGTCCTGGAACTCACTTTGTAGACCAGGCTGGCCTCGAACTCAAAAATCCGCCTGCCTCTGCCTCCCAAGTGCTGGGATTAAAGGCATGCGCCACCACCGCCCGGCTACGCTGATCTTTTTTGAGAGGCACCATTGACATTTGGGTGTCTAAGTCTATTTTACAGCAGTATCATTGCCATGGTAGAGTATTTAGCATCCATCCCTAATGACAGTATTACTGTGTGGTGATTACAACATTCAAGAGCATCCCCACACTGGGCTTGAGAAATGGCGTAGTTAGAGCACTTGCTGTCTTGCAGAAGATGTAGTTTCAATTCTTAGCACCTATGCGATGGCTCACAACTATACTTAACCCCAGGTCCAGGGAATCCAACAGCCATGTAAGTGGTGAGCATGTATCCTGGCAAAACAGTCATACACATAAAATAAATAAATATTTTTTTTTAAATCTCTGCACATTCCCTTAGATGGTGCTTAGGAACTATTATATTAACCCACAAAATTAACTAAAAAGTATTTTCGCCTTCCTTACCTGCAAGTCAGCTTGAACTCTCCTCATTGTCCTTCTCCTCCTCTTTTTCTTCGTTTCTTTGAGACTCAGGATATATTCCTGACAGGCACAGAACTCTGTGTATACACCAGGATGGCCTCTCACACAAAAAGATGTACCTGCCTTTGCTCCTGAGTATTGTTTGCTTTTGTAGGTTGGTTGGTTGGTTGGTTGGTTGGTTTGAGAGAAGGTCTTGCCCTGTATCCAAGGTTGGCCTCCAACTCTCAAATGATCCTGCTTCAGCCACCTGGGTGTTGGAATTTATAGGTATGTGCCACCATACCCACCTTCAAATGTTTTGTCATAGAATCTTCTAGAACTCTGTAGACTCTGTTCTAGAACCTGAAGAGAGGGATGAAAGCGTGTCTGTAGCCTCCCTCCCCAACCCATATTTTAGAGCTTTACTTTTATGAGAAAAACATTCACACACATGTGAAATTAACAGTTAAAAGAAAGATTTTATTACTGAAAGAAACAAACTGAAAGAGTACAGTCTTTTGCTGGGTGTAGTGGTACACATCTATAATTCTCTTGGGTGGAGTTTATGTTTGAAGCTAGCCTGAACTAAATGAATAAAAAAATCTTATTTCATAGAGTTATTTTAGAGGTAAATAAATGTCTGTGTAAAGGTGTTACAAATAAAGAACTATAGATATAGATAGTATAGTGTTAAGAGCTGTCTTTTTAGGAACTTGGGATTGTGTTTTGCTCAGTAATTCGGCCTGAAGTTTGGGGTTGGTTTTGAAGCTCCCTCAGCCCTGCCTACCATGCTTCAGTTTATCTAAGCAGAAGTAGTGGTGACGGGCAGTGGTGGCGCACGCCTTTAATCCCAGCACTTGGGAGGCAGAGGCAGGCGAATTTCTGAGTTCGAGGCCAGCCTGGTCAACAAAGTGAGTTCCAGGATAGCCAGGGCTATACAGAGAAACCCTGTCTTGAAAAACCAAAAAAAAAAAAAAAAAAAAAAAAGAAGTAGTGGTGACAACCCTAGAGTCCTTAAGGAGAATTAGATTTGGTAGTGTGGTGAGTGAGTTAGAGGTGAATGCCTGAGAGTCAGGCTGCCTGAGTTCCTGTGGACACCCCCGGTGCTTTCTGTCGTGTTGAGGGACCTCAGTAGGCCTGCCGTTGTAAACATCTCTTATTGTTAGGTGTCCTATGTTCCCTTGTGAGCTCAGAAACTCTCCTAATTTTTAACTTCCTCTCTCTGATGTAGGATCCCAAATACCCTGTAGAGAACTTGCTGAACCCAGACAGTCACAGGGGACCTTGGCTTAGCTGCCCTCAGGACAAGACTGGACAACTAAAAGTGGAGTTTCAGCTGGAGAGGGCGGTGCCCATAAGCTATATTGATGTTGGTGAGTGAATTTTCAGGCCTTTGGAACCTCTGAGGAATGAGATGGCCCCCCTCAATCCCCTCAGCTATCTCAGTTCATTCTGGCTGAGTAGCCTTCTGGAATAAGGCCTGCCTAGATATGAAGGGAAAATGTGGTCTTTGCCCTTGAGGAAGACTTGGTGTTGAAGAAATCCAGTGTCTTCATTCCTAGAGAATAAAATATGGAGCAGAGGCTATAGCTCAGTTGGTAAAGTCTTGGTACATGAGGACTTGGTTTGATTCCCCAGAACACACATTTAAAGCTAGGTATGGGAATGGGAGACTGCTTAATAGGAAAAGCACTTGCCATACAAGTATAAGGATCTGAGTTTGAAGTTCCAGAATCCATGAGAACCAGACGGGATAATCCACATCTGTAATCCCAGTGCCTCTATGGAAGACAGGAGGTTCACAGGCAAGCTAGTGTGACTAACACAACAGCAAACAACAGAGACAGCCTACCTCAAACAAGATAGAAGGGGAGGACACATCGGGGGGGGGGGGGGAGAGAGAGAGAGCGCCAAATGTGGTGTCATGCTCCCTGTAATCCCAGCGCTTGGGAGGTAGAAATGAACTTCTACCTGGAGGTCACTGATGTGCTGCATAGTTGAATGTCAGCTTGACACAAGCTAAACTCATCTGAGTGGAGGGAGCCTCAATTAAGAAAATGCCTTCAGTTCAAGGCCAGCTTGATCTACAGAGTTAATTCCAGAACAGCCAGGGCTACATAAAGAAACGCCGTCTCAAAAAACAATCAAATGAACAAAAAATAAATAAAAGAAAGAATATGCCTCCATAAGATTGGGCTGTAGACAAGACTGTAGAGCATTTTCTTAATTAGTGATTAATATGGGAAGCCCTTTGTAGGTGGTTTCTGGTTTCTATAGGAAAGCAGGCAGCTGGGCAGTCATTGGCGGTGCATGCCTTTAATCCCAGCACTTAGTAGGCAGAGGCAAGTGAATCTGAGTTTGAGGCCAGCCTGGTCTACAGAGTGAGTTACAGGACAGCCATGGCTACACAGAGAAACACTGTCTTGAAAAAAAAAAAAAGGAAAGGAAAATAGAAAAGAAAAGAAAGCTAAGCAAACCATGGGATGCAAGCCAGAATTCAGCACCCTCCATGGCCTCTACACCAGCTCCTACCTCAGGCTCCTGCACTGTCTGGGTGAGTTCCTGTCCTCACTGCTTTCAGTGATGCCAGTTACCTTGTGGGTTTGTTTTTTTTTTTTGTTTTTGTTTGTTTGTTTGTTTGTTTCAGAACTGAGGACTGAACTTGGCCTTTATGCTTGCTAGGCAAGCACTCTACCACTGAGCTAAATCCCCAACCCCCTCAGTGATGAACGTTGATATGAAAATGTAAACCAAATAGACCCTTTCCACCCCAACTTTGCTTTGGTCACGGTAGCCTACTTGGCTAGGTCCAGGCCAGTAAAAGACTGTCTTTAAAATACGAGGTGAGGGTACTGGAGAGATGGCTAAGTGGTTAAGAGCACTGGCTGCTCCTCTAGAGGACATAGGTTCAATTCTCAGTACCCGCATGGTGACTAACAAACATCTGTAAGTTCAGATCCAGGAGATCTGACTCCCTCTTCTGGTCTCTGAGGACAGCAGGCACACAAGTGGTACACAGTCATGCATTCAGCAAAATACCCATACATGTACAATAAAACAATTAAAAAAAAAAGATGGACAGCACCTGAGGAACAACAGCAGAAGCTGTCCTCTTGCTTCCATGTACTAGCAGCATGCACGCATATACACATCCACAAAAGAGAATACAATGTGAGTGGTACTTCTAGAATTGTACTGTGAACTCCTTAGCTTCAATTTGTACAGTCTGGGTAAAGCCTTAGGGCGCTGATATAATAATAGATACCATATATATATATATATAATATCTTTAGAGGGTTATAAGGTATAATATATGTATGATATATCATGTATATAGCATTTATATGTTTTATATAGTTGTATAATTAATCATATATATCATGTATGTTATATATCATGTATATAACATTTTTATGTTTTTTATAGTTGTATAATTAATTATATAAATATAATGAATATATAAATATATATGTGTGTGTATATACAATACCTTATTCACGTCTAAAGATCAGTGTCGGGGATGAAAGTGAAATGTGCATATGAGTTTATAGATTACAAAAGTTGATGCCGGGTGTGATGGTAAATCACTTTAATTCAAGCACTTGAGAGACAAGCAGTCAGATCTCTTATGAATTTGAGGAACAGCCTGGTCTGCATAAGTGACCTCCAAGCCAGTCAAGGCTACATAGAAAAGACTCTGTCTTAACAGAAAAATCAAACAAGTTGGCTTTTGAATTCTTCAGACTAAAGAATGGTTAGAGACAATAGTCAGAAGGCCACTGTCTTGGCTTTCTCAGGACAGAAAATTGTTGGTTCCCTTCCAGGGAATAGGACCTCCCAGGGCAGGTTTCAGGCTAAGATGGCTATGGTGAGCCTTCACCGTCATTTAATGGCCTGGGGTCTCATTCCATTCTAGTTGGTGGCTCCTCGTGACTCCACATGCTGCCAGCACTGTGGCTTCTGACTGCTGTAGAGTGGAGTGCCCCTTCCCACCCCACACTCGTCTGCAGTCATCCTCATCCGTCTTCACTTTTTGTCCTCAGGTAACTGTGGCTGTGCGTTCCTACAGATCGACGTGGGTCGTTCTTCCTGGCCCCTGGACAGACCTTTCGTCACCCTGCTTCCTGCCACCATGCTAATGTCCCTCGCTGACTCAAAGGAGGGGAAGAACCGCTCAGGGGTCCGGATGTTTAAAGATGGTAAAAAGCAAAAGCAGAAAGGCAGGCAGTGTAGAGGCAGGTCGTGGTGCTGCTGGGTATAGACTATAGGAGGAAGCCTGTGCAAGGGTATAGCTACCTACGTCTGTTAGGGAACAGGGTAAGCTAATGTTTGTGTGAGTTCTGCCTGGTGACAATGTTGGAGGTATTTATGAGTATGATTTATATATTTACCTGTGACTCGTTGGTGTCTGATTCATCATTTTTTGGGGTTTTGGTTGTTGTGCAGCCCAAGATAGCCTTAAATACTTCCCAGGTGCTAGAATTGCAGGCATATACCACTGCACCCATTTTAATATATGTTTTTATTTGAATAATTGTGTTTAATTTGTAGCACAACAGAAAAAAAGAAAAAAGTATAGAATAAATTTTGCATCTATATTTATATAATATATAGTTTTTCTTGAGTTCTGCTTTTGCAAATCTATATTCACTGGGCACTGTAACAGATGCATAAGATATGATTCCTAGAATCTCAGGAATATAATCTGTTTATCTGTATTGAAACTGGACATTTTTGTCTTTTAGAGTAAGAATGAGATTTTGGAGAGGTTTTTGAGGTTTAGGGGGTGATATACTGACTGGATTATGTTAAGAATAAATAATGTGAAATGTTCTTTTTTTTTTTAAGTTAAGTTTGTGGTATTGGTGTTTGATACTGTGGAGGCTGTATAGAGTGGGTAGAAGTGTGCAGGAGATTGCAGCCTTATGAAGGTATGACTATGATGGAGGAGTTGTTAGAAGACAAGGAACTAGACTGAAAGGGCCCCGCCTCACCTGTCTTCCAAACCTTTCCCAGAGCAGCACAGCCTGAAGGAACACGACTGGTGATCTCCATTCTTCCTCTTGTTGGCATTTATCACGTATTGGCCTTGTTTTGTCTTTCCTTTCTACTGATGTGGACATTCTCCCTTCCTGCTTCCTTTTATGTTGCTCAAGCCCACGCTTGCATATAACACACACACACACACACACACACACATATCTCCCCCTCCCCCTCTTCCTTCTTCCCCTCCCCTTTTCCCTCTCTCCAGGGTCTCATGTAGCCTAAGCAGACCTCAAACCAAGGCTAGCCTTGAACTCCTGACCCTCTTGCCTCTCTTCCCAAGTGCCGAGATCACAGCCATGCCCAGCTTTCCTCCCCTACCCCACCCCTCTCTCATTTGTAAATATTTATTTCTATCTTTATTTATGTAGATGTGGGAGAGGTGGGTATATGTACTTGTGCCTGAGGAGGCCAGAAGAGGGTGTGGGATTCCTGGGACTAGAATTACAGGTAAACCACGTGACATGGGTGCTCGGAACTGAACTCTGGTCCTCTGCAAGAATAACAAGTGCTCTTAACTACTGAGCCATCTCTCCAGCCCCTCCTTTTTCTCTGATTTTTTAATTCAGATGATTTCCTGACTCCAGCCTCAGGAGAATCATGGGATCGACTTCGATTGACCTGCTCCCAACCTTTCACACGTCATCAGTCCTTTGGCCTGGCCTTCCTACGAGTGCGTTCCTCTCTGGACTCTCTAGCTGACCCTGTAATGGATCCCCCAGCCCCTGGGAACTCTGGGTTTAACCAGGTATGTTCAGTGGTGGGGAGAGGTTTTACTTCTCTCTAACTTTTCAGTTCCTAGTTAGAACCTGATACTTGATTGAAGAAAAATAAACAGAGAGAAAGAATATACGATTTCCTGTGTGTGAACTAATGACATCACTGATCCATGGTATGGTCAGGTGGAAGGATTTTACTGTCGATAGAGAAAGAGAACAGCCAGAGGAACTCGAAGAATCCAGAACGGGGAAGTGGAGAGATGGATCATCGGTTAAGAGCACCAGCTGCTCTTCCAGAGGTCCTGAGTTCAGTTCCCAGCAACCACATGGTGACTCACAACCATCTGTAATGGGATCTGGTGCCCTCTTCTGGGGTGTCTGAAGACAGCTACGGTGTACTTACATATAATAATAAGTAAATCTTTTTTTAAAAAAAAAGAATCCAGACTGAACAGGGCCAGTAGACTTGACCTGGCCAGGCTATGAGAGAGAGGGGTTGGGGGAGGAAGGAAGGAGGAGGGAGGAGGAGGAGAGGAAAGAGAGAAAGAGTGAGAAGCACGGGCAGGACAGGGAGGGAAAGAGAGAATAGCCATAGCAGGAGTAGCAGTGTTATAAGAAAAATGAATAGCTGAGGGGAGAGAAGCCTGTGAGCTCAAGGGAGTTTAGGGGAGGAGAGGAGAGAAGGGCAGGATGCTAGCTAGCATGGACTGTGAGGTGTGTAACAGGTACTCCTGATACTGAGGGAGCATAAAGGCCCGTGTACCTTGGTATGCTAATACGCACCACAGGCAGCCATTTGTCCTTTCTGCCAGTGATAAGAGAAATGTTCCTTTTGGTCGAGGGAACTGACTTTACAAGTTCCTGAGCAATGCTGGCTTTTATCTAACCACCAGAAATCCTACTAGAGTCCAGGTTGAGCCCATATCTGGATATTTGAACTGCCTTTCGCAGTCTGTGAAATTGGAGTCTGCTTTAGACCTAAATACCCTGTTTTTGTGGAATGAATTCCTCTCTTTTCTTTTACAGAGCTGAGATGTGAATGAGCCTTGAACACAGTCTACACAAAGCTGTTGGGCCATTTGTTCTTTAGCTATACTGAAATTGTTTTTGGATCTCAACCTCATATGTTTTTTCTGGGTTTGCAAGGAGTTCTCATTTGAAAGCCCCGAGGCAGCCCCTCTGCCTTGCAAGCCCTCTGTATCTTTAGATATGTGCCTGGCTGTATCATTTAATCTGAGCATTTGGGAGGCAGAGGCAGGTGCGTCTCTCCTGAATTTTTGTTTTGAGACAGGGTTTCTCCATAGCCCTGGCTGTCTTTGTAGACCAGGCTGACCTTGAACTCGGAGATTAAAGGGGTGAGCCACCACTGCCTGGCACTTGAATAATGTTTTGGATTTTTTTGGGTTTTGTTTTGTTTGTTTTTGGGTAGTTTGGGTTTTTTCTTTTTACCTTTGTTTTTCTTTTTCTTTTTCTTTTCTTTTCTTTTTGGTTAGTTGGTTGTTTTTCAAAGCAGGGTTTCTCTGTGTATCCTGGCTGTCCTGAAACTCATGTTGTAGACCAGGCTGGCTTCAGACTCAGAAATCTGCTTGCCACTGCCTCCCAGGTGCTGGGATTAAACACATGAGCCACCATGGCCAGGTGGAATAATGACTTTTTAAAAATCCAAATTAAAGTATATTTTATTTTTTTTTGAGACAAGGCCTTGCTCTACTGCCTTGAACTTTTGACAATATACACCTATACAAGTTCATTTTATTTATTATATAAAGTATGACATAGATAAATATTGTAAAAGTTTACAAGAGACAAACTCAAAAGTTTGCATATTCCATCAGTCCCCATGGGCCGGTTTTACCCAATAGTGTGGATTCTTTTAGTCCCAGAGCCCTTCTGATCATGACAAAACCCTGAGCATACAAAATCTCAGCGTTCTATAGATCGCTCACCACCGATCCAATCATGTTTGTTCCTAGCTAGCAGTGTCCCCTGCTGGTGAATCTGGGTATTCTCCATTTTCTCCTCAGAACTCTACTGAAGTGCTGGAGTCTGATCCTAGCCCCTGGCTGACTAATCCTTCTATCCGGAGGACATTCTTCCCAGATCCCCAGACGTATGTACCTGCTGTTGATATTTCTCCTGTAAGGAAAAGACCATATAGCTCATGGGTACAGAAAACCATCCTGTGGTCCCCTGGTTAATCACTTAAGGTCTAACATGTCAGAATAGCAAACTATGTTTCTTGGTTCAAGTAAGTAGAATAATGTCTGTATTCTGAGTGAAACCAAATACTGTTTCTCTGCAGGAGCACCAAGGAAATTTCAGAGCTCAAGGGAATGTTGAAGCAGTTGCGGCCGGGACCTCTGGGGCGGGCAGCCCGCATGGTGCTTTCTGCTGCCCGTAAGGCCCCTCCAGCCAGTGTCGTAAGCCCAAACAACAGCCATGGAGAGCCAGGTCCCAGTCATCCAGAGAGTGCAGGTGAGGCCCCAAGATCTGCCCTTACTGTGCCTAGCATCGCCCTTCTTCCCTGACTCTACCACAGTGTACTGGAGTAACTCACTGGCTTCAAGTGACAGGGAAAAAATTGTCAGGGAAAATAGAAATTAAATCTTACACAATAACTGAAAGAAAACTGGTCTAGGAATCAGGAATCTTTGTCTTTGCCTCACTTTGTTCATGTTTATAGGAAAAGGGTTAAACTAATTAATACCCAAGGCCGGTGCAATATTAGAATTCTGGGATCATCTCAGAACAACAATTATGGTGAATTCCTCAATCCCAGCACTTGGGACGTGGAAGAAGCAGAAAGGTCAATAGTCAATATCATTCTCAGCTACATAGAGAGCTGCAGGCCAGCTTGAGTAACACAAGACCCTGTCTCAAAAGAAAAATGTCTGTGGTCGTCTAGGGCTCTCCTGGAGAGGGCACTATTCCAGCTCGTTCCCAGAGGTTGGAGAGTCAGCATCTCAAAGAGTGTCGTGGCTATTTTATCAGTGACAAAAGGGAAGGAGACAGGGGCAGCTAGAAGTCACACCTTTTTTACCCCCTTGAGATAAGATTTCACCACTTAGCTCTTAGCTGGCCTAGAATGCACAGGGACCCACCTGCCTCTGCCTCCCAAGTGCTGGGTTAAAGGTGTGCACCACCACATTCTAGCTTTTTGCAACTTACTTAGCTACTGTGCCATTTGCTAGCTACCACCTATACTCAGAGGGGCTCTCAGTATAAACAGGCAGTAGGTAATGGGAGTCATTTCAGACGTCTATAATTATAAGAGGATACTGAAAAGAAACCAAGCATTTGGGGGTATCTACTATTGATAAGGTACCGAGATTATGTGAGCACTTTGAAATATATTCAGTGCTGTACCGAGAGTTTCTGAAATTCCTAATAAATAAGTAAATAGTGACTATCGGTTTTTGTTAAAACTTATTTGACAGGTATTTAATGAATGTTTCTATGTCCTAGCCTCGTATGGTACCAGAGATATCTATAATAAATAAAAATAACAGTGTTCATATCTTAATAAAGAAATGCTGTCTGTGTCACACAAGGAAAGTAAAGCTAAACTATGATAAATACTTTAAAGGAAAAGATCATAGAATGACAAGATTTCAGTTAGAGAATCCAGGAAAAGGCCTTGTAGGAATAAGTATTTCCTTATTGAATGAGGAAAAAAAAGAAATTAAGCAAACAAAGAAAATAGAATATCTCGAAAGAAAAGTTAAAGTATGGAGGCCTCTTGTAAATAGCTAGACCATTCTCGATTTTGTTTTTACAAGAAAATGTCTTACTATTCATCCCAAGTTGACCTTGAACCTGCTGCCCTCCAGGCTCAGCTCCCCGAGTGCTGAGCTTACAGGCGTGCGCCACCTTGTCTGGGGTGACGAGAAATTATCAATGAGCATTTCTAACACAGAGCCCAGAGCAGAAGAACCAAACAGGAAGAACGATTCGGGCAGAAGGAAGAGGAGGAAAGTGCAGGAGCAAAGGAGGTAGGCAGCAGTCACCCCCGCCCGCTGCTCTCCTGAGCCCTTCCCTGGTCACCCCCCCCTCCCCCGCCCGCTGCTCTCCTGAGCCCTTCCCTGGTCACCCTCGCCCGTTGCTCTCCTGAGCCCTTCCCTGGCCCACCCCCCCCCCCCGCCCGCTGCTCTCCTGAGCCCTTCCCTGGTCACCCCCCCCCCCCCCCGCCCGCTGCTCTCCTGAGCCCTTCCCTGGTCACCCCAGCCCGCTGCTCTCCTGAGCCCTTCCCTGGTCACCCCAGCCCGCTGCTCTCCTGAGCCCTTCCCTGGTCACCCCAGCCCGCTGCTCTCCTGAGCCCTTCCCTGGTCACCGCCCCCCCGCCCGCTGCTCTCCTGAGCCCTTCCCTGGTCACCCCCGCCCGTTGCTCTCCTGAGCCCTTCCCCGATCGTCAGACTTGAAGATAGGCAGAAACTGACTCTGTGGTGAACCAGGATCCGAAGATCTACACACTGCATGTGATCAACATGTAAACCTGTGTCTCGGGCCTGTAATCCTAGCGCTCAGGAAGCATGCAGGTTTGACTGCTTCTAGGACTGCTGGACTACTGGGACACACAGCAAGTCTCAGGCCAGCCTGAAATCAGTGCTTGCTAATGTCTCTGGGGACAGACAGATGGATGTGGAGTGACTAACATGCATTTGGAGTTTCTTTGGGAGTTGATTAAAAAAAAAGTCCTAGAAATACTCTTAGTTACTCAGCTTGTAAATATCTTTAAGTGTTTCCAAAGGCTAATTTAATGGTATGTGTATAATATCTCAATTTTTTTGTTTGTTTGTTTGTTTTTCGAGACAGGGTTTCTCTGTGTAGCCCTGGCTGTCCTGGAACTCACTTTGTAGACCAGGCTGGCCTCGAACTCAGAAATCCTCCTGCCTCTGCCTCCCAAGTGCTGGGATTAAAGGCGTGCGCCACCACCGCCCGGCCATATCTCAATTTTAAAATTAAAAACCTGCCAGGCATCATGACATATGCCTTTAATCCCAGCAACTGAAAGGCAGAGACAGTCAGAACTTGAGTTCTGGGAAAGCCTGGTCTACCTAGCACAGGGCTACATAGTGAGACCCTATCTCAAAATTAATTCTTAAAAACTGAGGCCAGTGATAGAAGCTCTGTTGTCAAATGCACAAAGGTTAACTGCCTTCCTCCAAGTGTGTCGTATGGAGTGGGGGAACAAGGGCTCTGAGTTACTGTTTCCACTCTCTTCTTCATGCTTCTGGTCTGAGTTCTATACCTCCAGCCTTCCTAGTCTCTCCCAGAGAGCTGGCCTTAAACTGTTCTTTCCCACAGACCATTGTCCAACTCGAGTTCTCAGCCAAATAGGAGGTGGACAGGAAGGACAAGGCGAAGGCAGCACCGACCTCAGACCAAAAGTGATGACGGTGGTGTGCAGGCTACTGGACAGTGTCCCATTTGTGCAGGTGAGCAGCGTCAGTGACCATGCAGGGTGGGTGTCATTCTAGACAATTAGTGGATCCAAGTACAATAAGACCCTGTCTCAAACAATCAGTTGGAGGAGCAAGAAGATATGCAGTATCACCCTCTGGCCTCCATAAGTGCATGCATATGGTACACACATACCAATCAGTTTTGTTACACACACACACACACACACACACACACACACACACACACACACACACAGAGAGTTTTGATTTGTCCAAGCCTGGTACAATGTTCTTTATACTCATAGCTGACCTTTCCCAGTAGACTCAATGTTCTGTAAGGATATCCATATCCTCTACACCTAGTAAATGTCTGATGAATGTCTGACAGACATATGAGAGTGTCTCTCAGCAAGCAGCTACACTGTGGCAGCAGATACTCCCTTCAGCATCTGGGGATGGCAGCTTGCCTGGGAGCAGGCCCAGTTTAATTGTGTCCTTTTCTACTTAGGTTCCTTCAGCATTGAGACTCTTCCCCGGCATGCTGCCACTTGTGGAGAGAGCTCCCCACCCCAGCCAGCTTCTCCTGCCTCCTTATATTCCTCAGAGTCCGTGCTGTGGGTGTCCTCCCCAGAGAGCTCGCCACCACCTTCCTGGGTCCAGTGCCCTATTTGTGAATTACAGTTCTCAGCAAGAGAAATAGAAGAACACGCCAGCATGTGTGGGGACGTTTTTCCAGCCTGAGCAGGGACATTCTGTTGACCCTTTATGTAGGAGCCTGGGGAATGGATCTCTTGTGGCTAAGAAGGGTTGGTTCCCCTCCCTCCAGCTATTAACTCAGGACTCTGCCTGCCTGAGAACACTTTGGTTCCAGCTTGTTCCCCATTCCCGTTGTCAAGGCTTTGTCACTATGGTACCCAATTCTCATAAGGATATTTTCCCCTTAGATCTTCTTTGGTAGAATTGATGATCTCTCCAAGGCCTTAGAACACTATCTAGAATGTGTTTCCTAATGCCCATTTTCCTGAAAGAAAAACTGAAGCTCAGTCAGAGGGAAAATACTGGCTGGAAATTATAAAGTCCTATGATGTTCTGGGAAGATGAGTGAGTCTTAAGCATGAAACTGACCATATGAGTTCCATATGACCTTCACCTTCTGTGTCCTTCATGGGTATCTGTCTCACATGTAATCAATCAGATGACTCTGAAACTTTGCACTTACCATGGTTGTGAAATGAACCTTCAGTAACATGAAAACTCCTTATCTTCCTGCTCATAGGGTTTTTAAAGGAACCAGAGAGATTCATTCCTTTCTAAGGAATAGAGGGTTCTAGGTGTGGCTGTAAGGGTCTGAGCAAATCTTATTCCAACTATTTGAGATAGTTGGACCGCAGTGTCTCCCCTGGAGCTGTGGTAGTCCAACTCTGCAACGATGCACGCTTCCCTCTTTCCCAGGAGATGTCATCATGTGGCACTAACACCCGTTCCCCTTATCCCCAAGGTACAAGGCAGGGAGAGAGCAGCTGGTCCCTATGAAGGGAGGGCGGGGGCTTTGAGCGGAAATAAAGAGGATGCTAGGCACAGTCAAGGGAGAGGCAGAGCTGGAGTTCAAGCCCATTCAGCCCCTGCCCACAGAGGTGGGTGCAGCCATGGATCCCCTTTCGGTAAGAGATCCTTGCTTCCCTCCCCTCCTCATCCCATTCCCAGGGATGTGGGCACATCCAGCTGCCCGACAAGTATGGGATGCTGCTGTTGGTGGGAGAGTCCTCCAGGGCCTAGAAGAAAGGAGCAAAGGACTGGGCCTGGTAGAAGAACAGGACCAAACAATTCCAAGGAGGAGAGATGCTCTCCAAGGTAGAAGGCAGAGTGAGAGTGTGTGGTGGAAGGGGATATCTTAAGGTCCTGCTAGAGTCCTCCTCATAGAGAAAGGGTTTGGGGAAAGCCCAGCTTGAAGACCCTCCGTGTGGGTATGTCTGAACTTGTCCCTCAGAGAGGTGAACAGCTAGATGAAGTCAGCAAACTGGGAACTGGATTCGTGCCCGATTCTGTGTGCTTGTGTTAGGTGCCTGGTGTGGCCCCGACCACCTACTTTAATCACCTCTTCAGGGAACTAAAGAATGGCAGTGAGCTGAGTAAACACTCCCCACACTAGCTTTTCCTACGTGAATCTGCATAATAAAATGGTGAACAAGACAGTATGTGTTGCTGATCTGTGTTTGGGACGAGAAAGGCATAATAGCTGATAACAGAATGTAATCTTGGGAATTCAAGAGTGCTGTCCTCTCTCCTTCACCCAGCCACAGCCCAACTGGACTGAGATTGTGAACAAAAAGCTCAAATTCCCCCCTACACTCCTGCGCGCTATCCAGGAGGGCCAGCTGGGTCTCGTGCAGCAGCTGCTGGAATCAGGCTCCGATACCTCGGGTGCTGGGCCCGGTGGTCCTCTGCGGAATGTGGAAGAGTCTGAGGACCGTTCCTGGAGGGAAGCCCTCAATCTGGCCATCCGCTTGGGCCACGAGGTCATCACTGATGTTCTGCTGGCCAATGTCAAATTTGATTTCCGGCAGATCCACGAAGCCCTGCTGGTGGCTGTGGACACAAACCAGCCAGCAGTAGTGCGTCGGCTGCTAGCTCGGCTGGAACGGGAGAAAGGTCGAAAAGTAGACACCAAGTCTTTCTCTCTAGCCTTCTTCGACTCGTCAATCGATGGCTCCCGCTTTGCCCCTGGTGTCACTCCACTCACACTGGCCTGCCAGAAGGATCTGTATGAGATTGCCCAGCTGCTTATGGATCAGGGCCACACTATCGCTCGGCCCCACCCAGTTTCCTGCGCCTGCCTCGAGTGCAGCAATGCCCGCCGATACGACCTGCTGAAGTTCTCACTATCCCGAATCAACACCTACCGAGGCATCGCAAGCCGGGCTCACCTCTCTCTGGCCAGTGAGGATGCCATGCTGGCGGCCTTTCAACTCAGCCGGGAGCTCAGGCGCCTGGCACGGAAAGAGCCCGAGTTTAAGGTTTGTTACCCCCGCTCTTAACTCCATCCTGCCCCCAGTGCCCTGTGTCTGTGCATGGGGACAGGGTTGGGCTTTGTGGTGGATGTTCTAGGAAGTTCGAGAAGTGGGAAATAGCTAACAAGGATGAAGCCTCTTGTTTTAAGAGCAACAATTTTATACAGAGCAGGCTTTCATTCAAGTGACAGCCACTTATATGAGGAGTACAGCTTCTACCTTAGGGTGCTCTAGGTCCACCTAAGGGAAAAGAGAATAGAAAGCAGCTGAACAGACTTAGATATGACATTCAATAGGCTATGTCCCTTAGGGATGCCCAGTGTGTGCCCACCTGGAGCACTGTGTGTTGGGGCTCTCATGTATGGAAAAGGGGGGCAAGATGCACCCAGGACTTTATTCAATGCCTCTGTGGATGGTCTTCAAAGGGCTTGCAAAGCTCAGAAAACAGGAAAAGAAAGAGTGACCTATGGCTTTTGTGTTTCAAGAAGATTCTTAGCCGAGCAGTGGTGGCGCATGCCTTTAATCCCAGCACTTGGGAGGCAGAGGCAGGCGGATTTCTGAGTTCGAGGCCAGCCTGGTCTACAGAGCGAGTTCCAGGACAGCCAGGGCTACACAGAGAAACCCTGTCTCGAAAAACCAAAAAAAAAAAAAGATTCTTAAGGAAAGAGGGAAGAGGCTGGTTAGAGAAGATGAACAGAGGTGGTTGAAGTAGAGCTGAAGGCCTAGCAGAGGCGTAGCTCAGTTGGCAGAGTGTCTGTGCATGAGCACCAGACTTTGATCCCTAGAACTACATGTGATCACACCTGTAATCCCAGCACTTGGTGGATAGAGACAGATTGATCAGAATTCAAGAGCATCTTTGGCAAGTTTTAGGCCAGACTGGAATACATGAGACCCTACCTCAACAACCCTACCCCCCAAAAATTATGAGGACCTGGGATGGACCAAAGATACATGGAGTACCTGGTCTAGGCCTGGCATGGTACCATTCCCATCTGTCCATCGCTGAGTCCTTGGCATTTCCTGTGTGCCAAGCCAGACTATGTCTCCATCCTCAAGACTACCATTAGATAGGGAAACTATGAGGGTCTTAGGAAAGCCTAGGACCGGGCTGGAGAGATGGCTTAGTGGTTAAGAGCACTGACGGCTCTTCTAGAGATCCTGAGTTCAATTCCCAGCAACCACATGGTGGCTCACAACCATCTGTAATGGGATCTGACGCCCTCTTCTGGTGTGTCTGAAGACAGTGACAGTGTACTCATATACATGAAATAAATAAATAAATGAAAGCCTAGGACAAGGTAAGGCTAGAGAACTAAGAAAATAACAAGGTTCCCACCAGGAAGGAGCAGTGCTCTCAAAGGACTTTCCCTCTCATAGCAGCTTATGGAGTAGGCAGGGCAGGGATTCTCATCCATACTTTACAGGCAATCTGAGGAACAGTGCTGAAGGTAACCTAGGCCGTCAAAGACTGGCTTAGAACCTCTCTGTAGAAAAAGCTCCAAATCAAACAGGATAGGGTGGAAAATATGCAGCTAGGAACTCCACACTCTTTTCTGTATCTCCTTAAACTGCCGGTACTGGTTCCATATAAGGGCGAAAAATAAACAAAATGAGCACAGATATAAGAGGTAGGGCAGTGAGGTGGCTCGGCAGGGAAAACTGCTGCTGCTGCTGAAGGCTGATGACCTGAGCTCAATCCCCAGAACCCAAATAAAAGTGGAAAGAGAACCAATTCAAAAAAGTCCAGACCTGCGCATGTGTGCTATGGTATGTGTACCTGCACACATATCATACACAATAACAATGTTTAAGGCAAGTATGGGAAGTCAGAGTTGTAGTGGGGCAGGAGTCAGGAATTAGAAGAGGAAATCCAAGGAGCGGGTAAATGTGGTAGGTTTGGGTTGCACTGTCTTAGTGATGTGGTGGGGATAGCGTCAGGTAAGTGAAGGCAACCCAGGACTGATGAGGTAGGAGGAGAATGAACAGACCCAGTGATGTCAGAGCTGACCCTGGCCCACAGTTCAGGGGAGGGGCAGGCACAGATTGGTCTGATGGCACACAACACTTTTCTTACAGCCTCAGTACATCTCCCTGGAGTCTCTCTGCCAGGACTATGGCTTCGAGTTGCTGGGCATGTGCCGGAATCAGAGTGAGGTCACCGCAGTGCTCAATGACCTGGGCGAGGATAGCGAGACTGAGCCTGAGGCTGAGGGTCTGGGCCAGGCCTTTGAGGAGGGCATCCCCAACCTGGCAAGACTGCGGTTGGCTGTCAACTACAACCAGAAACAGGTCAGCTGGGCCCTACTGCCTGCCCTCCCTTATCCTGGTCGCTTGTCCCACCTCCTCTAAGGCATGTCAGCCTTATCTCGGGACTTTCTCTATCTTTGGGACCTTCTGAGACCTCCATTCTGAGTACCCTTCCATATGAACCCTTAACAGCCAGAGGGGAGGTCTCCCATCCTCTCCTGGTTACCTTCAGTCTGAGCACTAACAATCCTTGGAAAGCTAGTCACCACCAGGACCCACATTCAGGTTTCACACAGACTTAGCTTTGCCTCGAGCCTAATGAATAACTTCGGCCCAGACTTCTGCTGTTTGACTACAACAATGCCTGACTGTATAGTAAGGGGTTAAATGCCTGGTGATGTTCTTTTTCTTCTCTGTCTCATTAGATCCCTTACCCAACAGCCAAGCTAAAGACAGGATCCCTGTCCATCCTCCCACAGCCCCTGACTCTTCACTCTCAACCCTATGCGGATAGCCTGACCCACAAAGCATGCTACCAGAACTCTCCTGTGTGCCGTCCCCATTGACCTGGTACTCGTGACAGGAGACCCACATTCCATGACCCTTCCCTCCTCAAGATCCTTTGTCCGGACTTCTATTACATATACCCACTGAGGCAGGGAACACTGAGAATTCTGGGACGGGGACCCCAAGTTCTACCCACTCCTGCCCGACTTCAAGAATGCAGGGTGTGAAGAGTCTTGGAATTCATACTGAGGCCTACTGAAATCACTTGCCTGTGGGCACATGGCAAGGAAAGCCCCTCTCCTCTGGGTGGGCTGCTGTGGAGACAAAAGGACGCTTCATGCTCTGCGGCAGGAAGTAGGCCTGTGCCTCCGTCCAGCTCCTTTGGCCTTCCTGCCCGGCGGCCATGTCCTCTCACGGGGTGTCTCTGCTTAGTTTGTAGCACACCCCATCTGCCAGCAAGTTCTGTCTTCCATCTGGTGTGGGAACCTGGCTGGCTGGCGTGGAAGCACCACCATCTGGAAGCTCTTTGTCGCCTTCCTCATCTTCCTCACCATGCCCTTCCTCTGCATTGGCTACTGGCTGGCGCCCAAGTCCCGGGTACTAAGAATAAGATGAGGGATACATTGGTTTGTGGTTTGGGAGCATGGTCCCCACTGGGACTGTAGGGGTGGATTGGAGGCAGGGACAGACGTTACAAAACTGCCAGAGTGTGGCAAGAGAAAGAGTGGAGAGGGCACGTGACTGGGTGACCCAGAGGAGCAGGTTTAGAATAGCAGTGGTGATGATCTTACCTTTCAATTTGGTTGAGTATGAACTTCTCCTGTGAGATACTTCCTCCCCCCCAAAAGAAAAGATGGGCATGCCGTGATAACACCTCACGTGGTCGTGAAGGAGAGAACAGAAAATAGAGGGCCTCGTGCACACAACATTCTTCTCGGTGCATGCCTAGACAAGTGGGTGATTCTGAAAGTGCAGGCTCTCTCAGGAGTCAAGTGGTCTAGCGGGCTCTAAGGACAAGCAACAGCAGCCCCCCACCCCACCCGTCAGTCATGCGTCACGCTCTCCCCTGAAGCTGGGCCACCTGCTGAAGATCCCTGTGTTGAAGTTCCTGCTGCACTCTGCCTCCTATCTGTGGTTCCTTATCTTCTTGCTGGGAGAATCTCTGGTCATGGAGACGCAGCTGAGCACCTTCAAAGGCCGCAGCCAGAGTGTCTGGGAGACTTCACTACACATGATTTGGGTCACAGGTGTGTATGAGAGAGCCCTTTACTGTGGCTAGCTGCCAGGATCCTCATGGCCAGGCCTGGCACTGGGCCCCACTAAGACTTAGCCACACTGAGCAGGCTGATCACTCAGACACCCTTAAAATAAAGATTTTTTTTTAAGATTTATTTATTGCTTATTTATATGAGCACACTGCAGCTGTCTTCAGACACACACTAGAAAAGGGCATCGGATCCCATTACAGATGGTTGTGAGCCACCATGTGGTTGCTGGGAATTGAACTCAGGACCTCTAGAAGAGTCGTCAGTGCTCTTAACCACTGAGCCATCTCTCCAGCCCTAAAATCAAGATCTTTAAACATTGCTGAGTCCTCTGGTACCCAACTGTAATCCCAACACTCAGGAAGCTAAGGCAAAAGGTTAGCACATTCAGAGCTAACCAGGGCTACATAGCAAGACTTTGTCTCAAAGGGGTTTAATGGGCTCAGTGAACAAAAGCACTTGCTGCCAAGCCTGACGACCTGAGTTCAATACCTGAGATGAACCTGATAGAAAGAGAGAACCAACTCCCACAAGCTGGACTCCGACCTGTGCACCTGTATGATGGCAATGCATTCAAGTGCCTGTGCATTCCTGCATGTGTAGGCTTCCTGTGGTTTGAGTGTAAGGAGGTGTGGATCGAGGGCTTGCGAAGCTACCTCCTGGACTGGTGGAACTTCCTGGACGTGGTCATCCTGTCCCTGTACTTGGCATCTTTTGCACTGCGCCTCCTCCTGGCTGGGCTCGCCTACATGCACTGCCGAGATGCCTCAGACAGCGCCACCTGCCGCTATTTCACCACAGCTGGTGAGGAGACTGTCCGCATGACCTTTCCCTTTGCGGTGAAAAAGTACCCAGCAAAGCAGCTTCAGATAGGAAGAGTTTATTTAGGCTTGATGTTTGAAGAGACACGGGACATCCTGGAAGGTGCAGAGGCAGCTAGTCACAGCGTAGCCATAGTCAGGGAGTGAGATGAACGCTGGTGCCCAGTGTTTCTCTCTTTTTATAGTCAGTCAGTCAGTCAGTCAGTCAGTCAGGAATCCAGTCACATTCAGGGTGGGTCTTCCCTCCTCCTTAAAACCTCTCTGGAAACACCTTGGCAGACACATCTAGAGCTGTGTCTCCTAGGTGATTCCAAATCAGTCCTGCTGATAATGAAGACTAAATCACAGCCCCTCCAGCCCAGCCGTGTGAGTCCCAGGGCAAGTCTTTCTTGGCTCTCAGTCACCGCCCCATCTACCCTGCAGAGCGAAGTGAGTGGCGCACAGAGGACCCCCAGTTCCTGGCCGAGGTGCTCTTCGCTGTCACCAGCATGCTCAGCTTCACCCGACTGGCGTATATCCTGCCAGCTCACGAATCGCTGGGCACTCTGCAGATCTCCATTGGCAAGATGATCGACGACATGATCCGGTTTGTTCTCTCCCTGCCTGTGGCGACTCCTCCCCCACACAGTGCCTTCTGAAATCCTCAGCTCTGTGGGGCACAGGTGTTCCTGAGCTGTGTGCTCCAGCAGTCTCTGAACCCCGGGGTCTACAGGCAGACTCTGGAAATGTAAATGTGCGTTTCTCGGCAGGGAGGTTTACAGTTCCCAACCCAGCCACAATTATAAACCACCAACAGCAGAAACAGCCCTTGCTGGTGCCTCTGATCCCAATTCTGGGACAACTCTATGCCTCACTTTTTTCCTCTTCTAGAAATTGAAGTCAAAAAGGCTAATAATAATAATAATAAGCAGAGAGCCAGAAAAGCCATCCCCTCCCCTTCCCCCTTTTCCCAGAGCCTGACTTGTCGGGTGGCGACACAACACTCTCACCCTTCCACATCCTGCTCCCTGCCAGGTTCATGTTCATCCTCATGATCATCCTGACTGCCTTCCTCTGTGGCCTCAACAACATCTACGTGCCCTACCAGGAGTCGGAGAAGCTAGGCAAGTAAGCTGAGGCCTGCCTGCGAGGTGGGAGGTGGCCCAGCAGCTGGGAGGCTCGGGCTTCTTGTCTTAACTCTTACTTGCCCAAGCCTAGTTGATATTCTCATTCACTCCTGCATTCCATTGTTGTTTCCAACCTTTCTGTTTGAAAAACGTCAATCATTAAATGAAGAAAGACACCAGGCACCCACACCCTCCATCAGCACCCACACCCTTCACTGGATACTCACACCCTTCACTGCATACCCACACCCTTCACTGCATACCCACACCCTTCACTGCATACCCACACCCTTCACTGGATACCCACACCCTTCACTGGATACACACACCCTTCTCTGCATACCCACACCCTTCACTGGATACACACACCCTTCTCTGCATACCCACACCCTTCTCTGCATACCCACACCCTTCACTGCATACCCACACCCTTCACTGGATACCCACACCCTTCTCTGCATACCCACACCCTTCACTGGATACCCACACCCTTCACTGGATACCCACACCCTTCACTGGATACCCACACCCTTCTCTGCATACCCACACCCTTCACTGGATACCCACACCCTTCACTGGATACCCACACCCTTCACTGGATACCCACACCCTTCACTTGATACCCACACCCTTCACTGGATACCCACACCCTTCACTGGATACACACACCCTTCACTGGATACCCACACCCTTCACTGAATACCCACACCCTTCACTGGATACCCACACCCTTCTCTGCATACCCACGCCCTTCTCTGCATACCCACGCCCTTCACTGGATACCCACACCCTTCACTGGATACCCACGCCCTTCACTGGATACCCACACCCTTCTCTGCATACCCACACCCTTCACTGGATACACACACCCTTCTCTGCATACCCACACCCTTCACTGGATACCCACGCCCTTCACTGGGAACCCACACCCTTCACTGGATACCCACGCCCTTCACTGGATACCTACACCCTTCTCTGCATACCCACACCCTTCACTGGATACCCACGCCCTTCACTGGATACCCACACCCTTCACTGGATACCCATGCCCTTCACTGGATACCCACGCCCTTCACTGAATACCCACGCCCTTCAGGAAGCTTTGCTGCTCACTGTTGCTTTGCTACCACTTGCTGGATCTGTTTCTTTCTGTTTTCTCCCCCATTTGAGACACTTGTTTGTTTGAGGCAGGACCTCACTATGTAGCTATGGTTGTCTTGGAGCTTGCAGTGTAGACCAGGGTGAGCTCAAATTCAGAGATCTGCCTCCCTGGTGCTGATTAGAGGCATGCACCACCACACGTTAGAGGAGGGTTTGGCCCTTGGTGAAGAACACCTCTCCATTGTTAAGGCACTAGAGAGGGATTCTGGCCTAGACTACTACTTGCTGTTTGTACCCACTGGATTTAATATCCAAAAGATGATTTTAAGGGTGAGTAGGGTTTGAGATAGGTTCTCAAGTGACTCAGGATAGCCTTGGATTTGATGATCTTGAACTGATCCTCCTGTTTCTACCCCCGTGTTGGAATTACAGGCATGTACGGCCCTAGCCAGCCAAGGGTAATTTTACTGAAAAAGTTTCTACTGTGGTCTTGAGACAGTGACTTTCCACATCTATCAATTGTTTAACGTTTATTATCTTGCATCCTTCTAATAGAGTATTTGCTCCTAGCTCTGCATGCCTATAATCTCACAGAGGTAGAAGCAGGAGGATCAGAAGTTCAAGGTTACCCTCAGCTGTTTAACAAGTTCGAGGCTAGCTCAGGTTCTGTAAGACTTTGTGTCAAAAAGAAAGGGAACTGATGAGGTGGCTCAGGAGGTGAAGGGGCTTGCTGCCAAGCCTGCCAACCTCGGTGAGATTCCCAGGAACCACATAGTGAAAGGCAAGAGCTGACTCCTGCAAGTCATCTGACCTCCACTCCTGTGCCATGGCATATTGAGAATACACACACACACACACACACACACAGAGAGAGAGAGAGAGAGAGAGAGAGAGAGAGAGAGAGAGAGAGAGAGAGAGAGAGAGAGAGAGAGATAAGTAAAAATAATTAAAAATAAGAAAATGTAAACAAACCTTAAAGCATTTTGATTGGCGGTCTCAGGTGAGGTAAATGGAGGGCATATGGCTCAGGGTAGCCAGGAATATTGAAAGTTAGCAAGTTGAGGTCTAACAGATTAGGTCAAATGTAGGAAGAGCTCCCTTGGTGCTATGGGGGACAGAGTGACAAAAGCAGATGCCATTTACCCATGGCAGGCTAGAGCCAGGATGCAGGGAGTCAGATGTCAGAGGGCAGAGCAGTGTGGTCAGGACAGGAAGCATTTGATGAGTGCATTCTGCTGGGGGTCGCTGGGGAAGGCAGACCAGGAAGGGCTTCCTGGAAGAGGCAGCACTGGGACTATTGCTTCTGTGCTCTACAGCACACGTACTCTCCCACATAGACCAGGAAATTTTCTTAACATCTCTCTGTGCCTTCCTCTTTTATCACAGCAACTAATATGATCTTTTCAAACCTAATTCAGTTGCCCCCTCTGTCCAGAACTCTTCCTAGAGTTGGAAGGCCATAGTAGAGCCTTTAGCTTTATTCTGTAAGGCCCCTTTCTGTGTGGTCCATAACAGCCCCTCACAAGCCATTCTCTCTCCTTCCCATCTCACCCTCACTCCTAACCCCTCCCCAGAACATGAAGGCCTGGGGACAGGATCCTGCTTGTCTTGTACATTTGGTGTGCGTGGCCCCTGTGTTCAGTAAATACTGGTCAACCAAAAGAATAAAGGTGGAGGGGCTAGAGAGATGCTCAGTTAAGAGCCTTACTGCTCTTGCAAAGGACTCAGGTTTGGTTCCCAGCAACCAAATGGTGGCTCACAGCCATCCGTAACTCCAATCCCAGGGGATCCAATGCTTCTTCCTACCTCTGCAGGCTCCTGTGCGTGCATGGTACTCACCCACACTCAGGACACACACCTATATGCAAGGAAAATAAAATGTTTTTAGATAAATAATAAAGGTTGGTACTAAAAAATTCAAGTGTCCGTATTCACAAGGGTGGCCCAAAAGGCTTCACGAACATAGAATACATTTGGCTGTATCTTCAGGGGAGGGGAGTGTGTCTGGGTAGAACCTAGGCTTCTCTCCCAACCCTGTCTCTGTTTTCCTCTCCTTTGTTTGGCCCACCATGCCAGTTTCAACGAAACGTTCCAGTTTCTCTTCTGGACCATGTTCGGCATGGAAGAGCACTCAGTGGTGGACATGCCCCAGTTCCTGGTGCCTGAGTTCGTGGGCAGGGCCATGTACGGCATCTTTACCATCGTCATGGTCATTGTGTTGCTCAACATGCTTATTGCCATGATCACCAACTCCTTCCAGAAGATCGAGGTGTGTCACCTCAAGCCAGGCTAGATGGGAAGGGCAGGGTGCCAACCAAGACCCTCAGCGTCCTGCTCTGCTCTCACTTTTATTTTATGGGTTTGGACAAACAAATTCTCCTCTATACAACAAGGGTTTCAGCACTACTGTTGGTATGGGCAGACTCCAAGTCTAATGCTCTGGGTACTTTTCCTCGATGGTAATGGTGGTGGAGGTGGCTGTAGTGGTGGTGGTGGTGGTGATGGCGGTGGTGGCGGTGGTGGTGGTGGTGGTGGCGGTGGTGGTGGTGGCGATGGTGGCGGTGGCGGTGGTGGCGGTGGCGATGGCGGCGGCGGCGGCGATGGCGGTGGTGGCGGCGGTGGCGGCGGTGGCGGCGGTGGTGGCGGTGGTGGTGGTGGTGGTGGCTGTAGTGATGGTGGCGGTGGCGGCGGTGGCGGCGGCGGCGGTGGCGGCGGTGGCGATGGTGGCGGTGGCGGTGGTGGCGGTGGCAGTGGCGGTGGTGGTGGTGGTGGCGATGGTGGTGGTGGCGGTGGTGGTGGTGGTGGTGGCGGTGGCAGTGGCGGTGGTGGTGGTGGCAGCGGCAGCAGCAGTTTTAAGCATTGTATAAATTAAGTGGGAACACAAGCAGAAAGCAGATGGGTCAGCATTGCGGGCTGGAGAATAGGCTGAGCACTGAGCAGCAACTGGAAATTAGAGGGGAAAGAGAACGGGAAAGGGAAGTGTGGGTGGTCGGTGGGGAGGAAGCAAGAACAAGAGGAAAGCTGTTGGCACGCTGGAGAGAAGGGGAGGGAAAGACAGAAGAATCGTCGCCTGAGTGGGCAGAGCGGCCGTGCCAGCATGGACCTGGTGTAGCCTCCTGCCTCTCGGTCTCCAGGATGATGCTGATGTGGAGTGGAAGTTTGCCCGCTCCAAGCTCTACCTGTCCTACTTCCGAGAGGGTCTGACGCTGCCTGTGCCCTTTAACATCCTGCCGTCCCCAAAGGCCGCCTTCTACCTCCTCAGGTGATGGCCTCAGAGCTCTAGCCCCTGTACACCACCCAGCCTGCCCCCTTTCCTAGGCCCTGCCCCTAACTACTCTTTTTACTCTTATGGTAACCTCTTAGGAGAATTTTCCGGTTCATTTGCTGTGGCTCCTCCTGCTGCAAAGCCAAGAAGTCGGATTACCCGCCGATCCCGACCTTTGTGAGTACCTTTTCAGACTGCTGTTCCTCACCTGGGTTACCTAAGCCATCAGTATGTCCCCAAAGAGCTTGCTTTCCAATTCCCACTCTGCCACACGGCCTCCATTTTCATCTTTCTGCTTCATCTCTAGTCCACCTCCTGCAGCCTAAACATAATCCATGGCACCTCCATCCCAAGCCCAAGTTCCTGACAAGGAGGCTGTAAGACATGCTTGGGTGATTTAACAGCACTTGGGCAAAGCTCCCTGACGACTGAGAACACTACAGGAGGCATCTGGGCATCCAAGGAGCTCACCCACCTCCTATCATTTGCGCCATAACTCAGCCTGTCTGAGCTTGAGAGCTTTCCCTATTTGAACCATTATTGCCAATTCTACAGGGGTCCTTCCTTCCCACGCCACCCCCACCTCTCAGCCTTCACCACACACTCTAGACACATTGTCCTCTCACAGTCTGCTGTCCCAATTGGCCCCCATCTATCCTGCAGGACAGGCCAGGAACAGAAAGCCTGCCTAGATTTTGCCTTTCTCCTCTATTCTTGGTCAGGGCAGAGATGGAAAGGAAGGTAGAGAATTCACTCTGCCTTCCATTGCAGACCAACCCTGGGGCAAGGGCGGGCTCCGGGGAAGGAGAACGAGTGTCCTACCGCCTTAGAGTCATCAAGGCTCTGGTGCAGCGCTACATAGAGACTGCCCGGCGCGAGTTTGAGGAGACCCGTCGGAAAGGTCAGCAGCTCTCTTGTAATGATCCCCCTTCGCTGTTCTTGGTTCACCTGGGAGGAGTGCCCACACCCAGACTCATCCTCCACACTCCTGCTTTAGGACCCAGTCCCATCCTTTCTGTCCTAGAAGGGTACAGCTTACCCATCTGGCTCTGTTACTCTGCCTTTATTTACACATTGTTTGTTCTCATTCCCTCATTTATGTGTGCTCAAATATTGATCTCGTGTTTTCCCCCCTTCCGCTCCCATTTCCTTCTTCCTGTCTTACTAAGTGGTCGGGGCTCTTCTTGAGCTCACTTTGAAGCCTAGGCTGACTTCGAACTCTCCATCACCTTCCCCAGTTTCCCGACTAGATGGGATCACAGGCTGCACTGCCAATCCCAGCTGTGGCTTTCCTTCCATTAGTGCTCACATTTACCTGACCCTCAGTTCTTCCAGTCCTCCTTTAGCATCCAGACTGGGTGTCCCTGGGTCCAGAGGGGTGGGGTGCGGATAGACAGAAGAGGTACTGAGCAGACCTGCCCTGTTTCATCTCAGACTTGGGCAACAGACTGACAGAGCTGACCAAGACGGTGTCTCGACTGCAAAGTGAAGTGGCCAGTGTGCAGAAGACTCTGGCGGCGGGAGGTGCCCCACGGCCTCCGGACGGTGCCAGCATCCTCAGTAGATACATCACCCGAGTGCGCAACAGCTTCCAGAACCTGGGCCCCCCTACCTCTGACACCCCAGCAGAGCTGACTATGCCTGGGATTGTGGAGACTGAAGTCTCTTTAGAAGATGGCCTTGAGGCTACAGGAGAGGCTGGGACTCCAGTTTCCATCGAGCCCAGCTCCTCCTCCTCTGCCCATGTGCTGGTACACAGAGAGCAAGAAGCAGAGGGGGCAGGGGACTTGCCCCTGGAGGAAGATCTGGAGACCAAGGGCGAGTCCTAAAGCAACAGAAGGGTCTCTTCTCTCACTGAGTGCAGCTGCCTAGTTGGGTAGAGCCAGGGTCTCACAGTAGAAGGCCACGGTGCCCCCCCCCCCCCGCCTCAGTAAAATTTCTGCTATGGAAGTCAGATGGTAGTCTCCATCTCTTGATATCCTAAGATCCCTTCCTTTACTTCCCCTAAAATAGATACTGTGTGAGGAGGGAAGAGAAAAACAGCTTGATTTGAGTTCTGGGGTTTAGAATCCTACTTTTGGGGTTCCTTAGGTCCTTAGTGAAAAAAGTTCTGGCTTAGGAGACTGGAGGACTGGGAGATAGGAGGCCAGGGAAGCAGGAGACCTGAGAGTGGGTAGGTCTGAGAGCTGGGAGGCCTGGAGGTGGTGCCCTTTCTCGGCCTTGCATTCTCATCAGGGCTGGGTATCCATCTATCCCCTCCCTGCCTTCATGGCGCCTGTGAGGCTCCTTTGGCAGTTAAAAAGCATCAGGTACAGAGGTTACAGTGTGTGACTAGGATGATCGGGAAATTAGTTTCCATTCCTCAGCTTCCATGCCTGCTAAGGACAGATGACACCATGCAATAAACCAGTCATAAAAGCCCATGTCTCTACACCACAACTCTGTTTAATTGAGTAGCCATCCAGTCTTTACCTTGCATGTCCTAGGAAGTCCCCGCCACACAGTGGGGTTCCCTCAACCCTGCCATGGTCTCAGGTCTCCAACTCTGGTTGGAGAGGTGGCCCCTAGGACTGGAAGCAGAACCACATTCCTGCTTCCTGAGGCCGGTCAAAGCCCCTTCTTCATAGTAAGGTCATCAGTTCCCAAGATTCCTAAGAGGCTTTCAGGGTCCAGCTCTGGAGAGCTGCAACTCCCCTGGGGCCAAGAGCAGCGTCTTCCCTGATTGCAGAGCCTCTGTGGAGGATGCCTCTGGCTGCCCTACTGCTGGAGAAAGGAGAAAAGATGGTGAGGTGGGCAGCAGGGCCAGTGGGGCCAGAACAACTCTCAGAGCAGGCTGGAGGGTGACCTACCTCTTGAGGACACACAGTCACGTCTCTTCTCCCCTGCAACAGATAGCACAGTGAGGACCCGGGGTGACTCACACCCAAATGTCTTGCCTATGGCCATCCCCTTTTCCTTCTCCTCAAAGCAGGCCTTCGCTCCCCTTCAGCTTCTCCCCAGGCAACGTTCCCAGGATGACTGTCCATCCTTGCTCCTACCCACACGGCCGTCACTCTTCTGCTGTCCCTGCCTCCTCAACTGAACCTGGCACTTCCCTACCTTGTTAGCCCCATCAAACCAGAGCCTACTTGAGACGGGAAGCAGCATTGCCTCCTTCTCGTCGTTCCTTGGTCTATGAGGTACTACAGAGGACCTTTTGAGAAGACAGTCATCTGAGAATGTCCACAGATCTTGAACTCTCACAGGACCTGGTGGAACCTCAATCTCACTAACCAAGTGGTTCCTGAAGGCTCTGGGGACTGGGTCAGGACATACTGGCTTCTTTCACCCACCCTGCCCTTCTCTGTCTCCCATGCATCGCTCACCACCCAAATAGGCGCAGTTAAAGTGGCTGCAGGTCTGATTATAACTCCAGAGAGTCACTCTGCTCTGGGCTCCATCCTGGGAGAACCCAGTGACCAAGAAGACTTCATGTGGGGGTATCAGCACCTCACGCTCCTCGGGGAAGACAGACAAAGCCTGGATAGGAGCCCCGAAACAAGTCCTTAGATTGAAGAAGGTGGCATTACCAAACCTTCGAGCCACTCTTTCATCCACAGAGCTGGAGGCAAACTGTCCTAATCGGACAGAGTCCCCCAGCCTCTTGGGTTCAAAGTGAAGGCTGCTCACACCTCGGAACACCACCTCCCCAGCTTCCGTACTGCACCCTCCAGTGCCCCTCAGCAGTTGCAGAGCCCGGGTCAGGTAGAAATGCAGGGCCTTGAAGGGGAAGTGCTTCATGTAGACCTCCCGGGAGCCACCTCCTGTCCCCACAGCCTGGTTCAGCCCCCAGTACAAGGTGTTGGACGAGTTGGTGTACACCATGACAGCTACTCCGTGCTGGGCTTTGAAGCCAGGAGGTAGAGTAAGCTTGTGATGCCGGTGTGCCCAGGCCTCTTGAGCTGCTTCCCAGGATTCCCGTAGCAGGGCATGGCGTGCCATCTCTTCCTTTAGCAGCAGGCCTGCTTTCTCCTCCATCTCCTCAGAGCAGCCCACATAGGCATCATCAAAGGTATCTGGAACCAGGCTCAGGGGCAGGATAGGAACAGCTTGGACCTATGGACATAAGAAAGGAGGTGCCACAGAGGAAGTATAAGTTTAGAGCACTGGTCAGGAGTGCTAGTGGCAGGTTTTCGTTTCTATGCCCACATATCTGATGCATGCAATTGGCAAGATCTGAAACAGGTACGGATAGCACAGGCGGTGGAGTCGGACAGCCGTGAGTTTAAGCACCACCTGCTAGCTGTGGGATCTGGAGCAATTCTCAGGCCAGGGCTTTCTGGACTTCACATTCTTCACCTATGGATTAAGCATACTTCCGACCTCACAGAGTTGTGAGGAAAGCATGAGGATCATTGTGGCACAGCCTAGAGGGGGTCATCCCATCATTCGAGCGAGAGGAAAGTCTGGTTGGTTCTGTGTTTTCCTGGCTCTGCTATTCTGCACGCAGGCAATGTGCAGTCAGTGTCTGATCCTTGCCCTGGTCCCCACCCCTCTCAACCATTTCTCATCCTTGGGGAAGCCCTGCCACTCATTATTATACATCACTGTCAGCTCTGGGGTTCCCATATCCTCTCTACTTTAGAAGATTTTATCCTAAACGCAAGGCAGGGGAGGGGTGTTTTAAAGTCCTCAGCACAACCATAGTCCCAGAGTGTGATGGGGTGGGGAGAGGGCCTGCCAGGGTCTCCAGCAGCACACCGGTGTGCACAGGGGCTTTGCCTGCATCGAACCTGTGGTGGGAAGTGGGAAGGAGAGAGTTGGAGGCAATCCCTATGGAGGGGAAGCATGGAAGGAGATCTCACACTGGGATCCAGGAGTCCAGGCAGCATTCTGAGAGAATGATCTGGTACTTGGGTTCCCTAATGGGATAGAAGTTCCTGAGAAGAGGACTGGGAGGAGGGAAGAGCCTCCCGGGAAGGGTTTCCTTTATCATTCCTCCACCACCACCACCTTCTCAGCTACTGACCCACAACTGACTTTGTTGGCAAAGAATAGTCCCTAGAGTTACCTTCCAGAGGGTGTGCAAGCCGAGGCAGCTGAGGACCATTAGCAGATCCTCCAGAATCATCCTCAGAGGAGTCCCGAGACGGACAGGATCCTGACGATGACGAAGCCAGTGGAGGGGAGTGCTGGCTTGGATGGGCTCCAGGACCTTCCTTCCTTCAGCCTGAGAGGGTCCTTAGCCAAGGACTGGAACTCTGGAGGGATGAGGGGCGGGGCCGAGGGCCAGTCTAAGGATGGGCATGGCTTCAGATTCTACTGTCCCCACAGCACGTGTAGTCTATGACTACAAGATGGCCCCTCACCCAGGGTCTCCAGGACTTCTTTGCGATGGTATAGGTGGGCCACTTATATAACTGCCTAGAGAGGGGCGGGGCGGGGATGGGAACCCACCTGGAGGAGGGAGAGGCAGAGAGCAGCCTGGGGCTATGGTCCTTTGCAGCAGACTGAAGCCAGACGGGAGCTGAAGTGCCGGTAGGCGCTACGCAGATCCGATCCGGGACAGACAGCTGAACAAAGTCCCCGGGGCTAACTATAGCCCCTGAACTGGTAACCTGACACCTATCTTCCCCAACAACAGACAGGGGCGTGGGAGCTGGACTGGCAGAGTCCTTGGGTGGTTGAGGGGCGAAACTCTCCTTCGTTTCGATGACATGTTCTTTCTGTAAGATCTGAGCTAAGTCAAAGTTGGGGGAGGGACCTGTGAGATTTGCCCTCTTTTCCGGTGGCCCTGGGCCGGGCCAGGGCCCTCAGATCACCAGGCCACGGAAGCCCCGCGAGGGGTCGAGGGTCGCTCCTTGTACAACACGATAGTTAAGAAGCCAAATCTGTCTTATTTGCATACAATTTGCATATGACACACGTTGGGTCACGTGCACCCCGACTTTCTTCCCTACTCTTAACCCTCTGTGTGCCTACCGTGGTCTGTAGGGCCGGGGGTAAAAGGGAAAGCTCTGTTCAGTGCTTAGATGTTCAGGAAAAGCCCCACCTCCTCCACCCTCTCAGACCTTCCCTTGCAGGACCTCTCTGGCTCAGGTGACCCCATGTTTGTAAACACAGCTTTCTCTTGCATCTCTGTTGGGCTTGACTATAAATAACCCAGTTGGGTGTAATGGGAGAAGGAACCAGTTTGTGGGAAGGAGAAGGAGGGATGTTCTCAACATCCTCCTGTTGGGGCCAGTGTAAGCATGGGATAAGGCCTCTCTAGTCCAGCTCATGAATTTACCCATCACCACCCTTTACCATCTCATGTTGTCAGCCAAAGAAAGTTTCCTTCACCTAAAAGCCTTTTTTCCTCCTTAAGGCTAAAGAAGAAAACAAACTATGTTTAACGGTAATCCCTTTCTTCCCTTCTGACCCCTTCCTCCCTCTCTGGGAGGAATTCAAGTTACTTGTAGTTTCCGGGACAGCAGATGCTGTGTGGGGACAGCCTCTGGCTTGGGAATTTTCTTACATCCTAGCATCTGGAACCCCAAGAAGTGGAGTCAAATCTGGTCGTGGGTGAGGGATACTGAGAGGGGCAGAGTCCTCCCAGGTCACGGGTGAGTCAGAGATCCAGCGGGAAGCTGGGATCTTTAGAGCAGAACAAAGCTTGACATGTGGGACATGTCTATAATCCCAGCAATCCGGAGGGAAGCTGAGGCAAAAGGATTGCTTCAAGCTCAAGGTCAGCCTGGACTTTGTGAAAGAAAGTAATAAAACTGCAACAATTAACAACCACCACCACAGAACAAAATGAAAGGAGAGATGTGTGGAGTTGGGGTGCGTGGACACAGGTGGTCAGAGTTCGGAACCAAGTCTGGCGAGAGAGCTGCAGTCCCATCTCCTCAACACCCCAACATCACCTCAACACCTCTGTATTCCTGAGCTCTTGTTGTTTAGGGAAGAACATTGGCCCAGGTCACCCTGGGGTGAGGATTGTGTTCCTGAGCCTTGACAAGGAGACAGCTTGAAATAGAGTGTCACATTTCTGAACAGCTGTGTGGGGAAAGCCGGAGGGGTAGGGAGTAGACAGTATAAAAGAGAAAGCTGCCCTCTCTGTCCTGTCTGTCACAGGAGACCAGATCAGCTTGGCCCGCCATGGAGAAGGCTAGGTAAGGCTAGAAGGCTACCTCACCTCCTCATATACGGAGCAGGGAGGGAACTTTTTGATATAAAATCTATGGTATTAATAAAGTTTTAGGGATCCTTGGATCCTTGGAAGGTTTGTGAATGTGAGAAAGTCTGGGGTTTTTGAGGAGAGACTTGGGGTCATATTCTCAGAAAGAACTGTTGAATGAGGGCCTGAAAGAGGGGGAAAAAAAAAAAACTAAGGATCAAGATGGGGGGAATTCAGCTCCCTTGCCTGTGAAAAGGGATTTTTAAGCTGGATTCAGCTCTCTTGTGCCAGAGACTAAGAGGCCAGTCTGGGATACTTAACAAGACCCTGTCTCAATAAAATAAAATAAAATAAAATAAGGGGAATTCCTAGTGTCCCAGACCAGTCTCTGCTGCATTTCCCCTTGACACTGGTCACCAAGGAAAGCAATGTACTTACTCTGAGGTGCTGTATTATTGGCAGTGCTCAGAATGCCTCTTAGCCTTGTTTACCAGAGACTGGGGGGGGGGGGGGTCCTTCCAGCACAGACAGAATAAAATGAGCTGGAACTGACTATAGAAATGAGGGTATGTGGTGGACACAGGCAGGCTTTAGCGAGGCTTCAGTTCTCTAATGGAAGGAAGCCAGCACTGACAGACAGGGTACGCTGCTATCTGGACAAGGGAAGAGGCAGGCTTCCCTGATTTTCCAGGATTACTGACTGGGGTCACTATCTGGCCTGAAGGACATGAAGGCTCAGTAGCTGAAGCCGTGGGACCTGAGGCCACACTGTGTGCCACGCTCAAGCTGCTCTAAAACCTCTGAGAGTGGAGGGCAGAAGCGCTGCCCAAAGAGGTGATTGACATATCTGCCTTCAGGGTGACAGAACCTGACCCAAAAGGGAATAACGCATGGATGCCAGTCTTTCCATCCCAGCCCAGCTACCCACTGAGCATCTTCAGGTCCACCTGAAGCTGGGGTGTTTATGTAGATTTTACTTCCTTAATGAGACTCTCAGCAAGCACTCTGGTGACTTTGCCTAGTCCTGGCCTGAGATCAGGTGTTATTTGCTGGTTCCTACATAGGCCAGGGGGTGGAGGGTGGGGTGCTCAGGAGAGTCAGCAGAGTGAGGTAGAGCCCCCAAGGGATTCTGGGGGCTTTCTGAAAGAGGCCGGCCCTGAGCTAAGTCTGGAAGAGTGGGAGGCCAGAAGGATAACTAAGGGCAGGGAGGCAGCAGAGCCTCTCTGGAACTTTGTTCTGTACTGTACTGCCAAGGAGGGACAGAAAAGGTCCCAGGGGCAGGATCACTGAGCAGATGAAAGAGCAGAATTGGGTGAGGCCCCATGGGGTGCAGAGGGATGCTTCCTTCACTTCATTTTGCTGCTTTGTTTTGAGACATGGTCTTGTGTATCCCAGTCTGGCCTGGAACCCACTGTGTAGCCTTGGACTCCTGGTCCTCCGTCCCTCAGTGAATACTGGGATTTCAGGGAGGTGCTACCAAACTTGACTTCTAGGAGGTATTAGGAATCAAAACACAGGGACTTGTGCAGGATAGGCAAGCCCTCTCTGCTTTTAGGTTTTGGTTTGTTTTTGTTTTTGTTTGTTTGTTCTGGAAACAGAGTTTCCCTATGTAGCTCTGGCTGTCCTAGAACTCTTTCTGTAGACCAGGCTGGCCTTGAACTCACAGAGATCTTCCTGTCTCTGCCTCTGAGTGCTGGCATTATAGGTATGAGCCACCACAGAGGCATTTATTTATTTATTTATTTGTTTGTTTATAGATTTAAAAATGATGATGTGCATGTTAAGTATGTGTGTTTATGTGTGTGTGTGTGTGTGTGTGTGTGTGAGAGAGAGAGAGAGAGAGAGAGAGAGAGAGAGAGAGAGAGAGAGAATGTGAATTTACGTGTAGTACATGTGTGCAGGAGTCTTGGAGGCCAAAGAAGGCATTAGAGCACCTGGAAGAGGAGATGAAGGTCTTTGTGAGCCTGTGGTGCTGGGACCTGAACCTGGGATCTCTGCAAGAACAGTCAGTGTCTTGAACTGCTGCTGAGCCATCTCTCCACCACCAGCACCTATGCCTTTAAAGATATACTATCAGAGGCAGGCGGATTTCTGAGTTCGAGGCCAGTTTGGTCTATGGAGTGAGTTCCAGGACAGCCAGAGCTACACAGAGAAACCCTGTCTCAAAGAAAAAAAAAAGATATACTATCATTTTTTTTCTCTCTCAGAATTCTCATTTCTGAATTTTTCTCAGTATTTTGAGCTATTTTTCAGTCAGTTTTGGCACAGAATTTTTTTTTAAGGTTCTCTTTTTAATGATGTGCATATTTGCATGTCTGTAGGTGGGTATGTGCACCTGAGGGCACGATTCACTAAGGCTAGAATCCTCAGACTTTCTATGGGCCACCTGGTGTGGGTGCTGGAAACTGAACTCATGCCCTCTGTAAGAGCAGACCATTCTTCCATTCTTCTAACCGCTAAGCTCCCTCTCCCCCCGCCCCCAGGAGGTTCTAAGCAAGTGAGGATGGTAACCAGGACTGTGCTTTAGAGGCCCTGCTCTTCCTGCTCTGTGGTAAATGCGCTAGCAGGGCTGAGAGGGGGCAGGCAGATCCTCTAAGGAGGAGACAGACAAAAATAAACAGGTCATGGATGTGAGCCTGGACAAAGAAGGGAAGGAGACTCCAGGAAGCAGTTTGGACCCGACATGAGCTGGCAACTGCAGTCATGAGTGATGAGTGATTGACTGGATGGGCACCCACGTGACCATCCTGAGAGACTAAGGTACCACGCGCGTTGTCTTCTGCTGACATGCTCACCAGAGCTGGACTAAGCCTAAAACCTAATATGAAAGGATCCCAGGGGTTCTCACTGAGCCCAAGGGCAGGAGGCAAAGGGCCTCATGAACCCCCAGGAGCCCGTCCTGTGAGCGGCTCACCAGGCTCGCCCGCCAGCTTCCCTCGGCTGCTCCAGCCCATCCTCCCCGGAGAATCTCACCTCTGCCTGACTTCAACATCCATGATGTGAATTGCTTACTTTAGTTTTTTGAGATAGGGTCTCATGATGTCCCAGGACGGCCTTTGGCCCACCATCCTCCCGCCTCAGCCTTACCCCACAGGTATGCACCGCCATGTCCACCCTTTCTCTGAATCACATCCATTTCAGTCTCCTGAGTCTCTGTGCCAGGTTCTGGCAGCAGCACGGTATAGATGGCAAAAAAGAGCAAAAGAAAACTTTCGGAGTGGCGATGGCCAACAGCAGCTTGCATACATTTCCAGACCACTTACATGAAAGTTAGAAAGAGACCAGTAGGCTAAGCATGGGGCATACCTGTGAGCTCCGCACTCAGGAGGTAGAGGCAGCAGAATCAGAATTTCAGGGTCATTTCAGCCACTTAGTAAGTTTGAAGCCAGCTTAGGTAGCATGAGACCCTCCCTCAAAAAACAAAATAAACCAAGCAAGACAGAAGAAAATGATCTAGGAGAAGAGTAATTAGCTTTGGCAATGGCAGGACCGGGAGGATTTTCTTTCACTACTGGTGAGAGGGCAAACTGGTTCTTTTCTGAACTATAGTTTGGCAGGGCCTATTAATATAAAAAGCGTCTCACCCCTGTAGGGTGGTGCACACCTATAATCCCAGCATGCGCGAGGAGGGAGCTGTTAGATCACTGGAACTGTAGTTACACACACTGTAACTGGTAAACTCACAGAAGCCAGTCTGGGACACTAAGAGAACTGCAGAGTCAGATCCTGCCTCAAAACATTATGGGAAAAAATCCATGTGCCCATTCAATGGTTTAACTACACCATGAAACACACCATGTGCCATTGTAACAGGCAAGGTAGACGTGAGGGGGGGCTACTGGGAAGGAGACCCCTAATATATTGTTTCTCAAGGGTATATATTTAGAGGATGTGTATATTAAGCATTTTTTCTTTGAAAAAAAAGAGTCAATAAACCTAAAACATTTGAACTGTGTGTGTGTGTGTGTGTGTGTGTGTTAAATTTAATATATTATTCAGAGCTCAATAATAGAGTGCTCAGCTAGCAGCTAGCATGCACCAGGCTCTGGGTTTGACTCCCAACACTGCAAAGAAACAGTTAATTATACTGTTCAAATATTTTCTGAGAAAGGCCCTAAAAGGCACCATTGTCACTGGCCATCCCGTGCCACAGGCAGGAGGGTGTAAGGCTGGGGTGGGGTGCTCAGTCTACACCAACCTTCCCGCAGCCTGCATCACTTTGCACTACTTGTAATAAAGTACATCTGTCTTGCTGTATAGGAAAATGAGCAGGTAGTTCAAATCCATTATGCCTGCCTGTAGGAGGTGGAAGTGGGAGGGTCAGAGACAAAGATTGGCCCAGTAGCCAGTTTCAGGTCAGCATGGGTATATAAAACCCTGTTGAAAACAAAAACAAACCAATGTAGACAGACAGACAGACAGACAGACAAGGGACATCATTTAGCACGAGTTTAGAGATGGCTGTTCCGGTTCTGACCCATGGATGGGTCTCCTACATCCCTTTGTCCAAATGGCAGAAAGCAGGTGTCAGGTAATGTTAACTAAAGAGTAGAGATTAACTTCCCAGTTTTCCAGATGAGGAAAAAAGAGACAGCGTTTGCCCGAGGTCACCTCCAACATGAAGATTCCTGCTCTGATGTCTCTCCTCCTGGTGACTGTGGGTCTCAGGGATGGAGTTCAGGTATGGTCATCCTTTACCAGCAGCAGCCTGGCAGGTCACTGAGCTGCTGGCTTCTAAATCCCGGGGACGAGGAGCAGAGGGAAGTATGTCCAAGGCTTCCCTGGGAACCCATCTGTCTCTCTGAGGGACCTCCTGAAACCCTAGTCTTGGGGAGCTTGTAGCTGGTGGTTCCCAATCCCCTTTCCCCTCCTTGTGTATTCGGGGACCTTCTGGCGTTCTTTGTAGACAGGTCCTGTCTCAGAGCAGGGGAAAGCTGGATGGTGGGGTTCTCATTTTCCCAGGGACTGCCCTCTCAGTCCTTGATGCTCCCTTACTCTCAGGTTCAAAGTTACTCCATCTCACAACTAGACATCTTTTCTCAAGAAACACCCCTGGACATGGCCCCAGCGTCCTTTGATGACCAGTATGCTGGCTGCCTGGCAGACATGACAGCAGCACTGCCCGATCTCAACCACTCAGAGTTCCAGGCCAACAAAGTATACGCGGATGGCTGGACTATGGCCAACAGCCAGTGGCAGGAGCGCAGGACTTGGGGGTCCGTGTGGGGCTCCTTGCCCCCACCACCGCCGGGCTTCCGGGATGAGCACGGGGTGGCGCTCCTGGCCTACACCGCCAACAACCCCCTGCACAAGGAGTTCAACGCGGCAGTGCGTGAGGCAGGACGTTCTCGGGCCCACTACCTCCACCACTTCTCCTTCAAGACCCTCCACTTTCTGCTCACCGAGGCCCTGCAACTGCTCCGGAGCCACCGATCTCGCGGTTGCTGGCAGGTGTACAGGGGGGTGCATGGCCTGCGCTTCCGGCCAGCGGGGCCCGGCGCCACCGTTAGACTGGGGGCCTTTGCTTCCGCGTCCCTCAAGAACGTTGCCGCCCAACAATTTGGCAAGGACACCTTCTTCGGTATCTGGACCTGCCTCGGGGCCCCCATCAGGAGCTACTCCTTTTTCCCTGAAGAGGAGGAGGTGCTGATCCCCCCTTTCGAAACTTTCCAGGTGATCAATACAAGCCGACCCACCCAGGGTCCCGCACGCATCTACCTCCGCGCTCTGGGCAAACGCAGTACCTACAACTGCGAATACATCAAAGGTGAGGAGTAAGCCAGGTCAGAGCCAGGCCAGCCCTACAAAAAGATGGGCTTCCAGCATCTGGCCATAAAAGCAACTGGCCACAATTCTGGGGTGGCTCACACCTGTAATCCCAGCACTCAGAGGCTGAGGCTACCTTTGATTCCCAGGCAATAAGAGCGAGTTGGGGGTGGTAGTGAGAGGCTCACAATACAGGTATGGAGGAGAGGCAGCCAGGGTCTTTGAAAGGATAGGCAACCTTGGATCAGGCTGTTTTTCCAGCTTCCAGCTGGAAAGGAATTAATTTTTAGTCACAGTAGTGACACCAAGGCATTTGTTGGCGTGGCCAAGTGAACTCTAGATGGCCCATCCAGTCAAGGAGCTTTGTCATGCAAGCCTGATTTCTTCAGTTCAGTCCCCAGAACCCATATAAAGACAGAAGGAGAGAACCAACTCCACAAGATTGTCTCTGACCTCCACAAACGCCAGGAAACACCTGTTTCCCCAATCTCACACACACTAATAGTAAATAAAATAGTTTAAGAAAAAGAGTTGAGTAAAACTCCCGACCTCAGCTTTGGAGCGGTGCAGTTTTACCAGGCAGAATGGTAGCTATGTACAGTAGCCTGTGCTGGGCAGGCGTTGGTGGGGTGGGGTGGGGGGTTGGCAGCTGGTTGGTGTGCCTCTACGTTCCAGTTTAACTGTGCCAACCTTTGGTCATTAGCATATCAGCTCTTCCTCCTCCCTTGGTCAATTCCTCAAGCTGGAGGAGCAATAATGAGGAGGCCTGTTCTTAACTCCTAGTGGGCTGTGGCTCCTGCTCCTGGCCTGACTTTCATAGTAAAGAGGCAGACAGTTGGCCACAGCTCAGATGGGAGGAGCTCCAATGTGGCTCAGTTCCTACCTTGACTACTATCATGAGCCATGAGGAAGGCAGGCCAAGAATACAAACCAGCCCCCATCTAGGATGGGGAATAGGAAAGTGAGCTGGGAGTGTGGCAAGGAGGCAGTTACCAGGAGAGGGTCAGAAAGAGATCCTGGCTTACACAGCTGCTTCCCTTCTGTCTTCCACTCTGGTTAAGTGAACATGGTCTAGGGAGATCTTTGCTAAGGCAGCAGAATTACAGAGAATCAAGGTTTGCTCGTCAGCCCTGAGGGGTCCTTTCCGACCAGAGAGCTACTGAAGCATTGATTCTTCTTTTTTCTTTCAGAAAAGAAGTGCAGGTCTGGGCCCTGCTGGCTGGATAGCTCAGGTAAGAGAGGAAGACATTTGAACAGGCTATCCTGAGGCTGGACCCTCACTAGATTGCCCTCATATTGATTTGATCTGAGACAGGGTTTTTTTCTGTATAGCCCTGGCTGTCCTGGAACTCACTCTGTAGACCAGGCTGGCCTCGAACTCAAAAGATTCACCTGCCTCTACCTCCCTAGAGCTGAGATTAAAGGCGTGCATCGACACTGCCAGGTCTATTGCTCTTATTTTTATAAGCCCACCTCTTTGCCTATGAAGAGACCGCTCTCCGTGAGACAGCCATGGGAGTCACTAACCTTTGTAGAGGATGTGTATGTATGTAGGTGTCTCTGCCTCTCAGAGGAGGGCCACTGTCAGCCCCGCCTCCAGGCTGCTCCAAGGAGACTACAGTACAGGAGAAGTTGTTCCCAGCAGGGCTCTCCCATGGGCCTTTTTCAGTTGCAGAACTCAGTGTCCCTGCTGTGGTCCTCAGGGATCCTTTTAACCTGCTTTCCAAGGTCAAATTCAACCTTTGGATGCTGCATGACAGTACTCTAGTCTGGCCTAACTAGTCTTTCCCTGTGCCTCAGTTTCCTCATTTGCAATAAGAAAGTTGGATTAAAGGACATCTGCATCTCTTTTATCTGAGTCTTCTCTTGTACACCTGCTGTGCCAGGGCCTATCTGGGCCACCACTTATTAAGGTGGGAAAAGGCTACATCTAGAGAAGAATTAACACCCCGCCCCAGCTCTCAGCCACATTTCCTGCTCTGTTCCCCTTGCTCCCTCCCTCTAGGATCTGTAACCAGTGGGCAGGAAAGATATACAACCTCTGTTCCTTCCATTTTCCGAGACAAAATACTACGTTGGGCTCCAGGCACATTACACCGTGACCCCTCAGCACAGTTTAATGGCATTGGATCACTTTGTTATCCAGACAGGGTTTCTCTGTGCTGCCCTGGCTGTCCTGGAACAGGCTCTGTAGACCAGGCTAGCCTCGAACTCAGAGATCCATCTGCCTCTGCCTCCAGAGTGCTGGGTTTAAAGGCATGCACTATTTTGCCCAATATCAGAGACTTCTACAGAGGACAGAAAGCAGCAACCTGTCCTTCTCCACACAGCTAGTGAGGAATTGTGTCTATAGCTTGGCTGCAGAGTGGAGCTGTGAACTGCCTACCATGACAGTTCCTACCTCTGCCACACATCCCTCTAGCAGTAAAACCTAGAATACTGTCTTCATGTAGTTTGAGGCCAGAGACACAGTCAAGGGGGCACAGTGATCAGATGCTGGGTCTCCAACTTCAAACCAGATCCTTTGTTCTGGTTTGGGGACAGTGGAATGTTCTATGTAGTCCAGGTTGTCCTAGAACTCATGTGCAGTTCAGGTTGGCCTCAAATGGGCCATTTATTCTCTTGCCTTAGCCTCCTGAGTGCTAGGACGATGGGCAAGGAAACTGCTGTATCCTGCTTGGGCCTTGTACTGGCTGGTTTTGTGTGTCAACTGGACACAGGCTGGAGTTATCACAGAGAAAGGAGCTTCAGTTGGGGAAGTGCCTCCATGAGATCCAGCTGTGGGGCATTTTCTCAATTAGTGATCAAGTGGGGAGGGCCCCTTGTAGGTGGTGCCATCCCTGGGCTGGTAGTCCTGGGTTCTATAAGAGAGCAGACTGAGCAAGTCAGGGGAAGTAAGACAGTAAGTAACATCCCTCCATGGTCTCTGCATCAGCCCCTGCTTCCTAACCTGCTTGATTGAGTTCCAGTCCTGACCTCCTTTGGTGATCAACAGCAATGTGGAAATGTAAGCTGAATAAACCCTTTCCTCGCCAACTTGCTTCTCGGTCATGATTTTTTTTTTCTTTTTTTTTGGTTTTTCGAGACAGGGTTTCTCTGTGTAGCCTCGGCTGTCCTGGAACTCACTTTGTAGACCAGGCTGGCCTCGAACTCAGAAATCCTCCTGCCTCTGCCTCCCAAGTGCTGGGATTAAAGGCGTGCGCCACCACCGCCCGGCTCGGTCATAATTTTTTGTACAGGAATAGAAACCCTGACTAAGACAGGCCTCTACATTCAGATGGCACATAATTTGAGACATTGGGAAAGTTAAGAGTCTTTGCTTCCACACTCCCACCAGGACATCATGCCCAGGGCATGGATGGAGAAGCCAGACTCAGCATCAGCAGATCTCTCTTAGAAATCAGGAGACACAACTGTAGTGTTGTGTCCCTTTGTGTTTGCAGACGGCAGGGGTTAGAGTAACTGGCCTCCTCTCTGCCTCTCTTTGCACTTTGAGTCTTCGCAGCTCACTCTGCCAGTCTCCCTGTCTTTCTTTTCACACCCCCGCATGGCTCCTAATTCTCTCTTTTGTCCTTACAGCCCCAGGCTCCCTCTCTGCCTCCGGGTCTCTTCTGCTGCTGCTCTTGTTCCTTTTGCTGAGGGCCCTTCCAGAATACCCAGGTCTCCAGCACCCTACCCGATGTTGACCGGTTCTGACTGAAGAATGTCGGTCAACTGTGCACCTTAAGTATAGCAGGATCCTGGTGAATCAGTCCCTCTACACAGAACTCTGGGACCTTCTATGGCAATTGCCAGACATATTGGTGGAGACAGAGAAGAGAATTTGGAGACTGTACCTCATCCAGGTATGTAGGAATGGGACTGAGGACAAGCAGAGGACTCGAGGACAGGCAGAGACTCTACTTGGAGCCAGGAGACCTCAACTCACTGTGGGTAATGAAGGGGGAGCACACGTGACCATGGGCCGGCTGGGGTCACTTAAAGCCTCCTATATAGGTTTGAGTGGTACTGCCAGGCTAATAAATGTGATTTTAAAAGAGATGTAACTTTTACAATGCTGTGAGTCCTGAGAGTCCTGCCTATAAAGACCAACTGAATTCCCCACTTCTGGCTGTGGGCCCCAAGAAGACAAGGCATGGGGTAGGTGCTGGGAACACTCATTTATTATGGACTGAAGCTCTGGGTCAAATGTCTGCGCAGCCTTCTGTTCTGGAAACTAGACAGCGAGCTCCCTTCTGGGAGAGCCTAAGAAGAGATAAGCAAGATGAGAATCTGTAACAGCAACTGCTAAGGGTGGCAAGCAAATGTGTAGCTTTGTCCCATTAATTAGTAACCTACACCTTAGTCATTCATAGTGGCGCCTGGGTTTGGAGAGGCAGAGACATGTGGATCTATGTGAGTTCAAAGCCAGCCTGGGCTACATAGCAAGTTCCAGGCCAGCAAGGACTACATAGTGAGACTCTCTTGACAAATGAAAATAACCTGGATTCCCCTAGCTATGATTCCAAGTGTAGACACTGGGGTGGTTACTTATTTTTAGACAAAGATTTTTGTAGCTCAGGCTACAGAACTACAGATTAAGGTAATCTTCCTGTCTCCGCCTCCACGTGCTGGAATCACAGGCGTCCATCACCTTGCTCAGCTGGCACGGAATCTTATCCTCCAAGTCTGTACTTTGACCTTAATCATGTTGGAATTAGGGGAGAGGCAGGAGGCTTTAGATCCCCCTCCATTAGGGCATGTAGATCACAAAGGCTGTTTGTGGGTTGTGAGGTCAGAAGTGCTGGTCCTGAAGAGGTGTCTCTGACTCTTAGCAGCACTTTGGGGAGAAACTGGCTAGCATATCTGAATACCAACAACCACCTGGGCTTTGCCATCCCTGCCTGGTGGTGGTGAAGTGACCACAGCTCCCTGAAATCCAGTTCCTGGCCCTTACAGGGCTTGCACCAGTACCAGGAGGCTCATGACCAGTGCCATGCAGAAGAAGATGCCTAGGAAAAAGCGGTCCATCACTCTAGCCAGGCGCTTCCAATCTTCATGGCGGCGCTGGGCAGCCCGGTGGCTGCGGAAGGTGCCGGCAATGGAAGCTACATGATGCAGAAGGGCTTCCTGGTGGCATAGACACCGTGGCTCATGACAAGGACCCGCTGGGGGACCTGGTGGAGGCTGGAGGCTGGGGGCTGACTCTAGTGGCTTGGACTGTCCACAGGGCTCCCCTCGTTCTCGCACACACAGGCCTTTGGCTAGATGTCCCAGCAGGAGGACCCGAGCCCAGGCAGGCACTGGATGTGCATTAGGACCACAGTAATGCAGATTCATGATGAGGATGGTAAGTGCTGTGGAGAATGTGACCATGGTCATAGTGGCCATATAGTACTTTCCTGTGGGACAGAGAGCACTGTGAGCCCCAAACAGGAAATGAAGACTGTTGAGCTTCCCAACTGCCTCATCACAAATAGAAAAAGTGCGGCCGGATGAGGGGAAGGAAAGAAAGGAGCTAAGTTCTTCCCACTTCTCATTCCAATTAGGGCTTTGAAGATATCTGCTACCTATTTTTTCCCTACTGGGGATTGGATTGCAGTTGCAACCTGACCTGTCCTGTCTGTACGCCTGGAATAAGCTATTGGCTATTTTTTGCTTCATTGTATTGCTCGTGTGAGTGAACAAATGCCACCTGCACAGGAGAATGCCTGGCACACAGCTATCACTACAGTTTATTATGACACTGGGCACCAGATCTCCCTCCATTAAGGTCCCAGCAATGAGGAGTGTTCTCCCAGGCAGGTCTACCCTCTCTCACCCTCTGCAGCGGTCATTCTTCTGACCTCGTGTCCACTCACCCACGCCCTCAGGCTCACCGATGAGTGGCACGCTCTCTGCAGGTGGCATGCTCTCGGCCAGGATCAGCTGAAAGACCGTGAGCGCCAGGAGCACGGTGACGCCCAGAGACACCTTCTCCCCGGAGTCAGCAGGCAGGTGGAAGGCCAGTGGCGCCAGCAGGGAGATGAACACACAGGGCAGCAACAGGTTGCACACATAGGCGGCTGCGCGGCGGCGCAGCAGCAGAATGAAGGTCACGTCTGGGTAGGGCTCAGAGCAGCAGCCGTAGGTGAGCACGCGCCTGCGCGCTGGCATGCCCAGCACGCGCCATTCAACGTTCTCCACGAAGTCGGCCAGACTGGCGGAAGTGCCCCGAGGTCGCACATCCAGCTGATGCCCACCGTGCGTCCATGAGCCGAAGGTCAGGCCGCAGCGCTGAGCATCAAACGGGAAGGCAGACACGTCCACGCGGCACGAGCTGCGTGTGATGGCCGGTGCATCCCAGCGTACAGCGCCGTCATGCCTCACAACCACGTTGGTGCTGGCCGAGGCAGGTGGCTGCGTATCCGCCCTGTGGACAGGCAGGACAGGATTCACTCGGGGCCCATGATCTATTGTCACTAGTAGAGCTTTAGTGGTCAGGGCAGCACGGTGGTGTGAGCCTCGTTAGGCTCATTTAGGTCTTTGAAAGTCTAGGGGAGGCAGAGTTTAAAAGGCCTCTGCAAACCCGGAGGTTTTGCAGAGCCTTACACTGACCTAGGGAGTCATCTGTAGAACTCATTAGATGAACCCAGAAAGATGCACAATACTGTGTGTTGGCTGGGAGATGCAAAGCACCTAAAAGTGGTATAAAGGAGTACCCCAAGGACTAGGCTGTTAGCTGGTGAGATCTCAAGTGGCCCCAGAGCATTGGAGGGTGGAGCTGCCACAGAAGAGCACGTGGACCCAAGCTCTTTGAGAGCTCCAACTGGCTTGGACCACAGAGCAGGTTCCCTGCAGCCATCAAGCATCTGTTGGCCTGAAAGTGACATGGAGTGGTGCAGAGTCCTCAGAGAGGCCCCGGGGGCAAGTTTCTTAGATGTCTAAGCACCTCTATTAGGTGCTGGGAGAGGACTCAGTGCATGTCAAGGGCAAATGGGCAACTTTAAAGAAAAAGGGGGCAGACAGGAAGTACTTGTTATAAAGTACGATGTCTGGTCGCCACACTAGACTGCTGGGAATTCGGATTGCATCCAAGTCACCGTAGGCTTTGGGGTCCCAGTGTAGGTAGGCATCTGTCCACTCCTGGCGGATCCACAGGTACAAGGTCAGCACCTGGTTCCGTTCATCCTGGCAGGGGCAGACAACGGGCATGTGAATATACAGCTACGGCCCTCCTCATGCATACTCCCTCACAGAGCTCTCTGGTTAGTTCCCACAAACCCAGCTTGCTCTAACAGGCCAGTTCCCATCCAGGCTTGAACTTGTGTGCCCTTGGCGGGTTTTTCAGTCTCCAGTTAATCCCACCAATAATTCCTGCTTGGGAAAGGCGGGGGTGGTGGGCTGGGGGAAGAGTATTCAGTAAATACCAGCGTGTAAAATCTTGGGCCATCAACTGGTATGCAGGAGTTAATGGCCACTGTCATTAATATTAACACATAGGAAAAGGATCATTAGGAGATGGCCCTTCTTCCCTTGATTCACACATCCTACCATATCATACCATATCAATGATCTGAGACAATGTCACCTCCAGGGTCACATTTAGAGTCTGGTCTGTGTCTGCCACTGGTCTCAGGGCACTTGTATAGTTGGCAAACAGGTCACGAAAGAGCTTGTGAGCGAGTCTACCCTCAGCTCCCAGGCACTCTAGAGGGTGAGTGAGAAGAATTTGACGTCATCCAGGGGCCTCTGTTCACATTCTCCCCACCCCCCCACCCCCCAGCTGGAGGCTTGTCACCTGTTCAATGGTCTCACACATTTCTGATGCCGTGTGTTGTTTACTCGTATGTATTCAGATATGCGTAGAAGCCAGAGGAGAGCATCGGGTTTCTGGCTTTATCACTTTCTACCCTGTTCTCTTGAGACAGGGTCTCTCACTGAACTTGCAACTTGCCATTTTTTCAGCTAGTCTGGTTGGCTAGCAATCCCAGCAATCCTCCTGGCTCAGGTTCCTACAGCACTGAGGTTATAGGTGTTTGAGGCCACACCTGGCTTTTTACATAGTTACTGCTCCCCCACCCCATCTCATCAGGTAAGTCTGTCTTTCTCTTCAGCACCCTCTCCTCCACATTCCCCAGATAGCTTGCTCTCAGCAGGCACTGAAGAAAAGTGTAGGGACTGGAGGCTTGTGGTGGAGAGGAATAATAGTGGTGTCAGATAGGCCTGGTTCATTACCTGCAGGGAGAAAGAGCAGGAGCAGAAACTCCAGGCCCAGGTGGTGGCTCCTGGTCCCCATGGCCCCACCACAGCGAGAGGGTGGGCAAGTCTTCAGGAGAGATGTGGAACAACAGGTCCAGCTGGCAGGGATGATGTGGACAGCACCTGGAAACCAGAGATCGAGGTTTTTCTTCTAGTCTCCTGTCTGCACCTGCCCTCAATACTATACCTGGCTCTTGTATCTGCAGTTTCTCCTTCTTTTCTGTTCCCGGCCTCTCTGACTTCATCTTCTGCCCCTTTCCATATGACCAGTGCCCTCTTTTACCTCTCTCTGTCTCAATTTGCTTTCTTCCTCTGTAATGGTCTTGGTTTCTGTTTTCTTTCCTCTCTCCCCCTTCTTTTATAGCACCCCAAACCCCCTTCAATCCATTCCCTGTACCTCAGCTCTGAGCAAGCCTGCTGCTCTCAGCAGAATAGGGCCAGGAACTCTTATCAGGGTCAGAGGCACTGGAGAGCAGCCCCTCTTCCACTGACTTTTATTAGCTTAATTGCAGGGTTGGCATACTGGTGCCCATAGGAACAGAACAACTGAAACTGACACCTGAGGGTGCTGGGCCCTAAATTATTCAAATTGTGTAACTCAGCATGAAGGCTCATCCTGGGGGTTGGGAAGGTTTAGAGATACCAGGAGCTGAAGGTGCGAAAACATTAGGCTCTAAAGGTATATGGAGCTGAGGCCTGCGACTGAGAACTGCACCTCCCCAGTTCAGCTACATTCATTGTTTGAATTCTAGCGGCTCAAAGACCAGCACCTTTGCTCCCAGTAAGGGACTGAACATCTTAGACTCAGGAGTCTTGTGCCAGCTAAGCCTCCTCCTGGGAATGTGCTGAGTCAGACTACTTCAGATGGTCCTGTGGTCCTGTGAAGCATTTCCTAGGTCGCTGTAGTGATTCCAGGTTGATACTCTACCCAGTGCCTAAATACTGTGGACAGGTGGAAGGGGCTGATAGGGTTATTAGGTTAGGGATTAGCGGTTAAGGGTCACAGTGAGGATTATTCAGTCAGAAGACTTACACTTTGGGATCCTTTGTAGCTGAAGATGACCATGAACTTCTGCCTCCACCTCCCAAACATTTGGGTTACAATTATGTGCTCATCTCCCAGTTTATGTGCTGGTCTTTTAGTCCCAATTAGTCAAGGATGACCTTGACCTCCGGCCTCTCCTGCCTCCACTCCCAAGTGCTGAGATACAGGCAGGCATGCATCACCATGCTCAGTGTGTGCAGTATTGAGGTCTGAACTGAGCTTCCTGCATGCTTGGCAAGCAACAATGAGCCATAGCCCATTTTTTTTTTTAAAAAGGAAATAGTACTTGCCTTAAGAGCAAGTATTCCCCATACCAATAATTCTTAATGGCACTAAAACCATGAGCTATAGCACATTCTTTCTGAAAAAACTCTGGCACAAGACAAGAATTCTCTGCCAGAAGCCTTGAGCCAGTGTGGAGGTTGGATTGCAAACTGTTCAATTCCTAGCCTCAGGGATTGAAGACTCAAGACAAAGCAGACTCACTGCTCTTTTATCCTCCAATTCTGTGATGTTGCGCAAGTCTTTGGTTTAAACCAACCTGGAATTTGCTCGCTCCTCCGTTCAACAATTAGGATGTGAGTAGATTTGAATTCTCATTGGATCCTCAAAGAGGCCTGTGTGAAACAGCCAGTTCAGGAACCATTACTACCCTTAGAAAGCGGTGACTCCTGGTTTAAGAACCTCCAGAACAGGGCAGGCTTTGAATAGAAAGTATATTCAGAGGAACAACTTCAACTTAGAATCTATGTGCATAAATTTGTGTGTAGCAGTATTAGTCAATAACTTCCTTGTCCCTAAACTTGTGCTTATAATCTTAGCCTTTGGGTTGATATGTAGCTCAACTGTAGAGATCTTGCCTAGCATGCAAAGAACCTGGGTTCAAGTCCCATTACTGCAGATCGGGAAAAGTGTCTGAGCTCTTAGATCAGCACTTAAGTGTCCAGTATTTGTGAGCATCGTGTGCCCAAGGTCAGGGCAACTTGGGAACTGTTATTGCCTTCCTCCTCTTTGAGGCAGGGTCTCGAATTCCTGCTGCCAAGCTGCTTTCTCCAGGCTAGACAGTAGATCAGTTCCAGGGTGATGCTCTTGTCTCCATCCCCTAATAAGAGTTCTAAGAATGCCGGGCAGTGGTGGCGCACACCTTTAATCCCAGCACTTGGGAGGCAAAGGCAGGTGGATTTCTGAGTTTGAGGCCAGCCTGGTCTACAGAGTGAGTTCCAGGACAGCCATGGCTACACTGAGAAACCCTGTCTTGGGGGTGGGGGTGGGGAGTTCTGAGAAAACAGGGCTGGAAAATGGCTTAGTGGTTAAGAATATTGACTGCTCCCCTCCAAGAAAACACAGGCTTGATTCTCAGCACCCATAAAGTGGCTTATAATTGTTCCTAATTCCAGTTCTTGAGGATTCGACGCCCTCTGGCTTCCACAGGCACTAGGCACACAAGTAGTGAACGTACATACATATATACATACATACAGGCAAACCACAATACACATAAAATACTAATAAATTCAGACAAAGACAAGACAAACACAACCAGAATGCTAGGAACTGAGAGTGGGAGTGATGGGTATGACCAAAATACACTGTATACATGTAAGAAGCTCTCTTAGAATGCTGCCAGACACATACAGAGTGCTAGGATTACTTTTTTTTTAAAAAAAGATTTATTGTTATAGAAGTACACTGTAGCTATCTTCAGACACACCAGAAGAGGGCATCAGATCTCATTGGATGGTCTTGAGCCACTATGTGGTTGCTGAGATTTGAACTCAGGACCTTCAGAAGAGCAGTCAGTGCTCTTAACCGCTGAGCCATCTCATCAGCCCGCATGCTGGGATAACTGATGTGTGCTAACAGCTTGATTTTTTATGACGATTCTGAGAACTGAACTTAGATTGTCAGGCTTGTGTGGTTTGTGCTCTGACCTGATGAACTCATTCCTCAGCCCCTTGTTCTCTCTTTAACTTAGGATCTGTTTCTTCTTAGACAAGGATTTCAGAGTCTCCAAAAACACAAAGTGAAAGTCAATACCACCAGGAATTCTATAAACATTTCATTTTATTTTATTTTTTTAAGAAAGTACTTCAGAAAGAGGAAAATAATCTAGATCATTTATATATATATATATATTTTTTTAATAAAAACCTTTACATAATCTTCATGCATAAAGACCTAAGGGTGGCCATATTGTCTGTGACAGCCCCAAATATCAGCTGTTTCAGGCTAGTGCCTGGGACTTCCTATAGCCAGCAGCAATGTGGTAAAGGCCTTCTCTATTTGCCCCTAGGGCCCAGCCAGACCTGTCTCAGTGACAGTTTATCTTCTGGGAAATGTTCTTGGCTAGATGGGAGGGCAGGGAGGAACACCCTTGACATTCTTCATCTAAACTCCTCTGGCAAATCAAGGAAGATGATTGATGATCAAAGGCCAGAACAACTCTGGGGTTTCTCTACAGTTGTTCTCTGTGGCTTGGGGTCATTGCACATGATAGTATGGTGTCCAAAGGCATGAGTAAAGGCCTTGAAGATCTCTGCCTCCATAGCAGACAGCAGCCCTTCTATCTTAAATTTACCAAAGAACAAGGTCCAACTCTCTTTTGACTCCCAAATCCACTGGTAACTGAGAAACCTATTTGAGGGACAATCTGTAAGGGAAGGTCAGTCAGTCATATGTCAGATGTCTGTCAAACAGTCATGGTGCAAACAATTGCAGTGGTGGAGGTTAGATGAGAGTCAGAGGTTAGGTGAGAGTCAGAACTCTGGGTGTGGAAAAGAATTCCCTGGGTTTTGGGAGGTTCTGCCAAAGAGGTTTTATTGACCATTTTTCAAAAGAAAAAAAACCTGAATGGTCCTGAGGTTGATAAATGGAGACCTGTCTTTTTTGTTGTTCCAGAAGCCCTTATGAGCTATTGTAGGCTATGCTCAGTATTAGGAAAACCCCTGAATAACTACAAGATGCAGCAGAAAGGAATGGAGGATTCCCAGAGATTGGCAAAGTGTCAATTAAAACAATGCTGGGGACTGCAGTGTGGCGAGTGTGAGTGGGCATGAGTGTGGTGGCAAGAGCCAGGCTCACTGGCTCCCAACAGTCAGTTCTCGAAGGTAGGACTGGGTAAGGCCTCGCAGTTCCTCCAAGGCATAGTCCTCAGGCATGGGGAGCCTGCCAATGTGGGGAGCCAAAAGACGCAAAGGGACTTGCTGAGGGTCTGGTGTTGAGTTGGAGGTGGCATCAGGAGCATGCTGAAGGCTCAGTACTACCCGCAGTAAGTTGGCTACCCGCTTGGCCATATCTAGAGAGAAAAACCAGAGTGAGTGCTGAGAACGTGGCACTGGTGTGGGGTGAAATAGCCATGAATGAGCAGAGCCCACATGCTTACCAGACTGAGCCAGGCGATCCTTGGCATTGTGACATGGAATCTGCTCTATTCGGTTGCACAGTGAAGTCACTTTGGTATGTAAGTGCTCTAGTTCATAACCTGAGCAATCCACCTACAGGAAAAGAGAAACCAGTAAGGACAAAAGGAACTCTTAACTCACATGCCTTTAATCTCAGCACCTCATTGCATCTCTGAGTTTGAAGCCAGCCTGGTCTACAAAATGAGTTCCAAGACAGCAGAGCTATAAACAGAAACCCTGTCTCAAAAAACAAAAACGAAACACTACCACCGCCAAAACAAAAAACCCCATGTATACCTCAATCCCACTCACAGATTACACAAAATCCTAATGACAAGGATAGGAGGGGGAGAAAATCCACGTGACCACCATATTATCTAATTGCTAAGGACAAGGCACTAACAGTAAACATAAGGGAAAGGACACTGAGCCTTGGGCTGCACAAGTCTTGAGATCATGATTCACAAACCACATAGTTTTTACACAACACCAAAAAACTTAGGGTAAATCTGGTTCAGAGATACAATATAACACTCAGAGACATGTAATAAGAGGTGATATTTAATTTACGTCTCCTTATTCTAAGGTCCTAGCCATTTCTAAAACAGTGCAGGACTTACTCTTTTATATACTCTCCTGATCCATCCCCATGGTTCCAATTATAGTCAATATATTGATTTCTAGGTCCTTAGTTCTAGCCCAATACACCAACCTTCCATCCTGTGCCACACCCTTTACTGAAGCTTGGACCACCATTACTTCTCACCTCAAACACTTTAGGTGCTTAGCCACACTACTGTGTCACACTCTATAATCATTTGGTTTTGAGATACAGTCTTGATGTGTAGCTCTAGCTGGCCTAGAATTCACTGTGTATCCCAGGCTGGTCTCAGAGTTGCCATTACCCTCTTTCTTACCATGCCAAATTACAGGCCTGTAGCATCACCCCTGGCTCAGAGACCTTAGAAACAAATCAGATTGACTGGTCTCCCACCACCTGCTCTTCCTAAGGTTATTCAATATGCTTATTCAGTGCCTGTGAATGCATGCCATGGAAACATGTATCAAAGGAGGTCTCCTTTTACCGTCTGAGTTTTGGAGATTGAACTCAGGTCATCAAACTTGACTATAAGCGCTCTAGACCTCACTTTGAAGAGGGCTTGCAGATAATTCACTGATTTATCCCTAGACACGAACTACTCTTTTCATGAATTTCACAGACAAGAAAACCTTGAAGAATAATAAGCTGTGGAAATAAAGAAACTGGATGTCTGTGTCAGAGCAGGAGAACCTTCTTTAGAGAGACCATTTGTAAGCTGAGACCTTCCTGAAAACATGGTCGAGCTTTCCAGGTAAAGGAAACAGCCGAGCCCTGTAAGGTGCAAAGCATTTATATGCAACACACTCGGTAAAGAGGAAAACAGCAAAACAGAACTGGGAAGTTAAAGATATTATTTTGTGCATGATGTGTGAGGGTAGAAGAGAATATTGGACATCCTGGATTGGATAATGTCTGTGAGCCACCATGTGGGTACTAAGACTTGGACCTCTGCACGTACAGCAAGTGATTTTAACCACTGAGCCATCTCTCCAGCCCTAGACTGGATTGTAAGTTAGGACTGATTGTGTTTCATTAGGTTATGAATATTGATATTGAGCTACCCTGTGACTAGCAATATAATCAACAATCCATGGCAAGTCTTTTCCTTTACTCTGTAGTATTGCTGGCTTACTCAGATGTCTTTCCCCACTGAATCAATACTTTAGTAAGGAAAAAACATGCTGTTTACCCTGATAGCTCCCAAATCCACAGTACTTGGTATATTTTGGGTTAATGACTATGTTGCATAAATGAACTGAATCAACTAATGTAATCTATGCACTGACTACTCTACACAATCTTCCTGGGGAAAGAACCTTTATGAAAACCCTGTTGGATACATACTATAATCTATGCACTGAAGTTACTGAGTCAATTTGGGAAACCTAATAGTTTGACCTGAGAAGCTTGAGCTCTGAACTTCTATACTCAACAGAAAAGGTCTCCCCCAAACTTAAATGTAGAAATGTGAAAAAAATACAGCATGGTTTGGCAGGTTCAAAAAACGTAGCCTGTGTTTTGGGAGTAAGAGAGAGTGTAACTCACTTTCGAGGTGAAAGAAGCAGAGCTAGCCACTGAGGTGGTTCAGCAGCTAACGGTGCTTGCTGCCAAGCTGGACGACTCAGGTTGACTCCCAGAAGAGACTCCACTTCTACAACTTGTCTAGGAACCTGCACATCTGTGCTATGGTGTGTATAACCCTACTACTCCCAATAAGTATACTAAAAAGGGCCAACCTGGGCTATATACAGTGAGTCCTGGCTGGCTCAGGTTATAGGGTAAAGTACAAACAACCAACTCCAAAGTCCCATGTTTAATGAATTTAACACAGCTTAGACTGGCCTCTAACCCCTGATCCTTCTGCCTCATTTCCCCAATGCTAGGATTGTATGTGTGCTGCCATGGTTTCTTTCTTTCGTTTTGAACATAGTCTGGCTGTCCTGGAACTCACAGATATATGCTGCCTCTGCCTCTCAAGTATGGGGGTTAAAAGTATGGCCCTTTGAAGTCCCTGCTTCAAGTGCCAATGAAAAGAAAAGCTAGGCAGTGGCTTAAGGAATTTTAGGTACCTGTTGAATACGGTGGAGCATTTCAATTACTCGAATATAATCCAGGTAAACGAGCCCAGATGTTTCCCAGTCCTGGATTAGGCTGCTGCGTTCTGGAGGTGCCAGATCTTCTAAGAATCCTTTCAGGTAGTCATAGTTTTCATTAATTATGGCATCTGAAGAAATAAAACATTGACTTTAGTGTACAACAGTCACAACAGTGTAGAAGACCAGACATAAATCTCAGGCAGGCAGGAAGGCCAAAGAATGCTGTTTTTCAAAATTTCAAGGCTGAAAAAGGTACAGGTGAGGAACTCCTGGCTTCGGGCTGCAGAGCAACGATTTCTGGTGTCCTTGGCTAACATTTTCACAAGTGAGCAGAGCTTAGTGAACAGTAACAACGTTTGTGGCAGGTGTAACTACAACAGTGCTATCTTTCCCACCTCATAGACCCTTGCCTAGAACAAGCCTCTTCGCTGTGTTTCGGTGAAACATCAAACTAAGCCTGCCATGTCCTGAACTGAATACTATCTCTGCTTGAACTACCAATGAGGACTCATAGGTTAGAAAAATATGGGGTAATTCAGGAGATGTAGGCCTTTGCACTCACCAGAAGCTAGGTGCCGAATGACTAGTTTGTGGCAACGGTTCCAGTGACCAGCTTTAAATAAATATAGGGCCTCCAAGTGCTTATTGGATTCCATGTGTGCTCGAACTGCTTTGGCCTCATGAATCCACTCAGCAGGCACACAAAGCTTCTGTGTAAGGAAAGTCTCTTTAGCCCATGACTCAGGGGTCTCTGACAGTTGGCAGTGGCGGGTCAGCAGCTCTCGAACAGCCTTCTCACGCATGCTATGGGGAAGACAGAAACCGGAATAAGCATCACCCTTGGTCTGGAGAAGGATGTGGTGGACAGCTGAGATGGTCCCCTGGGGAGTCACTTGAATGGGCACTCTTGTCTTGAGAGGACCACTTCAAACTTAAACCACAAAGTCAGTTATGATAATCTCAGATATTATTGTTTCTAATTATGTGTAAATGTGTGTGTTGGTAAGTGTGTGCACATGAATATAGGTTCCTTTGAAGGTCACAGGTGTTGGATCTTCAGAGGTGGAGTTACCACAGGCAGTTGTGAGTAACCCAACACAGGGGCTAAGAACTGAACTTGATCCCATGTTAAAGGAGCAAGTGCTCTTAACTGATGAGCCATCTCTCCCTTTGAGATTTATCACATGGCTGTATCTAACAGATGTTCTAAGCCAGTGGTTCTCAACCTTCCTAACACTGCAACACTTTAACACATGCTATAACTCCTCAACCATAAAATTAATTTTGTTGCTGCTTCATAATGTTTCTACTGTTATGAACCATAATATAAATATCTGTGTTTTCTGATAGTCTTTGGTGACCCTGTGAAAGGGTCCTTTGACTCCCAAAGGGATTGAGAGCCACAGATTGAGAACCACTGTAAGCAGTCACTTACTGAATTGGACCTGAAGAGGAATTCTTAGGTACTGCCCTGAGGTGCTGGATATTCCCAGTGGGTTCAATGACTTACTCACCCTGAGTTGTCAATGTGCAGGAAGACAAAGATGGCCCACTCCCAGAGTCCTTCACTTTCCAGTTGGCCAGCATAACTGGCCTGTAGCACACCCTCACACTGTTCTGAGAGATGGGTATAGTTAAGAGCACGTAGCACTTCCCAAAGGTGCCAGCTTAGGCGGTAGTCCAAAGGATCTGCAGTTATGCTTCGGGGTTCCAATAGCTGATTGAGATCATAGTGTCTGAGAAGAAGAAAGTATTCAGTCAGGATACTCAGCTGGCAGGTCACCTGTACTGAACAGGCTAACTGTTCTGTGTCTCAGGAGACAATAAAAGAATCAGAGGGCAAAGTATTAGAGTCTTATCAGTAGCCCCTACACTGAAATACCAGATACCTCTCAGAAAAGTGTCATCTAACAGGTTTGTTGGAATGGTTTAACATATGTATTTTACCATTCCAGCATATGAACTTTTACAATTTCCATTCTTCCTATTCTTTATTATTATAGTATCTGCTACTTTATTTTCTTTTGGTTTTTCAAAACGGTTTCTCCATATAGCTCTGGCTGTCCTCAAACTCACTGAGATTTGCCTGCCTCTGATTCCCAAGTGCTGGGGTTTAAAGGTACACACCACTACCACCACCCGGCTTAATACTTCTAACCTATTAGAAGTGAAATTGCTGGGCAGTGGTAGCGCATGTCTTTAATCCCAGTACTTGAGAGTCAGAGGGAAACAGATCTCAGTGAGTTTGAGGGCCAGCCTGGTCTACATACAGAACTAGTTCCAAAACAAACAGGGCCGTTACACAGAGAAACCATGTCTCAAAAAACCAAAAGGAAAGAAAAAAGCAAGAAACAAATCAAACAAAACAAAAAGACTTCTGGACTGGCAAGATGGCTCTGGGCTATTGCTCTTATTACTTCCAAGTCTGAATTTAATCCTAGGACCCATATAGTGGAAAGACTGAATGAATGGGCTCTCTTAAGGTGTCCTCTAACTCACATATGTGCAAACATGCAAATGAACTGAACCAAAAACCCTTCTCACTTGTTAAGAAAAAAAAATATAGGTGGGGGGTCATGGTACTTGCCTTTAATCCCCGCACTCAGGAAGCAGAGGCAGGAGTTCAAGGCCAGGCTGGTCTACAGACTGAGTTCTAGGACAGCCAAGGCTACACAGAGAAATCTTGTCTCAGGAAAACAAAAACCACAATTCATTATCAATTTATATATATCTCCAACCAGAATATATAAAAATGTATCACAACCCAGAAAGCACTAAGGAAAAAAATAGCTAAGGGGGCAGGAGATAGCTCAGAGCTTAGGGACACCTACTGCTTTTGCAATAAACTGGAAATTCAGTTCCCAACACCCAGCTCTCAACCCATAGCGCTAGTTCTTGGTACTCTGCCACCCTCTTCAGACCGTTAATGGCACCAAACACTTGAGTGCTACATTCATACATGTAGCCAAAAAAGGTCACATACATAAAATACGGTAATTAAATGGTAATAAAATTGTAGGCCAGCCTGGTCTACAAGTGGGTTCAGGACAGCCAGGGCTAAAGAGATCCTGTCTCAAAAACAAACCACAAAAACAAAAAAACAAAAAAACAAAAAAACAAAAAACCCCTAAAAACCAACACAACAAAACAAAAAAATCGAGAAGATCTGAATAGATATGTTAACAAAATCCAGATACCACAATTTTTTTTTTTTGTTTTTGTTTTTTCCAAGACAGGGTTTCTCTGTTTCACTCTGTAGACCAGGCTGTCCTGGAACTCAGAAATCTGCCTGCCTCCGCCTCCCAAGTGCTGGGATTACAGACGTGCGTCATCACTGCCCGGACAGATACCACAACTGTAACTAATTCTATTTTATAACACTCAGTATTAAAGCATCTTGAAGAGTAGAAAATAAGCTGTGACCTGTTAGCTGTGACCAGATGAAAGAAAACCAAAAATCCTAGTTATGTCTAAGATAAAGTAAAAAAAGCATCAAAATAACTTATACAATTTCATGAGTTAATTTATTACTGTTAGATAAGCCATTCTCCACCCCCACATTTTAATTTTGTTTTGTTTATTTGAGACAGGATTTCTCTGTATAACAGAGCCCTGGCTGTTCTGAACTCCATCTGTACACCAGACTGGCCTTGAACTCACAGATGCACTTCTCTTTCTTATTAAGAACTTATTTCATGGAGGCACAATATTATAATTCTAACTCATGGGAGAATGAATTCTAGGCCAGTCTACTTAGAAACCCAATCTCAAACTACCAAAATAAAGAAAAATATATAACATATACAACAAACAGAGTGCTTCTACATACCATACCAAATTCTGAAGAGGTCATCCAGCAATAATAGACTTTATACATCACCAGTGAGAATGTGAAATTAACAGTCTTGTTATATTCCCCAGGGGACTGAAAATTTTGGGCTTTTGTGAACCACTCTCACCTCAGTCTCCCAAGTAGCTGTGACAAAGACCTGGCTTAACGCAGAGAGTTTCTAACAGTCAAACCAACAATATCTACCCACCAGCAAATCAGTATGCAAATTATGCAAAAATCTGCAATGCCAAAACAATTATCTACCCCAAACCAACTTCTGCTGTTCACATTGACATGGATAAATGTAACTATCATGCTGAGTGAAAAGAAGTCAGGCACGAAAGAATACAAATGATTTCAACTATGTAAATTCCTGAAACAACAATATTAGTATATAGTAACAATCCTTTCCTAAAAACTTAGAATGAGGATTAATCCCTAATGGAATTAGGAAGTTTCTGTAGTGACAGTGTGTGTGCGCCGTGTTGACAGTTTGCTGTGAAAATTCCTACCCCACTGCATCCTGATTTATTTCAATTATGTTGACTGAAGTGATTATCATCCTGGGCCTAGTTTACCTGTCACTGTAGAGTTTTAGAAGATGAAAGCAAACATCTTGAAGTGGTCTCCGGGAATCTTTTTCTTCCTCTACCATACAGCCACAGCCCTCCAGGTAAGAAGGAAGAGGGGAGCAGGCATATTTATCGCCCTCAGAAGTATTCTGAAAAGGAAGAATTTGAAAAAGCATTTTAACAGTTCTTTTCTTTTTTCTTTTTTTAAAAAAAGATTTATTTACTTATTTTATGTTTGTGAGTACACTGTAGCTGTTTTCAGATACACCAGAAGAGGGCATCGGATCCTATTACAGATGGTTGTGAGCCACCATGTGGTTGCTGGGAATTGAACTCAGGACCTCTGGAAGAGCAGTCAGTACTCTTAACCCCTGAGCCATCTCTCCAGCCCTTAATAGTTCTTTTCAATCAGTAGTATCATGTCTCACCTGTATAGACAAGGTCTCTCTCTATCAGTGGTCCTCAGCCTTCTAATGCTGAAACCCTTTAATACAGCTCCTCATGCTGTGGTGACCCTAACTATAAAGTTATTTTCGTTGTCATCTCATAACTGCTATTTTGCTACTGTTATGAATTGCAATGTAAATATCTGTGTTTTCTCATGGTCTTAGGTGCCCCCTATGAAAGGGTTGTTTGACCTCCAAAGGAGTCATGACCTACAGGCTATTCTATGTAGTCCTGGAACTTATCAACTAGGTTTGCCTAGAACTCACAGAGATCCACCTGCTTGCAATCACTGGAAGTAAAGGAGTGCACCACATCTGGCTCAAGACAACTTTTTAACTTTAATAATGACAAGAGATATGAGATATGACAATGAAGAATTTCAGCTTAAATGTTAATGAGGGGCAAATTAAACCTGATGTCATGCTTAAGCAATTCCCAAAGGGATAAAAGCTAGTCTTAGAAATGAAAAAGTCACTTCATATAGAAGCAGAAAAAAAAAAAAACATTAAGAAAATTCATGACTTCTTTAAATGGAATAAAAGCAAACAGTGGATAGACTGATGGTGTTGCCCTTTAATCCCAGCACTTGGGAGGCAGAGGCAGGAAGGGCAGGCAGATTTTTGAGTTCGAGGCTAGTCTGGTCTAAAGAAAGAGTTCCAGGACAGTCCAGGTCTACACAGAGACCATGTCTCAAACACTCCCTACAAAGGAAATAAAGAAAAAAGAGAACAACACCCCTCCTTGGAAAAGAAGGTAAATGGTAGGAGAAGTTGAAGAGGAGCCCTGTCTAGAGGCAAGCAAGATAAAGGATAAAGTTTTATTGCTTTGAAACAGGGCAGTCAGCATAAGTATTGTATTACTTGATTTTTTTTTCTATGACTTTAAAAAAAAAATTTGCTTTTTTGAGACAAGAGTTTCATCATGTAGCCCTAGATGGCCTCTTATCTCCCAAGTGCTGAGATTAAAGGCGTGCCTCCCATACCCAACTTGCAGGACTTCTCTTGAAAGACAAAACACCTACTAGAGTTCTCACCTGGCTCTTCTGAATATACACATACCTGAAATGCTTCTTCATACATACTGAGAGCCCTGGAAATGGAGGCTGTTGGTGGAAGCAAATACCAAAGATGGATAGCAAGTGTTCGTTTCCAGTCTAGCTGGGAGCACACATTGATTTGTTTCTGTTCTGAGAGCTGCCACACCTGCAAGAGATAAGAGCATTACCATGTCAATTACTCCATTATTGGTAAAATGAAGAGTCGTGGCTATTAAAAAGAACAATACATTGGAAAACTGTGCAAATATGAATTTATACATCAATATAGATTTTAAAATGTCTGAGGAAACAATTATACATTGTTTTTACTATGTAAATATTACTTTGATATAGGATAGCTTTTTTGTATTTATTTTTTGTATGTGAGCACATGCATGCCATAGTGTGTGAAGATCAGAAGTTTGTTAGAGGTGGTTACAGGGACTGACTGACTGACCAGGTTTCAAGTTTGACAGCAAGTGATTTTCTTTACCTGCTGGGCCATCTTGCCAGCCCCAATTTTATTTCAAGTTTTATATTAATAAAGTATTTTTAGCCAGTGGCTGAATGGGTAAAGCCTGAGGACCTGTTTGACCCCAAGACCCATTTGGTAGGAGCTAGTCAACTCTGGCAAGTTATCCTTCGTTCTTCATACACATGCCATAGTGTATACACACTTGCATGTATAAGCATAAACAAATGTAATAATTTTTTCTTAAAATTGTTTTTTGAGATAGGGTCTCGTAAGTAGCCCTGGCTGTCCTGGACCTCTCTAGACCACGTTAGTCTTGAATCTGGTCTAGATCTAAGAGATCACCTGAATCTTATCTCCCATGTATGCCACCATGCCCAGCTAACTGACATTTTAAGTTGAAAATCTATCTAGAAACAAGGCCAAACTGTCAGTTATATTAATAGTGTAAAATTTACAAGAAAATTAGTATGACATTACCGGTTTTCCAGCTAACAGGGCAAATATGCGCAACCGCTCATCCTGGATGAAGGAGTCAGCCTGGAGCTGATGCCAATCAGCCAGCTGCATGGAGAGCAGCTCCCGCACTGACTGGCTTCCCACCAACTGAGACAAAAGAAGGGCAAGGCGATGATCACCTGTAAGAGAGAAACAGGTTTTCTGATGAGGAGGACTAAGGATCCACAGACCTAATGAAACACAGGCCATTACCATCTTCTTCCAGGCCTTGGGAGGAAAGACTCAGCAGTTAAAGGAATATGCCAATGTTATATATTAAAAAACTGCTAAGAACTGGGCAGTGGTGGCACACACCTTTAATCCCAGCATTTGGGAGGCAGAAGCAGGTGGATCTCAGTCTGTTTCTCATACAGGGTTTCTGTCCTGGCGCGACTTTTTTTCAGGGAGCTATCTTACTGGCAAGGATACTCACCACTATACTATGAGGACAACCTGGACAGCAACTTTGAACCATCTGCATGTATATGTTGCTCTATATGCATACATTTGTGCATAATCTATGCATTACAAGGATAACCACCTAAGTACAGATCACACATTTAAAAGTTTACAGTGACTAAGTCTTAGAATTTGGGTGCTTTTGTCCTATTGCTTTCGACTTAGTTGCATTTTTTTAAATTTTTTGCTACAAATCCATATAATAAGATCAACACAATTTTAATTAAACAATATTTAGAGTTCCAGAGAATTGTTTAGGAAAACAAGACACGGTCTCTAGAGGAACCAACAATCTTTCTTGGATATATTTAGAAGGCAACTTACAATTGAGAGGCAGGGATAATGTGGGGGAAGTAGGTAGTGGTAGAGAGAGGATTTCATTCCTACCTGACTGCTGTGCCAGACAACAGGCCTCACTAATCCTACTGCCCGTGAGGTAGCTGAAGACAGCCTCGATGGGACTGTCTCTGCGGGTTAAGGAGACTTCCTCTTCAATCTGAGGTGCAGCAGTATGGGACAGCCAGCCGGAAAAAGCTCTTCTTCGCTCTAGCGTTTGAATGTATTCGCTGGGCTCATCCAGCTGGCTGTCAAGCTCCTTTAGGTGGCCCCATAGTGCCTCACATAATGTCCATGTCAGGCTCCAGTGCTTCACAACTAAGTAAGTACAAAAACAATGATTTAAAGTTTGGCAATAATTCTTGAGAGGCCATCATTAACTGTGGTGCAAAATATATCAGCACACACACACAAAAACCCAAAACACCCCACTCATTCAAGTTCGTGAGCTCAATTTGTTCATCTCAATTTATAAGCTGCACAAGTATAAGGTATATTTGCTCACTCCATGTACCTGTGATACTTAGATAACAACCAACCCAATGCTCCTTTAAACAAATTTTCTTAGTCTAATTACGGCTAATAACTGTGATGGTCAAGAACAGATTCTCTAATTTGACCAAATTTTCCTACAAAATGCATTTAAAAATTATTTTATGTGTATGAGTAGTATGTATGTATGTATGTATTATGTCTGTCTGTCTGTCTATGCACCATGTATGTGCAATATGTCCACAGAAGTGCTAAGAGGGAATTAGTTGGAGTTAAAGATGGTCATGAGTCTCCATATAGGTGCTGGAAATCATATACCATCTGCACTTCACTCTCCAACAACAGCAGCAGAGTCCTTTAGCATTCATTCTCAGAGACATCTGGTAGAAATACAGCCACTGCTAGGGCTGTTGTACTGCAAGTTGACATTTGAGTGGCACACACCCCCCCACACCCCACACCCACCCACACTCACCCCAAGCACACACAAATTGAATATAATGTTGGGTCTGCCATATGAAGGTGCCAAAACATTAGAGAACAGATAGCTGTTTAAGAAGAGGCGCCAGCAAAACTGCATGCTCCGGCGTTGGAGACTGAAGACGGAGTCCTATACCTCACTTTGAATCTAACCAACTCAAATTAATCCAAGACTAAATTTAAGACCTGAGAATTTAAGTTGAAACAGGAAAACACCGGTTAAATGCTAAGATACAGGCCTAGGCAATGCCTTCTTGCAGAATACTGTAATAAACAGCAAGTTGTTGTTATTATTATATATACATACTCAAGAACTGTAAAAAAATTACTGGTGAAAAGACAGATTATGAAATGGGAGGAAATCTTTGCAATCTGTTTAAAGGGAATTAATATCTAGAATAAACGATAACAACAACTAAAACAAAACCTAAACAAACAAGCAAATGAATAAGTGGTTAAGCAAATGAACCAACACTTTCCAAATGAAGTACAAATCTTCAGCCACCAGAAAAATGCAAATCAAACTCCCTTGAGATTGCTTTTCACTCTAGGTGGAATGATTAACATTAAGAAAAAATAAAAACCAAACTACTCAAAAATTAACAAGTATTGATTGACACTGTTTGGAGAAAAAGGAATTTTTTTGTATGTTGTTGTTGGATATATAAATTAGTCCAGTCACCATGGTAACAAGTATGGAGGTTCCTGAAAAAATTGAAAGGTTTAAGTTTTAGCTATATCACTTCTTACCCCAAAGAATGAAAGTCAACTTGTAAAAGAGATACCCGAACGCTGTGACTGTAGCTTGATTTCCAACTGACAAGTTAGGGAATCACCCTTGATCTTACAAGCTTTATCAACAGAGGGCTGGATAGAGAAAGTGGAGTCTATATTACATGGTGGGGGTTTACTGAGCCATAAAAAATTAAGCAATGGCACTGGCAGGTAAACAGATGGTAAGCAAAGTAAGTCAGACTCCAAGCAAAACAAAATAAAACTGGTATTCCAAGTCTTCCTTTATAAGTGAAATTTAGGGAACAACAAAGTTAAAAAAAAGACAAGCTGTGTTGAAGTGGGCTACACAAAGCAAGCCTGTCTCAAAAAACAAAAACAAACAAAAAGAGAGACTGACGGACCCACATAATGAGTAAAAGGAGACCAGTGAGGATATGGAAGAGATAAAGGGAAATAAAAGGGGGTATTATTAAACTATGTTTACATACAGATACACAAACACACACACCATTGTTAGCACATGCCAATAACAATAAAGGGCAAATAACTGCACAGCTCCTGACACACTGACAGCTATAAATCTAACCTCCTGCACATAACAAGAAGCATGGTTACTAAATGTCTTAGTTATTTGTTAGTTAAAGGGTTTCCTTTCAGTTACTCTCATGTTAGTATTGTTTTTTTAAATCTAATTACAGGCAATTAAGTCAGTAAAATTTTAGAGGGGAAATTTTTTTTTCTTTTCATAAAGATGATTTGCAAAATACATAGTTAAATATCTTGGTTTGAAATAAAAGGAATACAATTACCAAAATCTGAGGGTTTTGACTAGCTGTGGGTCTTTGAGGAAGTATTTATAAATTACAAACCATAAGAATGATTAAGAACAGTAACTCATAATTTCTTTCTTCTTGTCCCAGGTGAACTGCAGCAATGTGTAAGCACAGGAAGTCACCTGATACCCTTAAGGAAATACATCCTCCTAGGAACACGTGCTACTATTAGCCTGACTCCTGGGACAACGGCTAGCAGCACGAGGTGTACTTACTTGGTAGTTCCAGTAAATCTCTGGGCGATTCCTTAACCCAATCTGCATAATCATGAATGACTGAAACCCCAGGATTGGGGACAATGAGAGGACACAGCTCATCTACATGGACAGTGCTATGTTTTAATTTGAGCTCTAGAGGTGTCTGGTATAACTGCAGATCTTCATCCAATTTCCTCTGTCTTAAGCCGAGTTTTTCCAAATGAACTTTGAATGGGGATTCAGATAGACTAGAAGAAACAATAGATGGGGAAGAAAATGAAGACAGCTGAAATTTCCCTACAACCAACCTATGCTTTATTTCTGTCTTCCAACAGAAAAGGCATTTCACTGCTATGTTTGTTTTCTGAGACAGAGTTTCATGTAGCCCAGGCTGGTCTTGAACATGTAACTAAGGATCACATTCAATCTCTCATCTTCCTGCCTCTAGATGCCTCCAAAACGATGGCATTACAGGCTTGTAGGCACGGGCCTACTATACTGGGTTTATGCTGTGCTGGGAATGACACGCAGAGCCTCATGCATACTATGCAAACACTCTACCAACTGAGCTACACTCACAACCCTCAGAGCCTAATTCTATTTTTACAAATGATTGTTTGTGACTTATTTTTATGTGTTGTGTTTATATGTTGTGGTTAGGGGCCTATGATGACTGTAGAATCCAGAAACAGGTGTCAGATACCCTGGAGTGAGAGTTACAAGAGGTTATGAGCTGCCCACTGTGGGTGCTGGGAACCAAACTTGGGTCCTCTGGAAGACTAGGAAATATTCTTAAGTTAGCCATCTATACAGTGTCAGCTTCTTAAATCTTAGATTAATGAGGTCTATTAAAATAGTAAGAACTTTATATTTTTCAACATGTGGAAAGTTATTGAACAATAATTTTCAAGTGACCAAAGCTGATGTTTATAAAATCATGTATGAGTAATGATACAAAGTATAAGATAACCATTACATTTTAATGTAACAAAGCACAGCTCAGTGTACAAGTATGGGAGTCAGTACTTACTTGTTTCACTACTTATTTGGATACTACAAAATTTAAACATCCAAAGTTATATGTAGAATGCCTAGTTTGCAAATACTTAGATGTCAAAAGTTATGAAGGTAAGTTTATACATGTTAAATATTTTGAGATACATCTCATAACCCTAAACTTGATATATAGCCAAGAAAGACCATGAATTTCTGATTCTCCAGCCTTTATCTCCTAAGTGACTACATTATATGTGTGTACCAACACATATGGCCAGATTCTAAATTACTTAATTCCTTTGTTTTTATCTGTTTTAAATTGATGTGCTAGCGATTGAAGTGAGGGACTCGGGCATGCTAGGAAGTGCAGTTCTACTGGGCTGTATTAGCACTTGAGTTTCGAAAATAGGTTCTTGCTATATAATGTAGATTGGCCTCCAACTTGTGATTTCTTCTGCCTGTCTCTAGTGCTGGGATTATAGATATGTACCACCATGCCCATATAGGCTACAAATTTAGATGAACATGAAGTCAGTCTGAACTTGATACAATTTTAAAAACTGATATTAATAATCTCCAAAATAATATAATACCACAATCTAGAGTCAATCAGTAAATTTAGAATGGATTTTCCTGAGATGTTCATGAAACTGATGATCTTTATTTTTCCAAAATCAATTAAAAATTAATAAAGTAATATTCATTTAATCCATAGTAAATATACATAAACTTATTAGGATTAGAAAAAAATACATAAGAAAACTGTACATATTTGGTGTAAACGCAATACACTTTGTATGGTAATTACCAGAGGACTTAATTGTAGGGACTACATAGGAACATATATGATACTACGTATACAACATACATGAAATACTTATACTTGGATTAAAATTTTATATATAGAGATCAAAAAGCAGAGTGCTGATCTTGGGTTTCTTGGTAAGAAAACAGCCCCAATTACATTGTGGACATTCCCCCAAAGCATCAAGAAACATAACTCACGATTTAACAGCTACTGGGTTGGGCAGGAATCCATATTCCACAGAATCGGCAACCTGATGATTTTCCAGTTCATGAGAGCCATGTAGTTGTTCTCCACTATTAGCAAGAGTCCAGTTGGGACCCCAACCAACCCGAAATGAACGTCCCATGAATAGGGCCATGTCCATCAAGAGTTTCCCCTTGCCATATGTAATGGATTTTTCAAGAGGGACTAGGCCTGGTTGCCTTCGTATCCCCACTGTTTTTAGCTGAACCTCAGGGGCTGGGCTGGGCACTGTGAACACAGTGGCCAGGGGCAGAGGGACAGACCAGGGGGATGTGGATGGGACGTTCATGAGAGATGATGTCCTGGGAGTGCGACATTCTTGCATGGAGGCACTTGGTGAAAGAAAAGTTCCACTTGCAAATTTTGATTGTAGCAACCCACCAACTGAAACAAAGAGGAAAAGGCGCTTAACAACACAGTTTGTTTCTTCACTAACAATAAAAATAACTAAGAATGAAGATACTCAGACAAATTTTACAATAATCACCTTTCTTTGGCGACAAGGTCACTACGTAGCCTAAGTACTAGAACTTATGAAGACCAGGCTAGCCTCAGAGATCCACCTGATTTTTCCTCCTGAGTGCTAGGATCAAAGATGTGCATCACACCTGGCTAATAATTATCTTTTTTTGTTGTTGTTGTTGTTTTTCCAGATAAGAGTTCCCTGTGTAGCCTGGTTGTCTTGGAACTCACTATATAGACCTGGTGGGCCTTGACCTTTGACTCCCAAGTGCTAAGATTAAAGGAGTGTGCCACAATATTTACTTAAAAAGATTTTAAATTATATGTATGTTTGTGGGTGTGTCAACAGGACTGTAGCTGCCTGTGGATGCCAGGTGTCCAATTCTCCTGAACCTGGAGTTACAGGTGATTGTAAGCTGCCTGATATGGGTGCTGGGAATCAAACTTGGGCTTTCTTCAAGAGCAGTATGAGCTCTCTCTCTACCACTGAGCCATCTCTCTAGTACACAATAATTATCCTTTCAGCTATGAAATTAATGCAAGAATTTTAATGATTTTATAAAGGAAAAACAAAATCAAGAATCTCTGAGGATTACGTTAATAAGAATATTAAAGACAATTATGTGTACACTTCTCTTTTCAGTAACATTGATCAGGAAGCATTATTACCATTACTCAAATTTTAAAACCGAGAAAACTTGGCTTAGAGAAGGGGCCTAAGTCCACAGTGCTACCAAGTGGCGAGACTGGGTGATGTGCCTGGGTAGAACCCTTTTTTTTCCCTTAGTTATTTTCTTTATTTACATTTCAAATGTTATCCCCTTTCCCGGTTCTTCCCCCCCCCACTCCCAGAAACCCCCATCCCATCCCCCCTCCCCCTGCTTCTATGAGGGTGTTCCTCCACCCACCCACCCACTCCTGCCTCCACCCTCAATTCCCCTACACTGGGGCATCTATCCAGCCTTCATAGGACCAAGGACCTCTCCTCCCATTGATGCCTGACATGTGTACTCCTTGGTTGGTGGCTTAGTCCCTGGGAGCTCTGGGGGTTCTGGTTGGTTGATACTGTTCTTCTTGTGGGGTTGCAAACTCCTTCAGTCCAATGGATGGCTGTGAGCATCTGTCTCTGTATTTGTCAGGCTCTGGCAGAGCCTCTCAGGAGACAGCTCTAACAGACTCCAGTCAGCAAGCACTTTTTGGCATCCACAATAGTGTCTGGATTTGGAGATTGTATGCGGGACAGATCCCCAGGTGGGGCAGTCTCTGGATGGCCTTTCCTTCAGTCTCTGCTCTACACTTTGTCTCCATCTTTGCTCCCATGAGTATTTTGTTCCCCTTCCTAAGAAGGACCGAAGAATTCGCACTTTAGTCTTTCTTCGTTTTTTAAGGGTCATATCCTCACTGAAATCATATATACAATAAAACTATTTTAAAAATGATATGATGGATGCAACTGGAGACAATAATATACAGCAAATTAGATTAGTTCCAGAAATCCAAATATTGTATGTTTTCTCTTATTTATGGATCTTGGATATTACAGATTTCCTAATATTATTTATGTACTAATGACATGAAAGCAGAAGAAAAATTGTCTGGGGACCAAGAGGCAGGAAAGGGCAAAGTAAGTGGCTAAGAGGGGATGGAGACTATGCTAAAAGGACATTATAATGGCTAGAGAAGGTGGCTCAGCAGTTACAAGCATTCCTTGCTCTTGCAGAGAATCTGAGTTTGGTACCCAGTGCACACATGGGGGCTCACAACCAACTATAACTTCACTTTCAAGAAATTTGACACTCTTTTCTGACCTCTGTAGGCACTGCATATACCTGTTACACATACACGCATACAGACAAAAAAAAATTCAGTAACATAGATAAATCTAAAAATCTTGATATTATATTTACATAAATACAGCCTTATGTATAAGTAAAATACTAAACCAGCTGAGTGATGGTGGCACGTCTTTAATCTCAGCACTCTGGAGGCAGAGGCAGGCAGTGAATTTGGGGCCACCCTCATCTACACATTGAGTTCCAGGACAGCCAGGGCTACGTAGAGAAACCCTGTCTTGAAAAACCCAACAACAAAAAAACCAAAACAAACAAAAAAACCCAACAAGATAAAACCACAAAAAATTCAATACAGATCAAAACTGAAGTTCTGACATCATAATGTTCAGTGCTAGTTCTGAGGAAATGTTATTATGGGATGCTTTAACAAGCTAAAGTAATTTTTTCCTTGGGACAGAGAGATGGCTCATAGCTTAAGAACATAGTCTGCTCTTCCAGATGACCTGAGTTTAATTCTCATCAACTACGTAGCAGCTTACAATGCCTGCAACTCCAATTCCAAGTAATTAGACATGCACCCCAGTCTGTAGGCACAGGCACACAAGTGATGCAGAAATATATACAGGAAAAAGCATCTATATATACAACATAAAAAAAAATTCTTTTTGAGATTAAATCTTGCTAAGATGTCATGCTCATCCTGAACTCTAAATCCTCTTTCCCTAGGGCCCCAAGTGCTGAGATGAAAAGAAATACCCCAGAGTGCAGGCTATTAAAAGTCAAGTTTACTGTGAGTACAAATATCTAACATGTTTTAGAGATAGCATCTAACATGCTGAACTCAATGGGTCAGAGATTATGTGAGCTACCATGCCCCTCAATCATTTTAGTTTTTAGAGAGAGAGAGAGAGAGAGAGAGAGAGAGAGAGAGAGAGAATATATGAATGTGTATGTGAACATAAGGAGCAGTAAGAGGACAACTGTAGGGAGTTGGTTCACTCTGTCTACAATGTGGGTCCTAGGAATCAAACTTACATCTTTACCTGCTGAGTCTTCTTGCTGGCCCCTATTTACCTTTTAAGAAAACTAACAAAATTTCCAGTGGTAGTTCTTTAGCTTTCAGGATATTTTGAATTATAATTGTCTAAATTCTCACTGATACCAATACTCCATAATCTTTTTATTTTTTGAGATTTTTCAAGAAAAAAAAATTGTGTGTTTCTGCCTGCGTGACTGTGCACCATGTGTAGGCAGTATCTGAGGCCAGAAGAGGGCACTGTATACTATGGACTAGAGTCACAGATGGCGTTGAGAATTGAACCCAGACTCACTGGAGAACAATCAACACTCTTAACTGCTAGGCCATCATCTCTCCAGCCAGTACTCTACAAAGTATCCTCAACAATTTCCTACTATTTCCTAGTAGGGAAAGGAAAAGTTTTAAAATCTAATATGTGATTATCCCACAGGGATTTTCAAAAGTTTAAGGAAAAGTAGATACTTGAAGTTTACTATCAATAAAAGCAGTAAGACAATGTAAGCTAAATAAAAGGAACATGGTTAACTTGTGGAATCTAAGTATTATGGTGGTGTCTGGATTAAAACTATATAATCCACACCCACAAGTGACTAAAACATGGCTATCACTCAATGAACACACACCAATACAGAGGTACTTATGATGCTTAAAAACCTGCCATGTCAGTAGTTTTACTTTTTCTGTTTTAAAATGTGTGTGTGTGTGTGTGCGCGCACGCATGTGTGCACACATGGAGGTCAGTGGGCAATTTCAGGAAGTAATTTCTCTCCTACCACCACATGGGTTCTAGAGATCAAGCTCACTCAGTTCATCAGGCTTGATGGCAAGCACTTTTTATCAGCTACGCCAATTCACTGATCCATTGTTTTTTTTTAAAGACATTAAATAATGTGTATGCGTGTGTGTGTATGTACACCATGTGTGTGCCTGGTGGCCCGGGAGGCCAGAAGAGGGTGTCAGATCCCTTGAAATTACAGAGGGTTATTAGCTACCACGTGGTTTCTGAGAACTAAACTGGGGTCTTCTGTAAGAATAAGTGTTCTTAGTTGTTGAGCCAAACTCCCTGGGTCTTGCTGAGTTGTTCTGGGTAACCTCAAATCCACAGCAATCTCCCTGCCTCAGATGGTAGGAAGAGTATGGTATGTATTAAAAAAAAAAGCCTGTTATACATAGTTTAGGGTCTGCTAAAGAAACCCATTCAGCTTAGAAGAAGACACATGCAAAGCAGAATCTTAGCTCGAGAGTGTCCTTGAAACCAGCACATTTTATACTGTACCTATGGAGCGGGGTTTTGATGCGTGGGAGGCTGAAATGGGGAGTCTAGGAGAACAGATTTCCTGAACAGTCTCTCCTTTGGAATGGAAGTGACCGAAGCGTTGATCCATGGCATCTACATCTTCTTCATCAACAAGCAATGATGCCTTCATGATCTAAAAAGGGCAGTATCTACAGAATGAGTCTTTTCTACAAATGAAAGACCATAAAAAAATGCAGTCTATACGAACCAAAAAATAGTTTCTTTTAAAGTCTGTGCCCAGAACAAGGATAACATCTTTGTGAGCAACACACTATTACCCTGTATGTGCCTCATTCAGTAAATGATTTTAAAGTCAAACAAGCCAAAGGCTAAACAAAAAGGCTGAAGCTAGAGGATGAGGGAGAGAAATTAAACATGTATTTATCATGTTCCCAAAATATCTATGTTTGAAACCTAAAAATTACTCTATAAAGCAGACAAAGTACAGGAAGAGAACTAGTAGTTGTTAAAGGGCCTGTCTAAAATCAGGGCAGTAAAGTTAACAAAAGTTGCTGAGAAATCAGGTCTTGGAAATAGAGACCACTTTCTCACCATCAACATAAAGTTTCCTTATTGAATAGAACTATGAAACCTGCTTCCTTTTTCTGTATAGTGAGGTCTCAACGGTTTTACATGAATATTCAAAAGAGATGTGAAGAGACATAAGAGATTAAATATTCGTTTGGTTTTCTGTCATAGTAAGGATGGGCCAGAATGTCACCTGTAAAACATGTGGATTAATTCCCAGTGAAGATGCAATATGCGTTGAAGCAGACACGGGCTCCTGATCCTCAGGCACACTCTCTTCTAACACAGAATCCGGAACTGGCTCCTGGGTGATATCTACCATGTCGCTGTCCAGTTCCACAACCCTGCCTAACTGCTCCACTTCGGGGCTCTGGATCTGCAGACAGCAAAAACAGAGAAGTAACATTCAAATAAACCCAACAGAGTAATGGTAGATCAGATTAACTTTACTCAGAATATGATAAAGAAATATTATATTTTGCATGTTCTAAGAGATGAGAGTAGATTTGTTATAGAGGGTTTAACAAAAATGGTCCACGGACCATCCTTTTGGAATTATCACGAGCCATAGTTGAGTGTCTGAGTCAATGCCCACCCAGTGGTTGGTCTTCAGAGACAAAAACTATACCTTTCTTCTCTTTGTTAGAAACCACAATTTCCTGGTTTACACAGAGTCACCCTGACTTCCCAATGACTTGTAGTTAGAAGTCATTGGGAAGAGAATAAAAGGCACCATTATAAGGATATCAGACCGGCACTCCCCCAAATTACATTCTTAGTATATAAATAATTCTATTTTGTTAGGTGTTTAAATCTACAGCACCCATGAAAGAAGTCAGGCATTGTGGGGCACAAGCAAGGGCTTCTCTGGGCTTGCTGGCCAGTAAAACTAGTCAACTGGTGAGCTCCATGTTCAGTGAAAAACCCCGTTCCCAATAATATAAGGTGGAGAATGACAGAGGAAGATATCTGCTATTAGCCCCCAATCTCTACACATACCAGTACTTATATACAACACATGAGAGTTTATGGTAACATGCTCATAAAATGGAAGTGCACTATAAATAAACTAGTTTAACACAAATTTGTTATGTTATATTTTAAACACACACAGAACCTAGTTAAATGTTAACAAGTGACTGAGACAATTCATAAAACATTTTTAAGACAAAAAGGTAGATTCTCCCATCAAGCTATAATTTACATTACCTAACTCATCCCTGAACAATGTCTGGCTGATTTTCCATGTGCCTTATTTAATGCTGTATTTTAAATATATTCTTGATATAAGTATTTTCCTCTTTTTAAAGATAGGGTTTCAATGCCACTTAGAAAAGTAAGTTATGCAGGGACTGTAAGATATAGATCAGTGGTTAGCACATGGGCTGAACTTACAGAGGACTCAGGTTTGATTCCCAGCACTCACATGGTAGCTCTCACTGGTCTGTAACTCAAGTCCCCAAGGGATCCAATGCCCTCTTCTGGCCTTTGAGGGTAATGCATACATAAAGTACACAGACAAAAAAATACAAGCAAAACATCTATAAATAAACATATTTATTAGAGTTTTGCACATTCATTTTAGAGTCGATGTCTCACTTTCACTATGTAGGCCTGGATGGCCTTGAAGACACATCCTGCTGTTTCAGCCTCTTCAGTGCTGAGGCATTATTTAAAAGATTTTATGATCTCTTTGAACAAAAACAGCCATTATTAGTCAACATTTTCAATTTCTTCTTTAATTGGAAATTTATTGTGGCTATCCCTGCATTCCTTTAACAAATAGCTTTACTGAGAGAATGGGTGACCCTATGAACAACTAGGAAAAAACTGAGCAGCTATGATACAAGGGTGTATTACCACTTAAATTGCAGACATTGCCCCAAAACTGCTTTAATAAAGTTAGATAATATTCCCAAGGCAACATTGAACATTGGGCTTAGGGCCTCAAGTTCAGTGGCACAGTATATTCCTGACATGTTCAAGGCACAGATGGGTTTGACAGCAACCACACCCCCCAAAAAAAAAAGTAATTAAGGTGAAGCTATTAGATACTATGAGTGCAGAAGACTTTCTCCCTGTAAGTTCCCTAACATGTTTACGTTTTTAGACAGGGTCCCACTTTGTAGCCCTGACTGCCCTCAAACTCACGGAGATCCACTCACCTGTGTGCCAGGTGCCAGGATTAAAGGCATGAGGAACCAAGTTTTTAATGTGGTCACTGAGGATGGAACCAAAGTCCTTGTGCATGCTAAGTACATCTCAGCCAGAGGTCCCTTTCAACAACTGTTATGATAGTCTGCATTCTATCAGCAAGAGACTGGTTTCAACCTTCTCAGTACTGTTCTTCGTATTATCAATTCTTACATATGACTGGTCTACTAGGCAGTCAAGGCTTGAAAATAGGAATTATGGTTTACTGTTTTCTTTAGTAAGAACATCAACTAATTCAGCGAACATGTGCTTTGTGCTTTATACCTAATGCAGCATCTGGCAAGAAGCAGAAGCAGCTGAGCATAAGAGGACAAGGACTGAGGACAGGTAGGTTTAGGAGGGAAGGTACCACCGCACTATCCTTACTAACAGGATACTATGTTTAACAGGAGGATTAGGCTCCACCAAGGAATCCTTAGCCACAGCACTCAGGCAAGGTGAGAGGATTTCATAAAGTGAGCAGGTTAGAGACAAAGTGCACAGGGCAGACATTTAAGAAGAGAGCTGAAGAGCAGCATTTTCTGTGTTGCAGCTTCACACAGTCATTAATGCTAGATACATTACCTAGTAAATGGACAAGGAGGGAGGAAAATACAATAAAGCTCAGAAACTGGCAAAAAAATCCCTGTGCATGGGTTTCATTAAAGTATACCTAAGAAATTTCAACAAACTACTCTAAGATGTATTTTTCTTTTCATTTTTTTAAAATTTATTTCTTTATTATATGTGAGTACACTGTAGCTGTCTTTAGACACACCAGAAGAGGGCGTCGGATTTCATTGCAGATGGTTGTGAGCCACCATGTGGTTGCTGGGATTTGAACTTAGGACCTTTGAAAGAGCAGTCAGTGCTCTTAACCACTGAGCCATCTCACCAGCCCCTGTATTTTTCAAGTAATCTTTGCAGACCAGTTTTCAGAAGGCAGAATAATAAAACACTGTAAACTGAGGGAGAGTGGGTAAAACCAGAGCTCCAAAGAGATCTGTGGGAATGAAAGATATTTTCTGGAAAAAGCTCTGTTACTAACAGGGTCAGGTTAGAAAAGTGTCCTTTTATTTCAAGTCACAGCATATTCAAATCTTATCCCCTAAACCCTGATACCTTTTTTCCTGAAGAAAACAAACAAACAAATAAACCAAAAAACTTTTAAAATTGGAGATGGTTCAGCAGTTAAGAGCACTTGCTGCTCTTGCAGAGGACCCAGGTTTGGTTTCTAGAACCACATGGTGGCTCACAACCATGTATAACACAAGTTCCAGAGATTTGATACTTTCTTCTATCTTAAATAGGCACCAGGAATGCAATGGGTACACATGTAAACATAGAGACAAAATATACATCTAATAAAAATCTTTCCAGGCAGTGGTGGCACACGTCTTTAATCCCAGCTCTTGGGAGGTAGAGGCAGGCGGATTTCTGAGTTCAAGGACAGCCTGGTCTACAGAGTGAGTTCCAGAACAGCCAGGGCTACACAGAGAAACCCTGTCTTGAAAAACAAAAAACCAAACCAAATGAAAACAAAAAACCAAACACACAAAAAACCAAACAAACAAAAGAACCTTTTTGTTTTACATTTCTTGGACTATGCGGTTTCTGAGCAAGCTATCTTGACTTACTATTACTGAATTCAGGTTCATTTCAATTACAATCTATGTCTACCTGTGTGTCAAAGGTTTCAAGTGGTTCAAGTCTCTAAAATGCCCATACATCTCCATCAGCTGGGGAGCATTATTCGATTAAGTATGTCAGAATCCCATGGTAGATCCATGGAATTCACAGGATAGCTGCTTTAAGAAATCAAGCTTTTGGGGCTGGAGGCTCAGCACGCTGATCTTCTAGGAGGACTCAGTTCAATTCCCAACAACCGAGTGGTGACTTTCCAACTATCTATGTGTTCTGATGCCCTCTTCTGGCATGGAGATGTGCACAGAGAGAGCATTCATTTATATAAAATAAAATTTTAGAAAAACTCAAGCTCTCCATACTATTGAAGCAATTAGCTAGATACTGGAATCAAAACCAGGAGCTTGAAACTAATAAAAACCACAGGAAAAAACTTTCCACACTAGCCTTAGTTTGCCTGCAACAAAGGACAGTGTCAACACTGTCTCTCACCTATAAGTTACAGAAGATCATACAAAAAAACTTTTTGTTGCTTAGTCATACCTGCTTTTTTTTAGTAGCAAAAGCAGTACTGTATAAATGTGACCCTTAAAGTAAAATACAAATTTCTCTAAATAACTCATGAAACAACCTTCCATCTTTTTCTAATACTCTTTATTACAGTCAGAGGTCGTTTGTCATCTGCTGTGTGGGCATGGGGGTGGGGCCTTTAGAAATACCTTATGAAATCAGTTTTTCCAAGAAGAATCCAACAGTATGATTCTTCGACTCAAGAATGAAAAGAATGTACTGTCTGGTCTTCATTCATTCAGATGGTTCAGGTAGTTTCGCTATGCTAAGTATAGGATCTTAGTAACTAATACTATTAATTAGCCACCAGTGGTTTCTATCTTCCGCAAATGAGACCAGGGAATAGGAAGGGGTGCCATGAGCCCTGTCTAACATGAGCAAAGTCTTCATAATGAACATAAACAGAACCTCTCTCTCATTTCTGCTGTCTATCAACTTCTTCAAACCACTCACCCTGCTCACTGTATTCTACTTGCCCAATTTGAATACTTAGTAGCTCTCTCTTGGTTACAACTTGTTCTGAGATATCTTTTGCTCTCAGTTTTTCAATTAGCTCTTGCCTACAACACTGTAAGCTGCTAAAAACAGAAATTTAGATTTCCCCCCCCCCTGGTGTTTGGTTCTTGTGATTAAAGCTGACTACCAAGTGCCAATATTGCATACATTTGTTCTGTTTTATCTAGATGGAGCTTTTCTTTTTCAGCCATATCTTTATCACTCAACATGTTTATCAGCAAGAGATAAAAGACTGGGGGGGGGTACATTGGAAAGAGCAATCTGAGATAGGAGTCATAAAAAAAATAAAAAAAGAAAGAAAAAAATATGTTCACTTACAGATTTCTTGAGAGAGTATCTTACTATGTAGCTCAGGCTGGCCTAAAATTTTCTATGTTGATCTAACTATCCTTGAACTCAGAGGTCCAACTGCCTCTGGCTTTTAAGTCATACATTTATGAGCCGAGTTTTGTTTTGGCTTCTTTTAGGGATACCATTCCAACTTCCATGTTTATCATACCCTCCCCTTCTACCCTGTACACAAACCATGAACATACACAAGATTCTCCAGAAAGTGCCTCCCCAGAAATTATTTAATAAATCATAAAAAAAAAAAATCACACATCTGAGTAGCCAAAATAATTGTAGCATGGAAAAATCCCAAAAGTCCTGTTTTTAGCAGCCAAGAGGTAGAGGGTGTGTTACAAAGTCCCATAAACAACTCTTCTTTGAAGGAGTCAGTAAGTTAAAAATGATTGAGTATAAACCACATCGAAATTAAAGTAAATTGCTTTACCATTCAAAGAAACAACCTAATAATTAATTTACAAACCTTTTCCCCATGAGGATAAAAGGCTTATAATGATTTAACAATACTGAGAAAGGATATTACACAAATAATTATAATAAACAACACAGCCCCTGTTCTCTCCAAGCTAAATAATTTACTTGCTTTTTAAAATTATATATTTTTATAACAATTATTAAAATACAGTATTACAAGTTTACCTGAAATATAGTAAACAACTTGAGAAAAAGGAACTAAACTCTTGCAGAAAGTTAATCTGACTTTTAAAAAGTGATGGAGGTAAAAAACAAGATCAGACTGCATATCATGAAATCAATAAAAGTAGGATTTATGTTGCATCAACCCTACACAAGCAAAATGCTCTCAAGTTGATCACTGATCAAAACATTACAAGTCCAAATGAGAGAAATTAAAAGTTACAATCTGTAGAAGAACGATCCAAACAGCAAGAAAATTCTTTAAATCTTGAGTAAAAACCAGCAGCGTGCGGCACTGTGCCTCCCTTGCACTTAGTTCCAAGGGCTGCACAGCTGAAAAGCTGAATGACTGCTCTGACTTCGTACCACAGCCGCATTCACATTCTCTGCCCTTCTCTACCTGAGGTGGGGGTGCAGATTTGCCATTAAGAGTCATCTGGAAAGAGGTTGCCTGGCTTGCAGCGGGCAAAGGGGCAGTCTTCAGCTTCTTTGAAGTAGTTTTGGGTGGGTGTTCCTCCTCCTCTTCATCAGAATCCTGAAGGCCATACTTAGAAAAATGGGAGACCTAAGAAGAAAGAAACCAAGCAAAGTCAATGATGAAGTGTTCTCTTCACTCTTTCTTTAATATCTTTGAAATATCTTTAATACCTTTGAAAAAAGACAAAAATAGATTAAAATAGTCAAAGCAGGGGCTGAAGAGATAGCACAGCAGTTCAAAGTACTGATGGCTCTTCCAGAGAACCCACACAGTAGCTCACAACTGTCTATAATTTTAGTTTCAGGGGTTCCAATGCCCTATTCTGGCTTCCAAGGGCACAATGCACAGAAATAAGCATGGGGGCACACAACTTTAGTCCCAGCAGTAGGGAGACAGAGGCAGTTGGATCTATGTGAGACTTAGGATAGCCAGGTCTACAAAATGAGTTTCAGGACAGCCAGGTAGATACAAAAAACCCTGTTGGGGGGAGGGGAGGAATCCCCAAAACAAAAAATCCACATGCACGCACATGCACATACTCACGCACACATATGAGACTTAAAATGTAATCACATAGTGCTGAAAAGTTGGCTCAGTGGTTAAGAGAACTTGTTGCAAACCCAGGTTCAATTCCTAGCACCCACATGGGAGGCTCACCACCACCTTGGGCACTAGCCACTCATGTGGTACACAGATGCACATGCAAAACACTCATCAACATAAAAACAAAAATAAATAAAAAAATTCAGGCCTGGAGAGACAGCTTAGTAGTTAAGAGCACTGGTTGCTCTTGTCTTGGTCTTTAATCAAATTCCCAGCAACCACATGGTGGCTCACAACCATCTATAATAGGATCCAAAGCCCTCTTCTGTCAGACAGACATATAGGAAGACAGAACATTCATATGCATAAATAAGTAAAACAAAAGAACATATAAAATGCAATCATCCTTGACCCCTGACATATACTACCTAATTGTTCACTACCTACCTACACAAGGGTTTTCAACCAACTAAATTATCCAACCAGCCTAGAAGAAGAAATTACTGGGTAAGATTAGCTAAAACAAGTAACAGACAACCTCTCCATTTTCAAAAGTTTTATTTAAAAATAAAAATGACAATTAGGGTCTGTGGATGGAGAAATTACTGGGTAAGATTAGCTAGAAAAAGTAGCAGACAACCTCTCTACTTTCAAAAGTTTTATTTAAAAATAAAAATGACAATTAGGGTCTGTGGATGGCTCAGCAGATAAAATTCTTGCTGCGAAGTTTGACAATCTGATTTTGATCCCCAGCAACCACATGGTACAGAGAACTGTCTCTTGTCAGATGTCTTTTGCCATCCACTTGTAAACAGTTAACATTTCTGTACCCACACATGTGCACATGCACACACATAAGAACTGTAAAGAAGAGGGAAACGTTGCAAATGAGTTAGGGAGATAGCTCAGTTGATAAACTGTTTGCCATGTAATCATGAGTATCAGGGTTCAGATGCCCTCTTCCTCCAACAAGAAGCTGGGTAAGACCACCACAATTACAAGCACAACATTGGAGAGGCAGTAGTAATTTTGGGCTCTTGGTGCTAGCGAGCTAGTCAGGCTTCTGAATTAGGGAGTTCCAAATTCAGTGAGAGATTGTTTCAAACAATAAGATGAGCTGTGTAGAGGTATATGCTTTTAATTAAGAAAGAAGTAGGCAGTTCTTTGAGTTCAAAGACAGCCTATTCTATAAAACAAGTAGCAAGTTAGCCAAGGCTACATATTGAGACCATGCCTCCAGATAAATGAATGAATAAATAACAACAGAGGAAGATACCTGATATTGACAGACAGACAGACACACACACACGCACGCACGCCAATAAACCAATTTTTAATAAAGAACCAAAAAATTTCTGATGAGTTCATTTTGTAACTCCAAAAGCTAGAAGTGGGTTAAGTAACTATACCTTAAACACCCAAGAACCAGTTTCAGGTCGATACTCCTTGAATTGGGCCCCTTGCTTTCTTGAAACTGCTTCTAATCTCCCCTCATAGTTGATATCAGCAAGTCGATCTGGACTCTTTATTAAACACCGGGATGTTTTATCTGTTGGCCAAACTCCATCCAAAGTAACTTCAGCCTTCCTGTGAATTATAAACAGACAAAATGTAAGAAGGGTAAGACTCTTCTATGGAAGAGTCCTTCCCTGAAAGACTAATAATAGACAACTGCAATGTGATCCAGCTATATCAACCCCAAACATACCCAGGTACTTCCACATTCATGTTGGTTGTTATACTATTCACAATGGCTAAGTTGTAGTAACAGCCTAGATATCTATCAGATGAATGGATAAAAGAGGTGGAATGTACTTTTTTTTTCAGCAGTAAAGAAAAAAGAAATCATAGCATTTGTAGGAAATGCAGATCATTTTATTAAGGAAAGTAAGGCAAACTCAAAGACAAATGCATATTTCCTCTCATGTGCTTACACATAGGCAGGCACACAGAGTATAAAGTGAGTTCCAGTACAGCCAGAGCTACATGGTAAGACTCTGTCTTAACAAAGCAAAACAAAACAACAAAAAGATGTAATAGAGATCCAACTAACACCACTGTAAATAGCAAAGATAGGCCTGAGGCTGGGTGTGGAGGTTCATGCCTTGTAATCCCAGGACTTAGGAGAGAAAAGCAGAGGTCAGACTGGGTATAGAGTAAGACCCTATCTCAACGGAGAAAAGCAAACAAGTGGGGCTGGAGATGACTTAATGTGAAGATGAGATTTAGGTTCAGTTTCTAGAACCCAGATGTCAGCTCAGAACCATCTAGAATTTTAGTTTCAGGGTTATCAGTATCCTGGGACACTGCATGCAAATGGTAAAAAGACATACATGCAGTCAAAACATTCATACACATAAAATAAGAATAAATGTAGCCGGGCGGTGGTGGCGCACGCCTTTAATCCTAGCACTTGGGAGGCAGAGGCAGGCGGATTTCTGAGTTCGAGGCCAGCCTGGTCTACAGAGCAAGTTCCAGGACAGCCAGGGCTATACAGAGAAACCCTGTCTCGAAAAACCAAAAAAAAAAAAAAAAGAATAAATGTAAACAAAACGATATTAACAACAATACAGAGGGAAAGAGGAAAGGATGAAGGAAGTGAGTGATTGCTTAGAACTATTTATTGTGCAGGTGTTTCAAACCTAGAGCCCTGGAGCTAGAAATGGCTCAATAATTAAGAGTCTATATTGTGGAGGTGAGAAAAATGGCTTAATGATTAAGTGCTCTGGGGAGGACCCAGGTTCCCTTCTCAGCACCCCATGGCAGCTAATAATGGTCTGTAATTCCAGTTCCAGGGATCTGTCAGCATCTTCTGATATGAGAACAACAGGCAGTGTACTAAACGACATATGTACAGTCAAAGTACCATAAAAAGAGAGTACATTCTGCATGCATTTCTAGATGGGCCTGAGTTTGGCTCCCAGAACCCACATTGAGCAGCTCACAAGTACCTGCAACTCCAGAAACACAGGGATGCAATGCCTTTGCCTCCTCAGGGATACAAACTCACATTATGTGTACATGCACAAACTCATACATGCATACAGCTCCATACTTAAAATATAAAAAGAAGAGATTAAGAACAAAGTATCACATCTATTGTAATGAACTCAAATTGGTTTTAGAGTTAGACTGCATTTATTTCAAGTGTAACAGTAATCAGTTATTTACAGTCTGCCATTATACTTAAGAACAACTGTTGTTAACAATCATTGGACTGAAAGTGCAGCTTACTAAAACTAGCCTAGATGAGCATTTTGAGCACCATAATAAACAAACAAAAAAGTTTAATAGTATTAGTTTTTAATAAGTTAATAGTTTGTGTAAATAGGTGTTTAGAATATGTTAAGTAGCAGTGAATATTGACACAACAGTCATAATGCATCTTCTATCACTATCAGAGTTCAGGTGCTATGTCTTCCTTATTTACATGCTTTTTACCAAGAGCAGGGATTAGCATACGATTATTCAAACGATGATTTTATTATTATTTTTTCATTGTGGCAAAAAAACAAAAACAAAAACAAACAAACCCCAAAAAAAACCAACCCATAAAATTTGTGATCATAACTATTCCTAACAGATATTTCAGTACTACCAAGGCCATCCTGCAGGAGAAGCAGAATCCAGCAGTGATGCTGGAGATGCAACACAGAGCCTCACTACTCATCATAAGGACAAGCTCTACAACTCAGTCACATCCCACCCTCTCTGTTCTACTCTAAAACAGCAACAACAAAAATTTGTTTGTGTGTGCAAACATGCATGCACGAATGCACCATGGTATTCATGTACAGGTCAGAGGACAACTTGAATGAGTTTGTCCTCTATCGTTTCACAATGAAGGTCCCAAGGACTGAACTTAGGTCATCAGGCTTCCAGCATGCACTTTTACCCACTAAACCATCTTTCAGACCCTCTGTCTCGCTTTTATTAAGCATTCTATCCTAGTCCTCCCATGGTAATAAAAATTACATTAGAAACTAATATTTGCATCGCTGTGTAACCTGACCTATCTACAAAACAATATTGTCAAACAATCCTGTACATCTGAGACTCTATGTCTATTTCCTATGGCTTGAACACAGTTTGTGTACTCCCTCATTGTGAAGCAGTAAAGTAGTGCACAGTTGGGTTTCTAGGAAGAAATTTAGACTACATAGAATCACTACAGTGTGGCCCTCATAACTGAATCCCCCTGGCTTTTTAAGGAGCGAAAGCAGGCAGTTACTTACACATTTATATCTGTACTTCCTATCTCTTGCCATGTGGTATCCTATACTTCCTTAGGACTGGCAAAAATACCATCATTAAATGTGGTTGATTGATCTTGAATTTAAACCCAGCAAACAAATGTTGTTTTCTCACGACTCAATTTGTGTACTATTGGCAATGGAAAATTAATGTATCACTAAATCTCCATTTCTCCTTGTAGCTCTTTGTCACCATAATTCTACTTTGTTTCTATAATTTAACTTCCTCAACCATCAGTAGAAAAATACAGTAGTTATCTTGTGATTGTTTATTTCACTGTGTCTATACATGCTAAACATTGTCAGAATTTCCTTCCTCACTATTGTGTTTGGAGACAAGACCTTGTTATACAGCCCAAAACAGACTGCAATTCATAAAGTCCAGGCTGGCCTTGGAATCTTTCTGATTCCAAATTATCTTCATTTGTATGACTGAAAAATAATTCCTCACATGTACATGCTACACTTTATCCATCCACCCATAAATGAATACTTTTAGCAGTCAAGAATTAAATGCAAGGCTGGAGAGATGGCTCAGCGGTTAAGAACAGACTGCTCTTCCAGAGGTCCTGAGTTCAATTCCCAGCAACCACATGGTCGCTTATAATCATCTGTAACAGCATCCGATTGCCCTCTTCTGGTGTGTCTGAAGACAGTGTAGTCATACACATAAAATAAACAAACCCTTAAAAAAAAAGGATTAAATTAAACCATGACCAAAGATGTAAAATATTTCATAATCCTAAAAATGTCAATCATTCTTAGAGATTGCTTTAGTGTAGGGTATTCTGCATATTATGTATATATCTATGTACTCTATGTGTATACTCATGTTTACATAAGTCAGAAGACAGAATAGAATTCCCTAGAGCCAGAGCTACAAACAGTTGTGAGTTGCTGGGAACCCAAATGCAGGCATCTGCAAAGAGCAGCAAGTGTTTAACTACTGTCCTGAGGCAGCCCTCCAGCCTTCATCCCTACTCCCCTCAAAAACCAAGCTCTTCACTGGGGTCCTGCAAATGTAACTTCAACCAAACAAACATCTGAATTTTCCAGAGGAAGATGGCTGTAGTAGTACAGAACCGTCACTACAGCATAGGGAGGCTGCGGCAGGCATGCTGTGAATCAAAGCTAGGTTAGGGTGCAAGGCCACACAGGGCTATAGTGCAAGACCATGTCTAACCTCCCACCATATCCAAGCAATAGATGGCAATAAAATGCCTATTAAACAAAATAAGGGTTAGTTTCACATTTAAATAGTTGAATGTGCCAGTGGCCGAAGAAGAAATACAACAAAAAACAGAACACCTTTCCGGAGTTGGTGCTCACTGGCAGAGTGATTTTCAGCATGTATGAGGCCCTCATTTAATCTTTAGTTCTGAAAAGCAAAATTAAGCAAAAGCAAAAGCAAATTCCATTGTTGAAAGTTCCTAAATAGCATGTGAACATGTTACCATTGGGGAAAAGGTATGAGTCCTAAAGTCACAGTGCATCATACTTTCAAATAAGAGTAGAAAAACATTTCTTTAGGTGCTTCTCAGCCATTCGATATTCTTCAGGTGAAAATTCTTTGTTTAGCTCTGTACCCCATTTTTTAATAGGGTTATTTGGCTCTCTGGAGTCTAACTTCTTGAGTTCTTTGTATATATTGGATATTAGCCCTCTGTCGGATATAAGGTTGGTAAAGATCTTTCCCAATTTGTTGGCTGCCATTTTGTCCTTTTGACAGTGTCCTTTGCCTTACAGAAAGGTTTTAATTTTGAGGTCCCATTTGTCAATTCTTGATCTTAGAGCATGAGCTATTGGTGTTCTGTTCAGGAAATTCTCCCCTGTGCCCATGTGTTCAAGGCTCTTCCCTAGTTTCTTTTCTATTAGTTTCAGTGTGTCTGGTTTTATGTGGAGGTCCTTGATCCACTTGGAGTTGAGCTTAGTGCAAGGAGATAAGAATGGGTCAATTTGCATTCTTCTGCATGCTGACCTCCAGTTGAACCAGCACCATTTGTTGAAAAGGCTATCTTTTTTCCACTGGATGGTTTTAGCTCCTTTGTCAAAGATCAAGTGACCATAGGAGTGTGAGTTCATTTCTGGGTCTTCAATTCAGTTCCACTGATCTACATGCCTGTCACTGTACCAATATCATGCAGTTTTTAACACTATTGCTCTGTAGTACCGCTTGAGGTCCAGGATACTGATTCCCCCAGAAGTTCTTTTACTGTTGAGAACTGTTTTAGCTATCCTGGGTTTTTTGTTATTCCAAATGAATTTGAGAATTGCTCTTTCTAACTCTATGAAGAATTGAGTTGGGATTTTGATGGGGATTGCACTGAATCTGTATATTGCTTTTGGCAAGATGGCCATTTTTACTATATTAATCCTGCCAATCCATGAGCATGGAAGATCTTTCCATCTTCTGAGGTCTTCCTCAATTTCCTTCTTCAGAGACTTGACGTTCTTGTCATACAGATCTTTCACTTGTTTGGTTAGAGTCACACACCAAGATACTTTATATTGTTTGTTGCTATCGTGAAGGTTGTCATTTCCCTAATTTCTTTCTCAGCCTGCTTATCCTTTGAGTACAGGAAGGCTATTGATTTGCTTGAGTTAATTTTATAACAAATTGGGAAAAGATCTTTACCAACCCTACATCCGACAGAGGGCTAATATCAAATATATACAAAGAACTCAAGAAGTTAGACTCCAGAGAGCCAAATGACCCTATTAAAAAATGGGGTACAAAGCTAAACAAAGAATTTTCACCTGAAGAATATCGAATGGCTGAGAAGCACCTAAAGAAATGTTCAACATCCTTAGTCATTAGGGAAATGAAAATCAAAACAACCCTGAGATTCCACCTCACACCAGTCAGGATGGCTAAGATCAAAAACCAGGAGACAGCAGGTGTTGGCGAGGATGTGGAGAAAGAGGAACACTCCTCCACTGCTGGTGGGATTACAAGCCGGTACAACCACTCTGGAAAGCAGTCTGGCGGTTCCTCAGAAAATTGGGCATGACACTCCCGGAGGATCCGGCTATACCACTCCTGGGCATATACCCAGAGCCTTTACCTGCATGCAATAAGGACACATGCTCCACTATGTTCATAGCAGCCTTATTTATAATAGCCAGAAGCTGGAAAGAACCCAGATGCCCCTTAATGGAGGAATGGATACAGAAGATGTGGTATATTTACACAATGGAATACTACTCTGCAATTAAAAACAATGAATTCATGAAATCCTTAGGCAAATGGTCAGAACTAGAAAATATCATCCTTAGTGAGGTAACCCAATCACAAAAGAACACACATGGTATGCAGTCACTGATAAGTGGATATTAACCCAGAAGCTCAGAATACCCAAGACACAATTCACATATCAATTGATTTCTAAGAAGGAAGGAGAGGCCCCTGGTCCTGGAAAGACTGGATGTAGCAGTGTAGGGGAATACCAGAACAGAGAAGCGGGAGGGGGTTGACTGGGGAACATGGGGAGAGAAGAGGGCTTATGGGACTTTTGGGGGAGGGGGGAACCTGGAAAGGGGAAATCATTGGGAATGTAAATAAAAAATATAGAAAAGAAAAAAAGAAAACTGAAGACAAAAGAATGAAACAAAGGAACAGTGAGATACCCTGTTTATTGAAGAAAATTTGAAAACGGGTGAATTTCATAGGAGGAGCCATGGAAGCCAGAAAATAAAAGTAGGTCAATCATTTAATTAAAAAAAAAAAGAGTTGAAAAACAATTATATTTTAAGAAAAAATTCTAATTTAGTTAATTATTTTCTGTATGTAAATAAATTCATACCTGTTTAGCCCTTCACCCACAGGTGGCTTTTGGTTATCATCTACATAGACAATAACTTCTTTCCTACGGATATGCACAATATCATCCAAATTTAGATTTGTCAAATTCACATCTCCTTCAAAATAGATTGAGCCATACCCTAAAATTCAGAGCAAATGGTTAAAAAAGATCCTTCATGAAGGAGCAAAAATCTCCTTTAATCTGTAGTGATTAGCAAGGAAGAACATGCAACCTGCAATATCAGTATTTTAACCTATTCAGAAATTCATTCATGGAGTAGCTTTCTGTCTCCTAAACATGGGAAGAATTGGGACAGAAGAATGGTATTATATTATCAGAAATAACACCGCCTGTTTACATTTCTGGTGTCTTCAAATCTTCCCAAGTATCTGCAGTGCTGTTCTATGAACAAGTTGGTTCCTCGTCTGCTACATAAACTAAAATACTTGAGCTCATTTAAAATACAGCATCACAGAGTAAGTTTATTTAAAGAAAATTATCTGTACCAACTTAATATAAAATTGATCGATATATTAAACTTAGTATATCTTCAAGTTTAATTATGAAGAATTATGGGAAAAATAATTACCAGACCCAAACAGGTACGTCTAAGCCCCCAAATTCTACATGGTTTTAGTCTTCCTTGCTTTATTACTTGTCAATGTTTCTATTATTCCACGTCAGGGAAGAACCAAATACAGGGAAAAAAAGCAGACCCTAAAACCAAGAGTCGCCTTTAATAACAGGCAAGATTCAATCACTAAGTTATATGGCCTAAACTTACCTTTACGGCCAATGGTAAAGTCAGAAACAATGCATTCTCCCTTCTCATTGGTAATTTTAGCAAGGTCATCCATAGATGGGATAGTATAATAACCAACTTTTGTGAGAACAATGCCTGTGACCAAAAGTCAAAAAATATTATGAATATACTAGGGTAGAACAGTTCTTAGTAGTATTCATTTTATTTTCATATAACAATTTTTAAATGAAATAAGTTGGGTTATTTGTTTGATTTTGGTTGAGACAGGGTCTTATGCATCAGTATGGCCTTGTAGTTAAGACAAAGCTGACACCTTGAGCATCTGAGCAACTTGCCTCCACATACTGAAAGCAGAACTTGGGGTGCAGAGGCAGAAGGGTCACTGCAAGTTTGAAGAAAGCATGAGCAAGACCCAGACTCCACCCCCACAAACAGAAAAACAAAAACATTTTAAATGTAATTACAGTCTACCTAACTTTGCTTAACCCAAGATTCGTAGATTTTATTTACCACAGAGACCTCTTTTTAAAGGGAACATCCAATAACACGGTAGTAGTCCATAGAACACACTATGGTAAGGTCTTACTAATAAGCAATCCACTTGAATTTACCAAGTTAGGTAGACAGGACAGTCTCTTAGGTTATAAAAAGTGGGCTAATTTGACCATATTGCTATAATTAAAAACTGTTAGTGAATCTGACCTGCTGGATGTATATGGTAAGCATTATTTTCTATCTCTTCTCTGTCATCTTGCAATGACTCATCATGGAAAGACGTTTCTTCACTGCTTCCTTCCAGTCCATTGCGCAAAGCAGCACGCATGTTCAAAGCAACAATGGTATCTTCCACATTGCTGCTACTGTTATTTTTGTTTCCAACACTCTCTGGAGTTTGTGGAATGGGTTTGGCAATAGGATTAGTGTAAAATCGAGATACAAGAGAGTCATCATCTCCATCCTGCTGATGGTTCTCATCTGCAGGTTTGCTCAGAAAGCTAAATCTGAAAATGGAGAAAAAAAAAAAAACCCAAAACCTTAGCCTTTGGCAATAAAGATAATGACAGCAGTCAATCTCTATTAAGGATCTGACGTTACACTAGATGATTCAATAAATTTAAAATTTATCCTTTAGTAACTGTGTGAGATAGGATGTAATTATTATCTCTTAATCTGTAACAGGAAAACAATCAAAAAATGATCTTGTGTAATATTACCAAGTTGTGAGTACTATCTAGAGTTGAAGTTTTAAAATAGAAAAATCTAGGCTAGAAAGATGGCTCAGTAGTTAAGAGCATGTACTGCTTTTTATAGAGGACCTTTCCCAGCACACACATGGTGGCTCACAACAGTTTGTAACTCTAGTTCTAGAAGACCTGATACCATCTCCTGTCCCCTCAGACATCAGACACACAAGTGTATACAGATATTCATGCAACCAAAACACCCATGTTCATAAAATAACAAACAAAAACTCCAGAAAATCTAGCTCTAGATTTCATAGCCTTAACTGGTCATTTTCAAAGGAATAAATCTGAACACCCCTCTCTCACTATGTGGGTGTGTTCTAGGGATCAAATTTACGTCATCAGGTTTGACGACGAAGGCTTTTACTTAGTCATCTCACCAGCCTTAATTTTGATTAAATCTTTGACTAAGACAAACACAAAATACTTGCTGCTATGTGGAAATAAACGATTAATGGTTAATGTCAAGATAAAACAGCATTTATGAGCACTGGCTGTTTTCCAGAGATCCAGGGTTTGATTCCCAACACTTACATAGAAGCTATCAATAGTTCTAATTCTCGTTCCAGTGGATTTGACATCTCCTCTTATGCCCTCTGCAGGCACTGTATGCACACAGTGCACAGACATATTTGTAGGCAAAACACTCATATGTATAAAATTTAAAAATCTCAGAATTATATCATAAACATAAGAGGTTTGGAAATACTTTAACAAAATATCAAATTACAAATTAAAAAAAGGATGGCCCATTATTTTGAATAAAGGAATAATAAATAATCTTTGAAATTCACTAATGGAGAGCTAATTAAATTATTTTATATTCATCACAATGACCACAAAAACCATTAATGATGAGGAGTCAGGAGTCAGTCTAAATGATCGGAGTTTAATTCCTGGGGCCCATTTGCTGGAAGGAGAGAATCAACCTCTAATCCTGGGATTATAAATGCATACTACCATCACTGGCTTGCTCATTCATTCAGTGTTTGCTTGAGACAGTCTTTCTACACAGCCCTAGCTGTCCTGAACTCTGTATAGATACTAGGAGGATCACCTGCCTCTGCCTCCCAAGTGCTGGAATTAAAAGCATGCACCACTATGGCTTTTTTGTTTTCTAAGTTTCACTAATTTTATGTGTCTGTTTTGTCTGCATGAATATTAGTGGACAATGTACATACCTAGTGCCTACAGAGGTAAGAAAAGGCACCAGATCCCCAGGAACTAGAGTTACAGGCAGTTGTGAGCAACCATAAGAGTGCTGAGAACTAAATTCTGGTCCTCTGCAGGAGCAGCAAGTGTTCTTAGTGACCAATTTATCTTTCCAATCAATCTAATATTATTTATCTATGTTTTATGTACATGAGTGGTTTGCCTCCATGTATGTATATGTACATAAGTATATATATGGTGCCTACAGAGGACGAGAGGGGGCTGTGGATCCCCTGAAACTGGAATTAGGGATGGTTATGAGTCTTGACTTGTTATGAATTGTATACCAGTCCTTTCCAAGAGCAGCCAGTGATCTTCATTGCTGCCCATTTCATCAGCCCCTATTTTATTTTTTATCTGGGTCCAATTAAGTTCTTTCAAGACAGGCACTTTAAAGACTAAAGCTGTTTTCCCAACAGCCTCAGTAAATTTTTAAACTGGAAAACTATTAGTTTAAATTAATTATCAAATATTTAATAGTCAAACTATTAAAAAAGTTATAGATTATTTTTATATTTACATATATGTGTCTGTGTGAATGTATGTCATGTGTGTTGGCGAAAAGGCCAGAAGACAGACAGTATTGGATCCCCATTGTGAGCTGTCTAACATGGATGCCAGAAACCAAATTCTAATTCTCTAGAAGAACAAGTACTGTTAACCACAGAGCCAGTTCTTTAGCCCTTAAATTAGACTACTGAAGACAGTTATTTTATATGTACACGCGCGCACACACGCGCGCTCACACACACACACACAGACGTCTACTTCTCATTTGTTAAATATATTGATCTTACTTAATTAGAATGGATATTATTTTAATAATCATCAGACTAACTACACCTTAACTAATAGAAGTGCTTGCTAAAACTGCTTAAAGCCATACATAAGAATTACGAAGTAGTTCCAATAATTTTTGAGGTTTAAATTACTAAAGAAGTAATAACATAACATTTAGGTACCCCTGAATTATAGTAAGTCTATATAAAATTCAACCTTTACAAAATTAGAATCATTTAAAAGCAAAAACAGAACTATTAGCAAGAACATCTTTAAAATGAATTCAGCTTACCTCTCTCCATTTTCTGGATACTCAGAGGGTGAAGCTAGATCTTCTGAATCATGATTAACAGGAGAAAAGAGATTGCTATTGTTAAGATTTTTCAAAACCAACTTCTTGATGCTCTTTCTAAAAACAGAGACCAAAAGAGATAGAAAAAATTAAGGTGTATCCAAGTTACCAGACATTATTTTAAAAACTGGAGCCCAAAACAGCACTCTTATATACCTGAAACTCACCTAATAAACTGCATTTATAACATTTTTAGTGGTGTAATTACAACATACAACTTCAAATATATTGTGCTTATCTTGAACTAAGCTGAGAAGATGCAGATTAAAGTAGAAAATATCCTTGAAACTGGGTGTGTGGCACACTTTTAATCTCAACACTAAAAGGCAGAGGCAAGCTTGGTCTACTTCTAGGATAGTTATAGGGGTTAAGTCTATAAAGTCTAGGTAGCCTTAACTATCCTAGTATGCACATGTGAATGTATTGGTGCATCAGCAAATGTAGAAGCGAAAGGTAGGCCTTAGGTGTCCTGCTGGACCATTTTCCACCTCATTTTGTTCAGAAAAGGTCTTTCACTTGTCTTGCAAACAGACAAGAAAATGCCAGCAATCTTCCTGTCTCTACTACAATACTTATAGACATGTATATGGCCTTATATGGGTGCTTAGGCTTTGAATCCAGGTCCCCATGCCTGTGCATACGGCCTTAAAGACTGAACCATCACCCTAGTTCTTAATCCATAATTTTAAAAGTTTCCTTAGCTTCATTTATTTTATGTGTACGTTTTGCCTGTGCATGCCTGATGCCCCCGGGAAGTAAGAAAATGATTTTGAATTCTCTGGAACAACAGCTAGAGACAGTTGTGAGACACCACGAAATTGCTAAGAATTGAACTCAAGATTACCTGCAACAGCAGAGTGCACTAAACCACTGAGCCACCACTGTAGCCATACCCTGACCCTTTTTTATTTTGGTTTTTCAAAACTAGATTTCTCTGTGTAACTCTGACTGTCCTGGAGCTGGATCTGTGGCTTTGGAACACACTGTTTCTGCTTCCTGGGTGCTAGGACTAAAGGTATGCACCACCACTCTTAGCTTTTCCCAACCGTATTTGTAAGAAAAGGAGCTGTAATGAATTTATCATCATTTACCAACAAAGAATTGTAAGTAATGAACTAAAAATAAAACACACCCTTTTTCCATTGAAAAGCGACTACCGGCTTTTTCAAAAATGTTTGTGTGCCTACCTGTGTCTATCTAACTGCATATCTAGAATAAGCAACCCAGAATTGAAATGCCCTGTCTCCTAATGTCAGCAATCTGCTAAGTGATTTTCTTCAGGCCTTTTCCCATGGATATCTCAATAGTGCTTAATCTAAGGCATCATTTATGTGAATTTTCCTATGCTCAACATTAACTCTTCCATATTCTTATTTTACTTCTTTCAAACTATCTTATTACTGGTTCTATATCTACAAACAATTCTTATGAGAAATTAAAAAATGAAGTTTAGATTCTTCATAACCTGACCTTTAACTTTTTTTTTTCCTCTGTGAAGCTCTGGATAAATTGGAATTCACTATAGAACAGGTAGGCCTAGAATATAAGGATAATTCCTTATGTACTGTGTGGAAGCATCAATGATTCCTGTCAATAAAAAGCTGATGGCCTATTAGCAAAAGGCAGGAAGTAGAAGACAGGAGTTCCTGTAGAGGGAGATAGGAACTAGAAATGGTGGGAGTTGGGAAGATTCACTATCTGGAGAACGTTGGATGTATGAAACTGAGAGGTAACCAGCCATGTGGCAGACATAGAATAGTTTAAACGGGTAAAATAAGTTATGAGCTACTGCGAAGAAGCCTAGTTTATGGTTCAGGCATTTTAAAATAAATAATAAGCTTGTGAATTTTTATTTGGAAACTGGGGGAAGGGTAGAAAAGCACATGGTTACACTAGAAGTCAGAGATCCTTCCACTTGCCTCTGCCTCCCGAGTGTTTGGATTAAAATCATATACCCCAGTAGAGGTATTTTAATCCAGCAACACGGCTACTCTGCTAGGATCCTTCTAGGCCTTTGTGATCTGGCTGGAATTCAGATACTACCTTAGTACATGCCTTTAATCCCAAAAAATGAAGGTAAAGTTAGTATACAGAAGGAAGCCTCATGTTTGAAAGTGATGTCTAATTGAGTGGCAGACAAAGTGACAAATCTGAGAATAGTTTGACAAAACAGGATGTGCCCAACTCTCAGGAGAATGTGGGGGAAACAGAGGCAACATAAGAGGGAACAGTGCAGAGGGAGAGGAAAAAGGCAGATTTACCAGAGACAGGCTGCAAAGAGAGAACAAGCTAGACACAGGTGAAGACAGAACAAGTCAGAGAATGAGGATCCAGAAGATTAGAACAGATTGCCAAAGTTTGTATGAGACCAAGGAGAGCAATTCAGTCAGAAGCTATGAGAAGCCAAATTGAGTCAATGAGCCACAATAGCTGAGTTAAACCAGCCAACAGATTTCAGAAAGAACTAGAAAGGATGAGTGAGCATATTCAGCAGTAAGTCTCAGAGGCTAAAAATATTCTAGGCTTAGATTAGATTGTACAGAGAGGCTAGAAGCTTCTAGGACTAGGTTACAGACAGAGACAATAAGCCTCAGAGACAGTTATGACAGAAAAATAAAAGTTACATTTACACACCACCACCGTTCAGCAACCTTTAACATTTCTTAAACATTTTTTTTAATACTGCTAGGGATCCAAAAAGGACCTTATATGCTAGGCAAGTACTCTACAATTGAGCTATATCTCTAGGCCTTGATTATTTGAGTTATAAATACAAAGGTAATTTCATAAAAACAAAATAAAATCATGAACATATAAAATTAAAATCAGTCATCAAAATATTTGTTAAGCATTTTACCCATGAATAATTACATTTACCGCTTAATATATCATTCTGTTTAACAAAAACAAAACTCACTTAGGCATGAATGCTCCATTGGCTAGAGATGGTTCATCGTCATCCAGCCCATCAAAGAGATGTGATTTGGCTGTACCTGTTGTTTGCAAAGCCTTTGGCCTGACTCTAGTAGCAGGGCGAGGTGTAAGTTTATAATGAGTAGGTGTTGTAAGAGCTTTCTGAGCTGCTGGATTGGTTGGTTTAAGTCTCTGAAAAAGAAAAGAAAAGCATAAAGCAAGCTTAATATGATGGCTTACATCTGTAACCCAAGCAGGTAGTAGACTAAGGCAAGAGGAAGATCACCCATTCAATGCCAACCTGGTTACTCAGAAAGACCCAGACCAGACCTGCCATGTCTATATAGCAAGGCATTTCACTGTCTTAAAAGAAAAAGAATAAAGGAATGTTCTAGTTTATTTCAAATGTATGTTACTAATTTTAATAATCAGAAAATGAAGCCAGGCCCAGTG